>CM077167.1:129718754-130378479 GCA_039583875.1 Platanthera guangdongensis
CGAAGATGTATAGAGACATGAAGAAATTATTCTGGTGGCCGGGTTTGAAGAAGGATGTGGCACTTTATGTGGCCAAGTGCCGTACTTGTGGATTGGTGAAGGCGGAGTGTCAGAAGCCCGGCGGATTCTTGAAATCCCTTCCTATCCCAGAATGGAAGTTCAGCGACATATCTATGGATTTTGTGCACGGTTTGCCGAAGTCGCAGAAGGGAAACGACGCCATTTGGGTGGTCGTAGATAGGTTGACAAAAGTGTCGCACTTTATCCCAGTCAGAAAGGAAGATCCAGTGGAAAAGTTAGCCAAACTCTACGTGGATAATATTGTACGATTGCATGGTGTACCTAGTAGTATTGTTAGTGATCGAGATGGACGCTTCACGTCGAATGACGGGAGGTTGGTGCATAGTCTGTTGGGTACTAAGCTAAAGTTCAGAACAGCCTTTCACCCGCAGACAGATGGCCAAACCGAGAGAGTCAACAGGACTATGGAGGACATGCTTCGCATGTGCGTCCTATATTTCAGGAAGCATTGGGAGGATCACCTGTACATGGTGGAGTTTGCTTACAACAATAGTTTTCAGGCAAGTATTGGAATGGCTCCTTTCGAAGCCTTGTACGGGAGGAAGTGTCGCATGCCGTTATCTTGGTTAGAGGCAGGCGAATCGAAGTTGTTTAAACGTCAAGCAGTAGACGATGCCACTTCAATGATACGAACAATTCATGAAAGGCTAAAGATTGCTCAGGATAGACAGTCAAAGTATTACAACGCCAAACATAGAAAAGTGGAGTTCAACGTTGGAGATATGGTATATTTAAAAATCAAGCCGTTCAAGGGTGTATCGCGGGTTCGACGCTTGAAGAAGCTGAGTCCGAGATACTTTGGACCATTTGAAATCCTGGAGCGTGTTGGCGAGGCGGCGTATAGATTAAAGCTGTCGACGGAGCTGAGTGGGCTACATGACGTATTCCACGTATCGGTGTTGCGTAAGGCAGTGCAAGAGCCTTCGCAGATCATTGCAGATAATCAGGTACCGGTTGATTATGAGTTAACAACAAGGGTCAGGCCAGTACGAATTGAAGACGTTGCGGTCAAACGACTCCGCAACAAGGAGGTCAGAATGGTTAAAGTCCGTTGGAATAATTGCGGGCGTGAGGAGCTTTCTTGGTAGCGAGAGCAAGCTATGTTGGAGGAATACCCCGAGTTATTCCATTCAGGTATCATTTAACTTTTGTGTACCTTTGCTTAATTTCGGGACGAAATTCCTTAAATGGGGGAGATTTGTAACGCCCAGAAAATTGTGTGCGAGTCGGTCGCGAAAAAAGAAGGGTTTTGGTGCTTTTAGGGGTACACGGCCTAGGACACGGGCGTGTCCAAGGCCGTGTCTGGCTGGTGATTTTTGGCCGTTTTCAACCCGAGAAGGACACGGCCAGAAACACGGCCGGATGACACGGGCGTATCATCCGACACGGGCGTGTGCCAACCCATGTCCCTACCCGTGTCCTGATGGGTCGTGTCCATTGCTGTGGCGGTTATGCGTGACACGCCCACGAACACGGGCGTGTCGAGGAACCCGACACGGGCGTGTCAGGTCAAACACGGGCGTGTCTTGGCCTGTGTGCATTTCTCAGTTCGACGATCGTGCCTGGATTGAGGCACACGGACTTTGACACGGCCGTGTGCCAAGCCGTGTTCGGCCCAGGTCTGGGGAATTTTGTGCAGATCCGAGCCGTTCATTTCCTTTAATTTAGATCTGACGGCCCAGATGAAATTCTGCTCTGTTAAGGCCGGGAATAGGGGGTTATTTCCTCATTTTCTCTCCAAAGTTCTCCTCTTCCAAAGTGAGAGAGAAGAGGAAGAAGAAGGAGGTTTCCGGCCGCCGGCGGAGCATCGGAGCACCGTTTCAAAATCGGAGAGCGGATCCGTGGAGGAAAGGTCGTTGCGAAGAGTTCTAACCGCGTAGTTTTTCCATGGCGCCAAAACGGACTACAAGGGTAACGATTCTCATCTTGAGCGTTTGAAACTCTTTCTTTTGCATGGGGAATCCCGCTCCCGCCAGTGTGCGGCGAGTGCGTGGTGTTCCTTGGGGTTGGTGTGAATAGTCCCCCTTGTGTTGCATATAGAGCCCGTAATCGTAAGTACGGGCATAGGCATTGTGTGTGAAGCCTACCCGGACGTGTTTCGTCTGGATCGGTGATGTTGCATTTGTTGTGGTTTTGCCGGAGAAGACCCTGTGCTTTGGTTTTTTTTCGGGTTTCTACGCGGTAGATTGCAGCAGGGATCCTTGAAGGCTAGCTTCAAGGCGCACCCGGAAAACTGAGCGGAATCGTTGTTCTGCTAACTTGGCGGTCAGAGAACCGACCTTGAACATAACTGGGTTATGTGATTGTTTGGAAATTTTGGGATCCGAGAGAAGCTTGGCTCGTGCGTACGTCATAATGTGACTACGTGGTGTGAGCAACTGGCAAGTGGAATTGGACCTAGGCTATGTGGTTCGGTGCGAGAGACCCGAAGACGGGGACTGGCCGTTGGCATAGTCGGAGCCTTAGAAGGTGGTCAGAAAGGCTAAGTGCTCACTTGGTTGCCATCTTTGGGATGGTGGTGAAGCCACGGAATGGACCGGGTTCACCATTAATGTGCCCTGAGTGCACGGGGTGTTTGGCCGTGCAAGCCTACACATGTGGCGAAATATAGTTGCGCTATATCTTATTGGGCTAATGCTATGCAAGGAAAGAGCACCGCCGTCCCGAGTAAGGGGCGGGGTCTTTATAATTTGGTCGGCTTTTAGCTGACCGTTGCTTTGTTTGCCACCATGCGGTGGTATGTGCTTGCAGGTGCTGCGGAGCCGAGCGCCAAGTAGCGGGCTGGAGCCCATGTTGCTGTGCTGGCCCTAGAAGGCCATAGAATAGCTGTTTTTACATTTATCATGTGTGGCCGGCCTGCGAGCCGATGTATGTAAAACACTCTTTATGAAGTGAATATTTGTAAGGCCATAGGCCATGTACCCATTTCTGTGTATTTGGTGTTTCATTCCTGTTTTTGTAGCTGTGGACATTCATATTGATGGATTTAAGTTTGAGTTCTTTCAAATTTAAAAACTTCCGCTAGAATGCTCTGTGGTTAGGACGAGTAGTCTTAGTTGGATGGTTTGTTTATTCATTTAGTAACCCTTCCGACTGTCTGTGATATATGGCGTCGGGTTCCAGCTGGACCTTCTGTTATATGTGTTGGGTTTCTCTATGAGGATGACACAACACTTGTGCCCGCAGCGGAAGAATGAAACATCAAGAAAACACAAAAGAAATGGGATCGGGCCATGGTAGTTGATCAAGAAGTTAACAAACAACTAAGAAAAAATTACCTCGGTGGCGTTGAGTCACAACTCAACGGAGATGCTCCAAGCTTCCGGTTCTTACTGGTGGAGAGTTCCACGTGGAATAATATCCACGTCTCTACAGAGATCCACACGAGCGGGAGAACACCGATCTTTCCGTCGCACGGATAATCGGGAAGGAGAAAGACCGCACCTTGCTTTTCCACGGACTGCTAGGTCCGCGCCAGGAAGAGTGACACCGGTGACGATCGCTGGAGAGGAGGAGGTCGACGGAGCGTCAACGGCGGCGGAACCCTTCCGTCGGCGGGATTCGGGATCGGCGGAGCGAACGAATGGCGGAACACTTCCGTCGGCTTCGATTCGATCAACACGCACACACACCTTTTCCCGAAAAACCCTAAGTGTCCTTTTATATCAAAGACATAAATAGACTTAGGAATATCACTATCCGCAGACCACCCATAAAAATAGGGTTCCAGAATCGGCGAGTATCAGTCGGCGAGAATCGTCGAGAATCGGCGAGAATCGGCTAGCAGAATCGGCGAGAATCAGTCGGCGAGTATCACCTACGATCAGCGAGAATCAGAGTACAATACTCAACGATTCTCGCCGAACGCGGGGTGGACCATACTCGTCGACCGTCGATCGATGATACTCGACGATTCTCGTCGATCGTCGACCCGCGGTAGATGATACTCGACGATTCTCGTCGATCGTCGACCCATGGTCGATGATACTCGACGATTCTCGTCGATCGTCGAACTGGGTTGACGACACTCATCGATCCGCGATCGATGACTCTTACCAATCCTTCAAGGCAACATTTGCCCAACCTGACGATCCTTTAAGGCAACACTTTGCCCATAACCCCATTCAGGTCGGTGATTGGTAACCTTTACCAACACAGTCAATCATCCAACTTCTCCACATCTCTTATGTGCGACCCTGCAGGCTCATATTGCGTTGGCAGTGAGATTACATGTTTGACCACTTCTAGATCATCATGGTAACTCCAACAGTCTCCCACTTGATCTTGAAAGTATCAAACCAAAAACCTCACAAATAATGGGCGGCATCTAGCAATGCATCATTGCTCCCCAAGCAATAAGAGTTTATAACTCATAAGCCTTTATGACCAATGTATCAGCGTTGTCTTTGTCCCTTTGTCCCTTACATTCGGAAAGAACTAGAGGCATGGACTGTGTCACCCTCGTAATAGCTCAATCTAAGTTTCTTGATCCAGGATAGACTTCCAGAGAATGGTGAGTCCAATATCACATATTGACTCAACCAAGCATGACCATGAATTTCTCAGTCCAGTTCCATCAAGGGTCCCATGGATGCAACTCCTGTCATACAGGAGGACAAATCCCATATCTGCTCACACACAAACACCCAAATGATTCGTAACATGCCCAACAACCACCCTTATCATCAACCTTTCTCAAGGAGTACTTTAGATGGCATCAAAGCACGCTCTTCCTCACTTGATGAATGCTGTGACTTCAGGTCAAAGGACCACAACACCATTGTCAATTGAGACCTACTCGTGACACGATTGGATGACAATCCACAGAGTAGCCTCAGGTTGGGTCTGTCCAGTACAACTTGTTCACTAACAAGCACCCACGTGATGACTTGATATCACAATATCATGACCTGTGAGAATCGGTCACCAGTCAACGCACGTGCTAGCCTTCATGTACCATCATCACCCTTAGTTTCTATGATGATACTCGACCAGGGACCTTTTAAGAATGAAGCTTCAAATAAATCACAGGCTCTCACATTCAAGTCATGTACTTGATGTCCCATGGAAGCGATCATTCTAAGGGTATCTATTATGTTAACATTTAACTATCATATAGAAATGCTCATAATAAAAGAATTTGCCATTAATTGTAAGAGAAAAACTAGGTACATTGTTCATCATATGAACAAATAGCCAACAAAATACATGTTTACATGCAATCCACAAGATTCTCGCTAGAGTTGATCATTTAGGTATCGTATACCCATCGATCTAGTATGACCATCATGCTTTCTCTGCGCGAGAGGCTTTGTCAATGGATCCGCAATATTTTCCTCAGTCGGCACTCTGCAAATGTTCACATCTCCTCGTTCGACAATCTCACGAATAAGATGAAACCGTCGAAGTATATGCTTGGAGCGCTGATGGGACCTAGGTTCCTTAGATTGTGCAATTGCACCATTGTTATCACAGTAGAGAACTACGGGACCAATAATGCTAGGAACTACATCAAGCTCGCTGATTAATTTCCTAATCCATACATCCTCCTTCGCCGCATTAGCTGCGGAGATATACTCGGCCTCTGTTGTAGAATCAGCAACTGTCTCTTACTTGGAACTCTTCCAGCTCACAGCTCCTCCATTCAGGAAAAACAAAAAACCTGACTGAGACTTGGAGTCGTCTCTATCAGTTTGGAAGCTAGCATCCGTGTAACCACTTACAACGAGCTCTTCCTCTCCACCATATACCAAGAACACATCCTTAGTCCTTCTCAAGTACTTCAGGACATTCTTGACTGCAATCTAGTGACACTCACCGGGGTCTGACTGATACCTTCTAGCCATGATCAATGCAAAGGAGATGTCGGGTCGAGTACATAACATCGCGTACATGATTGATCCAATTGCCGAAGTATATGGAATCAACTTCATGCGGTCCTTATCTTCATAAGACTTTGGACACTGGTCCTTAGAGAGATTCACACCATGAGACATGGGCAAAAATCCTTTCTTGAACTCAAGCATGTTGAACCGCTTCAACACCTTTTCGATGTACGTACTCTGGGTCAAACCCAGCAACTTCTTCGATCTATCTCTATAGATCTTAATACCGAGTATATAAGTCGCTTCACCCATATCCTTCATTGAAAAGCAGTTCCCTAGGTTGTTCTTAACAACTTTCAGGGTAGGAATGTCATTCCCAATCAACAGTATGTCATCTACATACAGTATCAGGAAGACAACAATGCTCCCACTGATTCGCTTGTAAACACAAGGCTCATCTTCATTCTTGATGAAACCAAACTCTTTGATTTTCTCATCAAAACGAAGATTCCAACTTCGAGAGGCCTGTTTCAGTCCATATATGGACTTATTTAGCTTGCATATTTTAGTGGCTTCATCTGGGGATACAAAACCCTCGGGTTGTGTCATATACACTTCCTCAAGGAGGTTTCCATTAAGGAAAGCCGTTTTGACATCCATCTGCCAGATCTCGTAATCATAATACGCAGCAACATCAAGCAATATCCTTATGGACTTTACCATGGCAGCAGGGGAAAAGGTCTCATCATAGTCAATACCATGAATTTGCTTGAAACCCTTATCCACCAGTCGCCGTTTGAATGTCTGTACATTCCCATCCATGTCGGTCTTCTTCTTGAAGACCCACTTGCACCCTATGGGTCGAACCCCTTCAAGTGGTTCCACCAAGTTCCAAACTTGGTTTGCATACATGGAGTCCATTTCGGATTTCATAGCCTCAAGCCATTTGTCGGAGTCCGGTCCATTCATAGCCTCTTGGTAGGTTGCTCGTTCATCATCATGATCCATAAGCAACACATTACTTATTTGAGATACGAGAAATCCATATCTCTCGGGCTCAAACCTCGGTCTACCAGATCTACGTAGGACTTGTGTTCCTTGAGCAGGTTCTCTAGCTACAACATCTTGTAGTCCTGTCTCACAATCCAATTCTGATTCATTCACTACATGTGGTTCTTGAACTTCTTTAAGCTCTACCTTTTCAGTCTTTCTTGATAAGAACTCTTTCTCCAAGAAGACACCAGTCCTTGCGACAAACACTTTGCCCTCAGACAGTAGGTAAAAGTAATACCCTTTCGTTTCCTTAGGATATCCCACCAGATAACATTTATCCGATTTGGGTTCCAGCTTGTCAGGCATTTGACGTCTCACGTATGCCTCACAGCCCCAAATTTTAATGAACGACATACTAGGACGCTTCCCAGTCCATATCTCATATGGTGTCTTCAGAACCGTTTTCGTTGGAGCGCGATTCAATGTCATTGCAGCAGTCTCTAAAGCAAAACCCCAAAAGGAAACAGGCAAGTCTGCATGACTCATCATCGAACGTACCATGTCTATCAGAGTACAATTTCTCCTCTCAGACACACCATTATGTTGTGGTGTTCTAGGTGGAGTGAGCTGTGATACAATACCACACTCTTTCAAATGATCACGGAACTCATGACTCAAGTATTCGCCACCTCGATCAGATCGGAGTGCTTTAACCCTTTTATCCAACTAGTTTTCTACTTCATTCTTGAACTCTTTGAACTTTTCAAAAGTCTCGGATTTGCACTTCATAAGATACACATATCTGTATCTACTGAAATCATCAGTAAATGTAACAAAGTAGAAATACCCACCTCTAGCCATGGAACTCATGGGTCCGCATACATCACTATGTACAACACCCAAGAGATCCACATCTCTCTCAGTATAACCAGTGAAAGGAGCTTTAGTCATCTTGCCTAACAAACCAGATTCGCATCGTTCAAATGATTCATAATCAAATGAGTCCAAAAGTCCATCTCTATGGAGCTTGGATATGCGCTTCTCGTTGATATGGCCCAAACGACAATGCCAGAGAAAAGTAGGGTTCGAGTCATTTGTTCTTAGTCTTTTATTATTTTCAACATTACATATCAGATGGTCCAAGTTCAAAACATAAAGACCATTAAACAATTGGGCTACAACATAACAAACATCATTCTTAAATATAGAACAACAGTTGTTCTTAATTATAAAAGAAAATCCAATCATGTCCAAACATGAAATAGATATAATGTTTCTAGTTATGGCTGGAACAAAATAAAAATTATCTAGTTCTATTACAAGCCCAGTGGGCAAAGAAAGACGGTAAACCCCTACGGCTACAGCAACAACTCTTGCTCCATTGCCGACGCGGAGGTCCACCTCCCCTTTACTCAGCAATCTTCTCCTTCCCAGTTCCTGCACATTTGTACAAATGTGAGAACCACATCCGGTATCCAATATCCAAGATGAAGGAGCAGAAAGGTTTATCTCTATAACGTGAATATTTGAAGCGGAAGTCATACCTCCTTTCATTTTCTACAGACCTTCAATGTATGAAGGACTGTTCCTCCGCCAATGACCAGCCTTGCCACAGTGGTGGCATTTCCCTTCCTTCACCGTGCTTTTCCTTTTCATCAGTGCAGAAGATTTGGGCTCAAGATATGACTTAGGTCCCACCTTCGTCTTCTTAGACCCCTAGCCTTGCCCTTGCCCTTATGCACCATCAGTATGGGGCTGGCAGGCTTGGCCTTCTTCATATTGATTTCGGCAGTTCTCAACATACCTAAGAGTTCGGGCAGTGTCTTGTCTATTTCATTCATGTTGTTGTTCAAGACGAACTGCTCATAACTGTCCGACAATGATTGCAGGATCAGATATGTGGCCCACTCTTGACCAAGAGGAAAACCCAGCCTTTCAAGGTTCTCTATATACCCAATCATCTTGAGTACGTGAGTCCCTACTAAGTCTCGAACTCCCATCTTGCACTGAAACAATGCTTTTGTGATGTCGAACCTCTCTTGACGAGCCTGCCCTTGAAACATTTTCTTGAGATGCTCGTCAATCTCCTTGCACCCCATGTTCTCATGTTGTTTCTGAAGCTCAGAGTTCATAGTGGCAAGCATAAGGCATTCGACATCTAAAGCATCGTCAGTATACTTCTTATAAGTATCCTTCTCAGCACGGGAAGAGTTCCCGGTCGGCACCTCGGGGGTTTCTTCTTCCAAGACATAGAGCTTTCGCTCTTACCTGAGAACAATTCTCAGGTTCCTGTACCAGTCCATGTAATTAGTCCCACTGAGCTTATCCTTCTCAAGGATGGCTCTCAGAGACAATGTGGAGTGTGAAACACTTGCCATGGAATTCTACAAGAATTTATGCAGAATAAAATCAGTACCAAAATTTCAAATACAATTTATTATAATTTGGACTTCAATTAAAACACTCCCACTATTTTATTCGAAATGATAGCCCTCACTAACAATTCAGAGAGTTCATGCGAGCTACTCTCTTAGTGGACAAGATCCGTATTTCACCAACACAATGAGTCAGCTTTGGCTTTCCTCTCACGATGCGGTTATTTAGGTAGGCAACGCTTGCCAATTGCATCCTCATGCAATTCTTGTATGGTCGGTGAATAACTCCTTACTCACATCCATCATATGGTGCAAACCAACCCTATGCCTCTAGGTACTCAACCTTTGAGGTCACCTAGTTAAGTTGGACCCGATGTCGACAGTGGGATATCATAATTATCCGCTCACACTCTTACCAAGATAGATTAATGCACCTTGCTTTGGCAAGCCCACACTTCATCGATCGAGGCAGGAAGAGTGTCATCCATCGGAAGGCATCCGAACACTTAATATTTGATGAAGGGATTTTAATTATAGGTTAACAGTTAACCATGATCAACATTTGATCAATGTGCACATCCAAGGAAAAACAATTTTTTTTTTAAAATCACATGCATCCCTTATGTGCACAACCTGACACCATCAACATTTGATAGAAGGAAGGGCTAAATCTGAACACCCGGAAACTTCCAAATCCTCAGATTTACATGCATTGGACAAAGGCAAAGACAACTCAACTTAAAGCAGTAGATAAGCTCATCTCTCTATGTTGGATTCAAAATCCAAAACAAAACCGAGGGATGGTTACTACTAAGGAGACTACAATTTCTAACAATTAGAAATTTCCACGAAATCCCAGACGTTCTTGGCGGGGTACCAAGACTAAATCTAGACATTTAGAACACTTCTAAATCCCTAGGTTTACACGCACTGCAATAACAAAACTTCCAATACAACAATCATGGCCGAACCTCCCTCTGATACCACAGTTGGGTTTCTCTATGAGGATGACACAACACTTGTGCACGCAGCGGAAGAATGAAACATCAAGAAAACCCAAAAGAAATGGGATCGGGCCATGGTAGTTGAATCAAGAAGTTAACAAACAACTAAGCAAAAATTACCTCGGTGGCGTTGAGTCACAACTCAACGGAGATGCTCCAAGCTTCCGGTTCTTGCTGGTGGCGAGTTCCACGTGAAATAATATCCACGTCTCTGCAGAGATCCACACGAGCAGGAGAACACCGATCTTTCCATCGCACGGATAATCGGGAAGGAGAAAGACCGCACCTTGCTTTTCCACGGACTGCTAGGTCCGCGCCAGGAAGAGCGACACCGGCGACGATCGCCGGAGAGGAGGAGGTCGACGGAGCGTCAACGGTGGCGGAACCCTTCCGTCGGCGGGATTCGGGATCGGCGGAGCGAACGAATGGCGGAACACTTCCGTCGGCTTCGATTCGATCAGCACGCACACACACCTTTTCCCGAAAAACCCTAAGTGTCCTTTTATATCAAAGACATAAATAGACCAAGGAATATCACTATCCGTAGACCACCCAGAAAAATAGGGTTCCAGAATCGACGAGTATCAGTCGACGAGAATCGTCGAGAATCGGCGAGAATCGGCTAGCAGAATCGGCGAGAATCAGTCGGCGAGTATCACCTAGGATCGGCGAGAATCAGAGTACAATACTCGACGATTCTCGCCGAACGCGGGGTGGACCATACTCGTTGACCGTCGACCCGCGGTCGATGATACTCGACGATTCTCGTCGATCGTCGACCCGCGGTCGATGATACTCGACGATTCTCGTCGATCGTCGACCCGCGGTCGATGATACTCGACGATTCTCGTCGATCGTCGAACTGGGTTGACGACACTCGTCGATCCGCGATCAATGACTCTTACCAATCCTTCAAGGCAACATTTGCCCAACCCGACGATCCTTTAAGGCAACACTTTGCCCATAACCCAATTCAGGTCGGTGATTGGTAACCTTTACCAACACAGTCAATCATCCAACTTCTCCACATCTCTTATGTGCGACCCTGCAGGCTCATATCGCGTTGGCAGTGAGATTACATGTTTGACCACTTCTAGATCATCATGGTAACTCCAACAATATGTCATGCGACGGATGGGGGTGTTACATGTAGCTCTCCTTCTTTGCATAGGAAGCCCGCTCTCGTGATTTTGCGGTGAGTTGGAGGCGTTCCTTCGGGTAGATATGTGAAGTCCCCGTTGTTTAGAGTCCGTAAGCGAGAATGTACATAGGCATGATGTGTGAAGCCTACGCGGACATGTTGGTCTGGATCGGTGATGTTGCATTGCATAAATGCCGGAGAAGACTCCGCGCGATTGGTTGTTTTTCGGGTTTTCTACGTGGTAGATTACAACAGGGAGCCTTGGGGATTAACCCAAAGGTGCACACAGAAAACTGGGCGGATGCGTGGTCTTGCCAACTTGTGGGTCTAGGAGCCAACTTGTACATAACTGTGTTATGTAATATTGTACGTTCGATTCACGGGCTTCAGGGAAACTTAACTCGTGCCGATAATATTTAAGTGTCGTGGCAAGTGAGCAACGGGTTGAGTGGGAACCGCTCCTGCTTTATGCCGAGGGCATAGAGGTCGGGTCTTACCGTCGATGACATTAAAGTGTCATGACATAGGCTGTTGATGACATTAAAGTGTCGTAACATCTGCCTAAAAGACCATTTTTGCTCACGAGATATTGTCGTCCTAGAGATGGTGGTGAGTTAGCGGCTTAGACTGCGATCACCGAGAATGTGCCCTGAGAGCACGGGACGTGTGGCCTTGCGTGCCAATGCCTGTGATGCAATGAGTGGATATATTGCTCGCTTATGCTAATGAAATGCAGGGAAGGAGCATCGCCGCCCCGAGTTGTGGGCGGGATCGTTATAATTTGGTCAGCATTGCTGACCGTTGCCTTTATTTGCCACCATGCGGTGGTTTTGTTGCTTGCAGGTGCTTCTGGATCAAGCGGTCAATAGCAGGCTAAAGCCCAAAATGCGAAGCCGGCCCTCTAAGGCCTAATTGGAGAGTTTACTGCTTTTATTCATGTATGACCGGCCTGCGTGCCGTGGTTTGTAAATCATGTAATATCAAGTGAACCATTTTGTAAGGCCTTAAGGCCTGTACTTGTGTATGTATAACATTCCTATTTGGTATTAGTGGACATTCATGCTTTAGTGCTGGGTTTTTTATTGCAGCTTTTATAAACTGCTTCCGCTAGAATGCTCTGTGTAGGACGTTATGATTGGTTGGATGGTTTCCATGAGTAACCACCCGGTCTGTCTGTGGCATACGGTGTCGGGCCCCGACCGGACCTACTGCTTTATGCTATGCGATGGATAGGGAGGTGTTATAATTTGGCATCAGACTACTGGTTTTGGTCGGGCTTAAGATCAATTCATGGACGAATTCTTTTTAAGGGGTGGTGAGCACATTGTGTGCGTCATCGTTATAACGGTAAAATAACCCATGAATGTCCACCTAGGAATGAAAATACACGTGTTTGAGGAACCTGCGTGTTCCTATAATTGTTGTTTGCAATTTTATTTGGCCGCTTAACTGTGTTTTGTACCACTATAGGTGACCAGAAGTGGTGTTGGGCTGTCGGAACGTCGAGTTTCTGAGGCTAGCAGTGCACCAGATGTTGCTCCTGCAACACCTCTATTGGCTGAGAACATACGATTGGTGGCCGAAGCAGTGTTGGTCGTGATAAATGCGCAGCCTGCAAGGCAAACACAACAGCCCGCTCCTGGGATGGAGCAGGAACCTCTCCCATAGGTTGAGCCGAGGAGAGTGGAACAGGTGATAGTGGAGCCGGTGATGCCAAGGAGGGCAGCCGAGAGACAGCTCAAGCATGTCATGAGCTTTAGTCCTCCAGTATTCTCGGGGTTGGGAACCCCATCTCAAGCTGAAGACTGGCTCTCCAGGGTGAAGAGAGTCATGACAGCAACGGAGACGGAGGAGTGGCAAATGACCACCATCGCTACGTTCCTTCTAGACGGTGAAGGAGAATGTAGTGGGAAGGATTGAGAGGTAGGCAACTTGTTGATGTCTCGATGGAGGAGTTCTCGAGATTGTTCTTGGCTAGATACCTCCCTTCGGCGCAGAGGACAGCGTTGGAGAATGAGTTCCTGAAGTTGGTACAAGGAGACAGTACCGTGGATGAATATCTCCACGAGTTTACCTGTCTGAGTCGATATGCTAGCTCCACCATTGCGGATGAGGAGCGTAATACGAATCGATTCTACGAAGGCTTGAGAGATGAGTTGAGGTTACTACTCTCGGGGCTGATGACGCAGGGTTTCTTGACCTTGGTCAACACGGCCCGGTCCTTGGAGAAGGACATGAAGAATGTGCAGGCAAAGAAAAGCTTGGGAGAGAAGAGGTCGGAGTTCAGAGGGCCGAACACCTCAAAATCTGTGTTCCGAAAGTTGAACAAGGAAGCTAAGACTTCGGGTCTAGCCCTCTCGGCTGGTGCTTCAGGGGTGATTACGGGTCGGACCCCGGGAGCATGTTACAACTGTGGGAAGTTGAGGCATTATGCCCGTCAGTGCCGGAGCGGACGTCCCAAGTCCGAAAGGAAGCCGGGAGCTACTTATGAAGAGAAGGGCAAGGCGGTGGAGTCGACTGCATCCCACTATGCTCCGGCCCAACCAAGGGTGTATAATCTTGGCCAACAGGAGGCCATCAAACAGGCTGATGTGGTGACAGGTACGGTTTAATTTATAGCAAGTCAATTTCTTTAAATACTTGTTATGTACATGTTACCTTACCACTGCTTGTTTAGGATTTGTTTTGATTTGTGAAAATCTGACAAGAGCACTCTTCGATACGGGAGCTTCACACTCCTTCTTGTCCGAGGGATTTATATCACGTATCAGAGTCCCATCTTCGATGACGAAGGATAAGTTGGACGTGTTGTTTCCTATTGGGTGTTCGATGCGAGCGGATAGGATCTGCGATGTTAAGATTCGTATTGGGAATCAGGAATTTGCTCTGCAAGCGTCGTTACTTCCGTTGGTGGAGTTCGACGTCATATTTGGCATGGACTGGCTCTTGGAGCAGCAAGCCTATATCGATTGCGGTCGGAAGGAAGTCAAGTTGGGAGCTAGTCGTGAGACGACTTTTACGGGCTTAAAGGGGTCGAACAAGACGTTGATGTCTGCTCTTCAGGTGGTGAAGGTGGTTTGTGCCGGTGCAAAAATATTCTTTACACTAGTGGAGGCTGCGAAGCTGAAGCCCGCGTTGGATTGTATTTTAGTGGTATCAGAATACCCTGATGTGTTCCCCGCAGATCTTCCTGGAGCCCCGCCTCAACGGGAGATAGATTTTACGATTGAGCGAGTGCCAGGTGCAAAGCCTGTGTCACGATCTCCTTATCGACTAGCGCCTAAGGAAATGGCAGAGCTGAAAGTTCAACTGCAAGAGTTGTTGGAGCAAGTGTATGTGCGCCCGAGTTCTTCACCTTGGAGCGCATCGGTCCTCTTTGTTAAGAAGAAGGATGGAAGCTTGAGGCTATGTATTGACTATCGGGAGCTCAACAAGTTGACGGAGAAGAACAAGTACCCGATCCCCCAGATCGATGATCTTTTTGATCAGTTGGTCGGGTCGACGGTGTACTCGAAGTTGGATCTCAAAGCTGGGTACTATCAGTTGCGAATAAGGGAGAGTGATATACCGAAGATAGCATTTAGTACGAGATACGGGCATTATGAGTTCACGGTCATGCCGTTTGGGCTGACTAATGCTCCGTCAGTGTTCATGGATTTGATGAACAGGACTTTCAGGGAGTACTTGGACCATTTTGTGATCGTCTTCATCGACGATATTTAGGTGTACTCGCAAAGTGAGGAAGATCACTTCAAGCATCTTCATTTGGTTTTGGAGACGCTAAGGAGAAATCAACTGTATGCCAATTTCTCGAAGTGCGAGTTTTGGTTGTCCTCAGTGGCGTTCCTCGGTCATATAGTGAGTGGAGAGGATATTGTTGTGGATCCGGCAAGATTGTTGCGATACGGGAGTGGCTTGAGCTTGCTACGGTAGCGGAAGTCCGGAGCTTTCTGGGGCTTGCCGGCTATTATAGGCGCTTCGTACAGAACTTCTCGCGGATAGCGTTACCTCTCACTACTTTGACGAGGAAGGAGCATAAGTTCGTTTAGATGCCGGAGTGCGCGCGCGATTTTGAGGAGTTGAAGTGTCGGTTGACCACAGCGCCTGTGCTGAGTTCGCCATGTGGGACAGAAGGCTATGAGATTTACAGTGATGCTTCGGGCAGCGGTTTGGGTTGCGTACTACTGCAACACGGAAGTGTAATAGCTTATGGCTCGAGACAGCTGAATGTGCATGAAAGGAACTATCTGGTCCATGACTTGGAGTTAGCGGTCGTGATTTTTGCCTTGAAGCTGTGGAGACTCTACTTGTACAGTGTGAAGATTGATATCTACACCGATCACAAGTGCCTGAAATATCTGATTGATCAGAAGGATCTGAATATGCGGCAGCGTAGATGGATGGAGTTCCTGGGGGACTATACATTCAAGATCCACTACGTGCCTGGTAAAGGGAATGCGGTTGCGGACGCGTTGAGTCGCCGAGCCCCAGCTCAAGCCAATTGGCTATCGGTGCATGATGAGCGGTTGGTGCGGGAGTTGGAGGCATTGGAGATTGTTTGTGTGGATAGGCAGTCAAGTGCCGAAGCAGTTCTGAATTGGACTGAAGTCCAATATGACCTGGCTGATCGTATTCGGCAGGCTTTGGATATGGATGCTCATATGAAGCAGTTCATGGTAGAGGCTCTGGGTGGGTTAAATTCCCAATTCGTTGTGGAGGACGGATTGCTTTGGAAAGACGGTCGTCTGTGCGTCCCATGTGTGGGTAATTTGCGTGTGGAATTGTTGTACGAGGCACACCATACTAAATACTCAATTCACCCTGCGAGCATGAAGATGTACCACGATGTGAAGAAACTGTTTTGGTGGCCGGGTTTGAAGAAAGATGTGGCGCTCTACGTAGCGAAGTGCCAAACTTGCGCCTTGGTGAAGGCGGAATGTCAAAAGCCGGGAGGATTTCTTAAGTCCTTGCCTATTCCGGAGTGGAAATTCGACGACATCTCTATGGACTTTGTGCACGGTTTGCCAAGGTCGCAAAAGGGGAACGACGCCATTTGTCTGGTCGTGGATCGGCTAACGAAGGTGTCGCATTTTATTCCGCATAGTAAGGATGATCCGGTGGAGAAGTTGGCAAAACTTTATGTGGATAACATAGTACGACTTCATGGTGTGCCCCGCAGCATCGTGAGTGACCGAGATGGGCGGTTCACGTCCAATGATTGGAGGCTAGTGCAACAAATGTTGGGGACAAAGCTGAAATTCAGCACAGCCTTCCATCTGCAAACGGATGGGCATACCGAGAGGGTCAATAGAATCATGTAAGACATGATTCGCATGTGTGTCTTGGATTTTGGAAAGCAATGGGAAGACCACCTTTATTTGGTGGAGTTCGCATACAACAATAGCTACCAAGTGAGTATTCAAATGGCGCCCTTCGAGGCCCTATATGGTAGAAAATGTCGCACGTCGTTGTCTTGGTTAGAAACGGGTGAGTCAAAGTTTTATAAGCGATTGGAAGTGGAGGATGCTACTTCTTTGGTGAGAACCATTCGGGAGAGGTTGCTTATCGCTCAGGACCGGCAAGTGAAGTATTCTAATGCCAAGCACATGAACGTGGAGTTCGCTGTAGGAGATTGGGTGTACTTAAAGATCAAGCCGTTCAAGGGTGTCTCGCGGGTGCGGCGATTGAAAAAGCTAAGCCCGAGGTACCTTGGGCCGTTTGAGGTTCTGGAGCGAGTTGGTGAAGCAGCCTATCGGTTGAAGCTTTCAGTGGAGCTTGGTAGATTACATGATGAATTCTATATTTCGGTGCTTCGGAAGGCTGTGCAAGAGCCTACACAAGTGATCTTTGTTGATCAAGTGTCGGTAGATAGTGGGTTGACGACAATGGTCAAGCCCATGCGGATTGAGGACTCAGAGGTCAAGCGGCTACGCAATAAAGAGATCAGGATGGTCAAGGTCCGATGGGACAATTACGGTCGTGAGGAGCTCTCTTGGGAGCGAGAGCAGACTATGCTTGATGAGTATCCGGAGTTGTTCCGTTCAGGTACAAATTTTGGTTTTGTACATGGCTTTCCTTTATATAATTTCGTGGATGAAATTCTTTTAAGAGGGGAGAGTTGTAACGCCCCGAAACTCAAAAGAGCGGTGGGAGACGTTTTGGGCCAGCTTTAGGTTCTGGCAGGAGGCACACGGCCTGGGACACGGGCGTCTCCCAGGGCGTGTCAGGCTTGTGTCAACACTCAGCCAGTGAAGTCGACATTTTGCTATCGATATTATGTCGAGACTGGGCACACGGCCTGCGACACGGGCGTGTCGACCCGTGTCGACACTCAGCCCACGAAGTCGACACTTTGCGCTCGACGAAGTGTCGAGACATGGCACACGGCCTGCGACACGGGCGTGTCGCAGGGCGTGTCAACCCATGTCGACACTCGCCCCGGGAGTCGACGAATTTTGCTCGACGATGTGTCGAGACAAGGCACACGACCTAGGAGACGGGCGTGTCCAAGGCCGTGTCGTTAGGTCGACGATCTTCGCTCGAAGAAGTGTCGAGTGTAGAGACCGTGTATACGGCCTGGAGCCCAGGCATGTTGAGGTAAACACGGGCAAGGACACGGGCGTGTCCTAGAACCCGTGCAGTGCTCGGGTTGTTTTCGGGATAAATCAATGGTGGTACACGGCCAGTCACACGGCCGTGTCAGGTGGAACACGGGCGTGTCAGGTCGAACACGGCCGTGTTCGATGACTGTGTGTTGTTCCAAGCGAGTCGATTTTGGCGGCGAATGATTCACACGGCCCTGGACACGGGCGTGTGCCAGGCCGTGTTCGGTCCAGTTTGGACATTTCAGTCCCGAATCAAAGCCGTTCATTTATTTAATTGGTGATCCAACGGCTGGGGGTTGTTCCTGATGGGATATACCCGGGATTGGGCCTTAGAAACCCACACTTTTCATGAGTTGTTATCTTTCTAAAGGTTAGAGAGAGAGAGGAGAGCCAAGGAAGGAAGAAGAAGCTAGATCCGGCCATTGGAGGAGCTTCGAAGCTCCAAATCACGAGCCGACTCCGGATCCACAGAGGCAAAGCTAGTGCGGTGCTTTTCATCCGCTTACTTTTCCATGGCGCCAAAGAAGAACGCAAGGGTAACGATCCTCTTCTTGAGCATTTGTAGCTCTCCTTCTTTGCATAGGAAGCCCGTTCTCGCGAGTTTGCAGTGAGTTGGAAGCGTTCCTTTGGGTAGATATGTGAAGTCCCCGTTGCTTAGAGTCCAGAAGCGAGAACGGACATAGGCATGATGTGTGAAGCCTACTCGGAAATGTTGGTCTGGATCGGTGATGTTGCATTGCATAAATGCCACAGAATACTCCGCGCGATTGGTTGTTTTTTGGGTTTTCTACGTGGTAGATTGCAACAGGGAGCCTTGGAGATTAACCCAAATGTGCACCCGGAAAACTGGGCGGATGCGTGGTCTTGCCAACTTGTGGGCCTAGGAGCCAACTTGTACATAACTGGGTTATGTAATATTGTACGTTCGATTCACGGGCTTCGGGGAAACTTAACTCGTACCGATGATATTTAAGTGTCGTGGCAAGTGAGCAACGGGTTGAGCGGGAACCGTTCCTGGTTTATGCCGAGGGAATAGAGGTCGGGTCTTGCCATCGATGACATTTAAAGTGTCGTGACATAGGCTGTTGATGACATTAAAGTGTCGTAACATCTGCCTAAAAGACCATTTTTGCTCACGAGATATTGTCGTCCTGGAGATGGTGGTAAGTTAGAGGCTTAGACTGCGATCACCGAGTGTAGGGAAGGCGCAACCAACTCGCCCAAAATCCCGGACTGTTTGAGGACGGCGCTACCACTCCTTTATGGAGCTGGCTACCCTAGGATCCACGGGGCGGCCAGTTAGGCCCCCGGGGACACACCCTTCTGTATCGACTAGTGCGGGCCATAGCGCCTCACGCCGTACCTCCCAACACCGGGGGCATTGATGGAACCCAACAATCCCCCCCCAGCAACGACCCCGGGGTTTCGAACCCGTGACCTCCTCTGATACCACTTGTAGGGAAGGCGCAACCAACTCGCCCAAAAGCCCGGACTGTTTGAGGACGGCGCTACCACTCCTTTATGGAGCTGGCTACCCTAGGATCCACGGGGCGGCCAGTTAGGCCCCAGGGGACACACCCTTCTGTATCGACTAGTGCGGGCCATAGCGCCTCACGCCGTACCTCCCAACACCGGGGGCATTGATGGAACCCAACACCGAGAATGTACCCTGAGAGCACGGGGCATGTGGCCATGCGTGCTAATGCCTGTGATGCAACGAGTTGATAAATTGCTCGCTTATGCTAATGAAATGCAGGGAAGGAGCATCGCCGCCTCGAGTTGGGGGCGGGATCGTTATAATTTGGTCAGCATTGCTGACCGTTGCCTTTGTTTGCCACCGTGCGGTGGTTTTGTCGCTTGCAGGTGCTGCTGGACCAAGCGGTCAATAGCGGGCTAAAGCCCAAAATGCGAAGCCGGCCCTTGAAGGTCTAATTGGAGAGTTTACTGCTTTTATTCATGTATGACCGGCCTGCGTGTCGTGGTTTGTAAATCATGTAATATCAAGTGAACCATTTTGTAAGTGTTGGGTATTGTATCCATAATTACCAGGATTTGAGGAAGCCACCTGTCAAACTAAGAGGAATTCACAATGTATCCGATGAAACCTCTTAAGTTGTGCTTGCAGTTCTTCCACGCTAAGTGCACAGCAATGTCAGGGTGCAGTAGGTCAATATACACGGGTCTGCACGACGTAATCCCTCGTTGAGCAGATCAGTGTGTTGGCCTACGTGTACTCTCTCTATTGGAGTGCACTTACTTTCAAGTACAGGGCCGTGTTTATGCAAGAGAAGACAAGGAGCAAGGATGGGTCAAGGAGCAGTTCTTGGGTGGAAAGACGAAAAACCGTCTAAGTATAATTCGACGAGAATCACCAAGTGATTCTCGCCGATTCGGCGAGAATCACTAGTGATTCTCGCCGAATCGTCGAGAATCATTAGTGATTCTCGCCGACTCTTTCCGGCTACCTCAAAACAGTGCCAAGTAAGATTCGGCGAGAATCACTAATGATTCTCGCCGAACCCATCGCTGAGCAGATCTTGAATACCAAGTAATATTCGTTGAGAATCACTAAGTGATTCGGCGAGAATCACTAACTGATTCTCGCTGATTCGTCGAGAATCACCTGCAATTCTCGCCGATTTTTACTTGGCGTTTTCTCTGGATGCTGCTGGACCGGATTCTGCCGCTGGACTATTTCGAACCGGTTTTCGGGTTTCTACGTGTGGGACCCACAACAGTCATATTGTAAGTGTCTACAGTGTATAAATACATGGGTATTTTTGAACAGTGAGGCAGCGAACAAGAAACGAAATACGCGAGCCGCAACGTGACCTAAATCGCCGCATCCGCTCCGCCGCCGCCGCCGCCGCTCGCGACAAGTTGCTCGCCGGTTGATCGTGGTTTTGCCCTGATCCTCCTGCGACAGAAGCCTAGTTAAGCTCAGCGTCTCACGTGTCTAACCGGAGATCTCTTGTCTCTCGATTTGTAGATCGGGAAAGTGTTCCCCATCCGAATCGATCGAGACGATTGATCCTAGTGTGACCGTTGGTAGACCTAGATAGCTTCGCTACGAAGTTTGGATCTCTAAAGTACAGCAGCCGCACATCGTTTTTGCCGCCGATCCCGTGAACCTAACCGCCGCTCATCTTGCCGCCGCCGGTTCCGGGGAGATCCTCTCCAAGAGAGATCTAAGGTCGTGGACTCCTTGTGGATGTCAAGAACACGTCGTCAACAAAGAGGGACATCTTAATCTCCAAACGAAGTTTTTATCTCGTGGACATTCTAGTTTTACTTTTGTTGTAAAGGAACATTTGTTCCGTGTTGTAAGGGTTGGGTGCAACCCGGTTTGTGGGAGTGTTGACTCCTATGTGTGGAAGGGTTCCTTCTGATAGTGCAAGGATTGGATTTCAATCCTGTTGGAGAAGTGACCGAGTCGTCCCTTGTTGGGAGATAGGTCGAAGGGGGAAAGTGGATGTACCCAAGTCGGGGAACCACTATAAATTGCCTGTGTATTCTGTGTGCTGTGCTGTTTATTTTTATTGTGCAGGTACAACCTTAAATTCTGCAAAAAAAACGCTGCAAGTCACCTACTCCCCCCCCCCCCCATAGGTGAAACTAGTTGACACTAGGTGGACTTTCAAGTGGTATCAGAGCCAGGTTGCTCATCAAAAGGTTTAAACCTTGAGTAGAATCCTGCCACCAGTGTCAGAAGCATGGAGCTGGATTATGAGATATCGCCACTAAGACTTCCCGCATGTACAAAGGAGTATTATCCCATCTGGAGGATGAGCGTGTCATGTCACTTGGAGGCCATCGACCCTCGAGTATCTCTCATCCTGGAAGAGGGTCCTTTTGTTCCTATGAAGACCTCCTGCTCTGGAAAGTATATCGAAGTGCCCAAGTGCATTACAGAGATGTCAGAGACAGAACTGTCACTATTTAACTTGGACGAGAGGATTCGTCAAATTATCTTTGATATATGGTCTGGATCTTCTCGCTCTAGATTGGAAAAATGTAGGATGGCTAAATCTATGTGGGCGATGATCTCAGAGTTGATGGGGGGTCAGAGAAAGCTGGAATCTGCTGTGAACCATAGGATGAAGCCTATGTGGGGGTCCTCACCTCTGAAGATGAAGGAATGGATCTCTCGGACAACATCAGAGCTCCAGTGTCTGTGTCAAAGACTGAAGAGGCCAGTGAGGAAAGCAGCTCTGATGAGGATGAAACAATGGTCACTGGCTCTAATGATAATAACACATAAGAGCAGGTAACTTCTTCATCCTGCCCAGATCTCTTGAAGTTTCTGAAGACAGTAACTGCTTTCCTTCAGAAGATTCTGATTCCCTAAAGAGAGCCCTTCAGAAAAGCAACCTACTTGCTGAGGAGCAAGCTCAAGAGATTGCTCGACTGAAGATCTTGTTGGTTCTCCAATTGGCGTCCAACAAGGTCAAGGACTCTAAGATCTCAACTCTAGAGAGTAGTCTAGAGAATGAGAAACGAATAGTATCAAACTTTTCCAAAGTTGATGCTATAAAGAGAAAGCAAGAAAACGTGTGGATCTCCCGGATTATCAATGCGTGGAGAAATGGGGAAACGGTATTCCGACCCCCCACTCCAAGCAGGAAGGCAATTCATCATGCCTTCAGGTATGACCACAGGAATAGTCGTGGTCACTGCAAGGGTGATCTGTCCCCATGTGGAGACACCCATAGTGCAAGGGCCGTCGTGGCCACCCATGAGAGAATACCTAAGGCTCATTCTGAGCCCTTTGTATTCACTGCCACTGCCTCAACTCAGTGTGAATCTGCATGTCCCAGCTCACAGAAGACCTCTCACCACCCGAGGACACAGGATAGGGAGGATAGAAGTCATGGTGTCAGTTTTCATGGGGCCTCTGGAAGGGGGATGCCTAAAAGAAAGGCACCACCTTCCCGGCCTCATGATGCTCACAACATGCATTCCTTCCACCCTTCCACGTGTCACGATGGAAGAGGAAATTTTGTGAGGAGATCATGCTCTATCCCGTTTAGACCTAGGACCGTGACTACCTCAGTCACTAGATCAGGTCGGAAACGGCGATACAACATTCACCCATGTTGGTGCTGTGGCAAAGTGGGGCACTTTGCCATCGACTGTTGGCACAACCACTCTGTGACAAAGGCAAGGGCTTATCCACATTCACGGGACAGAGGTAGTCTTATTGACAGGTTTTCTGGGGGAAGGCAGTCGAGTGCTTATGCTAACAGGATCCTAGGACCCAATATGATTTGGGTTCCTAAGGTAAGGTAATTCTTTCTTGCAGGGTAGTCTAGGTTCCCGTAAATATGGGGGGAACTAGACAGAAGGTGTTCCAAGACTGAATTGGAAAATGCATCTGGAATAACAGAAGTGATATCTACATAAGCATTCTAACATCGAGCACCTGGTATGTTATAGTCAGAGAGACTAAATGTTAACTCTCATAATCCGAGGTACTTTTGATCAGTTCAAGGACTTGAGTCATATTATATCCACTTTACATATATATCTATATATATGTACATTTATACTTATGCTTATACATATATGTGTGCACATCTAAGGATAGGTTAACTCGATACATACAAACCTTTTATACATCAATAAAGAGTTAACGAAGATAAGTCATTGTGAATCCCGACAACTCACAATTAACATCAAGAAGTGTTTGGAAAAGCCCCATTCAAAACCAAATAGATTGGCTTTAAGATATATATATATTTATAATTTTTAAATTGACGTGACATCAGAAGAATTCGAAAATGCTACAATGCCTCTTAACTTGAAGATTCCTAGTAAAAAAACCTTTCGATTTCAACTTAGACAAAGAAACCCTTCGATTATAACTTAGACAACTTCCCATCGATTCTTAGCAAAGGGATCCCGTTATAACTTGTTAAACCCTTATTATAACCTGTCGTTAACGCAAAGAAATCCCGCCGACCTTTCATTTCCACGGGAAACTTATCGCAGAATACTCGTCGAATGAGTAGAAATCCCGCCGACCCTTTATATACTTAGAATCCCGCCGAAGGAGCAAACTCTCCCTGGTATCAGTCGAATCCCGCCGAAGGAGCAAACTCTCCGAAACCTGCCGACTCTTCATATTCTGCAGGAATCCCGCAAAATCTCTTCCGCCGACTCTTCCCTTACCCGCCGACTCGCCGAAGCCCGCAGGAAAGCTCGCCGAATCAACTCCTCCGCCGGAAACTCGCCGACTCCTGCAAGAATCTCGCCGAACCGATCTCTATCGAAGGTCTCCCGCCGATTCCCGCTGGAATCTCTCCTAATCGTCTTCCCCTTTCATCGTTTCTCACCGCAAGTTTCCCGCAGGACGCTCACCTTGCTCTTGGAAGCTCTTCCGGTTTCGATTCTTGCCTCCAGGAATTTCTCCGCGTGCACTCATCGGGTGTCCCTCGTCTTCATCGCACTAACTCACCGTCATCACCTTTAGGTAAGCCCCCCCCCCTCACCCTTACTTGGACTTGATCACTAGTATCGCTTCCTTTTTGATTTTTGATTAAGCGTAGAATAGGGCTTCTCTCCATAGATCTGCAATGGCTCCAAGGACAACTGCTGGGTTGGTCACTGGTTGCGAGCTTGTTCGAACTGGGTTCTCTCATGCCTCTGACGAATTCAGAAACATCATTCTGATGCTGGAAGAGGCTGGGTGGTATCATTCGTCCTGGATCACCCATGCAAAATCTTGGACAAAGAGGTGCTGGAGTTCTTCGCTACCGCAAGACTCCGGAATGACGACTCTCTAATCAAAAGTAAGGTGGCTGGGTCAAAGGTCAAGATGTCTGCCATCAAGCTGACCCGGTTCCTGCAGCTCTCTAGCTCTGAGCATGAGGAATACCTGGAGGACGATGACAAAACCAGGACTCTCTTATTCTGCGGTCTTCCACGAGGCACACGATCAATAAAGAGAAAGGATATGAATGAAGAAGGGAAGCTCCTGTCTGACATAATTGGAAAAGTACTCATCTGCAAGCCGGGCTCTCATGACCATATCTCAGCGGATATTTTCAAGATCCTGATAGCTATTGTCTGCCGTAAAAGGTTCAACTGGGGGGCGTTGTTGTTCGAGAAGATAAAGGACACCTTGAGCTCTCCGAGTTTTGGCCGAATCATAAGTCTGTATCTAAATCAGCTAAATGGAGACCAGTTTGACATGAGTAAAGGTGTTCCTCTACACTACTTGAAGAAGATGGACTCAAGTGTGTTTGACCGATGGGAGAGGCATATTGGGCAGACTGTCGTGGAAGAACAAAAGGGAATATCTCCAGAAGTCACCCCCAGTGAAATTCCTGATACTTTGACTGCAGGAATCGAGGGGGAGTCTCTACCCCCTCATACTGATGTAGTATCTGACATCTCCCAGCTGGACAGAGATGCTGTGGCAGATCTACACGAAGAAAGTGAACCTGAGCTGGGGCATGGGGAGGCCCCGAACCGAAACGATCAAGGAGCCGAAGCTACTGTACTGGAGACTGCTGACAAAGAGTTGGAAGAGGCTGCTGATGAAGATGATTTCATGGATGATGACGGAGAGGAAGACGGGAATGAGGGACATGAAGCATTGGAGGCTCCGTATCTCTTTGAACCTCCATCTGACAAGCATGCACCAGTGGAGGGGGAGTCAAAAAAATCTACAGAGGCCGCCAGCATTCCCCCATTAGAGACTGCTTGTATCCAGCTCTACAGATGCATCTGCTGAAGCGCAAGGCCAAGAAGTGCCTCCGGCTCTTCCATTACGAGATGAGCTAGCCACTCACACTGTAAATGTCATTCAGGGCATTGTGAATGAACTTAAAGCCTCCTTTGATAAAGCTCAGAATAAACCGCTGAAAAGGATTAAGACATCTGAAAATCTCATGCTCAAGAATATGGTGGAGCTCAATCATAAACTTGACGTGATCGACAAGAAATTTGAAGAAAAGTATACCGCGGCCGGTGAAGCTGTCACACTTCTTATGGCCGGCTTGAAAAAGAACACCGATACTCTTGCTGTAGTAAATCAGAATGCTCATGTTGTCGCGAACAACATTCAAAAGTTTGACGGTAATATGGTCACTCTCAACGCCAATCAGCAGGCCTTGGTCACTGAATTCTCTCGGACCACCAAGCACATTGATGACTCCCTGCACTCCTATGCAAACTTCATCGCTGTCGAAGCCAAAAAGGGGGAGAAGGACTACATAGCTAAGATGGCTGAGCTCCGAGAAGTCATGATCAAAAACTTCGAACAGTCAAACAAATACGTCTATGACAGCAGCTGGTGGATGATCCACCAGGCGTTAGGCGTCGCCTTGCCTGAAAATCCTGCGGATATTCATACTCCTGAAACTTCTACGGCCGCTGAGGGAGTAAGTGCTGCTGAGGGAATAAGTGCAAGTGATGCAGATGTTCCCATAAGTGAAGCTGATGCTAGGGCTATTTCCAAAGCTAAACTGAGGAGCATGTTTGACCAAGAGGCCCTAGCAAAAGCCAGGGGCAAGAGAAAAGCTCAGGAAGGGACCTCCAAGGAGACACTAGCTGAGAAGAGAATCAGAATGAGTGAGGAGGAAGTACGAAACAAAAAGTGGAGTCCAGTTTCAAAGAACATCTTCTTGGACACCTTCTGGCTACAAGAAAAAGGAGAACTCAATCGAAACGAAGTATACAACCAGTATGAGTGGGAAATGCACAAGACGTATGAAGCGAAACGAAACATCTTCTTCAGAAACAACACGGATGCAGATAAAGTTCCTCCTCCCAGATATTATTCGAATCCTAACGAGTATATGGAGAGGCAAAGGAAGAAGTACTTGGCGCAAAAACTCAAGGATGACTTAGCTAAGGAAAAATAGTCAACAATTTATAGCTTGTCATTTTCTTCTTAAGAACATTTGATGCTAATTGTTATTATATGAACAATTCTGAGATTATATGTGTATATATATATCGGTATATATATTTGAATTTGTGAATGACTCAAGTCCTGATCTGATTGTCTATATTCTCTTGTGCTACATGTTTAGATTCTGAATGCTATTTTTATTTCTTATTGGTGTTATTCATCTTAGCTAGTAGGGTTTTGGCTTCATCAAATAGGGGGAGATTGTTGGGTAATGTATCCACAATTACCTGGATTTGAGGAAGCCACCTATCAAGCTAAGATGAATTCACAATGTATCTGATGAAACCTCTTAAGTTGTGCTTGCAGTTCTTCCACGCTAAGTGCACACCAATGTCAGGGTGCAGTAGGTCAATATACATGGGTCTGCACTTCGTAATCCCTCGTTGAGCAGATCAATGTGTTGGCCTACGTGTACTCTCTCTATTAGAGTGCACTTACTTTCAAGTACAGGGCCGTGTTTATGCAAGAGAAGACAAGGAGCAAGGATGGGTCAAGGAGCAGCTCTTGGGTGGAAAGACGAAAAACTGTCTAAGTATAATTCGACGAGAATCACCAAGTGATTCTCGCCGATTCGGCGAGAATCACTAGTGATTCTCGCCGAATCGTCGAGAATCACTAGTGATTCTCGCCGACTCTTTCCGGCTACCTCAAAACGGTGCCAAATAAGATTCGGCGAGAATCACTAATGATTCTCGCCGAACCCATCGCTGAGCAGATCTTGAATACCAAGTAATATTCGTTGAGAATCACTAAGTGATTCGGCGAGAATCACTAGTGATTCTCGACGAATCGTCGAGAATCACTAACTGATTCTCTCCGATTCGTCGAGAATCACCAGCGATTCTCGTCGATTTTTACTTGGCATTGTCTCTGGATGCTGCTGGACCGGATTCTACCGCTGGACTATTTCGAACCGGTTTTCGGGTTTCTACGTGTGGGACCCACAACGGTCATATTGTAAGTGTCTACAGTGTATAAATACATGGGTATTTTTGAACAGTGAGGCAGCGAACAAGAAATGAAATACGCGAGCCGCAACGTGACCTAAATCGCCGCATCCGCTCCGCCGCCGCCGCCGACGCCGCTCGCGACAAGTTGCTCGCCGGTTGATCGTGGTTTTGCCCTGATCCTCCTGTGATAAAATCCTAGCTAAGCTCAGCGTCTCACGTGTCTAACCGGAGATCTCTTGTCACTCGATTTGTAAATCGGGAAAGTGTTCCCCATCCGAATCGATCGAGACGATTGATCCTAGTGTGACCGTTGGTAGACCTAGCTAGCTTCGCTACGAAGTTTGGATCTCTAAAGTACAGCAGCCGCACATCGTTGTTGACGCCGATCCCGTGAACCTAGTCGCCGCTCATCTTGCCGCCGCCGGTTCCGGGGAGATCCTCTCCAAGAGAGATCTAAGGTCGTGGACTCCTTGTGGACGTCAAGAACACGTCGTCAATAAAGAGGGACATCTTAGTCTCCAAACGAAGTTTGTATCTCTGTACATTCTAGTTTTACTTTTGTTGTAAAGGAACGTTTGTTCCGTGTTGTAAGGGTTGGGTGCAACCCGGTTTGTCGGAGTGTTGACTCCTACGTGTGGAAGGGTTCCTTCCGATAGTGCAAGGATTGGATTTCAATCCTGTTGGAGAAGTGATCGAGACGTCCCTTGTTGGGAGATAGGTCGAAGGGGGAAAGTGGATGTACCCAAGTCGGGGAACCACTATAAATTGCCTGTGTATTCTGTGTACTGTGCTGTTTATTTTTATTGTGCAGGTACAACCTTAAATTCCGCAAAAAAAAACGCTGCAAGTCACCTACTCCCCCCCCCCATAGGTGAAACTAGTTGACACTAGGTGGACTTTCAGTAAGGCCTTAAGGCTTGTACTTGTGTATGTATAACATTCCTATTTGGTATTAGTGGACATTAATGCTTTAGTGCTGGGTTCTTTATTGCAACTTTTATAAACTGCTTCCGCTAGAATGCTCTGTGTAGGACGTTATGCTTGGTTGGATGGTTTCCATGAGTAACCACCCGGTCTGTCTGTGGCATACGACGTCGGGCCCCGGCCGGACCTACTACTTTATGCTATGAGACGGATAGGGGGTGTTACAATTTGGTATCAGACTACTGGTTTTGGTCGGGCTTAAGATCAATTCATGGGCGAATTCTTTTTAAGGGGTGGTGAGCACATTGTGTGCGTCATCGTTATAACGGTAAAAGAACCCATGAATCGCCTGTGCTGAGTTCGCCATATGTGACCGAAGGCTATGAGATTTATAGTGATGCTTCGGGCAGCGGTTTGGGTTACGTACTACTGCAACACGGAAGTGTAATAGCTTATGGCTCGAGACAGCCTAAAGTGCATGAAAGGAACTATCCGGTCCATGACTTGGAGTTAGCGGCCATGATTTTTGCCTTGAAGCTGTGGAGACACTATTTGTACGGTGTGAAGATTGATATCTACACCGATCACAAGAGTGTGAAAAATCTGATTGATCAGAAGGATCTGAATATGTGGCAGCGTAGATGGATGGAGTTCCTGGGGGACTATACATTCAAGATCCACTACGTGTCTGGTAAAGGGAATGCGGTTGCAGACGCATTGAGTCGTCGAGCCCCATCTCAAGAAAATTGGCTATCGGTGCATGATGAGCAGTTGGTGAGGGAGTTGGAGGCATTGGAGATTGTTTGTGTGGATAGGCAGTCAATTGCTGAAGCAGTTCTGAATTATACTGAAGTCCAATATGACCTGGCTGATCGTATTCGGCAGGATTTGGATATGGATGCTCATATGAAGCAGTTCATGGTAGAGGCTCTGGATGGGTCAAATTCCCAATTCGTTGTGGAGGACGGATTGCTTTGGAAAGACGGTCGTCTGTGCGTCCCATGTGTGGGTAATTTGCATTTGGAATTGTTGTACGAGGCACACCATACTAAGTACTCAATTCACCCTGGGAGCACGAAGATGTACCGCGATGTGAAGAAACTATTTTGGTGGCCGGGTTTGAATAAAGATGTGGTACTCTACGTAGCGAAGTGCCAAACTTGGGCCTTGGTGAAGACGGAATGTCAAAAGCGGGAGGATTTCTTAAGTACTTGCCTATTCCAGAGTGGAAATTCGACGACATCTCTATGGACTTTGTGCACGGTTTGCCGAGGTCACAAAAGGGGAACGACGCCATTTTGGTGGTCGTGGATCGGCTAACGAAGGTGTCGCATTTTATTCTGCATAGGAAGGATGATCCGGTGGAGAAGTTGGCAAAACTTTATGTGGATAACATAGTATGGCTTCATGGTGTGCCCCGCAGCATCGTGAGTGACCGAGATGGGCGGTTCACATCCAATGATTGGAGGCTAGTGCAACAAATGTTAGGGACAAAGTTGAAATTCAGCACAGCCTTCCATCCGCAAACGGATGGGCAGACCGAGAGGGTCAATAGAATCATGGAAGACATGCTCCGCATGTGTGTCTTGGATTTTGGAAAGCAATGGGAAGACCATCTTTATTTGGTGGAGTTCGCATACAACAATAGCTACCAAGTGAGTATTCAAATGGCGCCCTTCAAGGCCCTATATGGTAGAAAATGTCGCACGACGTTGTCTTGGTTAGAAACGGGTGAGTCAAAGTTGTATAAGCGATTGTAAGTGGAGGATGCTACTTCTTTGGTGAGAACAATTCGGGAGAGATTGCTTATCGCTCAGGACCGGCAAGCGAAGTACTATAATGCCAAGCACAGGAACGTGGAGTTCGCTGTAGGCGATTGGGTGTACTTAAAGATCAAGTCGTTCAAGGGTGTCTCGCGGGTGCGGCGATTGAAAAAGCTAAGCCCGAGGTACCTTGGGACTTTTGAGGTTCTGGAGCGAGTTGGTGAAGCAGCCTATCAGTTGAAGCTTTCAGTGGAGCTTGGTGGATTACATGATGTATTCCATATTTCGGTGCTTCGGAAGGCGGTGTAAGAGCCTACTCAAGTGATTGCTGTTGATCAAGTGCCGGTAGATAGTAGGTTGACGACAAAGGTCAAGCCCGTGCGGATTGAGGACTCGGAGATCAAGCGGCTACGCAATAAAGAGATCAGGATGGTCAAGGTCCGATGGGACAATTGCGGTCGTGAGGAGCTCTCTTGGGAGCAAGAGCAGACTATGCTTGACGAGTATCCGGAGTTGTTCCGTTCAGGTACAAATTTTGGTTTTGTACATGGCTTTCCTTTATATAATTTCGTGTACGAAATTCTTTTAAGAGGGGGAGAGTTGTAATGCCCCAAAACTCAAAAGAGCGACGGGGGACGTTTTGGGCCAGCTTTGGGTTCTGGCAGGAGGCACACGGCCTGGGACACGGGCGTGTCCTAGGGCGTGTCAGGCTTGTGTCGACACTCAGCCAGCGAAGTCGACATTTTGCTATCGACATTGTGTCAAAACTGGGCACACGACCTGTGACATGGGCGTGTCATAGGGCGTGTCGACACTCAGCCCGCGAAGTTGACACTCTGCGCTCGACGAAGTGTCGAGACATGGCACATGGCCTGCGACACGGGCGTGTCACAGGGCATTTCGACCCGTGTCGACACTCGTCCCGGGAGTCAACAAATTTTGCTCGACGATGTGTCGAGACAAGGCACACCACCTAGGACACGGGCGTGTAAAAGGTCGTGTCATCAGGTCGACGATCTTCGCTCGACGAAGTGTCGAGTGTCAAGACCGTGTACACGTCCTGGAGCCCAGGAGTGTTGAGATAGACACGGGCAAGGACACGGGCGTGTCCTAGAACCCGTGCAGTGCTCGGGTTGTTTTCGGGATAAATCGATGGGGGTACACGGCCGGCCACACAGCCGTGTCAGCTGGAACACGGGCATGTCAGGTCAAACACGGGCGTGTTCGATGACCGTGTGTTGTTCCAGGCGAGTTGATTTTGATGGCAAATGAGGCACACGGCCCTGGACACGGGCGTGTGCCAGGCCATGTTCGGTCCAGTTTGGACATTTTAGTCCCGAATTAAAGCCGTTCGTTTCTTTAATTGGTGATCCAACGGCTGGGGGTTGTTCCTGATGGGATATACCCGGGATTGGGCCTTAGAAACCCTCACTTTTCATGAGTTGTTATCTTTCTAAAGCTTAGAGAGAGAGGAGAGCCAAGGAAGGAAGAAGAAGCTAGATCCGGCCATTGGAGGAGCTTCGAAACTCCAAATCACGAGCCGACTCCAGATCCACGGAGGCAAAGCTAGTGCGGTGATTTTCATCCGCTTACTTTTCCATGGCGCCAAAGAAGAACGCAAGGGTAACGATCCTCTTCTTGAGCATTTGTAGCTCTCCTTCTTTGCATAGGAAGCCCGCTCTCGCATGTGTGCGGTGAGTTGGAGGCGTTCCTTCGGGTAGATATGTGAAGTCCTCGTTGTTTATAGTCCGTAAGCGAGAACAGACATAGGCATGATGTGTGAAACCTACCCGGACATGTTGGTCTGGATCGGTGATGTTGCATTGCATAAATGTCGGAAAAGACTCCGCGCGATTGGTTGCTTTTCGGGTTTTCTACGTGGTAGATTGCAACAGGGAGCCTTGAGGATTAACCCAAAGGTGCACCCGGAAAACTGGACAGATGCGTGGTCTTGCCAACTTGTGGGCCTAGGAGCCAACTTGTACATAACTGGGTTATGTAATATTGTACGTTCGATTCACGGGCTTCGGGGAACTTAACTCATGCCGATGATATTTAAGTGTCGTGGCGAGTGAGCAACGGGTTGAGTGGGAACCGTTCCTGCTTTCTGCCGAGGGCATAGAGGTCGGGTCTTGCCGTCGATGACATTAAAGTGTCGTGACATAGGCTGTTGATGACATTAAAGTGTTGTAACATCTGCCTAAAAGACCATTATTGCTCACGAGATATTGCCGTCCTGGAGATGGTGGTGAGTTAGCGGCTTAGACTGCGATCACCGAGAATGTGCCCTGAGAGCACGGGGCGTGTGGCCATGTGTGCCAACGCCTGTGATGCAATGAGTTGATATATTGCTCGCTTATGCTAATGAAATGCAGGGAAGGAGCATCGCCGCCCCGAGTTGGGGGCGGGATCGTTATAATTTGGTCAGCATTGCTGACTGTTGCCTTTGTTTGCCACCGTGTGGTGGTTTTGTTGCTTGCAGGTTATGCTGGACCAAGCGGTCAATAGCGGGCTAAAGGCCACAATGCGAAGCCGTCCCTCGAAGGCCTAATTGGAGAGTTTACTGCTTTTATTCATGTATGACCGGCCTGCGTGCCGTGGTTTGTAAATCATGTAATATCAAGTGAACCATTTTATAAGGCCTTAAGGCCTGTACTTGTGTATTTATAACATTCCTATTTGGTATTAGTGGACATTCATGCTTAAGTGCTGGGTTCTTTATTGCAACTTTTATAAACTGCTTCTGCTAGAATGCTCTGTGTAGGACATGATGATTGGTTGGATGGTTTCCATGAGTAACCACCCGGTCTGTCTGTAGCATACGACGTCTTGCCCCGGCCGGACCTACTGTTTTATGCTATTCGACGGATATGGGGTGTTACACGTCCAGTGACAAGGCAGACTCCCCAATCCGAGGGCGAGTCTTCGGGTGCGCAAAACAATGCCTTGATGGATAGCCTACGACAAAGTAATAAGGCTCTGACTAGGCAGGTGCAGGATGTGCAGTCCCAGCTCCAAGCTATGTCATCAGCGATGTCTGGGCTAGAACTAAGAGTGTAAGAGACTGTCAGAGGCCCCGCTGTTTCTTCTCCTTCCGTGGCATTGATACCCCCAGTTGTGGTTCCTCCTGTGATGTCTTTTATCTCGCAGTTTCAGTGACTTGGACCACCGACCTATGATGGAAAAGCGGACTTTGTGATCTTGGATGATTGGGTGATCACGTTGGAAGAGATGTTTGTCTATTCTGGCGTTACCGAGGACCTAAAGGTGATTCTTGCAGCCTATCAACTAAAAGGGTTAGCTAAAGGTTGGTGGTTGCGAGAAAAGGAAAGCCTAGTGGCGGGATGCTCGTGGGAAGCCTTCAAAGAAATGTTACAGCGCAAGTCTCTGCCGTCAGTGGAAAGGGACCGCCTGATGAATGACTTTTTGTACCTGAAGCAGAGGAAACTCACAGTTAGTGAGTATGAAATTGAGTTTAGCAAGCTAAGTCAGTTCGGTACGAGCTTGGCAACTACGGAAGCTGACCGAGTAAAGAGATTTCTTGGCAGACTCCGGAGCAATGTTCAGCAGTTCGCAGGCGCTTATGGAGCGATGAGTTACACCACTGTGGTTGAGGCTTCTTTGAAGGTTGAAGCTATAGGAAATGTAAAACAAAGAGGGCAGCTGATGAGGAAGGATAAGAGAAAGCTGGTGGAAGGGAAAAGCTTCCAAGAAGGTGGGAGAAAGAAGAGTAAGGAGACATGTAGCTTCTGTGGCCGGTCAGGCCACACATTTGAGAAATGTTTCAAGCGGTTAGGGATGCAGAAGAAGGAGCAGGTGCATGCCATTCAGGGTGCGCCAACCAGAGACTTGGAGTGTACAAGTTGTGGGAGAAGAGGTCATGATGTGGGCCGCTGCTGGGTCAAAGACAAGGTGTGCTTTCAGTGTGCCAAACAGGGACATCTCAAGGCAAGGTCCCTACAAAACCAGCCCGTGCTGCAGCCAATGCCACTCCAGGCTTTGCCTCCGCCTCCGCGTTTGGACAAAGGAAAGGGGAAATTAAATGTGATCTCTTCAGAGGATGCTCAGATTTCACCGCAGGTTATCTCAGGAAATTTTAAGATAAAGAACCATTAGGCGCGTGTTCTCTTCGATTCTGGCGCGACCCATTCATTTGTGGCTCGAGCCTTTCTGGATCGGTATTATTTGACACCAGATCCAGTGGGGAATGCCTTTTTGGTGAATTTTCCTTCCGGTGCTTCTATGGTTGCAGATTGGGGTCTTCGTGATTGCCCCATTTTGTTGGGGGATTTCTTAGCGAAGGCTGATATCAAGGTGATCGATTTGGAAGATTTTGACGTTATCTTGGGCATGGACTGGTTATCCCGCTATGACGTCGTCATCCAGTGCAAAGGAAAGCGCTTGGATTTTATCAAGGACAATGGTCAGCCGTGAAGTGTTTATGGTGATTCATGCCAGGATTCTCCAGGGATTTTGGCGGTATGTGTTCGGACGTTGTTTGTTTCCGACAGTTTTGCTTGTCTAGTCTCAGTTGTGGGGATTAGTGCTGTTTTGCCACGTTTGGAGGAGATTCCTGTTGTGCGTGAATTTCCAGATGTTTTTCCTACTGATCTTCCTGGTCTTCCACCTGATCATGATGTCGAGTTTGTCATTGATTTGGAGTTGGGTACGCGGCCTATTGCGAAAGCGCCGTACAGAATGGCCCCGGGTGAGCTAGCAGAGTTGCGTACCCAGCGGCCTATTTCATCTTTCAGCCGACCGTCTAGTGGAGGAATTTCTATTGATGGATATTGTCGTGGGAAGATATGAACCACAAAGTCATTCGGCAGTAGAAGAACCTTCATGGATGGTGCTTGCAAGACAACATCAAAAGGATGATCCTGATCTTTTACATTTATTTCTTCGGACTGAAAAGGGTGAATTACTGATTTTGCTATTGATGATGGGGGCACGTTAAAGTATCACGGTCGATTTTGTATCCCCGCAGTTGGAGACATTCGTGATATGGTGTGTAGGGAAGCACATGGCTCAAGTATGGCCTACCATCTAGGCTCAAGTAAAATGTACCGTGATTTGAAACAAATTGTCTGGTGGTATGAAATGAAAAGAGATATAGCACAATTTGTATCTGAATGTCATACCTGCAAGCGGGTGAAAGCTAATCATGGGAGGCCTGGTGGCAAGTTGACACCATTGGAGATTCCAACATGGAAGTGGGAAAGCATTTCAATGGATTTTATTACAGGCTTACCAAGATCTCCATGAGGACATGACTCCGTATGGGTGATCGTGGATAGGTTGACCAAGTGTGCTCACTTCATACCATTTAAGGTCAACTACCCGATGAAGACAATAGCGGAGCTATATTTGAATGAGATCATCTGACTGCATGGTGTGCCAGTCAATATCATTTCATACCGGGATTACCGATTTACTTCTCGTTTCTGGAAGAGTCTACAAGAGGGTTTGGGGACGGATTTGAGATATTCCACTGCTTACCACCCTCAGACGAATGGCCAAACAGAACGAGTAAACCAAATCGTGGAAGATATGATTCGATGTTATATGCTTGAGTATGGCGGAGCATGGGATGAACGTTTGCGGCTTATGGAATTCACATAGAATAACAGCTATCAAGAAAGCTTGCAAATGGCTCCGTTCGAAACTTTATATGGGCGACGATGTCGGACTCCCCTATTTTCGGCTGAGGTTGGCGAGCGGCCTTTATTGGGCCCAGAGGCGCTCGAGAACATGGAAGTTGCCATACGACTTATTCGGGAGAAGCTCCGGATCGCACAAGAGCGATATAAAAAGTACGCCAACCGGCGAAGGTCATAGTTAGAGTTTGCAGTGGGGGATTTCGTCTTCCTGAAAGTCTCCCCAATGGTTGGAATTAACAGGTTTGGAAAAGAACGCAAATTAGACCCAAGATTTGTGGGTCCCTTCAAGATTCTTGCGCGAGTTGGTGCATCCGCTTACAAAGTATAATTACCCGTGAACTTTCCTGATGTTCACGACGTGTTTCATGTCAGCCAACTTCGCAAGTGTGTACAGAATGATAAGCAAGTTTTGGATATTGTGCCGCAGTTGGCGCCGAACCTTTCTTATGTGGAGATTCCCATCCGTCTTTTGGACTCCCATGATCGCGTGTTGCGGAAAAAAAGATTCCTATGATCAAGGTGCTATGGAAAAATTAGAATGTGGAAAGCGCGACGTGGGAGCTCGAGTCAACGATGAGGGAGGCTCACCCTCAGTTTTTCCCGTAAATAAGCTGGTATGTGAATTGGTGTTTTTGTTTGATTACTCATTTGATTTATATCAAAATGATTGAAAAGTTTCGAGGTGAAACTTTTTGTTAGGGAGAGTGACTGTAACGCCCCGTATTTTCGTTGAATGATTGCATACGCTTGATGGGCGTTACGTTGTCTTTAACTGTTGTTCGAGCATGGTTTTCACGCGGGCTTGCGAGTGGCTGTTTTGGTAGCCTAGTTGCACGATTCCCCAGCAAGCCGGAGTCCAATTTTGCGGACTCGGTGAGGCCTCTTAGGGAATGCTTGCACGTTTTTGAGCCTGGGTCAGGTTGCTCAAAACGGGTTGATTGTATGGAAGATGTGTACAGAAAACAAAAAGGGGTAAAAAGTCCTTAAGGAAGAAATGGTCTAGGATGAAACAGAAACACTTTTCAAAACAGCGAAAAATGGTCATTTTTTTAAGTGACACGGCCTGGGACACGGGCGTGTCCCAGGGCGTGTCTAGCTCGGGATGCGGTTTGGCTTTGTGGTCGTCGAACTTCATTTGACGAGGTTGCGGGAGGAACACACCCCCCGACACGAGCATGTCGGGGGCGTGACCCAGGGCGTGAGCTGGGGCGTGACCTCCTTGACTCGATGAATTTTCTTGCAGCGAGTTGAGCTCGACGAATGGGGTACACGCCCTGTGACACGGGCGTGCCACAGGCCGTGTCCCGCTATGTCGAGTGTCGAGTGTCGAGTGTCGAGTGTCGAGTGTTGGGTGTCGAGAGATGGGACACGGCTTGTGATACGGGCGTGTCACAGGGCGTGTCCAGCTTTGTCGAAGTGTCGACACTTTTGGTCGACGAGATGTCGAGACACGGGTTACACGCCCTAGGTCACGGGCGTGACCGACCCGTCACGGGCGTGTACCCGGCCGTGTAACTTGTGGAGAAACTGTAAATTGTCGGAGTCTGCGCCGCTTAAGGTACACGCCCGGTGACACGGGCGTGTCACAGGGCGTGACAGGGCCGAAAATCGACTTTTTCATTTTTTTGTGCCGTTCGTTTCTCTTATTCTGGATTAAGTGGTCCAGCTCTGTCCTGGAAGAAGTAAAGACGAGAAGAGAGTTTATTTTCTCCTCACTTCATCTTTCTCCACCCTCTTCATCATCTTCTTCCTCATTCCAAAGGGCACTCAAGGGAGCAAAGCTAAGACAAGGGAAAGAAGCGAGGAGCAGCCGTCGCGGTGTTGTATCGGTTCAGGCAAGTGGTGTTCTCCACCCTTGCCAATCTTGTTTTTGTTCTTTGATTCTTGCAAGTGTAGCTAGTTTTCTTGCCACTCTTGTTTTTTGTTCCTTTTCTTGCTTAAATTGCACTTTGTCTAAGCTGCTAGCTTTGTTCATCTTATCGTTCAAGAATTTCCCAATCTTTTTGCTTACCTCTTGTTCATATAATTTTGCCATGTTTTACCTTGTATTCCTCTATTGTTTACCTTTCTTGTTCATACAATTAGAGATCTTGTTATGTTTAACCAGCATTGTTACTTGTGGGGTTCGCTTATGGTGAAGTAGAGACCCAAATTCTATCAAGTTTGACATAACTTGGGCAAGTTGTAATCATGAGTGGGGACGATGAACTGAAACGGGTTTAGCTTGGATTATGGTGAGTTTTGCGAGGCAAATTGTGAACCATGGCAGGAGCATTGGTGTGAGGATTCGGTAAGGGGTGGTGTGGTTTCAGCCTTGGTGGCCACCGGGTTTTGATTTGTGGTGTAGAGCACCGTTTTGGCGCCGACTTGGGCTGGCTTTTATTGGTGCGTTCCACTTTAGGGCCGCCACCAAAAGACTCTTGCAGAATCGAACTTAACTGCTGCTTATGTTTCACTAGTATAGTTGTTTCTTGCTCTAAAGATGATGGAATGGGCATGTGTATTGTCTTTTTTCTCCTGCGGGTTGAGCAGGACTTGATGAGAATTTCATGCACTTGATACGTTACATGTTGGGTTGGTAGTGTTTAACACTTATTTTCCACCCTGTTCTTTTCACTCGTTTACATGAAATTTCTACGGGGTCGGTAAGCCCCTTCGTTATATTTTATGAACGTAATGCTCTATTTTTGTAGCTTTGATGATTGCTGAGGTGTTCTTTCTTGAATGCCTCAGGTGCAGGTTGTAGCCGGTTGAGCGGCTAGTGCTTGGGTAGAGTCTCTTTGGAGCTAGCCGAGCTTACCTAGCGAGGTCGTTCTTTACTTTGTTGTACAGACATACATTCACCCCAATGGGTTCGTGTCAGCTTGTTGGCGCCCATTGGTGGTTTTCTTTACTTGCTACATATGACTGCTAGACTGCTACTATGACTCATTTGCATGAGATGATGTCTACTTGCTCTTGGTAAGGGTTTATGGTAGGTTGCATTAGAAATTTTTAAGCTAAACAAAACTTATTATTGTATAACATTCATAACATGTTTTGGTCACCTAACAAGTATTTTCCAAACAACGTAAAAAGGATGATTTCTTATATGATTATAAATCTAGAATGCATATAGGAGATCGTAATAAGTAAACTAAAGTATTTTCCGCCGCGTACAAACACACGTTTTGATCCCTACGGCCGAGGGATACGGCCATCAAACTAAACGGTTTTCTTACATATAACTGATAATTTTCAACTACTAAATAAGCGTCGAGGTTTTGCTTGAGCGTGTGCAGTTATCCCCTGCACGACGTGGCATCATAACACGTAGTTCCTCTTACTCTGATACAATGTACTCGTTGAGGAAATGCGGCTTGTGACAGAGAGCCCTTCACCGAGCATGCCCTGGGCAGTCCTGGGATTAAACCTAAACTGCTAGGTATAACAAACACTAGACAAGAGTAGTCTAACAGACTAAGGAATTGAAGTTCATTCTCACTCATGATGGGTTGGACGGATTCAGAATAAAGGCACTAGTGTGCAATCTCACCGGTGATGGGTTGGAGGGATTCAGAATTAGGCACAAGTGTGCAATCTCACCCGTGATGGGTTGGAGGGATTCAGGACGGGTTAGTATTGCAAGCTGGAGGAACGGGTTGGAATATCTTGCATGTGCATAAACCTGTGGCGGGTCATACGGTACTGGGCCAATCGTCACACTGATGGCAGTACGGTGACTCTTGCGAGGTGTGAGGGTTTGAGGGGCCAATGGGTTATTTTACACTGCGGTCTCGAGGACGATCCTCAAGAATGCACACTCGACAAAAAAGACTGTTGGGTAGCCAGCAAATAATATGCAAGACTCTAGAGTGCACCTAGGATGTGTATAGAGACGTATGGGAGGTCTAGGCCCAGTAGTGTATATACTGGCCTAGGAGTGGAGACGCCCGCTCCACTACTATCGTAGGCATAACGGTGGTACCAGAGAGTGATGCTAGCACCAAAAAGTGGGAACTAAAGGTCTTTGATCACAGAGTCATGTGTGTGAGTTGCACTTGCAAGAATCATAAAACGCATGCATATCATACATTTATAACTAGGTCAAACGCACCATAGATCCTTATCATATAAATTAGTATGGTCTCTTTTATATGATAAGTTATATTTCTGGAAACCTTAAACTTATAAGTTTGTATGAGCATTCATATAAGCTAAGGTACTTCTGTGACGGTAGTGGTAGCTTAATTTACTTATTGTCTTTACTCTGCTTACTTTCAGTACTTATTTATTTACATCACTTTACTTGTTTCTGTTCAGTTCTTCTTACCTTTTGTATACCACATATATAGAACTGCTAGAGTAGAAGATTTGACATATATATACTTGTTAGTATAGCTCCACTATCACATGTTTCCTTTGCTATACCCCTTGTTGTCCTCCGCTTCGTCCTCCCGCCCGGTGCCTAGGAGTCGTGGGGGCTAGGTGTGGAGGAAATGACTTAGTCTTTGTGACTAACAGTCGGTGTGATCACTCATTTTAGGAGCTCGAGGAGATGGAGTACCAGCAGGATGGGGTGGCAGGCCGTGGGGATCTGATACCACCACTACCTACTACTACTGCAGCCCATCGTCAGGTGGGACAAGTTTTCTGATGATAGTATAGCTTCCGCTTCTGGACATTTGTGTGAGAGAGATTTGATATTATGTACAGGGCATAAGCACTTTTTTTATTTTGATGTACTCATTCTAGACTTGTGTACTTTCATGTTTATTGGTAGTGCTGTGACATGTGGAGTAGTTGTTATTATATACTGCTTGTTTTTACTTCTACCTCGCAATTGACCGAACAGGTTTTATGATCGTACTAGCTGGCAGGATCGGCGTGTTGTTGTGTCGACTAACCCATGATTTAGTGCCACCGTAAGGCGGCGGTTCTGGTATAAGACTGGGAGCCTCCTTGGTAAGGGGGAGGGGTCTTACACGCAAAACATTGGCCTCTGATACCCACACACCACTGATTTCACACTTTATGGATACTCAAACTAAGACTATGCCAGATGTTCACTGGATCGCAAGAGCACAAGTGGTACGTGTCACTTCCTAGGCCCTGCATTAGTTTCTTGATCAAGTAAAAAACAAAACTCTGTTACACTCTCTACTGTTGAAGCCGAATATATTGCCTTAGGAAGTTGTTGCACACAAGCACTATGGATGTCGCAAACGTTGGAGGATTTTGGTACAGTCTTTAGGAATGTGAATCTTCGGTGCGACAACAAGAGCACTATAGACTTGACGAACAATCCAGTGCATCATTCAAGGTCAAAACATATAGATGTATGTTACCATTTCATTATAGATCATATTAAAAAGGAGAAAGTGTGAGTGAGCTTCATTGGAACAAACAACCAATTAGCTGACATTTTCACAAAACCACTCCCAGATGCGTGTTTCTCGTTATTACGACTCGAGCTTGGTGATTTGGATCTTTCGCCGTAGTTATTGTTCTGATTTTCTTATGTACTGTTACTTTGTTTCCTTTGTATCTGTTTGTTCTTTTTAAAAAAAAACTAAAAACATGCATTTGTTTTCTGTGTAACGCTTTTATATTTCTGTGATGCTTAAAAAATAAAAAAAAATCAAAAACGTTATATAGAAAACCCGGAAAAAATACTGCTATTGATTTATAATGCTATTGGGCTCACATGACTTTGACTTAGACCATAACGCGTACGTACAATGTTTGAGTTCAGACTTTTAATCTATGTAAACATTGTCCTCCGGTCATAGTGTACATGGTGAATCTATATGTGCCTATCTATTGAGTGTGACAAGACGAGTAAGTGCTTGTTGACTATGCCTCTAAGTATGTGTGAGGATTTAGATAGGGGAATGACTTCACACGTTCCACACATCCCTAGACTAAGCACTTAAGACAAACGCTAGATTTACATGCTATAACTCGTGACATTGTACCTTAACATGTTAGAAATACTTTTAATAATCAATGTCACGATACATATGTGCTTATATAAAGATTGAAACTGTGGGCCAAATCTCTAGTACTATGGTCCTATGTATACAAGTTAAAGTTTATCTATTTAGGTGGAAATATTTCGATTGACTTGGGGCTCCTAGGACTCAAAAACAAAAAATATATAAAAGTGAAAACTCAAAGCAAACTAAACATAAAACTATGCAAGCTATCAAATGTCATGTCAAGGACCCCCCAAGCACTACTCATTCCTCCTGATAAGTCTTTATGAGCATTGTGAGGATGAGCACCTTGGTTCAAAGAATAATTTTGATCTTGTGCATAGACCCAAAATTAAGCTTAGTGCCCCTAGTTCAAATCTCGATATGACATAGATAGATATGTGACCTGATCATTCACTCTATTTCTCTTATGTTTGCATTTTAAAAGATCGAGATAAAACATATAACATATGTTATTTCTACTTGATGTTTTATCTCTGTTGATGCTACACTTACACGACATTGCCTTATTTAACACTTCCACGCTTAAGCATTGGACTGAAACTACACTTTCTATTTTTAGCTCAATACATACTAGCACATGATTTACACTCATGAGGTTTGTAATGCTGTTAATTTGATTCGATTTATAACTCTCATAGCATTGTATTCCTACTCATTGTGGCCTTAGTTTGGTCTGTGTTGTCCACTTCACATTAACTCTGATAAATGTTTTATCTATGTCTGTGTACTCTGCTCTGTTTTATGACCCACGTGCTTCATATTTTCTGATTTGCGTTTCGTTTTAGGTCACCCCTATGTTAATCATGTCAAACCGTATTTTATGTGCGCACTATCTGTAGTTTGTCTAACGCTCATCATATCTACTTTTTCATCCCGCATGTCTATTTGGTCTTGCCCGCCCCTATTTGATATTATCAAAGGGGGAGAATAGATTGTTCATGCGTATGAGTCACGTGTTAGGAATGTCACAACCCGCATTTTCTCCGAATTTAAGAAGTATCAGAGTATGAGAAAACATGCGTCGTGATGCCACGTCGAGCAGGGGATAACTGTCGATGCTCAGACGAACACCATCTAACTAGACTATGAAAAACTCATAAGTTTAATGATTAGAAAATCAGATATAATTTTAAGGGCAATATCCCTCGGCTCAGTGGATCAACTAGTCCACAGTTTAAAAACTATACTTATACGCAGCGAAAAATACTTTATTTATATTTGACATCATATGACAGTGCATAAGTGACCCACGAGGTCAGCCTATGCCATGCAAGACTCTATATTTATATTATAAGTAGGAAAACGATCTTTTTACGTACTTGGAAAGTAGTGTATGAGTTTTATAAAACATTCTGATCATGAGATATACTTATAGTAGTGTTTTTAGGTTTAAAAATAACTAGCAACCTAGCATAAAACTTCCCAAGAGCAAGTAGACTATCTCCAGAAAAGGTAGCAGTAAAAGAAAACATATCCAGTATCATAAGGTAAAACTACCAGTGGGCACCAACAAACTGACACGAACCCACTGGAAAGTATGTATGTCTGTAAGAAAAGCAGGAAAACTACCTCACAATAGTAAGAGAAAGATCCCTACAACTCAAGGGATCACCAGCAACACCACAGCAAATCTAGCCGCCCACCCGACTACTAATCAGAACTTGAGGCATTCAGAAAAGAAAAGAATACCCTAGCAAGTGAATCAAGAAAATCTGAACTAGGGCATTAAATTAAAATGGAACAAGAGAGTAAGTAAACAAGACAGTAAAAGCAAACACTGTCCAAAGTAAACCAAAAGTACACTAAGTACCAAGCAATAACACCAAGCCCTGCTCAAATCCTGCAGAGGCTACAAGATAAAAGACAAGGAAAACTTGCCACAATATGCTGCATTCTACCAGGAAGAAACACCTAACAACCCTAATTTGTGAGTTAATGGCAGTAGTAAACAAAATGGACCTGAGTTGGTGACCAAAAACAGTCCCCCGAGCCAAACAGTTCCAAAAGAAAATTTACTGTGTCAGCACAAAATCACCACAAACCCAGCCCGTACCTGGGATAAAAAGGGTGACAACCACAGCAATACCCAGCCCGTACCTGGGAATAAAAAGTGGCGGCCACTGCTCACACACAAAACATCTCACTCCTTTAGAGCGTCAAAATACCACTACCTGCCATAACCCACGATTCGGCCCTCAAAACAAAGGAAGAACGAAAGGCCGACAAGACATTTCCCCTAGGAGGTAATCACTCGGGAAGAAAAGTAATTGAAAGGAAAAAAATTTCTGCATACAAGAATCGTTGAACGCAGGCCACTGGGAATCGTCGAACTCCGTTCGACAATTTGCTGTTAAACGCAGACCACAGGGAATCGTCGAATACAGGCCACGACAAAAAAAACGTCGAACGTCGTTCGACGATTTTTCTGTCACCGGAGAAAGGGCACGGAGAAAAATCGCCGAACGTCGTTCGACGATTTTCCGATAAACGCAGGCCAAAGGGAAATGTCGAGTTTCGTTCGACAATTTTTTCGTTAAACGCAGGCCATAGAAAAATCGTCGAATACTAGCTACGGGATAAATCGTCGAACGCCGTTCGACGATTTTCCTTTCACCAAACACTATCCACAGGAGAATCGCCAAACTCCATTCGACGATTTCTGTCAGACCCAGAACTAGGGCACATCGTCGAGCTCAGCTCTGCGATAATCGTCGAACCCAGATCGACGATTTCCGTCGAACTGGCTACATTGTGCACAGAAATCCTGCACCTCCAACTTCGTTCCCGACCAGACTTCTTAGCCTAAATTGATACTATTACTCAAAATATAAGAGTGAAAACCCACTGTTACTAGTTCTAAGGCTGGAAGGCTAAATACTACCCAACCCGAGATCAACAAGGGACAGTTTGATAAAAATGAATTCAGGACTACCGCAACCCGGCCGGAAACCTGGATTTTCAGAACTTGAGAAAATGCAAAAAGAAATATAAAGGGACATTCCTGGTTCAAGGTCTTCATGATTCTTACAGGAAAACAGAGCAAAGTAATAATCTTAGGTAACATAAGTGATAGCAACAAAATTGACATGAATAGGAGAAGAAAACTTGGCAAGGGTAGGAGCACCACTTGCCTCAAATTCCAGCGATTTATCTTGCACAGCCATTCCTCTCTCTCCCGGCTCCAGCCACAATAGCACCTAAATAGGATCCTGAGGTTTTAATGGCGGAAAAGGATCAAAGTAAAAATTCCTAGACCTCTAGAAACACCACGAAAATTGAATCTCTTACTGTAGGAATGAAGGTCTAGGTGAGAGCACTCCAAATCCGCTTTCAGAATCGAATTTCGTCCACTAACGCTCCCAAAATCGGCGTCTGAAGGGTACAGGGTTGGCGGTTTTACTTCCTCTCAACAGGCAATGGTTAAAACTTCAAGGAGGGAGACGATGAAAAGTCTGGATTTTATCTTGAGGCTATATATATATATATATATATATATATATATATATATATATATATATATATATATATATATATATATATATATATATATATATATATATATATATATATGCATGGACACGTCTTATCAGCCCTAACAGACACCTAAAAGCCACTGGAAATCGTTTCAAGCTTTAATAATTTATTATTTACATCCAAAAATATTAACACACCAAAACGACCCGAAACCGAACCACCTCGGAATCCGACGAAATTTGCACCATAGCTAAACACCCATGCTATGAATGCAACGGCGAAGTCAAAATCAACTTTCGACGATCAAAACTCAGGTTATCACAACCCGAAGCCAAAACACAAGCATCCCCCGAGAGGCCTCACCGGTCACAAAAACAGACTCGGCTTGCTAGGGGATCTTTCCAAAAAGGCTACCAATAACCACACAATGGACCAAAAGAGCTAAGACCATGCTCTAACAAATGGTACATGCTGGAAACGCGTCAACGTAATGCCCAACGAGAATTAAATAATCGCAGAAAAATCGGGGGTGTTATAGTCACTCCCCTAAAAGAAAGTTTTGTCCCGAAACTTTATATACGCTAATTCTACTATAAAGGGAAAGTAGCAAACAATAGTAATAGAAAGGAAACGTACCAAACAAATCAAGGGAAAAGATGAGCGTGGGCCTCCCTCATAGCCGACTCTAGCTCCCAAGTCGCGCTTTCCAAATCCTGATTCTTCCATAGAACTTTCACCATCGGGATAGACTTCGTCCGCAACACCCGATCTTGAGTATCCAAGATGCGGACCGGCACCTCAACATATGAAATATTAGGCTCCAACTGGGGCACAACATCCAAGACTTGACCACTGCTTCGCACACACTTCCGCAATTGGCTTACATGAAACACATTATGAATACCTGGGAAATTTGCTGGCAAATCCAATCTATATGCTGACATGCCAATCCGTTCAACAATCTTAAACGGGCTCACATACCTCGGATCCAATTTCCGGTTCTTACCGAACCTCTTAACACCAACCATCGGGGAAACCTTAAGAAACACAAGGTCCCCTATAGAAAATTCCAAGTCAGACCTACGCCAGTTGGCGTTCTTCTCATATCTCTCCTGAGCAATACGAAGCTTTTCTCGAATAAGCTTCACTGCGACTTCCATTTCCACGAGCATATTCGGACCCAACACAGTCCTCTCACCAACCTCAGTCCAAAACAAGGGAGTTCTGCAGGGCCTCCCATAAAAGGTTTCAAACGGAGCCATTTGCAAGCTCTCCTAGTAACTGTTATTGTATGCGAATTTCATAAGCCGCAAACGCTCATCCCACGCTCCTCCATGGTCCAAGATGTAGCACTTGATCATATCCTCAACTATCTGGGTCACTCGCCCAGTCTAACCATTGGTCTGTGGGTGGTAAGCTGTAGAATACCTCAAATCTGTACTCAAACCCTCTTGCAGACTCCTCTAGAAGCGAGATGTAAAATGGGAGTCCCGATCCGAAATGATGCTAACTGGTACCCCATGCAATCTGATGACCTCATTCAAATATAGCTCCGCTATCTTTCTCATCGGATAATCGATCTTGTACGGTACAAAGTGAGCACACTTCGTCAGTCTATCCACTATAACCCAAACAGAATCAAATCCTCTCAGAGATCTTGGCAAGCCCGTAATGAAGTCCATAGAAATACTTTCCCACTTCCAAGAAGTGATCTCCAATGGAGTCAAGTTGCCACCATACCTTCCATGTTCGGCCTTCACACGCTTGCAAGTGTGGCACTCAACAACAAATCGGGCTATATCACCCTTCATCCCATACTACCAGGCAATCTGCTTCAATTCAAGATACATCTTTGTAGACCCTAGATGGTAGACAACACTGGATCCATGAGTCTCTTTGCAAATCATACCCCTGATGTCTCCAATAGCGGGGATGCAAAACCTGCCGCGGTACTTCAAAGTACCCGCATCATCAATAGAAAAATCTGGCAACTCCGCTCTCCCATTCTTGAGGTACAAGTGCAGAAGATCCGGATCATCCTTCTGGTGCAGCCTGGTACGTGCAATCCAAGATGACTCTGTCACTGCCAAACTGCTTTGTATATCACAGCGTCCCATGAAAATATCCATCAGGAGGAACTCTTCCACTAAACAATCGGCGGTGAGATTAAAAATCTTCCCTGTCTCCCGGCTCAGGGCATCGGCCACCACATTGGCCTTTCCCGGATGATACTGTATATCCACATCATAATCAGCCGCATACTCTAACCAACCCCGCTGTCGCAAATTCAGGTCCTTCTAGGTGAAGACATACTTGAGGCTTTTATGATCAGTGTAGATCTTGCACTGAGCACCATAAAGTAAATGTCTCCACAACTTCAGGGAAAAGATAACTACTACGAACTCAAGATCATGTATGGGGTAGTTCCTCTCATGAGTCTTCAATTGCATTGACCCATACGCTATCATCTTTGAAAGTGGGGATAAGATCTACCTTAACTCTAGAGGGGGGGGGGGGTGAATAGAGTATATTAAAATAATTTTCAAGGTAAAAATTATTTTGTCGTGGAAGACTTAATTTAAATATATGTGAAAGGTGCTTGCAGTAAATAAAAATTATGAAAGCAAGAAATAAAAACACAGCACACTGCAAACAAAATATAGCAACCAGAAGACATAAGGAGCTATAGTGGTTCCCCAATCGATCTGGGTACATCCACTCTTCTACCACCCTAGGTAGGAATCCACTGCAGGATGAGTTGATCAGGTGTCTTGGGCACTAATGAGCTTTTGATAAGGTGCTCAAAAACCAAACTAGATTTTTTGATCAGGTGTCTTGCCACCACTGAGTTTTGACAAGGTCTCAGAAACCAGCACAAAACTTTTGAAGGGAGTTTTGAGAAACCCTTTTACATCAGAAAAAGAAAGAGGTGAGATGTTCTTCTCTGTCAACAATCAGAGAGAAGACTAGTGGATGATGTTGTCAAAGGTCCCCCTGCGATCTGGAAGTTATTCAGGAAAAGAAGCTTTGCACTAGGGTGATAGGCCTTCAGTAAATGAGATCTCCAGCAAAGGATGATTCCAGCAGTTGCTGAAATGTGTAGTGTCTGGAGTCTTGATGGATGAATCCTCTAAACACTTGAGTCAAAAGAGATATAGAAAATCTTCTTTTTTGTATGTTGATCTCCTTCAGTGGTGTGTGTTCTGAATGAATTCTGTATGTGTGTCTGTCTGTGACTGTTCTCTTTCTTGTGTGTAACTGTTAGGAGTAGAAGAATAATATCCTCTTTTATTCCTTAGATCTGAAAAGAATCAATTGATTCTCTGTCTCCAAGATAGCCGTTAGCCACTCATTAATGACTTCCTTAAATGAATTTTGTCTCTGGAGGAAAGTCCTAGAAAACATTCCTTTAAATCTCCCTTGAAACTTGCTCCAGATAAATTGAAATGGCTATAAGATCCTTGAAATAAATGCTGGAAATAAATAAGATAGAATTCCATAACTGTCTGAATTTAAATCTTGAGAATCGTCGATCTCTCCAGAAAATCGTCGACATGAGCTCAACTACAGTCGACCTGAGCTCAGAGACTGGAACTAGACTGGAAATAGAAATCGTTGATCTGAGCTCAACTATCATCGACCTGAGCTCAGAGACTGGGAAAATAGCTAGAGACAGAAACGTCGATCTGAGCTCGAAGATCATCGAACGGCGTTCGATGACTCGTTGAACTGAGCTCAGAGATAGTCGAACTGAGTTCGACGATTCGTCGACCTGAGCTCGACAAAAATGACTTAATCTCCTGAAATTGAATATCTGATCTGAGGGTCTTGGGGGCAGCTTTCAAGCCTAAATTATAACCCTTAGACTCAATCTAATTTACCTTAAAAACTATACAAGGAGGTCAAAATAATTTTCCTAAGGACATAGTGATCTTTGCCCAAATCAGTAATAGGGTGTTCCAACAATCTCCCCCTATTTGGGTTAGGATTACTATTTACATGACATAGGAAATAAGAGCATACGATGCAGATATAAAATCAAAAACAACATTGCAGAAACACAGATAAAATCACATCAGAAAGTCAGAATAGATAACATTGTCAGCTTACATAATCATTCCTTTTCCTTGCTCTTTTTGAGAACTATTTATCTGTTAGGGTTAAGAGCTTCTTTCTTGGATCTTCTGTCATCATCTGCACCTAGAAAAGTTTGATGTTTTGTCCTGGGGACTATAGCTTCTGGGTGCAGCTTCATATAGCTTTTTGAGTCAAAGAATTTGCTGGAAGAATATCTTTCAAGTTCTTTCTTTCTCTGTTCTGATATAGTGGTGAAATTTGATGTGTCTCTTCCTTATTGTCTTGCATTTTTAATTTGATCTAGTGCAACCAACTCTTTCATTCTTGTTGTCCAAGAATTGGGATTATTCTCTGGGTCTTCAAATGGAACAGGAGGTTTATATCTATTTGATGAATCATCAGGAGTAGCTCTGGAAGAAACTAGATCTTTTAACTTATAAGGGAAAGGACCATATGTAGAGTTAGTGGGACCTTATCCTTCACTATGATAAGGATGCTGCCTAGAATAACCTTTGGAATAAACTCTGAATTCTCTTTGATTTCCCCTATACTGTCCTCTTTTGTACTGGTAGCCTCTTGATTGACATCCTCTTGATTGAGATCTTCCTTGAAATTGAGAGGTTCTTTGACTTTTAGCAACAGATGACTGATAAGCAGAACTTCCACCAGTACCTGCATCTGGTGAAGGAGGAGGAGGAGGATTGAAGTGAGATGATCCTTTATCATATTTCCTCTTTTTCTTTATTGCCTTTAGTTGATTCATGTAAAACTGCATCCATGGTTCTGAAATTGGACAATCATGCAAAATATAGTATGGAATATCATTTACATCTTTAATTTTCTCCTGGGGAACTTTCTTTAGGGCCTTGCTTCTAGCTTTCCTCTTCCTTGCAATGGTTGCCGAGAAATCATCAGAATCAGTTCTAAATTGATCACTATCTGAGCTCTGAGGATTGTCATATAGTTCATTAATCCTTTTGATGTAATCTATTTGTTGTGGGGATTGAACAGAAGAAACAACAGCAGCAGCAGCAGTAAAAAAATAGCACTAACAGATGTAACTGGAGCAACATATTTAGAAATAATAACAACAGAAACAACAGGCTCAGAGTCATTAGCCTCTGTCATAAGCACATCATCAGAAACTAAAACAGCATCAGCAGCAGGAACAACAAAAACTGAAGGAGCACTGTCCACAGCCTTGAAAAAATTTATATAAGAAGATATTATGCTGGGCTCACAGCTATAAATAGGCACAATGGCCTTAGTAAGATCTTCACTTTTCTGATCTAGAAGACAACTGAGGTAAACAGTGTCAAACTCTGACAGCAATGACCTGAGGTCAACTGTTATAATTGGAACTGGAGCTGGAACTGGAATATCTGAAGCAGGCAATCTCTCTACTTCATATGGCATCTCCCCCTGCCTAGATTCAGTAGTTACTGGATTAAGGCACCCAACAGAATGGATTGCCTGATGAGGATATAGGGAAGAAAGCCTGTCAGATAACTCCTGAACTGATTTCAGAAGTGGAGCCAGGGAGGTCTCCAGCAGGAGTGATAGCCTTGGAGCTAACATCTCATAGAGCTTATCTGCTATGGCTAAGAGATCTACTTGCTCAAGTGGTGCTTGAGTAGAGGTAGAGATGAGTGTGGCAGAGATGCATGTAGGAGGAGCTGTATATGTGGTTGGAGAAAGTGTTAGTGTGGATGGTAGAATTGATGGTTGAGATATAGGAATGGTGGAGATGGAAGTTAATGGAATGGAGATAGATGGAGTGAAGGAGGGTTGAGCAAGGATTTCTTGTAGTAGTTGTTGATATGATGTAGAAGAAGATGGTGGCTCAAGGGGTGAGGACTGAGAGTCATCTATATAGGAATCATCTAAGAGAGTGAAGGATGGAAGGTGAGATGATGAGTCAATCGTTATGTGTGGATAATGATGTAATGGATGGAAAAGATCTTCAGTGGATATTGGTGTTGGTGAAGGAATTGTGTTTGGAGATAGAATGGATATGGGGGATGAAATTAAGATGGTTATGGTGGATGTGATATTTGTTGAGGGAACAGTAGGTGGAGAAGGTGGAGATGAGGAGGCAGGCAGTTCTTCTGATGGGGCAGTTGCCTGAGGAGAAGTGACTCGATCAGTCCTGGTGCCTGAAGATGAGATTACTGCAGAGGCTTTGCTTGGCTTTGTAATTTACCTGTCCCATTTGCCAAAAAGAGCACAGGTTAACCTCTTAGAGGCATTGATATGCATCCCACTTGAAACAAGCAGCTCAGGGCATCTGCTATGAAGAAATAGCCCTACAATCCTTCCAAAATTGACAAAGTTCTTATTCACTTTCTTCTTAATTAGGTCAAAGAAAACTTCTCCCCAATTCAACTGTTTCTTATCCACCAAAGCACCCATTAAACAGAATTGATACCTGGATATGGTATCATGGGCAGAATGTTTTGCTAACAGGACCTTTCCAACAACATCTGCTAGAAACCTGTATTCCACTGACAGATTTTTCTTAAGCAGCTTGTTAGGGTTTGCTGCTGAATGATCCATTCTATCAAGAATACTTGCAAACACTTCTCCAGACAACTCAAGAGAATCTTGACCAGTACTTAATTGAAAAACTTCTGTTAATATAGCAGGAGTAAGAGATACCTGATTTCCTGATATAGTTCCAATCACTGTATTTTAATCTTGATTGTGAGCAGTATAGACTCATTCTTTGATTTCATCTGCAACCAATTTTATCCTTGTGGTCATGATGTGTACTAGCTGTTGATCTTTGAATAAATCCAAAATATCCTTGAAAATCTGATCACTGTTCTCAAACGAGTCCATATCGATATCGAATCCAGTGTCAAATTTCATTGCTGCCAAAACTGCAACAGAAACGACCATTTTTACCTGCAAAAATTAACAAACAAAAGACCAAGTGTAGAAAAGTTTAGAGGGAAAGGGAAATTCTGCAGAGAGTATGAAAGCGCAAAGGGAGAACGACGGCCAAGAAATGAATTTTATATTAGGGTTCGACGCAGAAAAGGAAAGATCGTTGAACTCCGTTCGACGATCTGGGCTTCTAAAGGAATCTGAAAGGTCTTCAACATTGTCGATCTCCGTTCGACGTTATTGGAGATCGTCGAGCTCCGTTCGACGATCACTGACCCGAAGAAGATAGCTTAGCACTATCTGGAAAGCGCTGAACTCCGGTCGACGAATTCTAAGAACGTCGATCTCCGTTCGACGATCTTTGGGAAAAACGTCGAGCACAGTTCAGAGACCAGAAACAACTTATAGACACTAGAAAAATCAAATTGTTTGCCTAGTCTTGGTCAATTTTAGAGTTTTAAAATCTTGGATCTTATTTTAAACTTCCTCCATCTAACATTCCTAACTGATTCAGGAAAAATGTATGTTTCTTTTCATCCAATGGTTTGGTGAAAATATCTCCCCTTTGCAAGTCAGTTGGGATATATTGAAGTTCAATTTTATTTTTCTCAACATTGTCCCTTAAAAAGTGATGCCTAATTTCTATATGTTTTGTCCTACTATGGAGGACTGGATTTTGTGCTATAGAAATAGCACTAGTGTTATCACATAATATTTTTGACTTCTCTAAGTTGTAGCCATAGTCTAGGAGCTGATTTTGAATCCACAAGATCTGTGAGCAACAACTACCTGCTGCCATATATTCAGCTTCAGCAGTTGCTGTGGACACAGATGTTTGTTTCTTGCAAAACCAGGAGACAAGTCTGTCACCAAGAAACTGGCAAGTTCCACTGGTGTTTTTCCTGTCTATTCTGCATCCAACATAATCAACATCTGAAAATCCAGTTAAGTCAAATTCTGAGTCTTTTGGATACCAGAGACCTAGATTTGGACAACTTTTCACATACCTAAGAATCCTTTTTACTAAGGTTAAGTGTGACTCCCTAGGGCTCACTTGGAATCTAGCGCATATGCATGTAGCAAACATTATGTCAGGTCTACTAGCTAGAGGGTACAATAAAGAGCCAATAATTGCTCTATATGTTGTCTGATCAACATGTTCCTCATGTTCATCAGCATCTAATACAACATTAGTAGGCATAGGTGTTCTCATACATGATGCTTCAGACATACCAAATTTCTTAACCAATTCTTTTGCATACTTGGTTTGAGAGATGAATATGCCTTCAGCATGCTGTTTGACTTGCAATCCTAGAAAGAAGGAAAGCTCACCCATGCTACTCATTTCAAATTTAGAATTTATTAGGTTGGAAAACCTTTTGCACAGATTTGAATCAGTAGAACCAAAGATAATGTCATCTACATAGATTTGTACTAGTAAGGTATTGGACTTATGGGTTCTAATAAAAAGAGTTTGGTCTACTCTACCGCTTATAAAATCATTTTTCAGAAGAAAGCATGCTAGGGTCTCATACCTTGCTCTAGGAGGTTGCTTTAGACCATATAATGCTTTATGCAATTTGAAAACATAATCAGGATGAGTTGGAGAAATAAAACCTGGGGTTTGTCTAACATAGACTTCTTCCTTGATGTCTCCATTGATAAAAGCACTCTTTACATCCATTTGATATACTTTGAATCTTTTGTGTGCTGCATAAGCAAAGAAGATCCTTATGGCCTCTAACCTTGCAACTGGTGCAAAGGTCTGGTCATAGTCTATCCCTTCTTCTTGATAGTATCCTTGAGCAACTAGCCTTTCCTTATTCCTTACAATGACTCCTTGATCATCCAATTTATTTCTGAACACCTATTTTATTCCAACAATGGAGTGATCCTTTGGCCTTGGCACTAGTTCCCAAACTTTGTTCCTTTCAAATTGATGAAATTTCTCTTGCATTGAAATGATCCAGTATGGATCTTATTCTGCAATCTTGAATGGATTGATGCTCAATTTGAGAAAGAAAACAGGTGTGCATCAGGTTTTGGTTGACCTGATTTCTGGTTTGCACACCAGCTGAAATGTCTCCAATCACTTGGGAGATTGGATGGTCTCTTGATGTTACTAAATCAACAGGGGTGTTGATTGTTCACCAACCTGTGTTGTTGTTTCCTCTTATGGAACAACAACTAGCTCTTCAAGAAGATTCTCTCTAAGATGTTGGATATCTTCTTCATCTTCACTGCTTTCATCCTTCTGTATAATATGTAACCTGTCCAAATTTTCAGCAAGAGAGTGTACCTGCAAAGATTCTATGGTAGAAGCATTTTTCTCCTTAAAAGACATGTTAGATTCATCAAAGGATACATGAACAGATTCTTCAATTTTAAGAGTAGATTTGTTATACACCCTATAAGTTTTACTGATCATGGAGTATCCCAGAAACACTCCTTCATCAGATTTGGCTTGAAATTTTTCTATGTATTTCTTATCATTATTGTGAATGTAACAAATGCAACCAAAGATTTTAAAATAATCTACTTTAGGTTTCTTGCTTTTGAGTAATTCATAGGGAGTCTTGCCCTTCAGCTTATGTATCAAACTTCTATTTAACACATAGTTGGAGGTGTTCACTGCCTCTGCCCAAAAGAATAGAGGAAGGTGAGCATCTGGCAACAATGTAGTAGCAGATTCAATAAGCGTTCTATTTTTCCTTTCAGCTACCCCATTTTATTGAGGAGTTCTATGAGCTGAGAAAGTGTGCCTGATCCCTTCACTCTGACAAAAATCTTGCACAAGAAGAGAATCAAACTCTGTCCCATGATCACTTCTGATCAGGGCAATGTGAGTATTGAACTCACTCTGTATGCATTTGAGAAACTCTATCAAACACTTAAAGTTATCAGACTTCTTCCTCAGAAAGAACACACATGTGAATCTAGAGAAGTCAACTACAACTACTAAAGTATAAGATTTCCCTCCTAAGCTTTGTACTGTAATGGGTCCAAAGAGATCCATGTGTAACAGATACAAAATCCTAGGTGAATCACTCTTATTAAGTGACTTGAAGCTATTTTTGGTTTGCTTGCCTTATTAAGTCCTTCCTTCTTGTAGGGGCCAGAAGGTAGTCCTCTAACAGGGTTGTCCTTGGATATCCTAGTAATGGTTCTAAGGTTTATATGTCCTAATCTTTTATGCCATATTTCATTAGGTCTACAAATGGAATTGAACAAGCATATATCTACCTTAGTTGAAAGAAAATCTACAAGATAAATGTTACCTTTTCTTTACCTGTCAACACAGTTGTGTTGTCCTCTGGTTTGATTTTGCATGAGGATTTGTTGAAAGTCACTTGATAGCCTTCATCACACTATTGACTGATGTTGATTAAGTTGTTCTTCAGTCCTTCCACATAAGCTAGTTTCTTGAATGTGACTGAGCCAATCTGGACTGCATCATATCCTTTTGTTAGTCCAAAGTTTGAATCACCAAATATTACTTTAGGTCCAAGTTTGGCTTTGAAGGATGTGAAATTCTCCTTGTTTCCTGTCATGTTCTTTGAGCACCCACTATCGAGATACCAATGTTGGTTTGATGTTGGATAGGTCTTCACCTGCACATAAAATAATTTATTTGTTTTTGACCCAATTTACCTTGGGCCTAGGTTGATAACCTTTAAATTCTGAAATAAAAGACATCCCTGGTTGACTCTTATATCCTTTAGGATGATATCTCTTAGGAGGTATTATCCATTCAGTATAAGGGTTAAACCTCTGAGATGTAGGACCTCTAGGATTGAAGTTTGATTCACCTTTGAAAGATTTTTCAAAACTCTGAGCTCTGTTCGACGATCTCTGAGCTGAGTTCGACGATCTTGGGTCAGATCGTCGAGCTCCGTTCGAAGATCGACTATGCCAGAGTTCAGGGTTCAGAGATCGTAGACCTGAGTTCGACGATTTAGCCTGCGATCGTTGAGCTCCATTCAGCGATCGTCGAGCTCCGTTCGACGTTTTCTGTTGAACTTTTGTTTTCTTAGGTAAATCAGAATTCTTCCTAGCCACCTCTACAACTCCCTTACCTTTATCTGAGATAAACTTGATTGGGGTTGTTAATACTATAGGTTGGCTGGATGAAGCACCCAAGCCCAGTGTACTATTGAATCTTGAGTTTACTGTGCTTGTGATGTCCATTAGTTTGATACTTCACCCATTGAGGGATTCTTCAAACTTATTGGCCTCTGATAGTTCACTTTTCAGTGAGGCTATCTGCTCACTACAAAATTCCAACTCCTCAGAGAGTTTGAGGTTATCTGATTTTGAGGTGCTTTGTTCAGACAGTTGATTTCTGAGAGAAATAATTTCTTTCTCAGATTTTAATAGATCTAAACAAAGTGTCTTAAATTCACATTTGAAGTCCTCTGAATTAAAATCAAATGAGTCTATTACCTGATCCTTTTCAGATTGAGTTTCTGATTCAGACTCTGACTCTTGTTCTGCATCAGTATTGTGTTGAGAGGTATTAATAGTCATCATGCAGAACTCCTTTTCTTCAGCATCATCTTCATGATCACTTGAGCTGGATTAATCTTCTGATTCTTCTTCGGTTTCACTCCAGGTTTCAGCTACAAACCCCTTCCTGGTATGTTTGTTCTTGTCGGAGGAGGGTTTATCATTGTTGTTTTTCCTGAAGTTTTTGTCTCTTCTCCTTTCTTTCATGTCCTTCTTGTTCTTATTCTGATTTTCTGGACAGTCAGGCACAATGTGGCCTGGTGTCCTACATCCAAAACAAATAATTTCTTTGTTATTGGGCTTATCATACCTTGGCTTTTCATGCCCTCTGAATGACTTTTTCCTGAAGTCATTCCTGGCCATTTTATAAAACCTTTTGGCCAGTAAGCTTAGCAGCACTTCATTGCGTGTGACCTTGTCTTCAGGATGATCTTCAATAGCTTTGAATGCTAGTGATTTCTCTTTTCTGATTGCTGGTGAAGCAGCCTTCTGCTCTTCTTCTCTATTCTTAATGAGCAGCTCATAAGACTTGAGCTTGCCCAAAAGAGCCTCAGTGGTGATCTCATTTAGGCTTCTGTCATCCTTGATTGGCCAGATCCTTGAGTCCCAAGTGCTGGGGAAGCACATTAGGATTTTGTCATTGAGTTCAGTCAATGTGATCTCCTTGTCCAAGGTTTTCTGTTCATTGACTATAAGACGGAGTCTGTTATACATATCAGCAACTGACTCAGTTTCTCCTTTCTTGAAGATCTCATATTAGGTTATGAGATGAGATCTTCTATCTTTCCTTTCATCTGCAGATCCTGACCCTATTTCAGATAGTTTGTCCCATATCTCTTTTGCTGAGTTGCATTAGGCTACTTTTTGAAATATTTCATCAGACATGGTTTGTGCCAAAATGTTCATTGCTTTGGAATCTGTAACTTTCCATTTTTGATTTCTGCATCTGTTCCTGAAGGAGGTGGAACAGCACTTGTACTTATATTTGCTGGTGGTCTTGGACACACTGTAAAAACAGAATTAAAGATATCTTCATCAATAGAATTCATGTACAATCTTATCCTTGCCTTCCAAAGTGCAAACTTAGATAGATTGCACACTGGAGGTCTGGTGCTAGCATAATCTTTGTTATGTGCCATGGTTTTATATAAAGATAAATATAATAAAAATAATAAAAATAAAAACCCTCTATAAAATATTGATCTTACCCGAGATCTTTTGGTTCAGGTGTTAGCCTGTATGAACAACAAATCTGATGAAGATTTAGTTGAATAAAGACCAACCAACCAAGTTTTGGAGTATAACCAACCAACCTCGCTCTGATATCAATTGAAAGTGGGGATAAGATCTACCTTAACTCTAGAGGGGGGTGAATAGAGTATATTAAAATAATTTTCATGGTAAAAATTATTTTGCAGTGGAAGACTTAATTTAAATATATGTGTAAGGTGCTTGCAGTAAATAAAAATTATAAAAGCAAGAAATAAAAAACAGCACACAACAAACAAAATATAGCAACCAGAAGACACAAGGAGCTATAGTGGTTCCCCAATAAATCTGTGTACATCCACTCTTTTACCACCCTAGGTAGGAATCCACTGCAGGATGTGTTGATTTGGTATCCTGGACACCAATGAGCTTTTGATAAGGTGCTCAAAACCAAACTAGATTTTTTGATCAGGTGTCTTGCCACCACTGAGTTTTGACAAGGTCTCAGAAACCAGCACAAACTTTTGAAGGGAGTTTGAGAAACCCTTTTACAGCAGAAAAAGAAAGATGTGAGATGTTCTTCTTTGTCAACAATCAGAGAGAAGACTAGTGGATGATGTTGTCAAAGCTCCCCCTGAGATCTGGAAGTTGTTCAGGAAAAGAAGCTTTGCACTAGGGTGATAGACCTTCAGTAGATGAGATCTCCTATCAAAAGATGATTCCTTTCATCTGCAGATCCTGACCCTATTTCAGATAGTTTGTCCCATATCTCTTTTGCTGAGTTGCATTAGGCTCTTTTGAAATATTTCATCAGACATGGTTTGTGCCAAAATGTTCATTGCTTTGGAATCTGTAACTTTCCATTTTTGATTTCTGCATCTGTTCCTGAAGGAGGTGGAACAGCACTTGTACTTATATTTGCTGGTGGTCTTGGACACACTGTAAAAACAGAATTAAAGATATCTTCATCAATAGAATTCATGTACAATCTTATCCTTGCCTTCCAAAGTGCAAACTTAGATAGATTGCACACTGGAGGTCTGGTGCTAGCATAATCTTTGTTATGTGCCATGGTTTTATATAAAGATAAATATAATAAAAATAATAAAAATAAAAACCCTCTATAAAATATTGATCTTACCCGAGATCTTTTGGTTCAGGTGTTAGCCTGTATGAACAACAAATCTGATGAAGATTTAGTTGAATAAAGACCAACCAACCAAGTTTTGGAGTATAACCAACCAACCTCGCTCTGATATCAATTGAAAGTGGGGATAAGATCTACCTTAACTCTAGAGGGGGGTGAATAAAGTATATTAAAATAATTTTCATGGTAAAAATTATTTTGCAGTGGAAGACTTAATTTAAATATATGTGTAAGGTGCTTGCAGTAAATAAAAATTATAAAAGCAAGAAATAAAAAAACAGCACACAACAAACAAAATATAGCAACCAGAAGACACAAGGAGCTATAGTGGTTCCCCAATAAATCTGTGTACATCCACTCTTTTACCACCCTAGGTAGGAATCCACTGCAGGATGTGTTGATTTGGTATCCTGGACACCAATGAGCTTTTGATAAGGTGCTCAAAACCAAACTAGATTTTTTGATCAGGTGTCTTGCCACCACTGAGTTTTGACAAGGTCTCAGAAACCAGCACAAAACTTTTGAAGGGAGTTTTGAGAAACCCTTTTACAGCAGAAAAAGAAAGATGTGAGATGTTCTTCTTTGTCAACAATCAGAGAGAAGACTAGTGGATGATGTTGTCAAAGCTCCCCCTGAGATCTGGAAGTTGTTCAGGAAAAGAAGCTTTGCACTAGGGTGATAGACCTTCAGTAGATGAGATCTCCAGCAAAAGATGATTCCAGCAGTTGCTGAAATGTGTAGTGTCTGGAGTATTGATGGATGAAGCCTCTGAACACTTGAGTCAAAAGAGATCTAGAAAATCTTCTTTTCTGGATGTTGATCTCCTTTAGTGGTGTGTGTTCTGAATGAAATCTGTCTGTGTGTCTGTCTGTGACTGTTCTATTTCTTGTGTGTAACTGTTAGGAGTAGTAGAATAATATCCTCTTTTATTCCTTAGATCTAAAAAGAATGAATTGATTCTCTGTCTCCAAGATAGGCGTTAGCCACTCATTAATGACTTAAATGAATTTTTCTCTGGAGGAAAGTCCTAGAAAACATTCCTTTATCTCCCTTGAAACTTGCTCGATAAATTGAACTGGCTACAGATACTTGAAATAGTGTTGGAAATGAAATAAGATCTAAATTTCATAGCTGTCTGAATTTGAATCTTGAGAACGTCGATCCTCTCCAGAAAATCGTCGACTTGAGCTCAACTACCGTCGACCTGAGCTCAGAGACTGAAACTAGACTGGAAATAGAAATCATTGATCTGAGCTCAACTATCGTCGACCTCAGCTCAGAGACTGGGAAAACAGCTAGAGATAGAAACGTCGATCTGAGCTCGAAGATCGTCGAATGGAGTTCGACGACTCGTTGGAACTGAGCTCGAGAGATAGTCTGAACTGAGTTTCGACGATTCGTCAACCTGAGCTCGACGAAAATGACTTAGTCTCCTGAAATTGAATATCTGATCTGAGGGTCTTGGGGGCAGCTTTCAAGCCTAAATTCTAACCCTTAGACTCAATCTAATTGACCTTAAAAACTATACAAGGAGGTCAAAACAATTTTCCTAAGGACATAGTGATCCTTGCGCAAATCAGTAATAGGGTGTTCCAACAACCTTCCCTTCTTGCATCAACACACCTCCGAGCCCAACATGCGAGGCATCCACATACACATCATAGTCCATGCTCTCCGTAAGCAATGCCAAAATAGGAGCAGAACACAACCTGCTCTTCAGCTCCAGAAAAGCCTCCTCACATTTCTCGCTCCAAATGAACGTCGCATTCTTCTGCGTCAGCTTAGTCAAGGGTGCTGCCAGTGTAGAAAAGCCCTCCACGAATCTTCTATAATAGCCTGCCAACCCCAAGAAGCTCCTAATCTCCTTGGGTGTGCTCGGCCTATGCCAATCGATCACTGCAGAAATCTTTTCCGAGTCAACCGAAATGCCGTCTTTGTTCACCACATGACACAGGAAGGAATCCTGGGACAACCAGAATTCACATTTACTAAGCTTGGCGAACAACTGATGGTCTCTCAAAGCAGATAAAACCAATCGTAGATGCTGCTCATGCTCCTCAGCACTGCGAGAGTAAATCAGAACATCGTCTATAAATACGAGCACAAACTTATCCAGAAAATCCTTGAACACCCGGTTCATCATGTCCATGAATGCTCATGGCGCGTTGGTCAATCCAAACGAAATAACAAGGAATTTGAAATGCCCATGTCTCGACCTGAAAGCAGTCCGTGGAATGTCCGACTCACGGATCCTGAGTTGATGATAGTCTGAACGAAGGTCGATCTTGGAAAACACCGTGCTACCACGCAACTGATCAAATAAATCATAGATCCTTGACAGAGGGTACCTGTTCTTAATGGTAACCTTGTTCAGCTCCGTATAATCGATGCACAGCCTCATCGACCCATCCTTCTTCTTCACAAATAGAAAAGGAGCACCCCAAGGCGACGAACCCGGCCTGATAAAACCTTTTGCCAAAAACTCATCCAACTGGACTCGCAACTCCTCCAACTCACGAGGGGGCATCCGGTAAGGCGCCTTAGCAATAGGACGCATATCCGGTTCCAAATCAATCACAAACTCAACATCCCACTGGGGGGGGGGGGGGAAGACCAGGTAGGTCATCAGGAAAAACATCAGAGAAACCACGAACAACATGAATCTCCTCCAAGCGCGGTACACTAACAGCAGTCCCAACCACCGAGACTAAACAAGCAAAACAGTCAGAATGAAACAGATTCTGAGCACATACCACAGAAATGATAGGAGAATCCTGTCAGGAATCAGCATACACACTTCCAGGCTGACTGTAGTCCTTGATGAAGTCCAAGCGCTTCCCTTTGCACTGAATAACCGCATCATACTTAGACAACCAGTCCATCCCCAGAATAACATCGAAGTCCTCTAGGTCGATCATCTTCAAGTCTGCCTTCGCAAGAAAGTCCCCCAACAAAACAGGGCAATCCAAAATGCCCAAATCTGACAACACAGATTCACCATAAGGGTACTTGATGCGGAGGGTATCACGAACTTAATCTAGAATCAACCGATACCGCTCTACAAAAGCTCTAGCCACAAACGAGTGGGTAGCGCCGGAGTTGAACAGAACATGCGCCAAGCGGTTCTTCACCTTAAATTTCCCTATAGGAGTACATAAGCAACTAAGGCACTACCAAAACAAAACCATAACCATGCTAGCAAATAAAACTTTCAGTCTAGGAAAACGACTAACCTGAGATGACCTGAGTCGAAGCTTGAGCCTCCTCGAAAGAGATCACATTCAGCTTCCCTTTGCCCTTGTCCACACGCTGAGGCAGAGGTAAAGCCTGAAGTGGAACTTCCTGAAGAATAGGTTGGACCTGAGGACACCTAGTCTTGATATGGCCCTTCTGGCTACACTAAAAGCAGGCCCTATCCTTGGACCAGCACTAGGCAGCATCATGCCCGGGTCGCTTGCAAACAGCACAGGAAACATCCTTCCTAGGAGCACCTTGAATGGCATAAACTTTCTCCTTCCTCTGAGCTCCCGCCTTCTTGAAACACATCTCAACCTGGATGGCCTGACCGGCCACAGAAGCTACACACCACCTTGCTCTTCTTTCCTGAAGCAGCATCAAGTACTTTGGGGTTCTTCTCTTCAGTAGACTTCCTCTTGTCCTTCCTCATTTGTTGGCCTCTGCTCTTTGCGGTCTCAATTGCCTCCACTTTCAGAGCAGCCTCCACAACACCTACATAAGTCACTGACCCATAATCATTGGCTAACTGCTGAACCTCGCTCCTCAAGCCACCAAGAAACCGCTTGACTTAATCCGCTTCAACACTCACTAATCCGGGGGCAAATAGGCTCAACTTGTTGAACTCTATCTCATACTCGCTGACCGTAAGTTGCCTCTGCTTCAGGTGAAGGAAGTCGTTCATAAGTCGGTCACGCTCAACTGAAGGCAAGAACTTTCTCAACAGCATCTCCTTGCACAATCTCCAAGAGCAACCGGCCACCAAGCTCTCAGTTTCCCTAAGCCAACAGCTCTTAGCCAAACCCTTTAGCAAATAGCCGTCTAACATCACTCTCTGATCATCTGCAACACCGGAGTACGAGAACATCTCCTCCATGGAGATCAGCCAATCATCTATGACCATGAAATCTGCATTCCCATCATATGTAGGAGGGCTAAGTCTCTGAAACTGAGAAATGAAGGCCATCTCCGATGGAACCACCACTAGAGGTCTCAGGGGAGCAGGAGGGGGAGGGGCAGCTGACCCCCCTGCAGGGTCTTGCACTCCCTAAGTCTGTCCTGCCAGAACTGCCGCTAGAGACTGGATCTGGACTTGCATCTCCACCAACTGCCTGGTCAAGGAATCGTTGCTCAACCACAAGCTCTCGATCACCGCATCACTCTATGATCCAGAAGTCTCACCCTTAGATAGGGGAGTCGACCTAGTCGAAGGACGTCTCGCCATCCTAAAACCATATCAACATTAGTCAAATCCTGGTACAATAGTTGGAACTAACTACAAGTACAGACAATACATATATAAATATGATCTTAATACTGCTAAACTTTCTCTGGGAGTTTATTTGAACAAAAACGATGTTATGCCTAACCTAGGATGGTTAACCACCATCATCTAACTCTTGTTCCTAGATCAGGAATGCATGAATTTATATTCTTTTTCTGATTTAAAACCATATGTGTACATATGTCATCCTGCAAATCTTAGCTTGGCACATTATGCTTATGCCATGTTATGCTATGCATGATTGTGCTATGCATTTTAAAAAGGCCCGAATGTATGTTATGAGTGGCGTACACATGAAAATGTAATGCATCCCATACTACATAACATTCTCATGCAACGTAAAAGAAATGTGCTAGTCGCATTCATGTGGTGAGGTTATGCAACCCATACTACATAACCCTCACATGTTGCCCCTATGGTGGATCCATATACAGACACATATTATGCATCCAATACTACATAATATGCCCCATATACTTCATGTTATGCTATGAGTGTAGTATTCGTGCTTCAGCCAAGACGTGCTGATGACATATCGTTGTGTGTATGATATGATGCTAAGAACCTAATACATATAAGGAAAGGTTACCTGACAAATTATCAAGCAACATCGCTCTGATACCAACTGTTATAACCCACATTTTCTCTGAATTTAAGAAGTATCAGAGTATGAGAAAACACGCGTCGTGATCCCATGTCGAGTAGGGGATAACTGTCGACGCTCAGGCGAACACCATCTAACTAGACTATGAAAAACTCATAAGTTTAATGATTAGAAAATCAGATATAATTTTAAGGGCCGCATCGCTCGGCTCAGTGGATCACCTAGTCCATAGTTTAAAAACTATACTTATACGCAACGGAAAATACTTTATTTATATTTGACAACCTATGAGAGTGCATAAGTGACCCCCGAGGTCAGCCTATGCCATGCAAGACTCTATATTTATATTATAAGTAGGAAAACGATCTTTTTACATACTTGGAAAGTAGTGTATGAGTTTTATAAAACATGCTGATCATGAGATATACTTATAGTAGTGTTTTTAGGTTTAAAAATAACTAGCAACCTAGCATAAAACTACCCAAGAGCAAGTAGACTATCTCCAGAAAAGGTAGCAGTAAACGAAAACATATCCAGTATCATAAGGTAAAACTACCAGTGGGCGCCAACAAACTGACACGAACCCACTGGCAAGTATATATGTCTGTAAGAAAAGCAGGAAAACTACCTCACAATAGTAAGAGAAAGATCCCTACAACCCAAGGGATCACCAGCAACACCACATCAAATCAATCCGCCCACCCGGCTACTAATCAGAACCTGAGGCATTCAGAAAAGAAAAGAATACCTCAGCAAGTGAATCAAGAAAATCTGAACTAGGGCATTAAATTAAAATGGAACAAGAGAGTAAGTAAACAAGACAGGAAAAGCGAACACTGTCCAAAGTAAACCAAAAGTACACCAAGTACCAAGCAACAACACCAAGCCCTGCTCAAATCTTGCAGAGGTTATAAGGCAAAAGACAAGAAATACTTGACACAATATGTTGCATTCTACTAGGAAGAAACACATAACAACCCTAATTTGTGAGTTAATGGCAGTAGTAAACAAAATGGACCTGAGTTGGTGACGAAAAACAGTCCCCTAAGCCAAACAGTTCCAAAAGAAAATTCACTGTGTCAGCACAGAATCACCACAAACCCAGCCCGTACCTGGGATAAAAAGGGTGATGGCCACAGCAATACCCAACCCGTACCTGGGACTAAAATGTGGAGGCCACGGCTCGCACACAAAACATCCCACTCCTTAAGAGCATCAAAATAACACTACCTTCCACAACCCACGATTCGGCCCTCAAAACAAAGGAAGAACGAAAGGCCGACAAGACATTTCCCCTAGGAGGTAATCACTCGGGAAGAAAAGTAATTGAAAGGAAAAACAATTTCTGCCTACAGGAGTCATCGAAGGCAGGGTATGGGGAATCGTCGAACTCCCTTTGACGATTTGCCGTTAAACGAAGACCACAGGGAATCATCGAATACAGGCCACGACAAAAAAAACGTCGAACGCCATTCGACGATTTTCCTGTCGTCGAACAAAGGGCACGGGAAAAATCGTCGAACATCGTTCGACGATTTTCCGATAAACGCAGGCCAAAGGGAAATGTCGAGTTCCGTTCGATGATTTTTTGTTAAACGCAGGCCACAAAAAAATCGTTGAATACTAGCCACGGGATAAATCGTCGAATGTCGTTCGAAAATTTTCCTTTCGCCAAACACTGGCCACGGGAGAATCGTCGAACTCCGTTCGACGATTTCCGTCGGACCCAGAAATAGGGCACATCGTCGAGCTCAGCTCGACGATAATCGTCGAACCCAGAAAGACGATTTCCGTCAAACTGGCTGCATTGAGTGCACAGAAATCCTGCACCTCCAACTTCGTTCCCAACCAGACTTCTTAGCCTAAATCGATCCTATTACTCGAAATTTAAGAGTGAAAACCCACTGTTACTAGTTCTAAGGCTGGAAGGCTAAATACTACCCAACCTGAGATCAACAAGGGACAGTTTGATAAAAAGAAAAGCAGGACTACCGCAACCTGGCCGAAAACCTGGATTTTTAGAACTTGAGAAAATGTAAAAAGAAATATAAAGGGACATTCCTGCTTCAAGGTCTTCATGATTCTTACAGGAAAACATAGCAAAGTAATAATCTTAGGAAAGATAAGTGTTAGCAACAAAATTGACATGAATAGGAGAAGAAAACTTGGCAAGGGTAGGAGCACCACTTGCCTCAAATTCCAGCGATTTATCTTGCACAGCCCTTCCTCTATCTCCCAGCTCCAGCCACAATTGCACCTAAACAGGATCCTGAGGTTTTAATGGCGGAAAAGGATTAAAGTAAAAATTCTGAGACCTCTAGAAACACCACGAAAATTGAATCTCTTACCGTAGGAATGAAGGTCTAGGAGAGAGCACTCCAAATCCACTTTCGGAATCGAATTCCGTCCACTAACGCTCCCAAAATCGGCGTCTGAACGGTACAGGGTTGGCGGTTTTACTTCCTCTCAACAGGCAGCGGTTATAACTTCAAGGAGGGAGACGAGGAAAAGTCTGGATTTTGTCTTGAGGCTATATATATATGTGCATGGACACATCTTATCAGCCCTAATAGACACCTAAAATCCACTGAAAATCGTTTCAAGCTTTAATAATTTATTATTTACATTCAAAAATATTAACACACCAAAACGACCCAAAACCGAACCACCTCAAAATCCGACGAAATTTGCACCGTAGCTAAACACCCACGCTACGAACGCAACGGCGAAGTCAAAATCAACTTTCGACGATCAAAACTCAGGTTGTCACTACCCGAAGCCAAAACACAAGCATGCCCCAAGAGGCCTCACCGGTCACAAAAACAGACCCGGCTTGCTAGGGGATCTTGCCAAAAAGGCTACCAATAACCACACAAGGGACCAAAAGAGCTAAGACCATGCTCTAACAAACGACACGTGCTGGAAACTCATCAACGTAACGCCCAACGAGAATTACATAATCGCAGAAAAATCGGGGGCGTTACAAGGGAGGGTCACAAGTAGGGGGGCATGTTAACAATGCGTGCACATATGGGGAGCTTGTAGAACACGTAGATAGGGGGAGCGTATGTGCAACCTGCGACCTGATGTTGGTTTCTAAATCTTATTCTTTATATTCACTCTATCTCATTGCTATATCTCATGAATGAGATTTGATATTATCAAAAGGGGGAGTTTGTTATTACCAATATTTCATATTCCCTGTGTTTGAGAATATCAAATCCCAGTTGTATTTGATCACATCTTGTCTTGATAGAGTGTGCATGTTGACAGATTCAAGTATAAAAAAGAAGTCTCCTATGGATTCTAATGCCGAGCAATGATAGTTACCGTTGGGCGGTAGCCGTAAATTAATTGGACAAGGCGCTCGGGAAACTACCGCGTCGCGCTAGCCCTAAGGCCTGTGTTAATTCAAGGAATTATTTTGTCCAGCCTCTCGGGAAACTACCGCGTTACGCTACCTACTGCGGGCGCTAGCTCTATGAAAAGGAAAAAAATATTCTTTCTGAAAAATTATTCCAGATTTGGATGACAGCTGGCACAACAAGCACGCGAACCAACCGCAGGGCGTTAGTCTTACCGTCGGTGATAACCTATTTTCATGAAGACGTATAAAAGGTCGCCTTGGTTTCTGTGCCTGTGAGATCTGAGAAAGAAAAGATGGGAGTTAGTGCATTCTAGGGTTTGGCCGCTCCTTCTTGCACTCCGTTCCGAAAGTCTCTGTCGAAGAAGAAGAAATTTGTCTCCCTCTCGTTCGTGAATGAAGAACTCCGGCGATCCAAGATCTACATCGAATACGAAGAGACGACCGGTTGCTAGCAAACGAAGATCTCAAGCACCGTCCATGGATCACTCAACAGAGAAGTCGTCAAGAGGGAGAACTTCATCTTTTAGATTCTTTATATCCTTATTCTTGTAATCTTTCCTTTTTTTCTGAATCCAATGGTGGGGAAAATCGACCGGTGAGTGTTGTCAGAATCCAAGGAGGATTCCGTGGAAAATCATCCTGGTAATAGGGACGTCTAGATCAGAGAATCTAGTGGGGCTTTAAGTGTAACACCTCCCCTAAAATGACCTTATAATATGGGTCCGGCTGGGCCCCACAACATACAGACTCCACAGTTTCAGCATTAAAAGATGATATGAAAACTACCCAAACTCAAAACACAGCCATCAACAGCGGAAACATACAATCAGGACTAAAAGTTATCCACCAAACCAAGAGTATCAAAATGGCCTTAGGGCCTTGCACATCATAAGTCCAAGACCTAAGCATCATTAAACAATAGTTACGTGCACATGCACTCCTAAGCTACCTCTGCATACAAGCCGGATTACATTTCATGGAGCATAACATTCAATCAGAATACATGCAAATAATAAAAAGTTCACATAATGCGGCTTAGGACTTTTTGGCCGGCGAGCTTGCTCCTGCTTTCGATCCTTGCCCTACAAAAATTTGTGGTAACGTGGGTTAGCAAAGGCTGACCTCAATAGTGTAACCATCACATCTCCTCCCGGCCATCCCTAACGGACCCCGAGGTACTCCATCACCTTGCAGGTTAGCACTTCGTATGCAATAAATAATAACAAGTAAAGCTATAAATAGGTTTGGATGTCCCAAGCAACAAACATGTTTCTATGTTGAGCAAGTAATAAAGGGGGCCTATTATGCAACATGAATGCAATCCTGGGTTTCACCCAAGGCACCCTAAAGCGTATGCTTCTAACACATCATCACCAAATCAGGTACTTCCAATTTCCCCATCGGTGTTCAAGCTGCAAACACAAGGGTACTTCCAATTTCCCCATCGACATTCAAGCCGCAATCACAAGAGTACTCTAATTTCCCCAAAGCGGAACACAAGCCACCACTCGGAACACTTGTCTTGGCCCCACCCACTCATGGGTCTCAAACCTCGGGCTTGCCAATAACTCTGACTTCTCACGTCAGGGACCTGCTCCAAAATTGGGACCAAGTAAACCGAAGGAGACCCAGCGGGACCCAGCTTGGATCGTCCAGGCTTGTCCAAAGCTTGGCTTCCTCATCAGTTCCACAAAAGGGGACTTGTCTCGTCGGGATAATCTCCACACATGACTTGCAACGTCACAGGCTAGCCAGCCGACCACAGAGACAAACAACACCTTAGCACATCACAATCCCATGCCTTTCCCACCCTAATCCAACAGTTGTACCGTACCATACCCGTTACCCCGTGTGTACTCTAATTTCCACCCGGTCCGATTCTGGCCACACGTAGTCACACGATAAAGGGGGAAAACATCATCACAAATGGCGTCTTGACGCTAACGGATTTCTACGAAATCCTTAAGGTACGCTATGCAACATCACTGAGTTAGACTAACGGTCACGACTACGGCTTCACCCACAATGCCTAATCCGCTAACAGAGCGGATCTTTAATGCAATATCATGCCTAGGACGGACAGAATCGACCCAGTGGATCCTCTTGAACCGTGGCAACCCAAAACCTTCTCATTTGAGAGATTTGGTGCCTATATGCTTGAAATAAAATCAAGGAAAGGAAAAGATGTCATGCACGCATCCTATAACCGAGAGGAGAAGTGTCGTTACTCTTCGACCCCTCTTCCTCTTGAAGCTTCGTCAATGTACGAAGAAGCTTTCTTCTTCTTCCTTCGAACTCTCTCTCTCTCAAACCCTAAGTCAACTCCAAAATGAGCACAAATGAGGGAGAGAACCGCTCAGCCCTACTAAAACCCGTCTGGCAGAAGATCCTGGGTTCCAGGATCTACTTTAAAATTAAATCAAACGACTAAGTAAACGATCTACAAAACCCCGAAATTCGGCAATTTTGTCGAACGGTTTAAGTTTTATCGATCGGCAAGTGCTCAACGAACAGCCAGGAGTTTGACGCTCGTCAAACGTCTTTCATGCCAGATTTTGTCGAACGCTCAAAGCTCGACGAAATGAGTTCGACTTTCATCGAACTGCACAAAATAGACTGAGCTTAATGAAAAATGTCGAGCTCGACGAAAAGCCCTGGGATCGGCTTTCGTCGAACGACCTAAGCTCGATGAAAACCATGAGCTTGACGAAATTTTCGTGAGCTCGACGAAATTTTGTGAGCTCGACAAAATTTCGTGAGCTCGACAAAATGTCATGCGCTCGACAAAATTCTCTGAGCTCGACGAAAGTCTCTCAGCTCGACTTTCATCGAACGACCATCTTTCAACACACATAAAAATTTTGGGGTGTTACAACCCCTCCCCCCTTAGCAAAATTTTGTCCTTAAAAATAATCATCCTTCAGGAAGACAGTAACAAAATTGTTGCAACTTATAAATTATTGTTATAAAGCTTTACAGAATCCCTTAGCATTCTGGCAAACAGGAAGAAAAAAGCTGCTACAATGCAAAACACTGTTACCACAAGGTTATATGAACGACTCCATTCATAAAGATAGTAAAACGATTGTTGCAACATATCAAAACACTGTTCCAACAACACTATGCAAACAACTCTTGATAGTCCTCGCGCATTGCTTGCTCACGGTCTCAAGAGAACTCATCTCGCCCGTAGTTGTCCAAACGCTCCTTTACGAGCTTCACTTCTTTGTTCCGCAACTGCTGAACTTCTGAATCCTCTAAGCCCATAGGACAGACTTTCATCCTCAAGTCCTCTTATATCGGCACCGTTGCCAATTCGATCACCACACTAGCCTCCACCAAGGCTTTCCTCAATATGGAGACATGGAAAACATCGTGTAATCCACTCAGCTATGTGGACAACGCCAACCGGTAAGCTGATTCTTCAATGCGTTCTAAAACCTCGAACGGTCCCAAAAACCTCAGACTCAACTTCTTGAGTCAGCGAATCCGCGAAACGTCTTTGAACGGCTTGATCTTGGGATAGACCAAGTCGCCTACCGCAAACTCTGCATTCCTATGGCGAGCATTAAAATACTTTGCTTGTCGGTCATGGGCAACCTTCATGCGCTCCTGAATGGTTTGCACCAACTCGCACGAATCAGCCACCACTTCTTTTCCAAAAATGTTCGGTGTCTCCCACCTCTATCCAGGACTTTGGCATTCGACACCGCCTCCCATACAGAGCTTTGTATGGCGCCATCTTTATACTTGCTTGGTAACTATTGTTATAGGCCAACTCTACCATGAAGAGGTGATCTTCCAACTTCTTCCCAAAGTCAAGAGTACATATTCTCAACATATCCTCTATCGTACGGTTCATTCTTTCTATTTGTCCATCAGTTTGAGGATGGAATGTCGTACTGAACTTAAGCCTCGTGCCCAGACTTTGCTGAACCAACCTCCAGTCTTTGGACGTGAAGCGTCCTTCACGATCACTGACTATATTCCTAGGAATCCCATTTAGTCGCACAATGTTGCGAATGTACAACTCTACCAGCTTTTCTATGTTGTCCTCTTTTCTATTTGGGATGAAATGGGCCACTTTGGTCAAGCGGTCCACAATCACCCAAATCACGTTGTTCCTTTGCTGCGATCGAGGTAATCCATGCACATAATCCATGAAGATGTCATCAAATTTCCATTCGGGGATCGGAAGAGGCTTCAGGAACCCGCCCGGCTTCTGACACTCAGCCTTCACTAAGGCACAAGTTTGGCACTGACTCACATACAAAGCTGTATCACGCTTCAAACCAGGCCACCAAAAGTATTTCTTCATATCCAAGTACATCTTTGCATTGCCCGTGTGAATGGAGTACTTTGTAAAGTGAGCCTCAAACATCAACTTCTCACGGAGCTTACTGAACTGCGGTATACCTATCCTTCTATCCTTCCTCAAGACCCCATCAATCATCTCCTAGGCGCTACCCTCGCCCGTTTGAGCTTCCACCATGAATGGCTAAAACTCTTCATCCAAACTAGTCACTTCCCGAATACGATCAGATAAGTCATTTTATAACTCGATCCAGTTCAATCGAGCCATCCTTGACTCGCTTCTTGCTACGCGCTCAATGCCAAGGGACTCAAAGTCCCACATCAACTGCTTAACATGAGCTTCGATCCAACTCCCTTGACCAGAGGATTTCCTACTCAAGGCATACGCCACCACATTGGCTTTGCCCGGCGTATACTGAATCGCCACTTCGTAGTCTCCAAAGAACTCGACCCATCTGCGTTGCCACATATTCAAGTCCTTCTGGTCTATAAGATACTTCAGGCTTTTGTGATCCGTGAAGATCTCCACCTTTGCAATGTAAACATAGTGCCACCATAATTTCAACGCAAAATTTACCGCCGCCAACTCCAAGTCATGGACGGGGTAGTTCCTCTCATGAGGCTTCAACTGCCTAGACCCAAAAGCTATAAAACTGCCATGTTGTACCAACATGCAACCCAAACCGCATCCTGATGCGTCACTAAAAATCTGAAATTCTTCAGTCCCTTTAGGCAGACTTAGGATTGGAGCTATCATCAGCCTTTCCTTCAGGGTATCAAATGCCTGATTGCATTCTTGAGTCCGCACAAACTTGTGATCCTTATGAGTTAGAGAAGTGAGGGGTAGAGCAATCCGCGAAAAATTTTCCACAAACCTTCTATAGTTCCGGCTAGTCCAAGGAAACTTTAGACTTCTGTCACGGTTCTCAAAGCTGGTCAATCTCTGATGGCCTCCACTTTTGCAGGATCCACCGCCACCCCATCACCACTAATCACATGGCCCAGAAATACCACCTTCTATAACCAGAACTCGCACTATGAGAACTTTTCATAAAGCTGGTTCTCTATCAATACTTGCAACACTATTCTCAAATGAGTTTCATGCTCCACCTCCGATTTGGAGTATACAAAAAAATCGTCGATAAAGACAACAACAAAAGAGTCCAAGTATTCACGAAATACTCGATTCATCAGATCCATGAATACTGATGGTGTGTTCGTCAACACGAATGGCATCACGGAGAACTCGAAATGACCATACCTCATTCCAAAAGCTATCTTGGGTATGTCCTCATCTCGAATCCGCAATTGATAGTATCCTGACTTCAAGTCCAACTTAGAATACACCACTGACCCCGCCAACTTGTCTAATAGGTCATCTATCTGAGAAATCAGATACTTATTCTTGACAGTCAATTTATTCAACACTCAGTAGTCTATGCACAACCGCATACTATCGTCTTTGTTCTTCACAAACAACACGGGCACGCTCCAAGGTGAAGAACTAGGTCTAATATACCCCTTCTCCAATAGTTCCTGCAATTGTAGTTTGAGTTCGGCCAACTCTTTTGGTGCCATTCTAAAAGGAGGACGTGACAACGGCCTAGCCTCTAGTACTAACTCAATCGAGAAATCGATCTCCCGTCGAGCAGGTGCTCCAGGAAGCTCCTCGGGAAACACATCCTCGAACTCTGCCACTACCGACACATCTCTAAGTGACAACCTGGAAAGGAGAACCTCCAACAATACTACAAGAGCTACTCCTCCCTTGTTAACTTCCCGCACCAACTGCATGGCCAAAATCAGGGAGCAGGCCACTCGACTAAGGCCCTCAAACATAACTTCTGCTTGCCCTTCACTTCTTAGGATCACCACCTTAGATAGGCAGTCAATACTGGCACGCTGCTCTGCCAGCCAGTCCATGCCCAATATTAAATCGAACTCAACTAACGATAAAACTGCCACTACCAACGTGAAGTAAACTCCGCCCAGACTCCAAAAAATGCACCCCTTCGCCTCGGTAGTCATGGATGACTCATTGGCCATGCGCACCTTCATCTCTGCGTCCTCCGAGAATGGCTCAACTACAATCCTCTGGATAAAACTTTCCACGATGAAGGAGTGCGACGCTCCTGTATCAAACAATACCCTAGCGGGGTATCCAGAAACAAACACAAATCCTAAAACATAGGCAACATACATAAACATTCTTGAAAGTCTAAAGTAAAAGATTAACTCAAACTTCCATACCTGTCACACATCGGGTTGGCGGATCACTTCCTACTGCCCAAGGTTACATGCCCTTGACTGTACGGGTTGGAAACGAGAAGCGCTAGACTCTGTCATCTTTCCTGTATCTGCTGCCCTGGGCCCGGAGCGCACCGACTATTCTTGTCTCGTCTCCTGCTCCGCGACACCCTCAGGACAAAAACGAGCTATGGGGCCTGGTTTTTCACACTTATAGCACGGTCTTGGTCCCTTGAAGGGAGACCCCACAGACATCGTACTATCCTTCTCCTAATTCTAGTGGGGATGTGACTTCTTCTTCCACTTACTCCCATTAGTCCTTCCTTGAGATTGAGAAGACTTTCATTCTCCCTGCTTGGCAGCCAAACCCTTTCCACATTGGGTTAGCTCTAAATCGCTCTCCAACTTTCTGGCAGCCTCAACCAGCTCATTGAAACCAGCATTCTTCATAGATATGAGGGGTTGCCTCAGATTCTCCCTCAGTTTTTGGTAGAAGAGGTTGTCCCTCTGCAAATCGTCAGCCATGGTCGTTCCAGCATAACGACCCAACTGAGTAAACTCATGAACATACTCGTCCACAGTCATGTCCCGCTACACCAAGTGCAAAAATTACCTCTGAAGGGCTAACCTCGTCGACGTAGGAATGTACTTTTTCAAGAAAGCATTCCCAAACTCCTCCATGGTCGGGGTGCGACCAGGAAACTGGCGATCGCTATGGCTCACCCACCACAGCTTAGCATCGCCTTCCAACATGAAACTTGCAAACTTATCTTGCTTCTCTACCGGCATCTCGGCCGCTCTCAGTAGTTCTTGAATCCTTGCCCACCAATCCTCTGTATTGGTCGGTGTGCTGATGCCCTTGAATTTTAGAGGATGGAAGCTTAGAAAATATTGAATTTGTCAGTCTTCATGTCCGATAACAACTCTTTCTGCTAACGGCTCTGCTTGACTGGCTCCTCTGCTTAGCATGACTGTTGCTGCATCGGGTGTAGCAGGAGTTGCTACCTACGCAACAGGGGTCACAACTTTGGCTGATACAGCAGCTTGGGCTACCATCATTGCTTCTGCGAGCATGCGCCAAAATTTGACTGGGGCTACCCCCATGCCCAAAGGACCCTGAGCAGTAGCACTGCTCGCCAAAGGCTCTTCTCGTGTCCTCTATGTCCCCACCTCGTCGCTTGCACCCTTCACATATTCCTGCGATACTCATATGTCTGCGATACTCCTAGGCGATACTCCTAGGCATAAGGACACTCATATTCCTGTGATACTCCTAGGCGGAAAACTTCATTACGCGATCTGAAGACGACATTCGACCATGAATCTTTACCTTGGACACTAACCTCCCTCTGATACCAAATTGTAACACCTCCCCTATAATGACCATATAATATGGGTTCGGCCGGAGACCCACAAGATACAGATTCACAGCTTCAGCATTAAAAGATGATATGTAAACTACCCAAACTCAAAACTCAGACATCAACAGCGTAAACATACAATCAGGACTACAAGTTATCTACCAAACCAAGAGTATCAAAATGGCATTAGGGCCTTACACATCATAAGTCCAAGACTTAAGCATCAGTAAACAATAGTAACATGCACATGAACTCCTAAGATACTTCGGTATAGCCGGATTACATTTTATGGAGCATAATATTTAATGAGAATACAAGCAAATAATAGAAAGTTCACATCATACGGCTTAGGCCTTTTTGGCCGACGAGCTTGCTCCTACTTGCGATCCTTACCATGTAAAATGTTTTGGTAACATGGGTCAGCAAAGGCTGACCTCAACTGTGTAACCAACACATATCTTCCTGACCATCAGGGGGTGAAGATTCACTTCTTGAAAAGAATGGACATAAAAACTCTGGATAGATTCTTTAGAGTCCTACCTATGAGCCAACCTACAGTAATAAAGGAATCCTCCAAGGGTACAAGGAAGAAACCCACTAAGGAAGAAAGAACTTCCAACCCTGAACCAGTGCTTGGATCATCCTCTCCAGCTGATGCTAGTCTGCATGTTGACTTATTCCTCAGTCAATCCTCTACAATCATTCAACTTCATGATGATGTTGTGCATGATGATAAAATCCATGCCAGCTCTAGGTCAGGAGAATTCTCTAAGAATGCTGTTGAAGATGGTAATGTTGAAAAGGATGGGGCAAATATGAATATTATTTATGATGTTGCAGGAGTTGACGATATGCCTACTACAGAAGATAACCGGGAGCCTCTTGAGACATTAGACACCTATCTTGAAAAGTCTAGCCTATAGAAAGATGCTCAGTATGAGGGGGAGCATGATCAGATGAATGTGACAAACTTGGATCAAGTTATCAATAAGATAGTTGAGTCTGTAGCCACTACAGGTAAAACTCATTCCCTCTTAATTATTAGTGTTAAAATAGCTTTAACTAAGGAAATGTTTTCTTCTATAGGTGTTGTAGTTGAGGGGGAGACTTCTCAGATCCTAACACAGGATGTTATACCTCCTCCTATGGGCCATACTTCATCTACTCTCATATCCAATGAGTAATTTTTAAACCAAATTAAAGTACTCTTGGATAATCAGACCACAACCATCAAGGAGTATGTTGATCAATCTATTGCCAATCTAAGGGATGAAATGTCTGCCAAAGTAAATGAAACTAAAGAATAAATATCTCACTTAAATAAACAGGTCACTACCTGGTTTTGTTGAATTCTGTGAAGTGAAAGTGGGTGAATGGATGGCTTGGGAAACCTATCCGCGCGGCCTACGCGGACAGGGTTGGCGGACTGCTAGGTCGGCAGGGATGTTGCAGGCGGTTTGCTCTGTGGCGGCCTGGGCGGTCTGTTCGCGCGGACTACGCGGACAGAAGCAGCGGTCTGACAGGCCAGTGAATGCTCAGCAGGCGGTTGACTCCCAGAAAGTAACCGGGCGGATAGGAATGCTATCCGCAGAGTCCGGCATAAAGCGGACTGACGAACTGGAGCTCGGCAGACCGGTTTGGCAGCTGTCTTGGTCTTGCTCTAGTGAAGCGGCAAGTGGAAGCCGCGGAGACCGCCGGTCAGCGCGGACAGAAACTGGAGGTCGCCCTGTATGGCGGGCTAGATCCAGTGTTCGCCAGTAAGTGCGGACTGGCCCTTGCGGCCAGTGGACTGGACTTGGTGGGAATTGAACAAAGTCCAGGAGGCTCAGTCCGGGGAGATCGCGCAGTGGAGCGCGGGCTGGTTTCTCAGTCTGCCAAGCTTAGTAGAAGTGTTGTTGCCTTGTGTGCTAGCTTGGGGATATGCGGACTGGAGGATTGCTTGTGCAGGAGCGTGCGGACTGGAGCCAGAGTCCGCTGAGTCCGGTTGAGCCTTGTGATGAGGTTATGGACTCAGGGAAGCGGACTGGAGTTCGCTGTGTACGCGGACTGGATCTGTACGTCCGATGAGTCCGGCAATGCCTTGGTGATTAGGCAATGGACTTGGGATATGCGGACGAAGCCGGGTGTCCGCTGAGTCCGGCAGGCGTCTTGATGGCGCGGATGCGGGCTCGGGTTTTGCGGGCTGATGCCTTGTCCGCAGAATGGCGGACACGGCTGTCGTGGAGTCCGGCTGTTGTCCTGGCTTGGTCTCTGGCGGCAAGGCGGACTGGATATTAGAGTCCGGCCTTGGAGAAGCTGGGGCGGACTGGCTATCTGCACAGGAGCGGCGAACTGGAATGTGTGTCCGCGGGCTGGCGGACACACTATGTTCTTGCTGCGGGTTGTGGCGGTGATCCTATCGGGGAGGGCGGTGACCATACTCATCGTCGTGCCTATAAATAGGACCCATGTCACATCAGGAATAACAACAGAAGAGACCTGGACCGAAGTTGTGCGGATAGCGCTGGAAGCCAGGACTTGGCGCTGATTGCGGTCAGGGACAGTGCGGACTCTGCGGTTAAGCAATAGGCGGTAAACAGCAGGTCGCGGATAGCGACCAGACGGTCTTCTCTTTGGCAACTTGGTTCGGGGTTCAGGAAGTCGCCTGCTTCAGGCGGACTGTTCCATTCGGTGACGCAGCTTGTGCGGTCTGGCGGCTAGGCGACCTCGTGGTCAGGCGGCTTGCAGACCGGCGGTGAAGAACTAAGCATTGGAATAAGGGGTGAGTCCGCGCGGCTTGGGTTGCGGTCTGGCGACCTGGCGGACTAAGCGGACTCCACAGCAGTAGGTCGGCGGCTTGTTGAGTTAGTCCGCGCGGCTTGTTTTTTGTTCTTGTCTTTGTAACTGTCTCTGCTTTCCCGGTGTTGGGTGTTTGGTGAAGCATGTCTCGCCATGTATGTCTCGCCTTGTAAAGAAGGTTGCTCTTGATCAATAAAGAAGCTTGTGCTGCATGTGTTGCTGGTTGTTACTGCTTTGTTGAGATAATCTCTGCTAACTCCACGATCCGGGAAAACTTTCAACATTATAAGTGGGCGTATTCTCCTTCGGTTTGTTGAGTTTTCAGCAGGGTATCCAAGGGGGCGTCTGCGGGTTGTTGAATATTAACATGGTATCAGAGCCAGGTTGTTGGAGTGGTCAAGCAGTGCTCAATGGAAGTAGTTGCTCTTTTGTAGAGGAAACCAGTGGTAGAACCATGGCTGTGGAGGATGCAAGTTGTCTTGGTATTGATCTTCTTACAGAGACGAACTGTGATCAGTGGAAGTCCTGTATGAAGAGCTTTCTTCTTGGCGAGGACCTTTGGGAGGTTGTATGCGGAGCAGGAAGACATGAGGATACTGCTGGCAATGCTGAGTCGATGAGAGCTTGGAAGGAGGCAAATGCGAAAGCGGAGTCTATTCTCAAGCAGGTGATCTCATCGGAGTTCTTGGACCACATCAGTGAATGTCGGTCAGCTGTGGAGGTCTGGACTTCCCTTGATGGGTTGTTCAGGAAGAAGGTGAAGGTTGCTGCGGAAGTTGGTCCCTCTACTTCATATCAGGAAGAAAGGAGTGTTTCTCCTAGGCGTGATAAGAAGAGGAAGGAAGGACCAAGGTGCTATAAATGTAAGCAGCAAGGTCATCTTCGGAGGGAGTGCAAGGTTGTCTTGCTCTCGGCGAACGTAGCTCATGTAGGGAGGAAGGAGAAGAACGTAGTTGGGATTTCAACTAGTTCTGGAGTTGATCGGAGGAATGCCAGTGATAGTGCAGCTATCTGGCATGAAAGACTGGGACATGTAGGGATGGACAAGCTGAAAGCAATGGCGGAAAGAAGACTCGTAAGAGGCTTGCCTAGATTGTCATCCTATGGCGATGGTCGGGGGTGTGCGGGATGTCAGGAATGTGGAGCCTATCGCTTCATGGTTGACAAAGCACAATCCAGATGTAAAGCACCATTGGCGGTTGTCCATTGTGCTCTGGTGGGACCGACCGTCACGGCCAGTCTTGGAGGCAGCAGATTCATGCTGGTATTGGTTGATGACTATTCTAGGTATACTTGGGTATACTTTATGAAGAAGAAGTCCAACATGGTACGCTTGTTTGTGGAGTTCAAGAAGCTTGTGGAAGGCCAGCTTGGCCGTAGGATCAAGGTGTTGAGGACAAGTATCGGTGGTGAGTTTGCCTCAACCGAGTTCTCACGCTTTTGCAGGAAGCAAGGGATCCGGATGGAGCTTTCTTGTGGACATACTTCACAACAAGGCAGTATTGCAGCTCGGATGGTCCGTTGGTTAACGGCGACCTGCAAGTGTTGGCTTCAGAGTAAAGGCGTTCCGAAGGCTCTTTGGGCGGAAGGGATGGCCTGTGCTGCTCATGTCATCAACCGGATGCCTCTTAGTCCGATCATAGTGAAGACTCCTTATGAGCTGATGTTCGGAGTGAAGCCCTCAGTGAATCACCTTCGGGTGTTTGGATCTACCTGCTATTTACACTCTCCAGGTGCTCTGAAAATAAAGCTAGCCTTTGTTGGGTATGATGAGCAGAAAAGAAGATGGAGGTGTATGGATCCTGCGACGAAGAAACTCATAGTGTCGAGAGACATTGTTTTCGATGAGTTGACGCCGTATTGGGGTAGCTCTTATGTGGAGCTAGAGATAAGCAGGTTAGATGGTGGGCTGAAGGAGGCTGCTACTAAGGAAGTGGAGTTGCCTGAGTCACCAGGTGCTCCAGGTTGTTCTAGCTCCGGGGCAAAGGCGTCAGAGTCGGTAAGAAGGGGGAGCAAAGCTCCAGGAACTTCAGACTCGAAGGCGGAGGCTTCCGGTTCAGGAAGCAGGGGGAGTGATGTTCCAGGTAGTTCTTGTTCAAGAGGGGAGTCTTCTGGTTCAGGTAACAGGGGGAGCGTTGCTCCAGGTGCTTTTGATTCCAGTAAGGAGGCGTCTTGTTCATGGAGCAAAGGGAACATTGTTCCGGGTTTGCCCGGGAACGGAGCTGGTTCAATATCAACGGAGGTGTTTAGCCATGATCCGGTTCTTCGGAGATCAAAGAGGATCAGTAAGCCACCAGCTCGATATAGCGAAGGGAATACGGCAGACTTGGTCTCGTGTTTCTTTGCTAGCCCTCAGGTCAAGCAAAGTTCTTCTGGCTGTGATGATCTCACTCGAATCAAGGAGGTGGTTGACACCAAGGCTGAAGAGGTGATTTCTCTCAGAGGCAACGAGGCTTGGACTTCAGTGTCCAAGGAAGTTGGTGATACTCCTATGATGCAAGAGTGGAGGTTGAAGCTGAAGAAGGCAGAGGGAAGCATGACTCCTTTTTGGAGATGCTGGAGGGCTCCCTCATGGTCCAAGATATGCGGGGCGAGGACTATGTCTTTGACAACTCTTCGTAGATGCTATCGGAAGGACCAGGTGCAAGGTTACGGGAGCTGCTGGCGTTATTCACCACTTCTCACTTCAAGGGGGAGTGTTGAATTCTGTGAAGTGAAAGTGGGTGAATGGATGGCTTGGGAAACCTATCCGCGCGGCCTACGCGGACAGGGTTGGCGGACTGCTAGGTCGGCAGGGATGTTGCAGGCGGTTTGCTCTGTGGCGGCCTGGGCGGTCTGTTCACGCGGACTACGCGGACAGAAGCAGTGGTCTGACAGGCCAGTGAGTGCTCAGCAGGCGGTTGACTCCCATAAAGTAACCGGGCGGATAGGAATGCTATCCGCAGAGTCCGGCATAAAGCGGACTGACGAACTGGAGCTCGGCAGACCGGTTTGGCAGCTGCCTTGGTCTTGCTCTAGTGAAGCGGCAAGTGGAAGCCGCGGAGACCGCCGGTCAGCGCGGACAGAAACTGGAGGTCGCCCTGTATGGCGGGCTAGATCCAGTGTTCGCCAGTAAGTGCGGACTGGCCCTTGCGGCCAGTGGACTGGACTTGGTGGGAATTGAACCAAGTCCAGGAGGCTCAGTCCGGGGAGATCGCGCAGTGGAGCGCGGGCTGGTTTCTCAGTCCGCCAAGCTTAGTAGAAGTGCTGTTGCCTTGTGTGCTAGCTTGGGGATATGCGGACTGGAGGATTGCTTGTGTAGGAGCGTGCGGACTGGAGCCAGAGTCCGCTGAGTCCGGTTGAGCCTTGTGATGAGGTTATGGACTCAGGGAAGCGGACTGGAGTTCACTGTGTACGCGGACTGGATCTGTGCGTCCGATGAGTCCGGCAATGCCTTGGTGATTAGGCAATGGACTTGGGATATGCGGACGAAGCCGGGTGTCCGCTGAGTCCGGCAGGCGTCTTGATGGCGCGGATGCGGGCTCGGGTTTTGCGGGCTGATGCCTTGTCCGCAGAATGGCGGACACGGCTGTTGTGGAGTCCGGCTGTTGTCCTGGCTTAGTCTCTGGCGGTAAGGCGGACTGGATATTGGAGTCCGGCCTTGGAGAAGCTGGGGCGGACTGGCTATCTGCACAGGAGCGGCGAACTGGAATGTGTGTCCGCGGGCTGGCGGACACACTATGTTCTTGCTGCGGGTTGTGGCGGTGATCCTATCGGGGAGGGCGGTGACCATACTCATCGTCGTGCCTATAAATAGGACCCATGTCACATCAGGAATAACAACAGAAGAGACCTGGACCGAAGTTGTGCGGATAGCGCTGGAAGCTAGGACTTGGCGCTGATTGCGGTCAGGGACAGTGCGGACTCTGCGGTTAAGCAACAGGCGGTAAACAGCAGGTCGCGGATAGCGACCAGGCGGTCTTCTCTTTGGCAACTTGGTTCGGGGTTCAGGAAGTCGCCTGCTTCAGGCGGACTGTTCCATTCGGTGACGCAGCTTGTGCGGTCTGGCGGCTAGGCGACCTCGTGGTCAGGCGGCTTGCAGACCGGCGGTGAAGAACTAAGCATTGGAATAAGGGGTGAGTCCGCGCGGCTTGGGTTGCGGTCTGGCGACCTGGCGGACTGAGCGGACTCCACAGCAGTAGGTCGGCGGCTTGTTGAGTTAGTCCGCACGGCTTGTTTTTTGTTCTTGTCTTTGTAACTGTCTCTGCTTTCCCGGTGTTGGGTGTTTGGTGAAGCATGTCTCGCCATGTATGTCTCGCCTTGTAAAGAAGGTTGCTCTTGATCAATAAAGAAGCTTGTGCTGCATGTGTTGCTGGTTGTTACTGCTTTGTTGAGATAATCTCTGCTAACTCCACGATCCGGGAAAACTTTCAACATTATAAGTGGGCGTATTCTCCTTCGGTTTGTTGAGTTTTCAGCAGGGTATCCAAGGGGGCGTCTGCGGGTTGTTGAATTTTAACAGGTTTGATATGGGTAGAACTCCTGGCACAAAGTTGACTACCCTTATGAAGTCCATAGAAACAAGCCAGCAATTCTCTACAACTAACATTGGATATGTCAAAAAAATTGTGAGTGCAACTGATGAAGTAATCAAGGGTGCAGCAGATCATATAAATCAGCATGTGACCAAAATAGCTTTCCACACTATGGAGCAGGCAATGCTTATGAAAAATGAGCTCCTTACTGACAATGAAAGAATACTTCAACAGTTATCAAATCAAACTGAAGCTACCATCACCTTACTGCACAAGACTATATCTGAAGAAGGCAGAAAGGGGGAGAGCAGCCATGCTAAGACTGCAGGACTCATTGAAGATCATGCATTCAAAGTAATTCAAGGCACTAGGGTTGCACTGCATCTTCCTCTACTGGATAAACAGAGGTCAGAGGATTTAGACTTCCTAGCTCAAGCTAGACTTGCACAGGATGCACAACTTGTTGCCAGAAGAAAAAGGGAAGGGACTCATATGGCTGAAGAGTTCATGGCCAAGAGAAGATCTGAGAACAGAAATGATAGTGATTATGAATAACTATGTGATGCCTCTGAGTCTATCATCATAAATGCTTGGATCAGCCATGGACAAATTCTAAAGAACATTCATAGTGTTTATCCCTCAGAGGAATGGATAAAACATCTGGAAAGAAACTCCTTAAGATAAAGAGTATTTAAAGAAAATCTGTTAAGGAGAAGCAATCCAAAGAGAATGCCTTCAAGATACATTCCAAAGCCATTCCTCTACTTCAAGAGGCATAAGGACAAAGATGAAACCTTGATTAAGACTGCTGCAACCAAGGATACTGGTGGAAGTTCATCAAGGAACATGAAAGAAAACTGTTGTCGACCTAAATCACCTAGAGGGGGGTGAATAGGTGGTTTTTACGTCTTTTGTGGAATAAAAATTAATTAGAGCACTGCACAGAAATATCTACCAATATCACAGACGACACAAGATGTATAGTGGTTCCCCAACCTTGGGTACATCCACTTTCCCTCACCGATCTAGCAATCAACTAGACTCGGCTACTCCACTATCTCGGATCACAAATCGATCCTACCCTCAGAACAAAGTTCCTACAAACTCGATCCAAACAATAGGATCTACACCTCGGAAGATAACACTTCCTACAAACTCGGAGTGAAAAACTCCTACACTCGGAGAAGATTTCTCCTACAAGATTAATAAAGAGTTTACAAGAATACAAATAGTAAATCACTCAGATCTGAAGGAAATGGACAGGATTTTCTTCTTTTCAACTTTGTAGCACTTTCAGAAATCGGTGAAGAAGCTCTCGGCGTCGATCTTGATCTACTTGCTTTTACAGAAATCGAGAGAGAATACGATCACTGAAGTCGATCTCGATCTGTAACTTTTCTTCAGAATAAACCTCTGAAAGTAGAAGCTTTGGCCAGAGAAGAAGGTAGCGGCGGCGGCTTCCGTTTCGCGAGAGTCAGAGAGGAGGCGGCTGAAGAATATTTCTCGAAAAAGAAATTATAAGAAAGCTTTGAGAATACTCAGGGTTTGTCATTTTCTGATAAGACCTTATATAGGAGAGACTAACAGTCATAATCAGTCATAATGATGTACACATGGACCAATCATGTCGCGTGATTTGAAAAATCCCGTCAGAAAAATGACTTAGAAAAATTTCGGAAAGTTTTGGCCAACTACACGAGTAAGTCAATGACTACTCGAGTAGTTGAATAACTACTTGAGTATATGATGTGAAACATACTCGGGTAAGAATAAAAAGACTACTCGAGTATGTCAAGAGACTTACTCGAGTATATAGAGGAACTACTCGAGTATTGGAAGAGCTACTCGAGTATATTACATAACCTACTCGAGTATAAGAAGTACTACTCGAGTGGAATACTTAGAAAAATTCTGAAGAGGTCTGCTGGCAACTACTCGAGTAGTTGAACTAAACTACTCGAGAGAAAGTAATCTACTCGAGTAGGTGAAAGTTCTACTCGAGTAAAAGACTTAGAAAAATTATGGAGTAGGGAAATAGCAAGGTACACGGGTGACACAAGAACTACTCGAGTAGGTAAAATGAACTACTCGAGTATGTTTCTATCTACTCGAGTACGTGAGTATACTTACTCGAGTATGTGACTTAAAGAAATTTAGATGAGAAAAACCTTATGGTACTGGGGTATAACGAGTAATCTACTCGAGTATATAAGCATGCTACTCGAGTATATGACTTGGTCTACTTGAGTAGGTTACTTAGCTACTCGAGTATATGACTGTGTCTACTCGAGTACAGGATTCCTTTACTCGAGTAACTTATACCCAGACTACTCGAGTAGGTGAAAGCTCTACTCGAGTAAAACACTTAGAAATTTTCTGATGTTGGAAAAACTGATTCTTCTAGAGTAGCCAACTTTCAATGTCTTTCCCATAGTCCAATAGCTTGAATATGAAGTGTATCCCAATAGAGAGACCACACATGAGTCAACACCTTGGAATATGCAATGAGGGATTACATTGCACAGTTCCTGTGTTTGGTGACCCACTGTGGGCTGACATTGGTCTACACTTCTCAGTGAAACTCCTGCAAACATATAGCTCAAAAAGCATCAAATACAACTTAATTCATCTTAGTTCCAGGGTGACTTCATCAGATATGGGTTCATGTGGATAAAATACCCAACAATCTCCCCCTATTTGTTGAAGTCAGAACCCTTTACACTAAGGTGAATTATGGACATAAAAGAAACTAAGTAGAAAAATATAAGCAGGTAAGCAAAGGACAATGAGAAGGATAATTAGACAGTAATGAAGAATTGTATATATATGTAAGTTTACAAAAACATCAAGTCTACAATTGTCATTTCAATTTCTCATCATCTTATAGGTTTAGGCTTGAGACTGCTGCTTATCCATCTTCTCTTGTTGTCTTCTTAGGTAGCTGAATGGCTTTGGGAAATACTTAGGAGGCCTTGGAGGAGCAGCAGGGTTATTTCTCCCGAACTCTCTGTCATGGATCCTTCTTTTTAGCATGGATTTCTCATATAACTCCCATTCCTGGGAACTGTAGTGAAGGCTTCTGTTCTCACTGTGATCCATGACTAGCCTGAGTGTGTCCAAAATGAGAGACTTAGAAGTTAGAGACCAGGCTTCAGCATGTTCAGGGGCCTTACTAGGAGCTGTCCTGCTGGCAGAGGGACCTTCACCATATTTCTTTTTCTTCTTGGTTCTGATCTCTAGAGGAGCTTGAAGGAATATATCAGCAGGATCTTCTTCTTGCCAACCTAGAACATAAGTGTCTGGAGGAGCAACTGAGTCTCCAGGCCTGGTGAGAAGGTAGGTTGTTGAGGAACAACAGGAGCAGAGACATCTGTGGCTAGAGGATTGAGATGATGGGGAATGAGGTTTGGGTCAACTACAAGATCTGAAAAGATCTGATTGCGCATCCAGACAGCAGTGTCATAGGTATTGTAACGCCCCGAAACTCAAAGGAGCGAAGGGGGACGTTTTGGGCCAGTTTGGGTTCTGGCTGAAGGCACACGGCCTGGGACACGGGCGTGTCCCAGGGCGTGTCAAGCCTGTGTCGACACTGAGACGGGAAGTCAACACTTTGGTCTCGACATTATGTCGAGACTGGGCACACGGCCTGCGACACGGGCGTGTCGCAGGGCGTGTTGACCCGTGTCGACACTTACCGTGAAGTCGACACTCTGCGTTCGACGAAGTGTCGAGACATGACACACGACCTGCGACACGGGCGTGTCGCAGGGCGTGTCAACCCGTGTCGACACTCGTCCCGGGGAGTCGACACTTTGGTGTCGACATTGTGTCGAGACAAGGCACACGACCTAGGATACGGGCGTGTCCAAGGCCGTGTCAACAGGTCGACGATCTTCGCTCGACGAAGTGTCGAGTGTCGAGACTGTGTACATGGCCTGAGGTCCAGGCGTGTTGAGGTGACACGAGTAAGGACACGGGCGTGTCCTAGAACCCGTGCAGTGCTCGGGTTGATTTCGGGGAAAGTTGATAGGGGTACACGGCCGGCCACACGGCTGTGTGAGGTGGAACACGGGCGTGTCAGCTTGAACACGGGCGTGTTCGATACCCATGTGAGGCTCCAGGCGAGCCGATTTTGACGGCGAATGAGGCACACGGCCCTGGACACGGGCGTGTGCCAGGCCGTGTTCGGTCCAGGTCGGGCTTAAAGTGAATTCGTGGGCGAATTCTTTTTAAGGGGTGGTGAGCACATTGTGTGCGTCATCCTTATAACGGTAAAAGAACCCATGAATGTCCACTTAGGAATTAAAATACTCGTGTTTGAGGAACCTGCGTGTTCCTATAATTGTTGTTTGTAATTTATTTGGTCGCTTAACGGTGTTTTGTACCACTATAGGTGACCAGAAGTGGTGTTGTGCCGTCAGAACGCCGAGTGTCTGAGGCTAGTAGTGCACCGGATGTTGCTCCTGCAACACCTCTATCGGTTGAGAACATTCGATTGGTGGCTGAAGCGGTGTTGGTCGTGATAAATGCGCAGCCTGCAAGGCAAGCGCAGCAGCCCGCTCCTGTGATGGAGCAGGAACCTCTTCGAGAGGCTGAGCCAAGGAGGGTGGAGCAAGTGGTTGTGGAACCGGTGGTGCCAAGGAGGGCTACTGAGAGGCAGCTTAAGCATGTTATGAGCTTTAACCCTCCGTTATTCTCGGGGTTGGGAACCCTATCTCAGGCTGAAGACTGGCTCTCCAGGGTGAAGAGAGTCATGACAGCAACGGAGACGGAGGAGTGGCAAATGACCACCATCGCTATGTTCCTTTTGGACGGTGAAGCGAGAATGTGGTGGGAAGGATTGGAGCTGAACTTATTGAGAGGTAGGCAACTTGGTGATGTCTCGATGGAAGAGTTCTCGAGATTGTTCTTGGCTAGATACCTCCCTTCGACGCAGAAGATAGCGTTGGAGAATGAGTTTCTGAAGTTGGTTCAGCGTAAGAAGAGCGTGGATGAATATCTCCACGAGTTCACTCGTTTAAGTCGTTATGCTAGCTCCACCATCGTGGATGAGGAGCGCAAGACTAATCGCTTCTATGAAGGCTTGAGGGATGAGTTGAGACTACTACTTTTGGGGCCGATGACGCAGGGTTTCTTAACCTTGGTCAATACTGCCCGGTCCTTGGAGAAGGACATGAAGAATGTGCAAGCAAAGAAAGGCTTGGGTGATAGGAAATCTGAATTTAAAGTGTCGACTACTTCAAAGACTGGCTATCGGAGGTCTTTCAAGAAGCATAGGACTTCGGGTCCAGCTTCTTCTGGCGCTTCTGGGGCGACTACGAGTCGGACCCCGGGTGCGTATTTTACTTGCGGAAAGACGGGGCACTTTGCCCGTGACTGTTGGAGCGGACGTCCTAAGTCCGAGAGAAAGTCGGGAGCTACTTATGAATAGAAGGGAAAGGCGGTGTAGTCGACCGCATCCCATTATGCTCCGGCCCAACCAAGGGTCTACAATCTTGGCCAACAGGAGGCCATCAAACAAGCTGATGTGGTGATAGGTACGATTTAATTTATAGCAAGTCAATTTCTTTAAATACTTGTGATGCACATGTTACCTTACCACTGCTTGTTTAGGATTTGTATTGATTTGTGAAAATCCGGCACGAGCACTCTTCGATACGGGAGCTTGACACTCCTTCTTGTCCGAAGGATTTATATCACGCATCGGAGTCCCTTCTTCGATGGCGAAGGATAAGTTGGATGTGTTGTTGCCCAATGGGTGTTCGATGCGAGCGGATAGGATCTGCGATGTTAAGATTCATATTGGGGAGCAGGAGTTCGACCTGCGGGCGTCTTTACTTCCGTTGGTGGAGTTTGACGTCATATTTGGCATGGACTGGCTCTCGGAGCAGCAGGCCCATATAGATTGTGGTAGCAAGGAAGTCAAGCTGGGAGCAAGTCGTGAGACGACTTTTACGGGCTTAAAGGGGTCGAGCAAGACGTTGATGTCTGCTCTTCAGGTGGTGAAGGCGGTTCATGCCGGTGTAGAACTGTTCTTTACACTAGTGGAGGTTGCAAAGTCGAAGCCCGCGTTGGATTGTATTTCAGTGGTATCAGAATACCCTGATGTGTTCCCCGCAGATCTTCTTGGAGCCCCGCCTCAGCGGGAGATAGATTTTACGATCGAGCTAGTGCCAGGTGCAAAGCCTGTGTCACGATCTCCGTATCGGCTAGCGCTTAAGGAAATGGCGGAGCTGAAAGTTCAACTGCAATAGTTGTTGGAGCAAGGGTATGTGCGCCCGAGTTCTTCGCCTTGGAGCGCACCGATCCTCTTTGTTAAGAAGAAGGACGGAAGCTTGAGGCTATATATTGATTATCGGGAGCTCAACAAGCTGACGGAGAAAAACAAGTACCCGATCCCCCGGATTGATGATCTTTTCGATCAGTTAGTCGGGTCGACGGTGTACTCGAAGTTGGATCTCAAGGCTGGGTACTATCAGCGGCGAATAAGGGAAAGTGATATCCCGAAGACAGCGCTTAGTACGAGATACGGGCATTATGAGTTTACGGTCATGCCGTTTGGGCTGACTAATGCCCCGTCAGTGTTCATGGATTTGATGAACAGGACTTTTAGGGAGTACTTGGATCATTTCATGATCGTCTTCATCGACGATATTTTGGTGTACTCGCAAAGTGAGGAAGATCACTTCAATCATCTTCATTTGGTGTTGGAGACGCTAAGGAGAAATCAGTTGTATGCCAAGTTCTCGAAGTGCGAGTTTTGGCTATCCTCAGTGGCGTTCCTCGGGAATATAGTGAGTGGAGAGGGTATTGCTGTGGATCCGGCGAAGATCGTTGCGATACGGGAGTGACCTGAGCTTGTTATGGTAGCGGAAGTCCGGAGTTTTCTGGGGCTTGCCGGCTATTATAGGCGCTTCGTAGAGAACTTCTCGCGGATAGCTTTTCCTCTCACTACTTTGATGAGGAAGGAGCATAAGTTCGTTTGGACGCCGGAGTGCGCGCGAGCTTTTGAGGAGTTGAAGTGTCGGTTGACCACGGCGCCTGTGCTGAGTTCGCCATATGGGACCGAAGGCTACGAGATTTATAGTGATGCTTCGGGCAGCGATTTGGGTTGTGTGCTACTGCAACACGGAAGTGTAATAGCTTATGGCTCGAGACAGCTAAAAGTGCATGAAAGGAATTATCCGGTCCATGACTTAGAATTAGCGGCCGTGATTTTTGCCTTGAAGCTGTGGAGACACTATTTGTACGGTGTGAAGATTGATATCTACACCGATCACAAGAGCCTGAAGTATCTTATTGATCAGAAGGATCTGAATATGCGGCAGCGTAGATGGATGGAGTTCCTGGGGGACTATACATTCAAGATCCACTACGTGCCTGGAAAAGGGAATGCGGTTGCGGACGCGTTGAATCGCCGAGCCCCAGCTCAAGCCAATTGGCTATCGGTGCATGATGAGCGGTTGGTGCGAGAGTTGGAGGCGTTGGAGATTGTTTGTGTGGACAAGCAATCAAGTGTTGAAGCAGTTCTGAATTGGACTGAAGTCCAATATGACCTGGCTGATCGTATTCGGCAGGCTTTGGATATGGATGCTCATATGAAGCAGTTCATGGTAGAGGCTCTGGATGGGTCAAATTCCCAATTCGTCGTGGAGGACGGATTACTTTGGAAAGACGGTCGTCTGTGCGTCCCAAGTGTGGGCAATTTACGGGTGGAGTTGTTGTACGAGGCACACCATACCAAGTACTCGATTCACCTAGGGAGCACGAAGATGTACCGTCATGTGAAAAAACTGTTTTGGTGGCCGGGCTTGAAGAAGGATGTGGCGTTATACGTAGCGAAGTGCCAAACTTGCGCCTTGGTAAAGGCGGAGGGCCAAAATCCAGGAGGATTTCTTAAGTCCTTGCCTATTCCAGAGTGGAAATTTGACGACATCTCTATGGACTTTGTGCACGGTTTGCCAAGGTCGCAAAAGGGGAATGACGCCATTTGGGTGGTTGTTGATCGGTTAACGAAGGTGTCGCATTTTATTCCGCATAGGAAGGATGATCCGGTGGAGAAGTTGGCAAAACTTTATGCGGATAACATAGTACGGCTTCATGGTGTGCCCCGCAGCATCGTGAGTGACCGAGACGGGCGGTTCACGTCCAATGATTGGAGGCTAGTGCAGCAAATGTTAGGAACAAAGCTGAAATTCAGCACAGCCTTCCATCCGCAAACGGATGGGCAGACCGAGAGGGTCAATAAAACCATGGAAGACATGCTCCGCATGTGTGTCTTGGATTTCGAAAAACAATGGGAAGACCACCTCTATTTGGTGGAGTTCGCATACAATAATATCTAGCAGGCGAGTATTCAGATGGCGCCTTTCGAGGACCTTTATGGTAGAAAATGTCGCACGCCGTTGTCTTAGTTAGAAACGGGTGAGTCGAAGTTGTCTAAGCGATCAGAAGTGGATGATGCTACTTCTTTGGTGAGAACCATTCGGGAGAGGTTGCTTATCTCTCAGGACCGGCAAGCAAAGTACTATAATGCCAAGCACAGGAACGTGGAGTTCGCTGTGGGCGATTATGCATACTTAAAGATCAAGCCGTTCAAGGGTGTCTCAGGGGTGCGGCGATTGAAAAAGCTAAGCCCAAGGTACCTTGGACCGTTTGAGGTTTTGGAGCGAGTTGGAGAAGCAGCCTATCAGTTGAAGCTTTCAGTGGAGCTTAGTGGTTTACACGATGTATTCCATATTTTGGTACTTCGGAAGGCGGTGCAAGAGCCTACGCAAGTGATCGCGGTCGATCAAGTGCCGCTGGATAGTGGGCTAACGACAAAGGTCAAGCCCGTGCGGATTGAGGACTTGGAAGTCAAGCGGCTACGCAATAAAGAGATCAGGATGGTCAAGGTCCGGTGGGACAATTGCGGTCGTGAGGAGCTCTCTTGGGAGCGAGAGCAGACTAAGCTTGATGAGTATCCGGAGCTGTTCCGCTCAGGTACAAATTTTTGTTTTGTACATGTCTTTCCTTTATATATAATTTCGTGGGCGAAATTCTTTTAAAAGGGGGAGAGTTGTAACGCCCCGAAACTCAAAGGAGCGAAGGGGGACGTTTTGGGCCAGTTTGGGTTCTGGCTGAAGGCACACGGCCTGGGACACGGGCGTGTCCCAGGGCGTGTCAAGCCTGTGTCGACACTGAGACGAGAAGTCGACACTTTGGTCTCGACATTGTGTCGAGACTGGGCACAAGGCCTGCGACACGGGCGTGTCGCAGGGCGTGTCGACCTGTGTCGACACTTACCGCGAAGTCGACACTCTGCGTTCGACGAAGTGTCGAGACATGGCACACGGCCTGCGACACGGGCGTGTCGCAGGGCATGTCAACCCGTATCGACACTCGTCCCGGGGAGTCGACACTTTGGTCGCGACATTGTGTCGAGACAAGGCACACGGCCTAGGACACGGGCGTGTCCAATGCCGTGTCAACAGGTCGACGATCTTCACTCGACAAAGTGTCGAGTGTCGAGACCGTGTACACGGACAGGGCTCCAGGCGTGTTGAGGTGACACGGGTAAGGACACGGGCGTGTCCTAGAACCCGTGCAGTGCTCGGGTTGATTTCGGGGAAAGTTGATGGGGGTACACGGCCGGCCACACGGCCGTGTGAGGTGGAACACGGGCGTGTCATCTTGAACACGGGCGTGTTCGATACCCGTGTGAGGTTCCAGGCTTGTCGATTTTGACGGCGAATGAGGCACACGGCCCTGGACACGGGCGTGTGCCAGGCCGTGTTCGGTCCAGATTGGGCATTTCAGTCCCGAATCAAAGCCGTTCGTTTCCTTATTTTGAGATCCAATGGCTGGGGGTTGTTCCTGAAGGGATATACCCGGGATTGGACTTTGAAACCCTCACTTTTCATGAGTGGTTAGCTTTCTAAAACCTTAGAGAAAGTAGAGAGCCAAGGAAGGAAGAAGGAGCTTTATCCGGTCATTGGAGGAGCTTCGGAGCTTCGAATCGCGAGCCGACTCCGGATCCACGGAGGCAAAGCTAGTGCGGTGCTTTTCATCCGTTTACTTTTCGATGGCGCCAAAGAGGAACGCTAGGGTAACGATCCTCATCTTGAGTATGCGTAGCTCTCTTTCATTGCATAGGAAGCCCGCTCTCGCAAGTTTGCGGAGAGTTGGAGGCGTTCCTTCGGGTAGATATGTGAAGTCCCCGTTGTTTAGAGTCCGTAAGCGAGAACGGACATAGGCATGATGTGTGAAGCCTACCTGGACATGTTTGTCTGGATCGGTGATGTTGCATTGCATAAATGCCGGAGAAGACTCCGTGCTATGGATTGTTTTTCGGGTTTTCTACGCGGTAGATTGCAGCAGGGAGCCTTGGGGACTAACCCAAAGGTGCACCCAGAAAACTGGGCGGATACGAGATCTTGCCAACTTGGTGGACTGAGAGCCAACTTGAACGTAACTGGGTTATGTGAATTGTGATGGAAACGTGACTCGGTGGAAGTTTGACCCACGCAGATGGCTTAAATTGCCGTTGCGATGTGAGCACAGGTTAGATGGAACCGTACCCGCTCTATGTCGTTCGGTTAAAGAGACCTAAAGGCACGTGGCACTTGCCGTTGGCATAGATTAGGGTCTTTGGCGGTCGATGGTTTAAATTGTCGTGACCCAGGCCAGGAAGACAAATGCTCATAGGTTTGGCCGTCAAAGTGGGGGTGGTGAGTCTGGAATGTCTATGGCTTTAATTGACGTGACATCGACCGGTTCACCGAGAATGTACCCTGAGACCACGGGGCGTGTGGCCGTGCGAGCCAATGTCTGTGATGTAATGGCTATATGTTTATATTGCTCGCTTATGCTAATGAAATGCAGGGAAGGAGCATCGCCTCCCCGAGGTGGGGGCGGGATCGTTATAATTTGGTCAGCATTGCTGACCGTTGCCTTGTTTTGCCACCGTGCGGTGGTTTGTTGCTTGCAGGTGCAGCTGGACCAAGCGGTCAATAGCGGGCTAAAGCCCGAATGCGAAGCCGGCCCTCGAAGGCCTATTTGGAAGTGTTTACTGCTTTATTCATGTGTGACCGGCCTGCGTGCCGTGGTTTGTAAAACATGTAATTTGAAGTAAAACATTTTGTAAGGCCTTAAGGCTTATTTTGGGTATTTTGTATAACATTCCTATTTTGTATTAGTGGAAATTCATGCTTTGATGTTGGGTTCTTTGTTTCAACTTTTATAAACTGCTTCCGCTAGAATGCTCTGTGTAGGACGTTGAGATTGGTTGGATGGTTTCCATAAGTAATCACCCGCTCTGTCTGTAGTATATGGCGTCGGGCCCCGACCGGACCTACTGCTATATGCTATGCGACGGATAGGGGGTGTTACAGGTGTGAAATTTGACACTCTATATCTGGGCAAGCACATCATCATGAATGGTCTTTACCTGAGCTTCCCAGTCGACTGTCTTCTGAGCAGTAGATTTTTCTACCTATTCTTTGAGTTCTTTTATCAACCCCCCCCCCCCCCCCTTTCTGATTTCAACAGATACTTTCTCTATGGTGTCATCTTTGAAGGTGCCAACTTCTTCACATATCTTCATCTTGTTTGCTTCAGTCCGCTTGTGTAGCTCAATCTGATTGTTGGCCAGGGTTACACCTTGTTCCATGACATTGCCAATACTAGTGATAGTATGGTCAAGAGCTTTGCCACCAAATTGGAACAGGTACTTTAGCTTGTCAGTGTTATGCTGAATTTCAGCAAAACCTCTGCTCATCTCAGTCTCAAGAGCAGTGACCTTGTCAGTGACCACCTTTAGAGAGGTTTCAAAATGATGTCGTTGTTCTTGAAGAAGAATGACAATACTTTGCAGCAGATCTGAGTTGGAGGAAACTGTAGCAGCAGCAGTAGAGGGAGCAGCAGTAGGGATAGGAGGAGTTACCTAAGGGGCTATTTCTTCAATGACCACTGAGCTGAGAGCTCTGGTGGTATGAATGACAACATCCAGTTCTTCTGTATCATGGGGAATGGAGAAATCAAGGTTTCTGAGAGGGGCCTCAGCTAGCTCAGGAGAAGGCTCATCAGAAATAAAAATGGTGTCTGGCTTATCTGCTGGAGGAGGTGGAGAAGGTGTGGGAGTTCTGGCTGGAGAATGGGCAGGAGACTGTGCTGGAGACAAATCCTTGTGATATTCAGAGGTTAGAGCTGGAGGAGCTAGATGAGGAGGGGGAAGCACATCTTCAGTAAGCTCTGCAATCATGGCATCTATGGCAGCAGCTGTGGACAGAAGAGTGTCTTGAGGTACTTGATCTGAGGAAGTTGCTGGACTCTTTGGAGTATGAGGTAGGGATGGAATCTCTGGCTGAGGAGAGGGTTGCCTGACTGGGCTAGATGGAGCAGGCTCCCCCTCACTTGGTGTACCAGAGGAGCTGGCCACATGATGAGGAGAGGGAGATGGAGTCCTATCCTCTACAGCTGGAACTACTGGGATTTCTAAGACCTTTGCAGCTTGGGCAGAGTTTTTGAGCTTGAGATCCCATCTCTGAATTGAGGAGATGGAGACCTTCTTCATGTGGTGAAGTGGAGTCCCTTTTGAGAAGTTGAATACTTCAGGATTTGTTTCATGAAGGAGCAGAGATATAATTCTTGCATAGTTGGGGGATTTCATGTTGTCCTTTATCTTGTCCAAAATCAGCATACCAAATTGGTATTTCTTGCGGCAGACAATGGCTTGCATTATATCGAAGAAGTATGAGGGAATGTCTCTGATGGAATGAGTTTTGCAGAGAAGAATTTTGCCAATGATGTCTACCAGAAAATTTCCTTCAGCATTCATGTCGGACCTCTTAATGTACTGAGCTTCAGGAGAAATGACACAGAAGAGTGCTGTTCGGTCAGAATCTTCATCATCCAGATCATCTTCTTCTTCAATAATAGGTAAACGAAGAACTTGAGAGACAGAGGTCTTGGTGAACTGTAGTTTCAAACCCTTAACTGTAGATTTTAGGACTTTGCCATTGCGTCGAACCTTGAGATTTGTGAAGAATTCTGCAACTTCGGGGAAGAGAACGCGACAGGGTTCTTGGAGTATGAAGGAGAGACCGGCGGTGTCTAGAAGAATGAGGAGGTTGTGGAAATCGTCGGAAAGCTCTGCAATACCGTCGGTGACGAGTTCGGAGCCGACGCCGATCTTGTGAGAAGTCGCCATGGATGCGAATGGCTGGAGGAGTTGAGAGTGAGAACTCTGCAACAGCGGCGGAGGCGAGTCGGCAGGGTAGGCGAAGAGACAGGGTACTCGAGAGATAGAAAGGATGTCGAGTAGGTTTGATGTTTCGGAATTTCATATATATATATATAACTCTTCAATTTCCGCTAATTAATTTAAATAAAGGGGCGGCATGTAGCCTTGGGTGGCGAATAGAACAATTTTTGAAAAACCAGGAAACAGGACACGAGAGAGAGAGGCTACTCGAGTAGGTAGAGAGCTACTCGAGTAGGTCGACTGGAGTTACTCGAGTATGTGAGAAAACTACTCGAGTAGAGAAGGACTTACTCGAGTAGGTTAGAGACTTACTCGAGTAGGTATTGACTTACTCGAGTAGGTGAGAAACTTACTCGAGTAGGTCTTCAGATACTCGAGTAGGTCAGTACACATACTCGAGTAGGTTCATCCAGATACTCGAGTAGGTCTTTAGATACTCGAGTATGTCTCATGCTTCTCGAGTTGAGTTTTTAAAAAAAAATTGAGAAAGAGTAGAGTTTGACTAACCCTTTGCAATTACTTGCTTCTTAGTCATTCAGCCTTCTTTAGTCCTCTTTGTTGAGCATACCAAGCTCTGTCTTGAAGAACGAGAACTTGGTCTCGTCCAGCAGCTTTGTGAAGATATCTGCAACTTGACTATCTATAGGTACATATTGGAGATCTATGTCTCCATGCTCCACATGTTCCCGGATGAAGTGGTACCTTAGCTCGATATGCTTTGTCCGGCTATGGGAGACTGGATTGTTGGTTATTGTAATTGCGCTGGAGGAGTCACAGTACAAGGGAATATCCTTGAACTGCATGTTGTAGTCCTCGAACAGATTCTTTATCCATAGCAACTGTGCGCAACAACTGCCTGCAGAGATATACTCTAACTCGGTCGTTGAGATTGCGACACAGTTCTGCTTCTTGCTACTCCAGAAAATTAGCCTTCTTCCGAAGAATTGGCAAGTCCCTGAGGTGATTTTTCGGTCGTCTTTGCTACCTGCAAAATCTGCATCTGAAAATCCAATTAGTTCGCTGTCATTACTTCTTGGGTACCATAAGCCAAGATTTGGTGTGCCTTTAAGGTATCTCATGATCCGCTTTACAGCAGCATAGTGAGATTCCTTAGAGTTCACCTGAAATCTAGCACAGACATATGTTGAGAATATTATGTCAGGCCTACTGGCAGTAAGGTAGAGCAAGGATCCAATTATGGATCTGTACTTGGTTTCATCAAAAGGTTTCCCTTTTTCATCCTTGTCCAGAGACATAGTTGAGCCCATTGGAGTCCTCATAGAGGTTGCGTTCTCCTTTCCGAATTTCTTAATTAGCTCTTTGGTGAATTTGGTCTGTGAGATGAAAATTCCATCTTCAGATTGTTTCACTTGAAGCCCTAATAAATACTTCAGCTCACCCATACTGCTCATTTCAAACTTCCCTTGCATAAGTTTTGAGAACTTTTTGCAGAGGTTGTTATCTGTAGATCCAAAGATAATGTCGTCGATATAGATTTGCACTAGCAAAATCTTGCCTTTTATTTCCCTAAGAAATAACGTCTTGTTTATCTTTCCCCTTATGAACTTGTTCTCAAGTAGAAAGGTAGACAGCATTTCATACCAAGCTCGAGGAGCTTGTTTCAGACCATATAGGGCCTTATGCAGAAAGTAGACATGATCGGGAAAGTTAGGATCAACGAAACCTGGAGGTTGTTCCACATACACTTCCTCCTTTAAGTTACCATTCAGGAAGGCCGACTTCACGTCCATCTGATAGACGGTGAAGCCTTTGAAGGCAACAAATGCTAGGAACAACCTTATTGCCTCCAGTCTGGCCACTAGAGCATATGTTTGGTCGAAGTCGATTCCTTCTTCTTGACGATAGCCTCTAGCGACGAGTCTGGTCTTGTTCTTTATGATAGTCCCGTCTTCATCCATCTTGTTCCTGAAGACCCATTTTGTTCCAATGATGTTCTTTCCCTTGGGTCTTGGAACCAGCATCCACACATTACAGCGCTTGAAATGATTTAGCTCTTCTTCCATTGTCATTATCCATGATGCGTCTGAGTTTGCTTCCTCAAATTTCTTTGGTTCAACCTGTGAGAGAAAACTCAAATGAAGATTCTCATTAGTCTTACCTCTCCGAGTTCTGACACCATCCTGGGGATCTCCTATGATCTAGTCCATGGGGAGATCTTTCAGATGTCTGAGCTCTAGAGTCCTTGCATCTGGATTATCTTCAAGCACCGGAGAGATTTCTTCATCCTGGATGACTTCTTCATTTTGATCATCAGCCTCACCAATAGGAGTGGGAGTGGTGATCTTACTGAACCTCTCGCTTTTGTCTTCGGACGGATCCTGCAAGCTAGTTTCTTTCAGCTTTTCACCTGCAACTTCAGTGAGCACACTAGACGAATTGCATTGCAGCAAGCTCATCTCATCAAATACAACATGTATCGATTCTTCCACCACCAGGGTTTTTCTATTAAAAATCCTATATGCCTTACTATGGCTACTATATCCTACAAAAATACCTTCAAAGCTCTTTTCGCTGAACTTGGTGGTATGATACTTGCCATTGTTAAGTACGAAGCATTTGCAGCCAAAGATTCTAAAGTAAGAGACTGTTTGTTTTCTGCCTTTCAGAAGTTCGTAAGGAGTCTTATTGTGGTCTTTGTTTATGAATGCTCGATTTTGCGCGTGGCATGCAGTGTTGACGGCCTCAGCCCAGAAGTATTCTGGTAGTAAAGCATCACTCAACATGGTCCTGCAGGCCTCTATGAGTGTTCTGTTCCTTCTCTCAGCTACTCCATTTTATTGTGGAGTACGAGGAGAGAAAAACTCATGAAAGATACCTAAGCTTTCACAGAATTCTGTCATGGCCCCAGATTTGAACTCTGTTCTGTTGTCACTTCTGATTTTGACTATGGAGCAGTTGTATTCATTCTGGACTTGCCTGACAAAATTGGTAAAGATATCGAAGGTATCTGACTTGTGTTTCAGAAAGAACACCCACGCAAAGCGCGAGTAGTCATCAACAATTACCAATGTATATTCCTTGCCTCCCAAACTTCTAATCTGCAGTGGACCAAACAAGTACATGTGCAATAGATATAAAAGGTATCTGACTTGTGTTTCAGAAAGAACACCCACGCAAAGCGCGAGTAATCATCAACAATTACCAATGTATATTCCTTGCCTCCCAAACTTCTAATCTGCAGTGGACAAAACAAGTCCATGTGCAATAGATGGAGACATCTGTTAGAGTCTTTGCCAACAGTTCTTTTAAAGGTAGCCCTTGTTTGCTTACCTTTTACGCATGCATGACAAGGTCTGTCTTTGACGCATTTGACATTTGGGGTATCACGTACCAAGTTCATTGAAAATAGTTTATTAATGGTTTTGAAATTAATATATGCTAGTCTCTTGTGTCATTGGTCACCAAGAGACGCACTATCTTTTGCCAAAAGACACACTAGTGTGGAGGAATCTATACAGATGAAATTTAAACAAAAAATATTCCTGTTTCGAGTGCCGGATAGAATCATTTCCATATTATCAACGGATTTTATCAAGCACTTATCAGCATGGAACGCAACTATGTATCCTTTATCGCAGAGTTGGCTTATGCTAATGAGATTGAGTTCCAATCCTTCAACATAGACCACATCCGAGAAGGATACATTGTCGTTAGTGATCATACCATAGCCTCTAGTAATTCCACGGTCTGAACCTCCAAAGATGACCTTTGGTCCGTTCATGACTGGAGTAAAGTTCTGAATGGGGCTTCTCATCCCGGTCATATGCCGAGAGCATCCGCTGTCCAAGTACCAGATAGGCATTTTGTTAGCCTTTGGACATCCCTGCAATCACAATCAATTCGCCTTAGGAACCCAAACACGTTTGGGTCCTTGGTCTCGGGTTAGAGTGCTCCCCCTACGAGTGTTGGCATTATGAGAGGTATTTCTCATATTGCTGACATGAGGGGTTGCAGAGTTTCTGGAATTGAACCAGCAATCTATGGCGAAGTGACCAACCTTGCCACAACACCAACAGTCAAATCTGTTTTACCTTTGCCTCATGATCTCCTGCTTGACCTTTTGGAACTTTGGTCTAGCAGGGGTAGTACTCTTAGAGGAAGATGCCTCATGATGATGACAATCACATGGCGTCTTCTCCTTTATGGGCTTCTCTACAACAGGCTTTGTCTTTGGTGCGTTCTTGAAGTTATGCCCATGATTGAAAGGGTCATAGCTCTGAAGAACAACTTCTTCATAAGGTGCCTTAAAGACACTTTCGCCAAAGTTTCGGGGTCGAGCCCATCCTTGATAGCGGGACTTTGGCTCTACATAAGTAGGCCTAGCAAAGTGCCTGTATGATGAGTCAAAGTCAAACTCATTTGTTGGAAAGATGACCTTTCTGAATGTGGTTTGATTTTGAGGGGCTTTTCCCTTTTCTTCGGCTGAGGCCTTTTTGGCGGCCTTATTTTTCCGTTGATTCTTGTTACTCCTAGAGGATTTACTAGGAGCTTCTTCATGGCCTAGTCCAGCTCCCTTGGCCTTTGTTGAGAATTCAGCAACGAATGGAAGAACTGTCTTGGGTTTAGAGAAACTCTAAACAAGTTTCCTTTCAGCCGCAAGTTCGGCTTCCATCCCTTTGATGATCTTCTCCATCAGGTCAAGGTGCTCAAGATCCTTGTTATATTCTTCAATAGTATTATTGAAGTTTTCCTCGAGGGAGTCAGTCTTTGCGACTTTCTCTCTCAAGTTGCTCTCTTCGGCTTTTAGAGATTTGATCTCTTTAGCCTGAGTCTTCACTACTCGACGACATTTGTCGTAAGCCATGATTAGCTCCTTATACTGGACCATTAGTTCTGACTCATCGTCAGAAGAGCTACACTCGCAGTCATGGTCAGAGACTTCAGAATCTGAAAGAGGGGTATGAGAATTTACCTTCCCAGTGAACTGGGGCTCTTGTTCATCATCTGTTTGAGCCATTAGCCCGAAGTAAACTTCTTCTTCTTCGCTTGACTCAGATGAGTCGGAGTCGCTAAGAGTCTTGCTCCTTTTGGCTATGAGGCTCTTCTCCTTCCTCTTCTTGTTGTATGAGGATTTCTTTTCTTCTCTTCGACCACCCTCCTTCTTCTTGTGAGGTCAGTCAGCAATGACGTGACCTGGCTTATTACAACAATAACAAATGATGTTAGTTGAAGTGTATTTGTTCTGTTTAGAGTTATACCTGTCGTGGCTGCTTGAGCCTTTTCTTTGTCGATCGTCATCGCGCCGCGATCTTCTGTGAGAGGCATCCTTGCCTTTCCATTGTTTCTTTTTATTAAGAAACTTCTTGAATTGCCTTGAGAGCAAGGAGAACTCTCCTTCAGATAGTTCAGAGCCTGAGGTGCTGGGCTCTGATGTTTCTTCTTCTTCATCAACTTCTGGAGCTGGAGCGGGGGAGGCAGCCTTAGTCTTTCTGGAGGTGTCTGCCTTTAGAGCGACAGATTTCTCCTTTAGAGCAGAACTGCCCTTCTCTTCTTCAGCTTTTCTTGTATTGATTTGGAGTTCATAGGACATAAGCTTTCCAAAGAGATTTTGCGGGTCCATTTCATCTAGCTTCCCGAACTCCCTGATGGCACATACCTTGTTATCCCATTCCTTGGTTAGGGATCTCAAGAATTTGTCGTTCAGTTCTCCGTTTGTGAAGACACACCATACAACCTTAGGCCATTTACAATCTTGAAGAAGTTCTCAAAGGTGTCGGCAATTGTTTCCTTGTTCCCTTGTCGGAACGCTTCATATTTTTGATTGAGAAGGGATCTCCGATCATCCCTTACTTCTTCAGTCCCTTCCATCAAAGTGAATAAGGAGTGCCACATCTCCTTAGCTGATTGACAGTGAATCAAATTCTGCAGCATCGAGTCATCGACTGCACTTGCTATGATGTTCTTAGCTTTCTTGTCGAGAGAGACAAGTGCAATCTCGTCTTTATCGAGATCCATTAGCTTTTTGGGAACTTTCTTGGTGGGGTCGATAGTGGACATAGTCATGGGAACGTAAGGACCTTCTTCAACGATCATGAAGATCCTTGGATCCACAGCTTCCATGAAAACTTTTATCCTTTCTTTCCACATGGGAAAGTTGTTTTTGTTGCACAGAGGAAGCTTGGCGAAATCTTTGCCCTTGTCCATTTTATGGTAGAATCGTTCAGACAACAGATCTGGATCTGATCAAGGTGTTAACCTTTTAACGATCAACCTCCCTCTGATACCAATTGAAAGAAAACTGTTGTCGACCTAAATCACCTAGAGGGGGGTGAATAGGTGGTTTGTGCATCTTTTGCGGAATAAAAATTAATTAGAGCACTGCACAGAAATATCTACCAATATCACAGACGACACAAGATGTATAGTAGTTCCCCAACCTTGGGTACATCCACTTTCCCTCACCGATCTAGCAATCAACTAGACTCGGCTACTCCACTATATCGGATCACAAATCGATCCTACCCTCGGAATAAAGTTCCTACAAACTCGATCCAAACAATAGGATCTACACCTCGGAAGATAACACTTCCTACAAAATCGGAGTGAAAAACTCCTACACTCGGAGAAGATTTCTCCTACAAGATTAATAAAGAGTTTACAAGAATACAAACAGTAAATCACTCAGATCTGAAGGAAACGGCCAGGATCTTCTTCTTTTCAACTTTGTAGCACTTTCAGAAATCAGTGAAGAAGTTCTCGACGTCGATCTGGATCTACTTGCTTTTACAGAAATCGAGATATAATACGATCAGTGAAGTCGATCTCGATCTGTAATTTTTCTTCAGAATAAACCTCTGAAAGTAGAAGCTTTGGCCGGAGAAGAAGGCAGCGGCGGCGGCTTCCGTTTCGCGAGAGTCGGAGAGGAGGCGGCTGAAGAATATTTCTCAAAAAAGAAATTACAAGAAAGCTTTGAGAATACTTAGGGTTTGTCATTTTCTGATAAGACCTTATATAGGAGAGTCTAACGGTCATAATCGGTCATAATGATGTACACGTGGACCAATCATGTCGAGTGATTTGAAAAAACCCGTCAGAAAAATGACTTAGAAAAATTTCGGAAAGATTTGGCCAACTACACGAGTAAGTCAATGACTACTCGAGTAGTTGAATAACTACTCGAGTATATGATGGGAAACATACTCGGGTAACAATAAAAAGACTACTCGAGTATGTGAAGAGACTTACTCGAGTATATAGAGGAACTACTCGAGTACTGGAAGAGCTACTCGAGTATATTACATAACCTACTCGAGTAAAAGAAGTACTACTCGAGTGGAATACTTAGAAAAATTCTGAAGAGGTCTGCTGGCAACAACTCGAGTAGTTGAACTAAATTACTCGAGAGAAAGTAATCTACTCGAGTAGGTGAAAGTTCTACTCGAGTAAAAGACTTAGAAAAATTCTGGAGTAGGGAAATAGCAAGGTACACGGGTGACACAAGAACTACTCGAGTAGGTAAAATGAACTACTCGAGTATGTTTCTATCTACTCGAGTATGTGAGTATACTTACTCGAGTATGTGACTTAGAGAAATTTAGATGAGAAAAACCTTATGGTACTCGGGTATAACGAGTAATCTACTCGAGTATATAAGCTTGCTACTCGAGTATATGACTTGGTCTACTCGAGTAGGTGACTTAGCTACTCGAGTATATTACTGTGTCTACTCGAGTACAGGATTCCTTTACTTGAGTAACTTATACCCAGACTACTCGAGTAGGTGAAAGCTCTACTCGAGTAAAACACTTAGAAATTTTCTGATGTTGGAAAAACTGATTCTTCTAGAGTAGCCAACTTTCAATGCCTTTCCCATAGTCCAATAGCTTGAATTTGAAGTGTGTCCCAATAGAGAAACCACATATGATTCAACATCTTGGAATATGCAATGAGGGATTACATTGCACAGTTCCTGTGTTTGGTGACCCACTGTGGGCTGACATTGGTCTACACTTCTCAGTGAAACTCCTGCAAACATATAGCTCAAACCAAGCATCAAATACAACTTAATTCATCTTAGTTCTAGGGTGACTTCATCAAATCTGGGTTCATGTGGATGAAATACCCAACAGAACGGCTGATAGATTGTTGCTAGCTTAGGATTATTTAAATTATAACATCTTGTCTTGTAATGTATACCAACAATGTAAAAATTTCAAATCTGTATTAATGAAATTAATATGATTTGGCACTAACTTTATTATTGTGTCTAATGTCCTTAAAATTCTCACTTGTATATCTTTGGTTTGTAAATATGCTATTTCTTGATAGATTTCTTAATTTCCTATTGATGTCTGGCTAAGTTAATGATTAGGAAGACCTAAATCATAATATTACACTGTCAATAATTGATAATTCTAAACTCACAATCTTAGTGTTAAGTCATGTCATCTGGGGGGAGTTTTCTATTATTGAGATGGCTAGTGGTCATGACAATGTATGCATCAGATCTATCTTGATATTTCTTGTGTTGATGCACCTTAGCATGGATATGTGTTCTGCCTTCTTCAAATAGGGGGAGATTGTTGGGAATTGTGCCCTACAATGTTCCTCGGGATTTGAAGAAGAATCATTGTTCATGCTAAGGGGCATAATGTATTTGATGTGTGCTTTAGTTCGTGCATGCAGGTAGTCCATGGTTGGACAAGTAAAGAAAAATGAGTTTGGCAGTAAACTCAAATTTCACCAAACTCAGCTAGAGTTCGTCGAACTTAGCTCACTGATCGTTGAGCTCAACTCAACATATGCTTAAGAACTCAGGATACAAAATTCATCAAACTCAGCTCAGAGTTCGTTGAACTCTGCTCCCAGATCGTCGAGCCCAACTCAGCATAACCTTAAGAACTCAGGAAATAAAATTCGTCGAGGTCATCACAAAGATCGTCGAACTCAGCTCAACAGTTATTAAGGTAAAAGACAGAAAAATTGACTAAGTCAAAATGCACTGAGACCGCTGAGAAGAACAAAGATCGTTGAGCTCAGTTCTTAATTCGTCGAACTCAGGTCAATGCTTATCAAGCTAAAGCAAGAAAATCTGTCTAAGGCAAAAAGCACTGAGTCCGCTGAGAAGAAGGCATTGAGACCGCTGAGATAGCTGAAATAGTAGAGAAGACGACATTGAGACCGCCGAGACAGCTGAAATAGCTGAGAAGATGGCGTTGAGACATCTGAGACAGCTGAGACAATATTAATTAGAAACGTTCTAAGTCCAGAAGCGTTGAGTGAAGCATGTTCACTCAACGCTTCTAAATAAAGCAGGAAGCACTGAGTTGGATAAGAGGTAAATAGCTGAGAACAAATCTAGCTGGATTGTTCTAAGTCCAGAAGGGTTGAGTGAAGCAGATTCACTCAACTCTTCTAATGAAGAAGGAAGCGCTGAGATAGTTAAAAGCAAAAAACTACTGAGATCGCTGAGACCAAGGCTTATCTCAGCTAAAAATAAAAAACCACTGAGACCACTGAGACAAAACCGTTGAGACAGTTAAAGTGCAAAAACTGCTAGGACAGTAAATTAGAGGAAAACGCTGAGACATAGGCTTGTCTCAGCTAATAATGAAAAACCACTGAGACTGCTGAGACAAAGCCGGGGAATATTTTCTAAGTCCAGATGTTGATGACCACTGCTGACGTCATCAAAGTCAAAATTGCAGGAAGTTGTTGTGAGAAAGCTGCTATAACGCCAAAAGATGTTTTGTCCCTTTCTGATGGAGTTGGTGCTCACCAATCCTTGGTGAGCCCACGTACTATGGTGTCGTTGATTCAAATCAATGCATATAAAAGGGGAAATAATAAAGATATTAGGGTTAACGAATACCCGGGCATCAAGTGCAAAAGATAGATAGAGAAAAAGCAAGAGGCGACTGGACATCTTCTTCCTCATCAAGCATGGAATCTAAAAGTCCAGCTAAGTTAGCCAAAGGGCAAGAAGAGGATAGCTGGAGCACTTCCTGCTCAGCAAGTTCGTTCTCTAAATATCAAAGTAAGCTGGTTGATCCACTCAATAGCAGATAGCTTCTCACCTGTGTAGTAAGAGGAGAAGATAGTTGTAGAAGAAGACTCATCCCTTCTACAGCAAGTTAGCTGGACTGATATCTGCTCAGTCCAGCAGAGTTAACTCAGAGAGTAAATCTCTGAGGTAGATTGTTTCTATTTTCTTTATAAAAACTTGTAACCATTTTATTGTAGGTTCAGGTTTCCTGGATCTGAGTTGTTGGAAGGCATAATAGACTGAGGCTGGAGAGTTTATCTCTCTGTGATAGGATCCAACTGGATCTGAGTTGCTGGAAGGATTAATAGCCTGAGGCTAGAGAGTTTAACTCTGTGTGGTAGGATCCTAGTGTGGATTTGAGTTGCTGGAAGGCTTAATTGCCTGAGGCTGGAGAGTTTAACTCTCTGTTGTAGGATCCTAATATGGATCTGAGTTGCTGGAAGGCTTAACAGCCTGAGGCTGGAGATTTTAACTCTCTATGGCAGGATCCTAATGTGTATCTGAGTTGCTGGAAGGCTTAATAGCCTGAGGCTGGAGATTTAACTCTCTGTGTTAGGATCCTAGTATAGATCTGAGTTGCTAGAAGGCTTAATACCTTGAGGCTAGAGAGTTTAACTCTCTGTGGTAGGATCCTAGTGTGGATCTGAGTTGCTGGAAGGCTTAATAACCTGAGGCTGGAGAGTTTAACTCTCTGTGGTAGGAACCAATTGTGGTTCTGAGTTTGGGTTCTTAAGTGAACTTGTGTGTAAGGTTGTGGGCCTGAAGTGTAAGCTTTAAAGAGCATAGTGCAGGAGTTTGTGCCTTGTCCAACAAGTAAGTTAGAAATGTGGGAGGGAAAGTGGATGTACCCAATTGGGGAACCACTATAAATACTTGTGTGCTTGTTGTGTGTGTTTGTTTTACTTTCTTATTGCAGAACATAAGGACAAGCTCTAGATAAGTGTAATAAGAACACATTAAAAGAAGCTATGAATTTTAAAGACCTATTCACCCCCCCCCCCTCTAGATGATTAGCTAACCTTCATTTAAATAACTTTCAGTCACGATCGCTTGGCGGGGCCAACAGAAGCTCTCTTTCTACGCTCAAACTCGACCTAAACCCTGCAGCATCCTATACTGCCAGAAACACTGGTCTTTCCAAACATGAATTTCTAGGGTATTTTCCTGAAACTCCACTCCAGTACGTCCTATTACTCCACTTGACAGGCATAACCCACAGACTCCATAAAATACTCATTTATATGCGGAGTCTTCTTCATTTTGCAAAATAAAGCATCACCAATCCAGAAAGCCCTATCCGGATGGGCTTCACGCAGCATGTCTATTCTGTACTACACATTTTCAGATCTATATGCAAATATAATTGGGGATAACACGTATCAACCCATGGAATTCTCTTAATAATTCCACCTTTCGGTGGAGAATTCCATGCACATGCAAAATTAAGACTTCACTTCTCCACGTAGGAAGATTGTTACCCTTGCAGTTCTCTTCGGAGCCATGGAAAAGCTTTTCTACACGGATGAAAATGAGTGCCTCAATTTCCTCTTCACGGATCTTGCCTCAGATTCCGCTTTTGATGAAGGAATCTCCTTCAGCACCTGCACAAAGGTCAGCCCAAACCCTTAGCTCCAACCATTAGTTCTCTTCTCAAGAACGTGGATGAAATGAAGAGAGAGAGATTGAGAAGGAAATAATGATATCCTCATCCCAACCCCTCTGCATATGTGGCCTCGGGTAAACCCCAGTCATACGATCACTCCATCAAAACGAAGGATTGGTCTGGATTTGAGTTGAAAAGTCAACCTAACCGCTTTGACCAGCCAACCGGCACCACTGTTACTAGAGAAATTCGTTCGACATTCGTCGAAAGATTGCAGCATCACGTTCGTCGAACATCCCAAAATTCGTCTAGCCTCGTTCGACATTGGTTGAAAGGATACATTAAGTATAACAGCACCACATTCGTTGAACTCCGTTCGACGTTCGTCGAACTCCTTTCAACTTTTTAGCCTGTTACTTCCACTGTCGTGTGGCGTTATCTAAGCGAGTAGCTCACTCAATGCTTTGAGGCATCGAGTGTGTCGAGCTCACTCAACGCAGCATTGAGTGAGTTGAGACAAATCTCTATCGCCAACAGGCGATACCCACTGTCGCCCGGCGACAGTGACAAAATATCTACTATCAACTTTAGGGTGTTACATCATTCTCATCCATTTCTTGTCCCGCCTTTCCTCCTACGTGTACGAGAGTTCCCTCTAATATATCCTTGCACCTTTGAAGATTTTTGAAAGTTGTGTGGATAAATCTTAACTTAACCTAATTAGGGTTATATAGTACAAAAAATAAAATCACAGCACAAAATAAAGTAAGAAGTCCAAGCACAGAAGACACAAGGATATATAGTGGTTCCCCAACCTGGGTATATCCACTCTTCTACCACCCTGGTAGGAATCCACTCATATTTTTGATCTGGTGCCTAACACCAATAAGCTTTTGATCAGGTGCTCAAAAACCAATCCTCAAGTCTTTTGATCAGGTGACTTGCAACCAAGGGGTTAACTTTTGAGGGGAATTATAACTCTTTATACAGTGGTGGGGAGAGATGATGGTGTCTTCTTTGTTAACAATCAGAGAGAAGACTAGTGGATATTGATGTTAGCAAAGGGCTCCCCCTGAGATGTTGAATGGTTCAGGGAATGTGAAACTTTGCTTCAGGGTGATAGGCCTTCAAGCTTGCAGCCTTGACTAGCAGAGATTCAGGAACTTCTTGACTGGTATGTTGTTTGTTGTCCTTGAAGTATCGTGGGGAGTATAAGGAAGAAGAAGACTCTTGATATTATTTTGGTGCTCTTCTTCTTCTTCAGAAAGCTGATGTTACTTCTCATATCTAGGGCTTGTAGTTGCTTCAGTGATATTGCCCTGTGTGTTCTTCTTTTTCTCTATCTTGGTTAATCACTGCTTGTCATTAGTTGTCTCTTTCCTGTGTTGTGTTCTTTTTACTTCTTTGTCTCTGTATATATCAGACATTCAAATTCCATGGCCTTGATGGCGGAAGAAACATTCCCGAGAGTAGAAGTTGCATTGGGAATTGATCCATAATTAATCCAACTGTAACTATACGTTTGAACGATTATTATTATTGACTGTAATTAATCCTTAATTAATTCTGCCAACTGTAACTGATTGTGCATTGTTCGTCGACCTAAACTTGGAGTTTGTCAAGCTGTCTTGAGTGTGTCGACACAAGTCCTGTGTGTCGACACAGTTGGCTCCAGGTGTCGACACAGTTGGTGTCGACAGACATTCTGTATGTCGACACAATTGTTCTATGTGTTGACACAGTTTGGTTCTTTTGTTGATCTTTTGTGTGTCGAAACAAGTACTGTGTGTCGACACAGCTGACTTCTGGTGTCGACACTATTGGTGTCAACAGTTATTCTGTGTGTCGACACAATTTCTCTGTGTGTCGACATAGCCTTTCTGAAGTGTCGACACAGTTCCTTCTAGTGTCGACACAGCCTTGCTTGAGTCTTTGGCAGTTTGTTGAAGGCTGGTCTAAGTGATGTTGATTCTTGACCTAGACTCTAGAAATGAACCTATGACCCATGACTATAAATTTTGGGTCAGTCTAAGAAAACCTAATAATGATCCTTGCACAAATCATAACTAGGGTTTCAACAATCTCCCCCTATTTGGGTGAGGACACTATTTACATAAAAAACACATAAAAACAAAGCAAAAACAATCTGCTTCATTTATAAGGTTTTCAGCAGATATAGATGAATGATTTTTAGAAATGAAAACAAATAAGCTACTGTCATAACTTAGATAGGTTTCTTTAGATAGTCTCTTTTTATCTTCATTGCCTTGCCCAGGTTTTTTGTGATGGCCGAAACTATGGCTTTTGATTACTATCACATACCACTATGCCTATGTGGTAGGACAGGCCTTTTCCTGAAAAAAGAGGTTAGAAGTTCTGGACCCAGATTATCTTGGGTCCTGGTTCTCTTTTATGATAATTAGAAATAAAGAAGCATTTAGGTTGATCCTTGTATCCAAGTGGATGATATTTCCTAGGAGGGATTATCCACTCAGTGAAAGGATTTTTAAAATGTGACTTTGATTATAATTTTGAAAAGAACAAAAGTTTTTGTTCTGAACTCTTGAGTTCGACGAATTAAAGTACTTTCATTGAGCTGAGTTCGACGAATGGTATTGAGTTCGTCGAGCTCTGTTCACAAAATGACAATAGTTGTTTTATGTATTCCATTTTCGTCGATCTCTGTTCGATGAATTATATCTATTTGGTCGAGCATAGATTTCTTAACAGTTAGAATCAAAATCTCTGTTCATAGTTCGTCGAGCTGAGTTTGACGAATAGTATTGATTTTGTCGAGCTCCGTTCGACGAATTATTTTCAACTAAGATTTTCTGAAGTTTTTATATTGATTTGATTTATTCTTTGGCAATTCTTCAGTTGTTTTATTTATCACGTCTAATTTTTCTTTTAGTTTAAATGATTCTAAAGTACTTATATGTTCAAAAGTAATTTTTAAATCTTGTTTAAGTTTTAAATTTTCAGAAGATACATTATTTAATTTCTTTATGAGAAGTTTTATTTCCTTCTCAGATTGAATTAAATCTTTACATAATAACTTAAAGTCAGTTTTAAAATCTTCTGATGAAAGATCAACGGTAGAGATTACCTGATCTTCTTCTTCTGATTCACATTCTGATTCTTCTTCAGAGTCTGTTTCTGCATCAGTGTTGTTGCAAGAGGCATTTATTGTCATTAAGCAAAATTCTCTGGCTCTTGTTTCTTCTTCATCTTCTGTTGTGCAGGATGAAGCATCAGAGTCACTCCAGGTTTCAGCTTTAATGTTTCTTTCTTTAGCTGATCCTGTAGCCAATGCTATGAGAGAGTCCCACATCTCTTTTGTAGATGAACATTCAGCAATTTCCTCAAAGATGTCATCAGACATTGATTGTGCAAGAATGTTCATTGCTTGTGCATCATCAATCTTCATCTTTTTCTGGGCATCTGTCCATTAAGATGATGGAACAGCATTGATGCTTGTTGTTGCCTGAGATTGAGTTGGTCCTGACAAAATAGATTTAAAGATATTTTCATCAATGGAGTTCATATAAAGACTAATCCTTGTTTTCCATAGTGCAAACTTATCAAGATTGCACATAGGTAGTCTGGTGCTTGAAAAGTCTTCAATTTGTGCCATGATAAACTCTAAAGATATTTAAGATCTATCAGATCATTTTGGTTCATGTGTTAGCATGTACAACCAAAGTAACCTCCCTCTGATACCAATTGAAAGTTGTGGGGATAGATCTTAACTTAACCTAATTAGGGTTATATAGTACAATAAAGAAAATCATAGCACAAAATAAAGTAAGAAGACCAAGCACAGAAGATACAAGGATATATAGTGGTTCCCCAACCTGGGTACATCCACTCTTCTACCACCCTAGTAGGAATCCACTTAGATTTTTGATCAGGTGCCTGACACTAATAAGCTTTTGATCAGGTGCTCAAAAACCAATCCTCAACTATTTTGATCAGGTGACTTGCAACCAAGGGGTTAACTTTTGAAGGGAGTTATAACCCTTTATACAGCGGGGGGAAGAGATGATGGTGTCTTCTCTATCAACAATCAGAGAGAAGACTAGTGGATATTGATGTTACTAAAGGGCTCCCCCTGAGATGTTGAATGGTTCAGGGAATGAGAAGCTTTGCTTCAGGGTGATAGGCCTTCAATCTTGAAGCCTTGACTAGCAGAGATTCAGGAACTTCTTGACTGATATGTTGTTTGTTGTCCTTGAAGTATCCTGGAGAGTATAAGGAAGAATAAGACTCTTGATATTGTTTTGGTTTTCTTCTTCTTCTTCAGAAAGCTGATGTTACTTCTAAGATCTAGGTCTTGTAGTTGCTTCAGTGATATTGCCCTGTGTGTTCTTCTTTTTCTCTATCTTGGTTAATCACTGCTTGTCATTAGTTGTCTCTTTCCTGTGTTGTGTTCTTTTTACTTCTCTGTCTTTATATATATCAGACATTCAAATTCCTTGGCCTTGATGGCAGAAGAAACATTCCCGAGAGTAGAAGATGCATTGGGAATTGATCCATAATTAATCCGATTGTAATTATCCGTTTGAACGACTATTATTATTGACTGTAATTAATCCTTAATTAATTCTGCCAACTGTAACTGATTGCACATAGTTCGTCGACCTGAACTTGGAGTTTGTCGAGCTATCTTGATTATGTCGAAACAAGTCCTGTGTATCGACACAGTTGGCTCCAGGTGTTGGCAAAGTTGGTGTTGACAGATCTTTTGTGTCTCGACACAATTATTCTATGTGTCGACACAGTCTAGTTCCTTTGTTGATCTTGAGTGTGTCGACACAAGTCCTGTGTGTCGACACAGCTAACTTCTGGTGTTGACACAATTGGTGTCGACAGTTATTCTGTGTGTCGACACAATTCCTCTGTGTGTCGACACAGCCTTTCTGAAGTGTCGACACAGTTCCTTCTGGTGTCGACACAACCTTGCTTGAGTCTTTCGCAGTTTGTTGAAGGCTGGTCTAAGTGATGTTGATTCTTGACCTAGACTCTAGAAATGAACCTATGACCCATGATTATATATTTTGGGTCAGTCTAAGCAAACCTAATAGTGATCCTTGCCCAAATCATAACTTGGGTTCAAACAATTTTTAAATGCCTTTGAGCACCCCTCCGGGATTTCACCTTGCTTATGTTGCACAGTGTGGTCCACTCCCAAGCATGAACTAACACGCTTTGCTCTCAAGTGTGCCCTCACGTACTCCACTCCCAAGGGAGCCTCCATGTGCTCCACTCCTGAACATGCCTTTGCGCGTCTTGATCTTAATATTGTACCCTAGTTCACATTTCGATATAAAAAGATGCATGTAGTCCTCCTACAAAGAACATGGAGCACCTCTCAAGTATACTAGGGGCGCGCTCTGCCACAAGAAAAGCACATTCAGTACACATCACTGCTAGAATTTTTCACAGTGTTCCCAGTGCCCTTGACTCAACAACGGGTCGACAACAAGCCAATCTCTCCAGACTCTTCTAAATGCAACACGAGACAAGACATATAGATTAAGGCACGTAGAATGCACCGCTCAAGCTTCCAAGGAGAAAATCATAGATTATGTCAAGCGTGTTTCTCCCGCATCCAAGCACCCATTACACACTCCAAATTGCGATGAGCACATCACTCTCGCTTCTAATCACCAACCGAAGACTCTAGAGCACAATAAGTGTATCACTCCCCACAACACAAGAATAAATACTTACACTCTACGAGTGGTGGCCTATCATCCTCTGAGCCCTTCTCTCTTTCCCCCAATAACTCTAGTGAGAGGTGTCATATCACCCTAGCATTCTTTAAAAGTACTATAACAACGCCCAAGACTAGGGGAAGTTTGGTCGGCACTGAACTGACCACGTTGTTTTTAACTATATTCGCGGGTTTTCCACGTTACAAAAATTGTCTTGCATACTCTTTATTATTTCTGTGACTATTTGCACGCTCAAACACTCTACGCGCTAAGGTGGTCCAATTTAGTTTAGTCTACTAGGAGCCTCGAGTGACCCGCAACAAAACCTTATCATAGTTTTATCGTCGTTGCCAATGCTTACGAGCTTGCAAATGGTGGAGAAGCTCAATAAAGGAGAAGGAAACATAGACTCCATAAGACCGAACTGATTTTAAAACCAAACCAACCAGTTCAGTTTGATTTTGGTTTTAAGTGGCTGAAAACCGATCTCATTTTGGTTTGGTTCGGTTTGCACATGGCGCAAACCGAAAAAACTAAATCGGAATATATGATGTTACTTCTATAGAATGTTTCACTTTCAACTATAAGTGAATGCTTTGTGGTACACATATTAACTAGTTTTGTAGCTTTTTTAGTTCTGCCAAACTCCACTTTGAATAGTTATAATATTTTTTGCACACTAGTTAATCTAAATATCATTCTTATAGTTCATAAATCTCTTATAATTTAATGATAGAAGTAATGCCTATAAAAACATAAAACAACATCAACGCAAATGTAGAAAACCTCTAAAACGATTGGGTTTGTTAACAGAAGGCCGGATCAATTGGGTTTTGTAACAGAAGGCCGAACCGATTGGGTTCGGTAACAGAAGGCCGAACTGAAAAAATTGGTTTCAAGATGACCTAAACACCTAGAGGGGGGGGGGTGAATAGGTTCAATTCTTTTTCCTTAAGGCAGATAATCTTTTTACTGTTAAATCATAAATTATTCAGCAATTACCAAGCATAGTTCACAACACAGAATAAATATCACAGCACCACAAAAGACACACAGTTTTATAGTGGTTCCACAAGTGATGGGTACATCCACTTTCCCCCTTCGCCTATCTAGCATTATTCTAGATTCAGCCTAACTTCCTTCTTCCTTCTCAGATCCGCAGATCTTACAACTCAGAACCTTGAAAGGTCCCTATAGCTCAGACTTCAGCAAGTCCTATAACTCAGATCCTCCCAGAGAATCCTACCTCAGAGTGAGTCCACACTCCTACAGATCAGGCAATTAAGGCCTACCTCAGCCTCTTCAACAAGGCCTACAACTCAGGCAATCAAGCCCTACCTCAGCCTTTTCCCAGGCCTACAACTCATGCACACAAGCCCTACCTCAGCCTTTTCCCAGTCCTACAACTCAGAGAACTTAATCTCCTACCTCAGGCACTCAGCCCTACCTCAGCCTTCATAATTTTAGGCTTATAACTCAGAGGAATAATCCTCCTACACTCAGATCTGTAAAAGATCCTACAGAAAAAGTGATAATAAAAAAAATAATTCCTTCACCCAGATGGAGAGAGAACGGGTGTAGGCATCTTGATCAGTTCTTGATAAATCTGACCACTCTAGAATCAACCTTTCTAAGCTTCTTCAAAGCTTCTTGAATCTGAACAAAGCAAGGTTGATCTTCTTGAAGTTGGAGATGATCCTCAATCCACCTTCTTCTTCTATTCAGAATTTAATCTGAATTCTTCTTGCAAACTGTTCAGTATCTGCCCTCTTTGGATGACTTGTCGATTTCTGAATGAAAACTTCTCTCCTTATTGTTACTTCTTCATTCCTTAGCTTGGCATCTATCTGATGATATAACATGTCTTTATATAGGCTTCATCTCAGGTTACCGGCTAATCCAGTTCCTAACGGCCTTCTAACAGCTCTGACAGGTACAACAACATTGTCAGTTACGATAGCTGTCAAGTCTCCAGATGCTTCATTATTCTTTGACTCAGCAGCAAAGTGTCGAGTCAATTCTTCAAAATGTGTCGACACAAATAGTTCATGTGTCGACACAATCCTTGGTGATGTCGACACAGCTTGCATAATGTCGACACAACACTTCTCTATCTTCTTGGCATATCTTCTTCAGAATGTGTCGACACAAGTCCTGTGTGTCGACATAATAACTCCTTGTCTCGACAAAGTTGGTGTCGATAGAATTCTGGAGTACGTCGACATATGTCCTGTGTGTCGACACAGTTATTGTCGACTGAATTCTGGAATGTGTCGACACAATTCCTATGTGTCGACACAGTTGTTGTCGAAAGATTTTCTGTGTGTCGACACAAGCTGGCTCCTGGTGTCAACACAGCTCTTCCCAAATGTCGACACATTTATTGTGGATAGTTTTTCTGTGTGTTGACACAAGTTCTGTGTGTCGGCACAATCTGGCTCCTGGTGTCGACACAGCCTTTCCCAAGTGTCGACACAGTTGTTGTCAAGTGTCGACACTTGTACTTAGAAACTTTTTCTACATTTCCATAACCTGCACATGAAACTCAAAACAACATCAAATACACCTTGATGAATATCATTGAGTTAGGCGAGCCTTCTCCAAATCTGGTACACATTTTCCAATATAACCAACAATCTCCCCCTATTTGGAGAAGTCATAACCCTTAGTCAATGATATACATCACTTATAATAAAACATAAATAATGATGTACACACATTTCTTAGACAGGGTAATTCATAGACAGAAACAAAATACTATATCAACAAAAAGTATGATAACATGTAATGAACAGGAATCAAAGTTTTGTTGAATTACAAAAGTGTTTAACATTCAAATGATTACATAGATTTACACATTGTTAAAATCTAATAAAACTATCCTAAGGTTGATCAGGATCCTTGATCACTATTCCTTTGCCAGATAGAATCCTTGATTGTACACTAGTTCCAGTGTCTTCAGCTGGCTTCTTTCCTTTAAGATCTTTCTTATTAAGCTCTTCAGCCTCGGTCTTCTACCTCTTAAAATAATGGTAAGGCTTAGGTAAGTATTTACTTGGCTCCACAGCAGTAGCAGGTACCTTCCTAGCTTTTTGATCTCTTCTAAACTGATATATAGCATCTTGGCTCTGTTGATACTTGTTCCACTCTAGTTCAGAATACCACTTACCTCTATCATGCATTTTATCTTTCACAGCTTGCCAGGCAGTGAGTATTATGTTCCTTGAAGTGGGGCTCCATCTTTCAAAATCTGGATTGGATTCAGCCTGCTCTCTAAATATTTTCTTTGAAAGTTGAGCTTCTTGCTCTCTCTTTAATACAACCTCAAACATTTCCACTTTCTCAAATATAACATTCTTAGCAGCCTCTGGAGGGTTGTACATCTGTTGAACCAGTCATTGAATTCCCTCAAAGTTAGAAGGGGGTATATGATTTGAGCTACCTCCTGCTGACCCCCTTCATTTCCTGCAGCTTGAATGCCTAACTCAGCTGTATTATCATCATCACACAAGGGTGGATATCCAAGAGTGACTCTGATAGAATTAGTTATCCATTTGGCATGATCAGAGCCTGCATTGACTAACAACCTCTCCCTCTTTATGACTTCTCTCTCAACATGATCCCTGAGATCATCCTTTTGGAACCTTATCTGATTAACTAGATAATTTTTTCCCTCCTTGTAGAATGCTCTAAACTTCAGCAACTGATCTGAGATTATCTTCTGAGATTCTTGAATAGCAATGCTAACATTTGTCAATTTTTATTTGAGAAGTGTATCAAACTCAGTCTTGTCTTTAGCAATGTTTGCAGTTAAAACAGATGTTGTATTCTGAAGTTCTGTGACAATCACATTATGAGATTCAGTAAGATTGTCATTCATTCTAATTTGATTTTCTAGGACATACCCATGCTTTACCACTATATCATCAATTTGTGTCCTTGCCTCCTGTTGCTGCTTGGCTAGATAAACTACAGCTTTACCTCCCTTATGGAAGCAATCTGTCATCTCCTTCTTATTCTGATTGACTTCAAATCTTATTAATTTAATGTCTTGAGCCAAAGTGAACTGGAGTTCTTTATGACTTTCATCCATATATTTCTCCATGGCTACTCTTTGTTCATCCAGTTTAACCTGCAGAGCCACCAACAGTGAACTGTAGTCAACTGCTGGGGCTGGTTGTTGAGTGACTGTTTGCAAAGCCCTCTTGTATCTTAAGCTCTTCTTCTTTACAACCATAAGTTTCCTTTTCTTGGCTTTAGAGGCCTCATCATCTTCATAAGTTGAGGAACTGTATATATGAACTGGTTCTTTAGGACTAGAGGGCAGCTCCTTCTCAGTCCTAGGCAACTCCCCCTAGTCCTTGGTAGCTCCCCCTTAGTCCTTGCTTCTTGTATGTCAGGAAACAACTCCTCTAAAGTGAACTCTTGCTGTATTTGAAGAGGAGGAATATCTTGCCCTTGTGCAGTAGATGGAGTGTCATCAACTACAGATGTGTCCTCCATTATAATATCTTGTGTTTGAACATTATCTTGGGTAGTCTGTACAACATCCGTCAGATGCATAATTAGTGTATCTGGCTCAGTATCTAGTGTAGCTTGATTAATATCATGCATTACCTCAAGTATAGTTTGAGTGGTTGTTTCACTCTCTAATGCAGCTCTGTTGATAAGTGGCTCTTGTTCATGAGCTCCCCCTAAGGTTGATGCCTCTTGTTGAGCTGAAGCTTGATAAAGCTCATTGGCTCGCCCTTGATGAGGCACTTCCTGGACTTGATCCAGTTGTATGTTGCTTTCTGGAATATGCTCCCCCTGCACCTGACCATCATATACAGTCTCTAGAGCAGGTGATTTCCTATCATTCTCTGTTCTTTCCTCATCAGAACTGAAGACCACTTCTTCTTCTGAATCACTTGAAGATTCAGCTGTCTTGTGGGTTGATTTCTTCTTTTGCTGTATCTGTTTTGTTTGTTTCTGTGAAGTAGAAACATCCTTAGTTAGGACCCTTTCCCATTTGAATAATATTCTCAAATTCATTCTTCTCATATGATTGATCTTAGATCCTGCAATCTTATTCATTACTTCAGGAATATTCTCAGCCAGATATAGACTTAAAATTCTGCCTAGATTAGGTTTCTTTAAACTTTCCTTGATTTTTTCAAAGATCACAGTAGACCAGTTGGTTTTGACATTGAAGATGACTCTGGTCATTAGATTGAACATATAGGCAGATATCCTTTCATGACCTCCTGGTTTGCATAGAATTACTTTTTCTATAATTTCAGAAAGAAATTTACCGTGGGAGTTCATTCCCTTTGTGATCATAGATATTCCAATCTTGGTGGTGAGATCTAGTTCACTTCATTGGAGTGCTTCTCTGGTTATGGAAGATACAACTTCATCTTCTTATTGAACCCTAGCCAGGTGTAGTATCTTCCTTAAACTCTTCAGGGTGAGTTTGACCTTGGTTCCTTGAACATATGACCTAATTTTCAGGCCAGTTGAATCCAGTGTTTCTGCCGTCTAGAATTCAAGGACCTCCTTCTTCCAAATCTTTGTAGGTTCTGAGGCTAAGTATTCTAAGCCATTCTCTGTGATTAGGGTAATCACGGCTTTGATGTCTCTAGATCCACTCGCAAAGGCATCACGAACTAGTTCATAGCCTTCATTGATGTTGTCTTCTAGCTTCGGCGCCATGAGGGTTGAGAGAGATAGAAAGAAAAGAGATGAAGGTCTGTCGAAACAAAGGATTAGGTCTCAAGACTGTTGACAGCGTAGTCGATAGGGTTTTACTTTCACCTATTTATATGTTTCTAAACAGGGAAGGTCAAAAGGCGGGTTGAAATAAACCTATTGTGTCGACACAGTTGGGATTGTGTCGACACAGATTACTAATGTCTCGACGGAGAATTAATATACTATGTGTCGACACCAATTGCAATGTGTCGACACAACTAAGCTTAAGAGCTTACACTAAACTCTGCATGTCGACACAGACGACTATATGTGTCAACACCAACATTTAAGTGTCAGGATAGCTATGTGTCGACACTAAACTCTGAGTGTCGACACCTTTGTCTTCAAGTGTCGACACATATTTACTTAGTCAAATTTGTCATTCTTATTCTATGTTCAGCATGCCTAATTAAATTTTAAAATAATTGAATTTAGTTTCATCCCAAGGTTTGTTGAACATATCAACAATTTGAAAATTTGTATTGACAAATTCTAAACTTATATCTTCCTTTTCAACATGATCTCTAAGAAAATGAAATCTTATTTCTATATGCTTTGTTCTGCTATGAGAAACAGGATTTCTAGCAATAGAAATGGCACTAGTAGAATCACAAAATAATGGAGTTCTACTTACCTGGATTCCATAATCTTCAAGTTGATGTTGAATCTATAATAGCTGAGCACAGCAGCTGCCTGCAGCAATATATTCAGACTCAGCAATGGAAATAGCCACACTTGTCTGCTTTTTGCTGCCCTATGACACCAATGGCTTCTTCAAATTTCTTGTGTTCCATCTGGGACAAGAAACCTTGATTTTCTCCAATCACCCCATCAAGTTGTACTACATTTTCTTCATCATCAGCTTGTGGGTCTTGTACTCCCCCTGGACAGTAGCCATCATTTTCTTCATCCTGCCTTGTAGGTTGGTCTTCACTAATGGTTAGCTTGTCCATCTTTTCCTTCAAACCTGTAGAGCTACAAGATACACTAGATTGCTCACAGTTGATTAGTTCAGTTTCATCAAATACTATATGAACAGATTCTTCTACAACTTGGTAGTCAAGTTATGGACCCTGTAAGCTCTACTGTTGTTGTTGTACCCAACAAATATCCCTTCTTGGGATTTGGCAGCAAACTTAGTTAAATAAGGCTTGCCATTATTAAGTACATAACACTTGCTACCAAAGATCCTAAAATAGGATATGTTTGATTTTCTGCCCTTCATAATCTCATAGGATGTCTTTTTATGACTTTTAGTGATGGATGCTCTATTGAAAACATGACATGTAGTGTTTACTGCCTCAGCCCAGAAATATTCTAGGAGGAAAGTGTCACTTAGTAGTGTTCTACCAGCCTCAATAAGAGTCATATTCTTTCTTTCAGCAATACCATTTTGTTGAGGAGTTCTAGGTGAGGAGAACTCTTGATGGATCTCTAGTTCTTCACAAAATCTTGTCATGCATTCAGACTGAAATTCAGTCCTATGGTCACTTCTGATTTTGACCACTGAACTGTTAAGTTTATTCTGAATTTGTCTAACAAAATTGTGGATGACATTAGGGGTTTCAAATTTCTGCCTCAGAAAGAAAACGCAAGTAACTTTAGAATAGTCATCCACAACTACAAGTGTATAGACTTTCCTACCTAGATTATGAAATGGCATAGGACCAAATAGATCCATATACAGGAGGTAAAAACACCTCACATAATCTTTGGTATCATGTCCATAAAAAGTGGTCTTGGCCTGCTTGCCCTTTTGGCAAGCGGAACATACATCCTCTTTTATGCACTTGAACTAAGGACCATTTATCACTAACTCCATTGTAACGACCCGACCCTTTAGACCAAGGCCGCCCGGCCCACCAGTATCCCATGGACCTTTAGACCACGGACCACGGTGGTACAGCCGAAATATACCAAGGCCTGCAGGCCGTACACCCCAACGCCTCTCTGGCCTGTTTCTCAGCAAACAGCGCGTTGTTGGCGCAGGGATTCGAACCCGTAACCCTTGATAAGAAACCTTCAATAGTTCTCATCACCAACTGAGCTGCAGATCAATTGGTGATGAGAAGTGAAGGAACTCCATAGTTAAGCGTACTTGGGTGAGAGTAGTATTGGGATGGGTGACCTCCTGGGAAGTCCCCGTATGGCCCAACTTAACTATCGTGTTCGCTCATCAAAGGGAGGTTGTGGCTGCCAACAACCCGCCAGTGGGCTGGAGAGGGGTTGGGGTGCTTGGGCTGCAGCCCGGTAGGGTCGCCTAGAGCGGAGCCGTGATGCTATCACGTTGGATAGGCTAGGAGCGTTACAATAAAAAGTGCACTTTTTATGTAACGGCCCGACCCTTTAGACCAAGGCCGCCCGACCCACCAGTAGCCTATGGACCTTTAGACCACGGACCACGGTGGTATATCCGGAATATACCAAGGCCTGCAGGCCATACACCCCAACGCCTCTCTGGCCTGTTTCTCAGCAAACAATGCGTTGTTGGTGCAGGGATTCAAACCCGAAACCCTTGATAAGAAACCTTCAACAGTTCTCATCACCAACTTAGCTGCAGCTCAATTGGTGATGAGAACTGTTGAAGGTTTCTTATCAAGGGTTGCGGGTTCGAATCCCTGCACCAACAACGCACTGTTTGCTGAGAAACAGGCCAGAGAGCCATTGGGGTGTATGGCCTGCAGGCCTTGGTATATTCTGGCTGTACCACCGTGGTACGTGGTCTAAAGGTCCATGGGCTACTGCTGGGCCGGGCGGCCTTGGTCTAAAGGGTCGGGTCGTTACATCCATGCTATAGAGTTGTCCTATAGTCTTATAGTTAAGATGAGCTAGCCTTTTATGCCATTTGACACATTCAGATGCTTTCTCATCTACAACTAAACATATGGGAGAGTTCTTATTCTCACAATCAAAACTGAGACAGTAAATATTTCCTTTTCTATAACCTGACAAGATGTCCTCTTGATCACTTGTCCTTCTAATTTGACAGCCATTCCTAATAAAAGAGGTGTCATAACCAGATAACCCCCTTTTCAGATCCACCAAAGATCACTTTGGGTCCATTCTCTACAAGAGTGTAATCCTTCAACATCTTACTTGTTCCAGTCATGTGCCTGGAACATTCACTGTCCAAGTACCATATTGGGGTATGGTCATTTGGACTCACCTGCATCAAATACAATTACTTAACCTTAGAAACCAAATAAGTATTGGGTTCTAGGTTCAGGTTAGTCTAAAACTTGACAGATTTCCCTGTAGTCTTTCTAACAGGTAAGTTGACATTCTTCCTGATACTGGTGTTGTGCCAACAATCTATGGCATAATGCCCAACCATGCCACAGCACCAGCACTCATATCTATTGTATCTTCTTTTAGATACAGTCTTAATAGCTTTGCTATCTGTTGTCCTTTTGTTTAGTGTTGGGGCTGGTGCATCAAATACTAATGATTCCTGAGGAACATGGTGAGTGTTTACATGTGCTGCCCTATTGACAGTTGCACCCTTGTCATTCAGAATACCAGCCTTACAGTGACCATGTGTAATGTCATGGTCAAACCTGTTAGTAGGCTGCACAACTTTCCTAAAAGTAATAGGGGGTTTGAAGGCTTATGGCTGAACTGGAGTTTTGCCTTTTCTTTTAGAATTTGCTGCCCTAGTTCTTCTCTTAAAACATAGACCTATCTTACCCTTTTGGTGAATGAAGTCATCAGTCTATGGTAAGACAGACTTTGGCTTTGAGAATTTAGCCACAAGTTCCTTTTCTCTCTGTAGTCTGACTTCCAGACCCTTGATCTGATCATTTTTGAATGTAATTGTTCCCATTTGAATAAAAGTTATATACTTCAGCTTGGCAACTTCATTTATCTTCTGATCCAACAATTTCTCTGAATCAGATGCAGACAACTTAAGAGCAGCAATTTCCTTAGGCTGGTTTTTGACAAGGTTTCTGCTTCTCTTAAGTGCATGCAACAGATCACCATATTCATCAATAAGTTGATGAACATCCCCTTCAGATTCTGAACCATCCACATCTCTTGATGCAGATGCTTCTGATTCTAATCCAGTATAATAATCAGAAATAGATGAAAAGTTGTTTACCTTACTAGGACCAAGCTGATCCTAGTAATGATCTTCCTCAATCAATGCCATCAACCCTCTGTAGTGATGATCTTCAGTCATATTAATAGAGTCCAGCATTTGCAAGAACTCAGATTCTACTGAATCCTCTTCAGTAGTGAACAATCCTATGTAGGCTTCAGCATCTGTCTCTTCTCCTGAATCTGATGATGAGGAATTTGTCCAACTTTTCTACTTCTTTGCAACTAAGGACCTCTCCTTCTTGCCCTTATTTTGCTGTTGATTTTTATCTTTAGATTCTGTTGGAACCTTAGGTTCTGATTTGGGTTAGGATCACTATTAGGATGATTAGTTTGACCCAAAATGTATAGTCTAAGGGTCATAGGGCTTTCCAAGTTTCCTCAGAAAGAATCCCAGAAGAAGTGTAGAAGAATTCCAGAGAAAATCAGTTTTGAAGTTCAGAAATTTTAGCTCCAGAAATAGTCGAACGGAGTTCAACTATTGCAGTCCAGAAATAGTCGAACAGAGTTCAACTATTGCAGTCCAGAAATAGTCGAACGGAGTTCAACTATTGCAGTCCAGAAATAATCGAACGGTGTTCAACTATTGCATTCCAGAAATAGTCGAATGGAGTTCAACTATTGCAGTCCAGAAATAGTCGAACGGAGTTTAACTATTGCAGTCCAGAAATAGTCGAACGGAGTTCAACTATTGCAGTCCAGAAATAGTCGAACGGAGTTCAACTATAGTCGAACGGAGTTCTACTATAGTCGAACGGAGTTCAACTATTTTTGTGTTCAGCTCTAAGAGAACAGATAACTTAGATGCAGGTCAACTATAGTCGAACGGAGTTCAACGATAGTCGAACGGAGTTCAACTATAGTCGAACGCAGATTGGAGAAGCTTTTTAGATTAAATTTTGGTGATTTCATGTGCAGTTATTGGAGACAGCTAGCTAGAGTTATTCAAGGCTTAAGTAAAGGAATTTACAGCTAATATATTTAATGCTAAATATTCTTATGAATATAGCCGTTGGGAGGCTGCATTAAATATGAATCAATTCAGAGGTTTATTGTCAGTTACCTTTCCAAGACAGTTTCCTTTCTTGAAAATGTCTCTGCCGCATCATACAAGAATTAAAATGACTTTCCTCAGCCCAGTGGATACATATATATATTTTATACAGAAGATAAAAGTGATAGCAAGATAGAAAAGATATATAGCAGAGAGGCTCAGAAATAACAACAAGAGAATGAGAGAGAAAAAGTAGGAAGACTTTTTCTCTCTACAAAAGAAGAACTCTGCAACAAGTTTTAAAAACAGAGGAAATCAACTTCATCTTCTTCTTTCTGATCCAGGCTTTCAAGAGACAACATATTCAAATTTGTCTACAGAGCTTGCTGGAGATTTTCATCTTGTTGAAGGCCTACACCCTGAAGCAAAGCTTCCCAACATTCATGAACTAATACATATTCTCAGGGGGAGCTTTGACACCATCAATCCACATAGTCTTCTCAGTTGTTTGAGAAAGAGAAGACTGCCATCACTCTCTCACCCCCTCTCTGTAAAGGGTTTCTCAAACTCCCTTCAAAAGTTTGAGCTTGGGTTTTGAGCACCTTGTCAAAAGCTCATTGGTGGCAAGACACCTGATCAAAAAATCTGATTTGGTTTTTGAGCACCTTATCAAAAGCTCATTGGTGACCAGGACACCTGATCAACTCATCCTGCAGTGGATTCCTACTAGGGTGGTAGAAGAGTGGATGTACCCAAGTTTAGGGGAACCACTATAAACTTCCTTGTTTCTTCTGTGTTGCTTGATTTCTTTCTGAATTTCTTATTTTATTTTGTGCTGTGATTCAACTCTAGTGTTTTGTTAAGGTCTATCACTTTCAATTGGTATCAAAGCCAGGTTGGTTAAAAAAACCACATCTTCCAGGTTGGTTAATATACCAGACCTTAAGTGGTTGTACAGGTTAACACCTGAACCAAAAGATCCTTTGGTAGATCTTAACAATCTTTTGAGTTTTCTCATGGCACAAATTGCAGATTTTTCAAGCACCAGACTGCCCATGTGCAATCTAGACAAACTTGCACTATGGAAGACAAGGATTAGATTTTATATGAACTCTATTGATGAAGCCATTTTCAATTCTATTTTGACAGGTCCTTATCAACCATTGGAAACAACAAGCATGAATGTTGCTCCATCACCTCAATGGACAGAAGCTCAAAAATTGCTAAAGATTGCTAATGCAAGAGCAATGGACATCCTTGCTCAATAAATGTCTGATGACATTTTTGAAGGAGTTATTGAATGTACTTCAGCAAAAGACATCTGGGACTCCCTCACAGCAATGGCTGCTGGATTAACAAAAAAACATTAAATACTGAATCTTGGAGTGACTCTGAAGCTTCATCCTGTACAACTGAAGATGAAGAAGAGTCAAGAGCAAGAGAGTTTTGCCTAATGGCAATAAATGCTTCATGCAGCAGACATGATGAAGAATCAGTCTCTGATGAAGAATTAGAATGTGAATCAGAAGAGGATCAGGTTATATCTTCCCTTGAATTTGACAACATAACAGAATTTTTACCAAAACAAATAAAAAAAATTCAGAAAATTTATGTTCAACATAGTTCGTCGAACGGAGCTCGACGAAAACTACACTCTTCGTTGAACGCAGGTCGACGATCTCTGAACAGAGAGTTCTGGTCAGAAAATCTTGATCGACGAAATAAATACCCTTTGTCGAACCGAGAACGACGAACGTCGAACTCAGATCGACGAAAATATTTTTCGTTGAACTCAGCATTTCAAAACAAAAAATTTTATTCTTCTATTACAAATTATTATTGTGAAAGAAAAATAAGACCCAAGGCAAATCTGGGTCCAGAATTCCTAACATCTCCTTTCAGGAAAATTGTTCAAAAGGCTACAACTATAGGTGGAGATTATCAGAATCTCAGAATGAAAATGAACAAAAGTGCAGCTGTCACTTTATTAGATTCTATGCAGCTGCCCCTTAGTTTCTGTTTGTATTTCTTTTATTTTGAATCCCTTTTTAACAAAGCACCCATGTACATCTGCTATTATATTATAATTCAGGCAGATCTTTTTGCTTTGTATTTTGTTTTTATGTAAATAGTATCCTCACCCAAATAGGGGGAGATTGTTGGAACCTTAGGTTCTGATTTGGGTTAGGATCACTATTAGGATGATTAGTTTGACCCAAAATGTATAGTCTAAGGGTCATAGGGCTTTCCAAGTTTCCTCAGAAAGAATCCCAGAAGAAGTGCAGAAGAATTCCAGAGAAAATCAGTTTTGAAGTTCAGAAATTTTACCTCCAGAAATAGTCGAACGGAGTTCAACTATTGCAGTCCAGAAATAGTCGAATGGAGTTCAACTATTGCAGTCCAGAAATAGTCGAACGGAGTTCAACTATTGCAGTCCACAAATAGTCGAACGGAGTTCAACTATTGCAGTCCAGAAATAGTCGAACGGAGTTCAACTATTGCAGTCCAGAAATAGTCGAACGGAGTTCAACTATTGCAGTCCAGAAATATTCGAACGGAGTTCAACTATTGCAGTCCAGAAATAGTCGAACGGAGTTCAACTATAGTCGAACGGAGTTCAACTATTTCTGTGTTCAGCTCTAAAAGAACAGATAACTCAGATGCAGGTCAACTATAGTCGAACGGAGTTCAACGATAGTCGAACGGAGTTCAACTATAGTCGAACGTAGATTGGAGAAGCTTTTTAGATTAAATTTTGGTGATTTCCTGTGCAGTTATTGGAGACAGCTGGCTAGAGTTATTCAAGGCTTAAGTAAAGGAATTTACAGCTAATATATTTAATGCTAAATATTCTTATGAATATAGTCATTGGGAGGCTGCATTAAATATGAATCAATTCAGAGGTTTATTGTCAGTTACCTTTCCAAGACAGTTTCCTTTCTTGAAAATGTCTCTGCCGCATCATACAAGAATTAAAATGACTTTCCTCAGCCCAGTGGATACATATATATATTTTATACAGAAGATAAAAATGATAGCAAGATAGAAAAGATATATAGCAGAGAGGCTCAGAAATAACAACAAGAGAAAGAGAGAGAAAAAGTAGGTAGACTTTTCTCTCTACAAAAGAAGAACTCTGCAACAAGTTTTAAAAACAGAGGAAATCAACTTCATCTTCTTCTTTCTGATCCAGGCTTTCAAGAGACAACATATTCAGATTTGTCTACAGAGCTTGCTGCAGATTTTCATCTAGTTGAAGGCCTACACCCTGAAGCAAAGCTTCCCAGCATTCATGAACTAATACATATTCTCAGGGGGAGCTTTGACACTATCAATCCACATAGTCTTCTCAGTTGTTTGAGAAAGAGAAGACTTCCATCACTCTCTCACCCCCTCTCTGTAAAGGGTTTCTCAAACTCCCATCAAAAGTTTGAGCTTAGTTTTTGAGCACCTTGTCAAAAGCTCATTGGTGGCAAGACACCTGATCAAAAAAATCTGATTTGGTTTTTGAGCACCTTATCAAAAGCTCATTGGTGCCCAGGACACCTGATCAACTCATCCTACAGTGGATTCCTACCAGGGTAGTAGAAAAGTGGATGTACCCAAGTTTAGGGGAACCACTATAAACTTCCTTGTTTCTTCTGTGTTGCTTGATTTCTTTCTGAATTTCTTATTTTATTTTGTGCTGTGATTCAACTCTAGTGTTTTGTTAAGGTCTATCACTTTCAGATTCCTTTCTTTTATCAGGACAATCAGCTATGACATTTCCTGGCCTATTGCAGCAATAACAAACAGTTTTAGAAGAAATTTATTTACTGGGATTAGAGCCATACCTGTCATCCTTAGATGCTTTCTTCTTCTTATAATAGTCATCCTTGGAGATGGATGAAGATGGCTTTGATCTCCATTTCTTATTCTTCATGAACCTTTGAAACTGCCTTGTGAAGACAACAAAATCTTCATCAGAATTATGACTGTCTGAAGTGTTGATGTCAATATTTCCTGATTCCACTTCAGTCATTCTCTTGGGAGACAATTCTGTTCTTCGGTCGACGATTCCAGACTAGGTCTTCTTCCGTTCCCGTCTCATTCCATGGCGCCGATTCCTGGACAATTAATGGCAGTTCTTCACAGTATACTACCGTTAGGATGCACAGTTAATTCTGGATTATTTCATGCCGTTTTCCCATGGAAACAGTTGGGGAAATAATTAATTGCTGCTTCCTTTCCAGGCCATCTGTAATTACTACGCAACATTCAAAATTTGAATGCTCTCCATAACAGATAGAAATACAGAAACCAAAAAGAAAATACAACAAGTACAGAATACCAGACAACAACAAGAAGAAGATAGACAATGATTCAGACAACACAAGAAAAGGAATTCATTCTTGGCCCAGAGAGAAATCGATCTAGAAGAAGAAGAAGAACATTACATTAATATCAAGAGTCTTCTTCATCTGCTCTTACTCAGGAGAACTTCAAAACAATACATTCATATCAGTTGCAAGAAGTTCCTGAAGAATTTCTCTGGACCGGGAATTCTAGGTCTTTGAAGACCTATCACCCTGAAGCAGTGCTCCAGCATTCTTCCTGAACCATTCTACATCTCAGGGGGAGCAAAGCTGCTAAACAACATTCCACAAGTCTTCTCATTGAGAAAGAGAAGATCTCATCACCCTCAAACTCCACCTCTGTACAGGGTTTTAATTCCCTTCAAAATTATTCTGGTTGCAAGTCTCCCACCAAAAGACTTGAGGGTTTGGTTTTTGGGAACCTGATCAAAACCTCATTGGTGCCAGGTGATGATTCCACATTTTATACTGATTTTTGGACTCATCTGGGCTAGTTCTAGCGCCTTAGCACTACACTTGAGAGCCTTTATTGCTTATTTGTGTTTATGTACCTATCTCACGCTTAAGTGCACTGTAGGCCCGCTTCTGTGTGCTTTCTGTATTTCCATTTTGTTATTATTCTTTAGCTCTATCTCGGGGATGTGTTGTGCACGTTCTGGTGGCCTTTCTGCCCCTTCTGCTGGTACAGTGGTCGTATGCGTGCTCCGGAACTGCTCGGGAGACTCCGACGATGCAGGAATAATGCGCACGACCACTGGACTTACTGCGCACGACCGCTGGTTGTGCGCCACTGTTCGTGCGCATTACACCCCCGTTTTCATAACCCTGTCTCGGTAATCGCACGAGCACTAGCCATAGTGCGCACGACCACTGGTCGTGCGCCACTGCTCGTGCGCTTATATGCTGATGCTTCTCGTCCAGGTTGCAGGTTTATTTGGAAATACCGCACGATCATCGACCTACAATGCGCACGACCACTGGTCGTGCGCCACTGATCGTGCACACTGCTTCTGCTACCTCCGTATATGAGGCCCTGCTCCGCGTTTTAGGTCAACGCCTGTCATTTGCTGCGATCGGAGAGTATGCGGGAATCGCCTTTTCACCTCTCCAGCTGCTCCATCAATTCCACCTTCGTCGGGAAGCCATTTCCAACTACTACGAAGCTTTTCAACACTCCGACGAACCCTCGGCCATTGATGACTTCAACTCCAAGCTTTCCTGCAGAGTTGGTGAAGTAGATAACCTAGAGAACGGACTTAAAGGCCTTCGAGGTGACAGATCGTTGGTATCGGAAGCCTCCTTGGACTGAGCCCGGAAGCGGATTGACAACTCGCTACTCCGGCCACGACCCGCGGTGGATCTTCATTCTCTTTTGGTTTACACCTCTTCCCCTTCCTCTGTATTATAAATGTTTTGAGGAGTGTAATGAACATTTCCATCCCTGAACATCAAGTTTACTCTATAGATAATGGAATGTTAGTCTCTTCTTATGCTTGTGAGTTCTGTCTGTGAATGCGCCTCGCTCACCCCACATCCACTTCATTCCTGTGCCTTGTCCGATTGCAATCCACACAAGAATGCTGCAATCCATTAGCTTCCCTTCCACTCGCCCAACTGAAGTTCGGCATAGCGGCCGACAAACCCACTTCACCTTGCAAAGCGGTGCCGTCAACCCGCATAGCTTTTACTAGTTCAGTAGATCAAACATCCACAATCTCCCTATTCCGCTATTTCCTTTTTGTTCTATTTTTAACTCTCATAACGATATTTTCGGTACTGTTGTCGTTCTATGCTAATTGCATTCCTCAAGACACCGACACTTGGGGATTTATTCCCAAAACTTTATTACTTGTGCGACCGGTGCGCTTGCCGAATTACACGCATCAAGGTTTTGGCGCCGTTGCCGGGGAATGCAACTATAGAGCGACTTCGGATGACTTCCAATATTGTTATAAGAGTTAGAATTGTTTTGTTTTGACTGCTGTTTCTTCTAGTGTGTAGTGTTTGCCACAGTGAATGCAAGGCCGAGCTACAAGAGATTTTATCACCTACGACCCAGAGATCGAACGTACTCTCTTAGCACGAAGACACGCCGCAGCCATCATTTTTGCCCCAATGGGAGACCAGCTGAATATTGATGCAGGCAACCGAGTTGGAGGGATACCTCATGATGACAAAAATGAAGTGAATCCTACCCAGGTCCGCACCATGAGGGATTATACTACACCCACTGTTGGGAGTATATACCCCGGTTTTGGACCTGCTATCACCAATCCTCAGTTCGAGATTAAGCCAGCTATTCTAAATATTATTCGGAACAACGCTCAGTTCTCCGGAATGGCCACTGAAGACGCCCATCTTCACCTTACAGAATTCTCTGAAATCTGCGCCACGTTCCTCTACGCTGGAATCCCAGATGAAACAGTCAAGTTCCGCCTCTTCCCTTTTTCATTAAGGGACAAAGCTAAGACATGGCTTCACTCCCTTCCACCTGGAACAGCCCCCACCTGGGAGGCTTTGACTACCAAATTTCTAGCTAAGTTCCATCCGGTGGATCGGATCGTGAGCATGAGGCGCGCAATAGCCAACTTCCGGCAAGCCGATCAAGAAAGTTTAGCCAAAGTTTGGGAGCATTTTAATAAGCTGCTGAGGAAGTGCCCTAATCATGGATTCCAAACGTGGAATCTCGTCGAAAGTTTCTACTTTGCTATTGATCCCCACCACCGAGGCATGATCGATGTTGCCTCCGGAGGAACCATCATGAATCTTGCTCCAGATGATGCTCTAAAAGTCTTACAAGACACCGCAACCCACAGTGCGTACTGGACCGCTGGAAGAAACATCCCACGAAGCACCAGTGGAGTGTTTGCCTTGGATATCCCCAAGCCTTCTCCTGCCGCCCTAGTGATGGCAATCGCATGTCAAGGGTGCGGAAGCACTGATCATCACAGCTTCGAATGCTCAGGAGTTGAGGCACAAGACGAATCTTTATTTTTGAATGAATCCGTTAATTTTGTTGCCAATCAAAACAGGGGAGTGCCATACCGTAATACTTACAACCCGGGGGTGAGAAATCACCCCAACCTTTCTTGGAATCCTAACACATCTGGCCAAAGATGGCAACCGGGGCAGCACCAAAACGATGCGTATGCTTCTGGTAGCCAACCGCGGCCACCTCAACCGAATTATTCCCAAGGGCCCCCCATCGTTAAGAAAACTTCTTTGGAAGAGATGTTCGAGAAGTTTGTTGAGATTTCCCAGACCAACATGACAAATCAGGCCACCTCGATGCGCAAACTGGAGGCACAATTGGGCCAATTGGCTCAAGTGGTTTCCGAGCGCACCCAAGGCACCTTTCCGAGCAACACTGAAAAGAACCCCCATGAACAGGGAAAGCGCCTTGGGGAGGACACTTCGGGAAACCGCAACGAACTTGTCATTAATTGTAAAATCAATAACATCGACACTCCAGCATTATACGATTCCGGGGCGTCCAGCAACATACTCAATTTACAAGATGCTGCAAAGATGCAGTTATAAGTTGACATTGAAAATCGGAAATCACTAATCTTAGCTAATGGCAATCTGGTTGACACAGAGGGCGGTGTGCGAGACGTTGAAATCGAGGTTAACGGCACCAATATCACCACTGACTTTCAGGTTTTGGGATCACAGGACAATAACTCCATTCCTATATTAGGAGTCCCATTCCTAACAGCCAGTGGCGCATCCCTCGACTTTTCCAAAGGCCGTGTCACTTGGCCAAACGAAGAGTCCACCCTCGATAAAACATCCATACATTTTCTTCCATCCCAAATAACATTTCTCTGAGTGTCACAGATGTTAAGCTGGATTCAGGTCTCCCCGTATTGGAAGCACATCTAGAGGAGACGCCAAAGAACGGACTTCCTCCGGAAGTTGATGAGAAGCAGGAGCTACGGGTCCGCAAAGGGATCAATTGCACCAAAGCCATGACTACTTTTCTACTGCCAGCTAACTCTGTTGTTGAGCATGGCAAACTAAGTTTTATTCGGGAGAAATCCCTGGACAATAATTTGTGTAATTCTGTTAAACGATCTGTAACTTGGGCAGATCCGGTTGCCGTTACGGTGCCGGATAGGCCGCCGCCAACCACGACCCAAGGAAACCCCACAACACCTTCATTGGAAGTCTCCCACGGTGGAGAAACTAAAGGAGGCCAAGCGTTTATGCGAAGAGCGCTACGCTGCCTTCCGGCGCGCGAAAGAGTGCACTCGCAGTAATAGGACAATGCCTACCCCGAATGCAAAAAGACACTCTGTCGTTCTCTCGCATCCCACCGGAGAGACTTACCATAAATCTACGTATAGTTTATTGTGCCATCCTCTTTCTTGCTACTTGTTGAATGTTGGTTGCTTTATTTTTAATTTTGTTTCCTTTTGCTACTACCAAGAACTCTCTATTTGAACTGCTAATACAGGTATTTGGTCCACCTTAAGGATGGTAAAAAAAAGGGATTTCGGGAGACAACCCAAGTTGGACCGTTCGGTCCTATGCTGTATTTTGAGTTTGGTTTATTTCTTCATATATATATATATGTGTCCAGATTTTGTTTGGCTTGCATCCTTTAATCGCAGGTGTAGGAATATTTGAGGCGCGGCAACTTGGCCGCACTTGGACATCTCCTTCCCCGACTGGTATGCTCAATTTTGAGCATAGGTACTTCCTACCCAAGCTATTTTTCCTATTTGGAATGCTTATTTTTACTCGTTGTCAACTTTATGTCTGGGGGGGGGAGTATGCCTGTGATCACTACACCGCACTTTCTGTTGCATTCCAGTTTCTTACTTACTTATTTCTTGTTTTTTTGTTGCACACACTGAATCACCCACACGAGTGCGCTCTTACCCACGCGCACAACCCGAGTTAAATTTATTGCTTTTGTGTAAACTTTAAAATAGTGGTACTGGCTTAGGATTTCAGGATTGAGTCGTTCGAAACTCATGCAGTGCTCCTAATCGAATACTCATGGTTTGTGTAGAGTTAGGATAGAAATAATTTGTCTTTATGCTCGTAGATTTATTCTTTTCTGCACACGTATATATTGTTTGTACTGCTCAAAATCTGAGTCTGGGATAATCAAACGATAGTGTAGGAATGTGTGTAGCCTCCACTAGACTCGTAGTGCTCGAGTCGGGGGGAAGGATCGTCTTTCTCGGTGGCTAAGAACTTTCCCTAAGCTACTCTCGAAGCATTGGTGCACGGTTAGTTAAGCGTGAGCATGACGTAGGCCTTCTTTTTGGCTAGTTTGAGCCTTGTTTATCCATTCCTACCTGTTAACCATTGCATGCCAAATTTTTGCCTACCCTTCCTTTGATCCAGCTCCACTCACTTTCACCAAGGCCTGAAGCTAAACCCACCTTCGCAATCAAATGCTTGAGCTGATTTGTATTTACTGTTTTGCCGAGCTTGTGATTAGTGGACATTGTTTTTGGGGGTGCTGACTTTATTCCTGTTTGGATTGCTTCGTTTGGGGATTGCTAGCGCAGAAAAGAAAACAACAGTTTACGAAAATAAAAAGCTGATTCGCGCAATAGATATATATATATATATATATATATATATATATATATATATATATATATATATATATATATATATATATATGAAAGAATTGCTTTGAGATTTCGATCCCCATCCTTTTTTTTGAATTTGGTCGGGTTCAGCCGTGTTCACACCCGGATTTCCAGCTAAGTCTGGTGGCGTGTGCCCCATTCTTTTCTAAGTGGCTGTTTTGGTTTGGGTTGTTTTCGCTCGCTTTGGTTGCATAGAGCCTTCATGTTTATCTTTGACCACCAAGTCGTTGCCTAAGCCCCATTTGCTCCTACAAGTCGTACTGATTCACGCTTGCGTCTAACCCGCGCCGTGGAGAGAGTGTGAACGTGCAAGCATATGGTCCCCGACGTTGGTGGATTCCTTTGGAGGTGATCCTGAGTCCCGAACTTTGGCAATGCTCACCTTAGTGGCCTGCCTACTTTCTTCCTGCACATGATCGCACGATTCTCCAGAATTCTAATTTTGAGCAATTACAATATTTATTTACGTCTGTCAAATAGTTTAAACTACGTTGTATAATTAAAATGTTTTTCTATTATATCTTCTACACTCATGATATATTTGATTTCTCGTCTTACTTCTTTTTGAAATTTCTGAGCCAGTTAGCTATCTTCGAGTCCATGGAGTGATGATTTGCTCGGGACGTGCAAATGGTTAAGTTTGGGGGTGTGATAAGTCCACATTTTACACTGATTTTTGGACTCATCTGGGCTAGTTTTAGCTCCTTAGCACTACACTTGAGAGCCTTTATTGCTTATTTGTGTTTATGTACCTATTTCACGCTTAAGTGCACTGTAGGCCCGCTTCTGTGTGCTTTCTGTGTTTCCATTTTGTTGTTATTCTTTAGCTCTTTCTCGGGGATGTGGTGTGCACGTTCTGGTGGCCTTTCTGCCCCTTCTGCTGGTACAGTGGTCGTGTGCGTGCTCTGGAACTGCTCGGGAGACTCCGACGATACAGGAATACTGTGCACGACCACTGGACTTACTGCGCACGACCACTGGTCGTGCGCCACTATTCGTGCGCATTACACCCCCGTTTTCATAACCCTGTCTCGGTAATCGCACGAGCACTGGCCATAGTGCGCATGACCACTGGTCATGCGCCACTGCTCGTGCGCTTATATGCTGATGCTTCTCGTCCAGGTTGCAGGTTTATTTGGAAACGCCGCACGATCATCGACCTACAGTGCACACGACCACTGATTGTGCGCCACTGATTGTGTGCACTGCTTCTGCTTCCTCCATATATAAGGCCCTGCTCCGCATTTTAGGTCAACACCTGTCATTTGCTGCGATCAGAGAGTGCGCGGGAATCACCTTTTCACCTCTCCAGCTGCTCCATCACTTCCACCTTCGTCGGGAAGCCATTTCCAATTACTACGAAGCTTTTCAACACTCTGGCGAAGCCCTCGTCCATTGATGACTTCAACTCCAAGCTTTCCTGCAGAGTTGGTGAAGTAGATAACCTAGAGAACGGACTTAAAGGCCTTCGAGGTGACAGATCGTTGGTACCGAAAGCCTCCTTGGACTGAGCCCGGAAGCGGATTGACAACTCGATACTCCGGCCACGACCCGCGGTGGATCTTCATTCTCTTTGGGTTTACACTTCTTCCCCTTCCTCTGTATTATGAATGTTTTGAGGAGTGTAATGAACATTTCCATCCCTGAACATCAAGTTTACTTTATAGATAATGGAATGTTAGTCTCTTCTTATGCTTGTGAGTTCTGTCTGTTAATGCGTCTCGCTCACCCCACATCCACTTCATTCCTGTGCCTTGTCCGATTGCAATCCACACAAGAATGCTGCAATGCATTAGCTTCCCTTCCACTCGCCCACCTGAAGTTCGGCATAGCGGCCGACAAACCCACTTCACCTTGTGAAGCGGTGTCGTCGACCTGCATAGCTTTTACTAGTTTAGTAGATCAAACATCCACAATCTCCCTATTCCGCTATTTCCTTTTTGTTCTATTTTTAACTCTCATAATGATATTTTCAGTACTGTTGTCGTTCTATGCTAATTGCATTCCTTAAGAGACCGACACTTGGGGATTTTTTCCCAAAACTTTATTACTTGTGCGACCGGTGCGCTTGTCGAATTACACGCATCACCAGGACACCTGATCAACCCCTTCCTGCAGTGGATTCCTACCAGGGTGGTAGAAGAGTGGACTACCCAGATTTGGGGAACCACTATAAAATTCTTGTGTCGTCTGGTTGCTTTCTTTTCCTTTTTTTATTTTCTGGCCTTGCTCTGTGATTGTGCTGTGATTAGTCATTTGCTGCTTTCTAGTTTATTGTATATGCTGCACACACACACACACACATCTAAAATACAACAGCAGTTGTAAAAGTTTCAAAATCAACATATACTCTATTCACCCCCCCCCCCCACCTCTAGAGTATATCAGATCTAGCTTCACTTTCAATTAGTATCAAAGCCAGGTTGGTTAAACATACCATACATGATTGGTTGTACAGGCTAACACCTGAACCCAAAGATCCCTTAGTTAGATCTCGTTGTTTTTATTCTGTTATTAGATTTTGTTCTCACAGACATGGCCCAAAACAAGGATTATACAAGCATCAGACCTCCAGTGTGCAATCTTAACAAGTTTGCCATCTGGAAGGCAAGAATTAGATTATATATGAACTCCATTGATGAGGATATTTTTTCTGTCATTTCAACAGGTGTTCCTCCAGCTCCTACAACTTTTGCCAGCACATCAACTAATCTGAGTGCAGTACCACCTCCAGAAAATACTGAAGCCTACAAGAAAGCCAAGATGGCTGATGCAAAGGCTATGAATATTCTGGCCCAAACAATGTCAGATGACATATTTCAGAAGGTGGCTGAGTGCACCTCAGCCAAGGCCATTTGGGACTCTCTCAATCAAATGGTAGCAGGCTCAGCTGATGAAAGAAAGGATAGGAGATCCATTCTCATTTCTCTCTATGAGAATTTCAAAAAGGATGAGACAGAATCAATGGCTGAGATGTACAATAGATTAAGTTCAATCATTAGTGAACTCAAGACTCTTGACAAGGACATCACCTTAACTGAGGTGAATGACAAGATATTGATGTGTTTCCCCAGTTCATGGGACTCCAGAATCTGGCCAATCAAAGAAGCCAGAAGCCTCAATGAGATCTCAATAGAATCTCTGCTAGGAAAGCTGAAGTCATATGAGCAGCTTGTCAAATCAAGAGAGGCAGCAGAACAGAAGGCAACTACCCCAGTTAGGAAGGAGCACAGCTTGGCCCTCAAAGCTTTTGAAGACAGTGAAACATCTACCTCCAATGAAGAGTTAATGAGCCTCTTTGCAAAAAGATTCTACAAAATGGCAAGAAAGGACTTTAGAAGAAAATCATCCAAGCAGGATGATAAACCCAAATATGACAAGACACTAACTAAGGAGGTTGTGTGTTTTGGATGCCGAAAGACAGGGCACTATATTTCAGAATGCCCAGAGAATCAGAAAAAGGACAAGGAAAGGGACAAGGATTCCAGAAGAAAACAAATCAGCAGACCCTCCTCCAACAAGTATAAAAGGAAGGACAAAGGATTTGTTGCTGAGTACTGGAGTGATACAGAAGAGGAAACATCCTCCTCCAGCTCCAGTGAAGAAGAGGAAGAAGCCAGATCCAATGAGGTGTGCCTAATGGCAATAGATGCCTCCAGAAGCAACTGTGGATCAGAAGAGGATTCTGAAGATGAAGGTGCCTCAGACTCAGAGGCTGATCAGGTGATTTCTAGTTTTGATTTCAATTCTGACTTGTTTAAATTAGAATTTAAAACTATGTGCATGGATTTAATAAACTCAGAGAAAGAGATAAAAACCCTGAGGACTAGACTCGAAAATCTTGAATCTGTCAGCACAAAAAATAGAAAACTAACTGACCAATTAACTCTAGCTAATGAATAGATAATCAAGTTAAAATCTGAATTATGTGAGGCAAAACAACTTGAGCAATCTCTCAATGGGAGAAGCCTCAAGTTGATGGATATCACAAGCACAGTAAATGCCAGATTAAATGGCAGGCTGGGCTTGGGTGCTTCATCAGGTTTACCCCCCATAATAAAGAAGAATATACTTTCCACTCCCATAAAGTTCATCACTGCTAAAGGTAAAGAGAAACTAACTGAAAAATCCAGATCAGAAAACAAGTCAAATCCCCTAGACAATAGCAACAGAAAACAGAAGAAAGCTGTTAAAAACCAAGTTCAGCAGAATTCGTCGAACTTAGATCGACGAAATCCTGCAAGATCGTCGAACCCCGATCGACGAACGCTGAACGCAAACTTCAGAAATAATTATTCGTCCTACTGCGATCGACGAACTGTGTGCGGTTCGTCGAGCAGAGGTCGACGAATGTGGGACGCAGAAAATGACCATGGTCATTCTTTGAGTGGAGGTCGACGATCTCATCCCCATTCGTCGAACTCTGGTCGACGAACTTACAATAATTCGTCTATCCCAGAACGACCAAATATAAATAATTTCTCCTATAGAAATTTTAAAATTGCTAACAAGACATTTAATCCAGTAGCTGATTGGATAATTCCACCTAGGAGATATCACCCTCTAGGGTATAAGTCTCAACCTGCACTATCAGTCATCTCTAGTTTTACTTTTCAACCAAACCAAGGACCCAAGGTAACCTGGGTCAAGAACAATTGAGGTTTATTTTTTGATGCAGGTACAGGTGAAGAACTGTCCAAGGCTAAGTCAGACATGGTACCTGGACAGTGGCTGCTCCAAGCACATGACTGGCAGCAAAGCAAATCTCTACAACTATAAGTCCAAGCTAGGACCAAAGGTGATATTTGGAGACTCAAAGAGTGGTCAGTCAGAAGGGTATGGAAGAGTAAGAATTGGAGCAGTGACCTTCAAAAAGGTAACATATGTAAGAGGACTTAAACATAACCTTATATCCATAAGTCAATTATGTGATGAAGGTTATCAGGTACATTTCAACTCTACCTCTTGTTCTATTATAAATGATAAAAACCAAATTGTTTTAATTGGACTTAGACAAGGAAACATATAATTAGTAGATTTCATTTCTGCCACAACTGATATTTGTTTACTCAATATCACTAGTAACCAAAATGAGTTATGGCACAAAAGGCTAGGACATGTAAACCATAAGAACATATCTAGATTATCTAAAGACAACCTTGTTAGAGGTTTACCTTCTGGCCCCTACAAGAAGGAAAGCCTATGCAGGGCTTGTCAACTAGGCAAACAAACTAAAACTAGCTTCAAATCCATTAATAAAAGTGATTCACCTAGGATATTGTATCTGCTTCATGTGGATCTCTTTGGACCCATTGCAGTACAAAGCCTAGGAGGGAAGTCTTACACCTTAGTTATTGTTGATGATTTCTCCAGATTCAGTTGGGTAGCCTTCCTAAGAGCTAAGTCGGATACATTCAAAGTTCTTACAGATTTTCTCAGGACCATACAGATTGAGTTCTCTACTCATGTTGCATTGATCAGAAGTGATCATGGCATAGAGTTTGAGTCTCTTCTTATGCATGAGTTCTGTGAGAAGGAAGGTATCAGGCAGTGCTTTTCAGCTCCTAGAACTCCCCAACAAAATGGGGTAGCTGAAAGGAAAATAGGACACTCATTGAAGCTGCAGGTACATTGTTAGCAGATGCCTACATGCCTCTATCCTTTTGGGCAAAAGTTGTAAACACAGCTAACTATGTCCTGAACAGATGACTTATACATAAACTAAAACACAAGACCCCCTATGAATTACTTAAAGAAAAGAAACCTAAAATCACTTACTTTAAAGTTTTTGGTTGCATATGTTACATCCACACTAATAACAAAAGATACATCAGAAAATTTGAGGTCAAGGCTGAAGAAGGGATTTTTCTAGGATATTCCCAAGTAAGCAAGGCCTATAGGGTTTTCAACAAATCATCCCTTAAAATTGAAGAATCTGTCCATGTGTCATTTGATGAAGCTAACATGTCTTATAAGGAGAAAGACATTTCTACCAATAGTCCTTTGCAGGTTTCACCAATGTGTGAGTCTATGGATAGACTAAACTGTAACACCCCGGATTTTTGATTGCGTACTCTTGATGGGCGTTACGTTGGCTTTGGCCGTTATTCGCGCATGGTTTTTCCGCGGGCTTTCGAGTGGCTGTTTTGGTAGCCTAGTTGCACAATTCCCCAGCAAGCCAGAGTCCATTTATGGGGACTCGGTGAGGCCTCTTATGGAATGTTTGCACTTTTGTTTCGAGCCCGGGTAATGTTGCGCAAAACGGGTTGATAGTACAGCAAACAAAAAGGGTAAAAAGTCCTTAAGGCAAAAATGGTCTAGGACCACACAGAAACATTTTTCCAAACAGGGAAAAATAGTCGTTTTTGTGCGTGACACGCCCCCCGACACGGGCGTGAACCAGGGCGTGACCTCCTTGACTCGACGAATTTTTCTTGCGTCGCGTTGAGCTCGACGAATGGGGTACACGCCCCATGGCACGGGCGTGTCACGGGTCGTGTCCCGCTTTGTCGAGTGTCGAGTGTCGAGTGTCGAGTGTCGAGTGTCGAGAGAGGGTACACGGCCTGTGACACGGGCGTGTCACAGGGCGTGTCCAGCTTGTCGAGTGTTGAGTGTCGCATGTAGAGTGTCGAGTATCGAGTGTCGGGTGTAGAGAGAGGGGACACGGCCTGTGACACGCACGTGTCACAGGGCGTGTCCAGCTGTGTCGAGTGTCGACACTTTGTGTCGACGAGGTGTCGAGACACGGGCTACACGCCCTAGGTCACGGGCGTGACCGACCCGTCATGGGCGTGTACCCGGTCGTGTACCGTGTGGATAAACTTGGATTTGCCGACTTTCTGCGCCGCTTAAGGTACACGCCCTGCATCACGGGCGTGACACAGGACGTGACAGGGCCGAAAATCGACTTTTTCCAGTTTTTTTGTGCCGTTCCTTTCCTTGATTCTGCATCTAACGGTCCAGCTCTGTTCTGGAGGAAATAAGGACGAAACAGAAAGTTCTCCTCCTCATTTCACCTTCTTCCTCATCTTCTTCTTCATTCCAAAAGGAACTCAAGGGAGCAAAGCTAAGACAAGGGAAGGAAAGAGAGGAGCAGTCGTCGCGGTGTCATCTCGCTTCAGGCAAGCGGTGTTCTTCACCCTTGGCAATATTGTTTTCTTGTTCTTTGATTGTGCAAACTAGCTAGCCTTATTATGCTGATTTTGTTTAGTTATCAATCCTCTTGATTCTCATGAAATTTCCCTATGCTCAATGAATTCGTATGCTAAGTTGATTCATATAGTTTTCTTTTTCATGCTAAGTTGATTCATGTTCATGTAGCCTTGATTCTTTTTGTTTATAGCTTAATCATGTGCTTTGTTCTTGTCCTTCATCATGTCATTCATGTAGCTCGTAGCTCAATGACTCTTCTATCAAGTTTGACATAACTTGGGCAACTTGTAGTCATGAGTGAGGACGGTGAAATGGAACGTGTTTAGCTTGGGTTATGGTGAGTTTTGCGAGGCGAATTGTGAATCATGGCAGGAGCGTTTGTGTGAGAAGTCTACAAGGGTGGTGTGGTTGCAGCCTTGGTGGCCACCGGGCTTGGTTTTGTGATCATAGAGGACCATTTTGGCCCCGATTTTGGGCTGGCTTTTATTGGTGCGTTCCACTTTAGGGCCGCCACCGAAAGACCCTTGCGGAATTGAACTTAACCGCTTCTTATGCTTCACTAGGATGGTTGTTTATTGTTCTAAAGATGATGAATTGGGCATGTGTATTACCTTTTTGCTCCTGCGGGTTAAGAAGGACTCGATGAATATTGTACGCACTTGGTGCTTTTGGCACTTGGGATTGACAGTATTGAATACTTGTTCTCCACCTGTTTTTGTTCACTCATTTTACTTACATGAAGTATTGCTACGGGGTCGGTAAGCCCCTTCATTATATTGTATAAACATACTGCTCTTTTTTTGTACCTTCGAGGATTGTTGAGGTATTCTTTCTTGAATGCCTCCGGTGCAGGTTGTAGCCGGTTGAGCGGCTAAGTTTTGTTGGTGGAGTTTCTTTGGAGCTAGCCGAGCTTACTTAGCGAGGTAGTTCTTTTCTTGTTGTACAGACATACTTGCACCGCAATGGGTTCGTGTCAGCTTGTTGGCGCCCATTGGTGGTTTTCTTTACTTATGATATATGACTGTTAGACTGCTAATGTGACTCATTTGAATGGAATGATGTCTACTTGCTCTTGGGAATGGTTTATGGTAGGTTGCATTAGATATTTTTAAGCTAAACAAAACCTACTATTGTATAACATGCATAACATGTTTTGATAAACTAAGACATATTTTCCCAAACACGTAAAACGAATGATTTCTTATATGATTATAAATGTAGACTGCATATAGGAGTTCATCATAAGTAACTAAAATATTTTCCGCCGCGTACAAACACACATTTTGATTCCTAAAGCTGAGGGATACAGCCATTAAACTAACGGTTTTCTTGTCTTTAAATGATGGATTTCAACTAGTCAAGTATGCATCAATGGTTTGCCTGAGCGTGTGCAGTTATCCCCTACACGACGTGGCATCATAACCCGTAGTTCCTCTTGCTCTGATATGATGTAGTCGTTGAGGAAATGCGGGTTGTGACAGTTGGTATCAGAGCGAGGTTTTGCTTGACAAATTGGTCGGGCAAACGTTCCTTTTTGTTCTTGTCGAAAGCATGAGATCATACACACACCGAGGTGCCATCAGTATGTCTTGGCCGAAGCACGTACACTACACTCATGGCATGAACAGAAGTATACGGGGCATATTATGTCGTATGGGATGCATAATATGTGGTTTTATATGGATCCACCATAGGGGCAACATGTGCGGGTTATGTAGTATGGGATGCATAACCTTACCACATGGATGCGACTAGCACGTTTTCTTTTCTTCATTGCATGCAATGCTATGTAGTATGGGATACATAGCATTGTGATGCGTACGACCGCTCATGGCATGCATTAAGGCCTTTTCTAGAATGCATAGCACAGCACGCATAACATAACATTGCATGAGCACAACGTGCCAAGCTAAGATGTACATGATGACACCTGTGTGGTTGAGGCTGCTTTGAAGGTTGAAGCCATCGAAAATGCAAAACAAAGATGGCAGCAGATGAGGCAGGGCAAGAGACAGTTGGTGGGAGAGAAACTCGCCCACGAGTCAGACGTAAAGAAGAAGAAGGAAACATGTAGCTTCTGTGGCCGAGCCGGACACCCGTTTGAGAAATGTTTCAAGCAGTTGGGGATGCAGAAGAAGGAGCAGGTGCACGCCATTCAGAGTGTACAAGTTGTGGGGGAAGAGGTCATGATGTGGGCCGATGTTGGGTCAAAGACAAGGTGTGCTTTCAGTGTGGCCAACAGGGACATCTCAAGGCAAGGTGCCCACAAAACCAGCCCGTGCTGCAGCCAAGGCCACTCCAGGCTTTTCCTCCGCCTCTGCGGTTGTACAAAGGCAAAGGGAAGTTAAATGTGATATATTCAGAGGAAGCTCAGATGTCACCCCAGGTTATCTCAGGTTCGATTCATTTCTCTGGTTCACGTTTTGTTTATGCCTTTTACGTGTAGTTCTTAGCATATGTACCCTTATAGGAAACTTTAAGCTAAAGAACCGTTGGGCACGTGTTCTCTTTGATTCTGGCGTGACCCATTCATTTGTGGCTCGAACCTTTCTAGATCGGTACCATTTGACACCAGATCGAGTGGGGAATGCCTTTTTGGTGAAGTTTCCTTCCGGTGCTTCTGTGGTGGTCGAATGGGGTCTTCTTGATTGTCCCATTTTGTTGGGGGATTTCTTAGCAATGGCTTATTTCAAGGTGATCGATTTAGAAGATTTTGACGTCATTCTAGGTATGGACTGGTTATCCCGCTATGATGCCGTCATCCAGTGCAAAGGGAAGCGCTTGGATTTTGTCAAGGACAATGGTCAGCCGGGAAGTGTTTATGGTGATTCTTGCCAGGATTCTCCAGGGCTTTCGACGGTATGTGTTCGGACGTTGTTTGTTTCCGACTGTTTTGCTTGTCTAGTCTTCGTTGTGGGGACTAGTGTTGTTTTGCCACATTTGGAGGAGATTCCTGTTGTGCGTGAATTTCCAGATGTTTTTCCTACTGATCTTCCTGGTCTCCCACCTGATCGTGATGTCGAGTTTGTCATTGATTTGGAGCCGGGGTACGCGGCCTATTGCAAAAGCGCCGTACAGAATGGCCCCGCGTGAGCTAGCAGAGTTGCATACCCAGCTGGATGACTTATTGGAAAAGGGGTTTATCAGGCCGAGTTCATCACCTTGGGGTGCACCGGTGTTATTTGGGAAGAAAAAAGATGGGTCTATGCGACTTTGCATCGATTACCGGGAATTGAACAAGGTGACGATTAAAAACAAGTACCCACTGCCCAGAATTGATGATTTGTTTGATCAACTACGTGGCAGTGCAGTATTTTCGAAGATTGATCTCCGCTCGGGCTATCATCAGCTAAAGGTTCGGGAGTCTGATATTCCGCGGACTGCGTTTCGATCAAGGCATGGCCATTTTGAATTTCTTGTGATGTCGTTTGGTTTGACCAACGCACCATAAGCTTTCATGGATATGATGAACCGGGTGTTCAAGGACTACGTGGATAAGTTTGTGGTGGTTTTTATTGACGACGTTCTTGTCTACTCCCGCAGTGCTGAGGAGCACAAACAACATCTTCTCTTGGTATTGGCCACTTTGCGAGAAAAAGTTATTCGCCAAGTTAAGCAAATGTGAGTTTTGGTTACCTCAGGTTGCATTCCTAGGTCATGTGATTAATCAACAGGGAATTTCAGTGGATCCCGAAAAGATTGCTGTCGCCGTGGAGTGGAGGAGACCGGAGACACCCAAGGAGATTCAGAGCTTCTTGGGATTGGCCGGCTATTATCGCAGATTTGTAGAAGGTTTTGCTACGTTGGCCGCACCTTTGACTCGCTTAACCAAGAACAATGTGGCGTTTGATTGGACTGATAAGTGTGAAGCATCATTCCTTGAACTCAAGAATCGGTTATGTACCGCTCCGGTGTTGATCCTACCGACAGAAGGGATAGATTATGAAGTTTTCGTGGATGCGTCGCATGTTGGACTCGGATGTGTTTTAATGGAAGACAAAAAGGTGATTGCGTATGGATCTCGGCAGTTGAAAAGTCATGAAAAGAACTACCCGACGCATGATTTGGAGTTCGCAGCGGTGATATTTGCATTGAAGTTGAGGAGACACTTACTTTACGACACGCAGTGTAAAATCTTTACGGATCATAAAAGTTTGAAGTATGTCTTCATGCAAAAGGAACTGAATCTGCGCCAACGGCGATGGCTTGAGTATGTAGCCGATTATGATGTGGACATTCAATATCATCCGGGGAAAGCTAATGTTGTGGCCGATGCGTTGAGTCGGAAGCCAGGTAAAGTATTTCATCTTTTAGTCGAACATCTAGTGGAGGAATTTCTATTGATGGATATTTCCGTGAGAAGATATGAACCACAAAGTCATTCGGCAGTCGAAGAACCTTCATGGATGGTACTTGCAAGGCAACATCAAAAGGATGATCCGGATCTGTTATATTTATTTCTCCGAACTGAAAAGGACGAATTACCAGATTTTGCGATTGATGGTGCAGGCACGTTAAAGTATCGCGGTCGATTTTGTATCCCTGCAGTTGGAGACATTCGTGCGATGGTGTGTAGGGAAGCACATGGCTCAAGTATGGCCTACCATCCAGGCTCAACTAAAATGTACCGTGATTTGAAACAAATTGTCTGGTGGTATGGAATGAAAAGAGATATAGCGCAATTTGTATCTGTATGTCATACCTGCAAGCGGGTGAAAGCTGATCATGGAAGGCCTGGTGGCAAGTTGACGTCATTGGAGATTCCAACATGGCAATGGGAAAGCATTTCAATGGATTTTATTACAGGCTTACCCCGATCTCCACGAGGACATGACTCTGTATGGGTGATCGTGGATAGGTTGACCAAGTGTGCTCATTTCATACCCTTTAAGGTCAACTACCCAATGAAAACAATAGCGGAGCTATATTTCAATGAGATCATCCAACTCCATGGTGTGCCAGTCAATATCATTTCGGACCGGGATTCCCGATTTACTTCTCGTTTCTGGAAGAGTCTCCAAGAGGGCTTGGGGACAGATTTGAGGTATTCCACTGATTATCACCCTCAGACGAACGGTCAAACAAAATGAGTCAACCAAATTGTGGAAGATATGATTCGATGCTATATTCTTGAGTATGGTGGAGCATGGGATGAACGTTTGCGGCTTATGGAATTCAAATATAATAACAGCTATCAAGAAAGCTTGCAAATGGCTCCGTTCGAAGCTTTATATGGGCGTCGATGTCGGACTCCCCTCTTTTGGACTGAGGTTGGCGAGCGGCCTTTGTTGGGCCCAGAGGCGCTCGAGGACATGGAAGTTGCCGTACGACATATTCGAGAGAAGCTCCGGATCGCTCAAGAGCGATATGAAAAGTACGCCAACCGACGAAGGTCGGAATTAGAGTTTGCAGTGGGGGATTTCGAATTTCTGAGAGTCTCCCCAATGGTTGGAATTAAAAGGTTTGGAAAAGAGCGCAAATTAGACCCAAGGTTTGTGGGTCCCTTCAAGATTCTTGCGCGCGTTGGTGCATCCGCTTGCAAAATAGAATTACCCGTGAATTTTCCTGGTGTTCACGATGTGTTTCATGTTAGCCAACTTCGCAAGTGTGTGCGGAATGACAAGCAAGTGTTGGACGTTGTGCCGCAATTGGCGCCAAATCTTTCTTATGTGGAGATGCCCATCCGTATATTGGACTCCCAAGATCGCGTGTTGCGGAAAAAGAAGATTCCTATGGTCAAGGTGCTATGAAAAAATCAGAATTTGGAAAACACGACGTGGGAACTCGATTTAACGATTGAGGGCGGCTCACCCTCATTTATTCCCGTGAAGAAGCTGGTATGTGAACTTGTTGAATTCGTGTTTTGTTTTCATTTGCGTGATGTCCAAAAGAATGGAAAAGTTTCGAGGCGAAACTTTTTGTTAGGGGGAGTGATTGTAACGCCCCGGATTTTTGATTGCGTAAGGTTGATTGGCGTTACGTTGGCTTTGGCTGTTATTCGCGCATGGTTTTTTCGCGGGCTTTCGAGTGGCTGTTTTGGTAGCCTAGTTGCACAATTCCCCAGCAATCCGGAGTCCATTTATGGGGACTCGGTGAGGCCTCTTAGGGAATGCTTGCACTTTTGTTTCGAGCCCGGGTAATGTTGCGCAAAACGGATTGATAGTACAGCAAACAAAAAGGGTAAAAAGTCCTTAAGGCAAAAATGGTCTAGGACGACACAGAAACACTTTTCAAAACAGGGAAAAATAGCCGTTTTTGTGCGTGACACGGCCCCTGACACGGGCGTGACCTGGGCGTGACCTCCTTGACTAGACGAATTTTCTTGTGTCGAGTTGAGCTCGATGAATGGGGTACACGCCCCATGGAACGGGCATGTCATGGGTCGTGTCCCGCTTTATCGAGTGTCGAGTGTCGAGTGTCGAGTGTCGAGAGAGGGTACACGGCCTGTGATATGGGCGTGTCACAGGGCGTGTCCAGCTTATCGAGTGTCGAGTGTCGCGTGTCGAGTGTCGAGTATCAAGTGTCGGGTGTCGAGAGAGGGGACACGGCCTGTGACACGGGCATGTCATGGGGCATGTCCAGCTGTGTCGAGTGTCGACACTTTGTGTCGACGAGGTGTCGAGACACGGGCTACACGCCCTAGGTCACGGGCGTGTACCCAGCCGTGTACCGTGTGGATAAACTTGGATTTGCCGACTTTCTGCGCCGCTTAAGGTACACGCCCTGCGTCACGGGCGTGACATAGGGCGTGACAGGGCCGAAAATCGACTTTTTCCAATTTTTTGTGCCGTTCCTTTCCTTGATTCTGCATCTAACGGTCCAGCTCTGTTCTAGAGGAAATAAGGCCGAAACAGAAAGTTCTCCTCCTCATTTCACCTTCTTCCTCATCTTCTTCTTCATTCCAAAAGGAACTCAAGGGAGCAAAGCTAAGACAAGGGAAGGAAAGAGAGGAGCAGTCGTCGCGGTGTCATCTCGCTTCAGGCAAGCGGTGTTCTTCACCCTTGCTAATATTGTTTTCTTGTTCTTTGATTGTACAAACTAGCTAGCCTTATTATGCTGATTTTGTTTAGTTATCAATCCTCTTGATTCTCATCAAATTTCCCTATGCTCAATGAATTCGTATGCTAAGTTGATTCATGTAGTTTTCTTGTTCATGCTAAGTTGATTCATGTTCATGTAGCCTTGATTCTTTTTGTTTATAGCTTAATCATGTGCTTTGTTCTTGTCCTTCATCATGTCATTCATGTAGCTCGTAGCTCAATGACTCTTCTATCAAGTTTGACATAACTTGGGCAACTTGTAGTCATGAGTGAGGACGGTGAAATGGAACGTGTTTAGCTTGGGTTATGGTGAGTTTTGCGAGGCGAATTGTGAATCATGGCAGGAGCGTTTGTGTGAGAAGTCTACAAGGGGTGGTGTGGTTGCAGCCTTGGTGGCCACCGGGTTTGGTTTTGTGGTCATACAGGACCATTTTGGCCCCGATTTTGGGCTGGCTTTTATTGGTGCGTTCCACTTTAGGGCCGCCACCGAAAGACCCTTGAGGAATTGAACTTAGCCGCTGCTTATGCTTCACTAGGATGGTTGTTTCTTGTTCTAAAGATGATGAATTGGGCATGTGTATTGCCTTTTTGCTCCTGCGGGTTAAGTAGGACTCGATGAAAATTGTACGCACTTGGTGCGTTTGGCACTTGGGATTGACAGTATTGAATACTTGTTCTCCACCTGTTTTTGTTCACTCATTTTACTTACATGAAGTATTGCTACGGGGTCGGTAAGCCCCTTCATTATATTGTATAAACATACTGCTCTTTTTTTGTACCTTCGAGGATTGCTGAGGTATTCTTTCTTGAATGCCTCAGGTGCAGGTTGTAGCCGGTTGAGCGGCTAGGTTTTGTTGGTGGAGTTTCTTTGGAGGTAGCCGAGCTTACTTAGCGAGGTAGTTCTTTTCTTGTTGTACAGACATACTTGCACCCCAATGGGTTCGTGTCAGCTTGTTGGCGCCCATTGGTGGTTTTCTTTACTTATGATATATGACTGTTAGACTGCTAATGTGACTCATTTGAATGGACTGATGTCTACTTGCTCTTGGGAAGGGTTTATGGTAGGTTGCATTAGATATTTTTAAGCTAAACAAAACCTACTATTGTATAACATGCATAACATGTTTTGATAAACTAAGACATATTTTCCCAAACACGTAAAACGAATGATTTCTTATATGATTATAAATGTAGACTGCATATAGGAGTTCATCATAAGTAACTAAAATATTTTCCGCCGCGTACAAACACACATTTTGATTCCTAAAGCCGAGGGATACGGCCATTAAACTAAATGGTTTTCTTGCCTTTAAATGATGGATTTCAACTAGTCAAGTATGTGTCAATGGTTTGCCTGAGCGTGTGGAGTTATCCCCTGCACGACGTGGCATCATAACTCGTAGTTCCTCTTGCTCTGATACGATGTAATCGTTGAGGAAATGCGGGTTGTGACATAAACCTCACCCAAGAGGTTCCAACTCATCCCACTCCACAGGCTGCTGAAGATAGTGAAGAAGAAATCCAAGAGGAAGTAACTGAACTTCCATCAACAGCCAGTACCATTCCCCAAGAGGAATTATTTGCAGAAGCTATTGCTCAACCAACTCCACCAACTGACCTTATCACACTTAGAGATCACCCCATATCTCAAGTGATTGGGGACATTTCAGTTGGTGTACAGACAAGACATCAGCTCAATCAAGACTTGATGCATGCCTATTTTCTCTCCCAAATTGAACCTCTCACCATCCATGAAGCTGAGCAAGATCCCCACTGGATTCTTGCAATGCAAGAGGAACTAAATCAATTTGAGAGATGTAGAGTTTGAGATTTGGTTCCAAGACCCCTTAACTACCCAGTCATTGGAACCAAATGGGTATATAGGAACAAATTAGATGCACAAGGGAACATAGTAAGGAACAAGGCTAGACTAGTTGCCCAAGGATATAGGCAAGAAGAAGGAATAGACTATGACCAAACCTTTGCCCCTGTTGCAAGGTTGGAGGCCATTAGAATATTTCTAGCCTATGCAGCATATAAAAAGTTCAAGGTATTCCAGATGGATGTCAAGAGTGCCTTTCTGAATGGTGTACTTCAAGAAGAGGTTTATGTAGAACATCCTCCAGGTTTTATCTCTCTAACTCAACCCTCTTATGTTTACAAGTTGCATAAAGCTCTCTATGGTTTAAAGCAAGCTCCAAGAGCTTGGTATGAGACCCTAGCTTGCTTTCTTTTAGAGCATAAATTTACAAGAGAAACCTTAGATAAATCCCTTTTCACTAGACATCATAAGGACCAAATCTTATTGGTACAAATATATGTGGGTGACATTATTTTTGGGTCTACTGATCCCAAATTGTGCAAGAGGTTTGTTGACCTCATGCATTCCAAAGTTGAGATGAGTAGCATGGGTGAGCTTTCCTACTTCCTTGGTCTCCAAGTGAAGTAGCTCCCTGATGGTATCTTCCTCTCCCAATCTAAGTATGCTAAAGAGCTCATTAAAAAGTTTGGGATGGGTGATGCCTCAGGAATGAAAACACCTATGGCTACAAATGCTGTTGTGGATTCTGATGCAGTAGGGAAACCTGTATATGAGAAACTGTATAGGGCAATTGTTGGATCCCTATTATACTTAACAGCTAGCAGGCCTAACATAATGTTTGCCACATGCCTTTGTGCTAAATTCCAAGTTAATCCTAAAGAATCTCATCTTATTTTTCTAAAAAGGATTTTGAGATATATAAAGAGTTGTCCTAGTTTAGGACTCTGGTATCCTGCAGAGTCAGAATTTGAGTTAACTGGATACTCAGATGCTGACTATGCTGGATGTAGAGTGGACAGGAAAAGTACCTCTGGAACTTGCCAGTTCCTGGGTATAAGACTTGTCTCTTGGTTTTGCAAAAAACAGACATCTGTGTCTACATCAACTGCTGAGGCAGAGTACATGGCTGCTGGCAGCTGCTGTTCACAGATGCTATGGATACAAAACCAACTCCTAGATCATGGTATCAACTTAAATAATTCAACCTTATTTTGTGATAATACAGGTGCTATTGCTATAGCTCAGAATCCAGTTCATCATTCTAGGACTAAACATATTAAAATAAGACATCATTTCATTAGAGATAATGTGGACAAAAAGAAAATTAACTTGATCTACATTCCTACTGATCTACAGAGAGCAGATATCTTCACCAAACCCTTGGATAAGAAAACCCATCTGTTCTTTATAAATCAACTGGGAATGATTGATGGAGAAGAGTTAAATTAATTTCTGTCTGCATTCGACGAATTTTCCAGAGTTCGTCGAACGGAGTTCGACGAGTTAGGGAAAGTTTGAGAGATTTTTGTCGACCGGAGATCGACGAATTCTCTGTGTGGAAACAAGTTTCGTCGAACGGAGATCGACGAACCTTGCTTCAGAAACCATTTCGTAAAACGGAGTTCGACGAACTGTTTTCAATTCTTCTGAATGGGTTCGACAAACTACTCTCCTATACCTTATTTCGTCGATCTCAGTTCGAAGATTTGTCTTCTTTTCGTGGAACGGAGCTTGTCGATTCATATCCTGAAAATCTTATATCTATGTTTTCTTCGACCTTCGTCCCGCACTTTTAGTTCTTTTGCTCTTGATCGCCTTTTTCTCTGTAATTTTCTTTGCAGGTCATCAATGGCAATTCCTCCACGAGCACTTGCAGCGATGAAGTTTGATGCAGCATTCTCCATAGACTTTGAGTCCTTCCAGCATTCCGATCCGATTTTTCTGTATATCCTTGAATTACTTGAAGAACTGCATCTCAAGGACTTCATGACACGCAACATCAAGATACACTCAACCGAGATAAGAGAATGGGTATATACAGCCACAATTTCTGAAGATGGAAATCTGACCGGAAAGATTGGAAACACTACTGTTTCCCTGTCCCCAGCAGTACTCTCTGAAATATTTGGTCTGATCAATGCGGAAGATAATTTGGAAATGGACGCTAAGGAATATGCTGATATGCTGAAAGTCATGGGTTTCTCCGGCAACAACCCTAATAAGATTCTGAAGAAACAACTGTCCGCCGCTTATCAATTTTTGGCTGACATTATTGAGAAAATTCTGTTGGGAAAGCACTCGGCACATGACTACATCACTCTCCATCAATTCCTGATCATGTGCGCCGTACTCAACAAGCGTCAGGTTGATTGGGGCATGGTCTTCTTTGACCTTATCAAGAAAAGAACTAGCAAGAAGGAAGTCTGCTACGGCAGAATCCTGGGGATTTTCCTCCATGAAAAGGCCAGTGAATGTTTGGTCTCCCCGACCACATTCATCAATGCCAGCAAGCGCCTCACCTGCGCCTTGTTTGGCTGATGGGAGAGGACAATCTCCAAACCCTCCAAGGGTTCCTCCTCCTTCATCAATGCTTCTGAGAGCACTAAGACTGTCAAGGTCACTCCTCACCCTGACTCTGAAGAGGTCATTCCCCCTACCAAATCTCTTCCCACTCCTCCTGCACCTCAATTGACTCCACCTCAACATCAATCTCCAGCGCCTGATCCTACACATATGCCTACACCTCCAGTTTCCCCCACTGAAACACATATTCCCTCACCTCCTCCATCCCCTCTTCCACCACACCTTTCCACTATTCTATCCTACACCATACCCACTGCACCACAACCTGTTCTACCTCCCTTATCCCCTCCACATATTCTTCCTTCCTCCTTTACTATTCTCTCTCCACCTATGGATTCTTCCACCATTTCCACCATCATCTCTCTTCTGACTCCTCTTATCAAATCACTCATCACAGAGGTTATTACATCTCTGGTGAATTCAATTGATTCTTTATCTGCCCAAATCTCAGCCCTCTCTGCTGCCCCCTCTTCATTCAGGGGCCTGGCTCCAGGTTCTCCTGAACCCAGGTAGGGGGAGATGCCCCATGATGAAGCTGGTGCAGCTACTGCAGAAGTGAATACTGTTGATTCAGATACAGATACTACAGATATAGTTGATTCAGTGCTTGATAATGCACTTGCAGTTACAGGTACAGCAATAGATTTTATTCAATTCATGGAGACTGACAGTAGCCTTGATGAGTCAGTAGATTCAATAACAACTGCTGGTGATTTTCTTATAAATCCCACAGTTAATTTATCTGAGATACTTCAGATCTTTGATCATGTATATATGAAGCTTCCTTCAGTAGAGTTTGCTAAGCCATATTTGTCTATTGTCCAGTATACCTCTCCAGCAAATCCAGCAGTTGTCAGGCAACTTTGTGCATCCTTTGCTGTTCCCTCTGCTGTTCCAACTTCTGTGTCTATTCCAGAAATCTGCCCTGTCCCAGATTTTGTCATGGATGATTCTCCCATGCCTGATCTGGATGAGCTCATTTTGGCAGACATTGAGGAAGAGAACAAGGCAGCAGCTGCAAGTTCTGTCTCTACTGTTGTTAAACCTTCACCCTCTGAACAACCTCTTATCATTCCTGATGCCACTCTGAGGAAGCTGGATGCTTTATATGATAACCCTCAGAGTTCAAATTCTGATGATGATGATGATGAATCAGATGAGGAGGCTGCCAAAAAGAGAAAGAAGTTGCTCTCTAAGAAAAGGAAGGCTCCTCCTCCTGCTCCCAAGCCTAATCCCACTACAGACACTCCATATTATATTCTGCATAATGTTGCTCGTTACAAAGGGATGCCTGCATGGATGTGGTTATCTAAGAACCAGCAAAAAGAGAGGAAGAGGAGTAGGAGATACTCTCCTCCCCCAGTGCATAGATACAGAAAGGATCCTCCTCCCCCTCCTCCTCCAGCAGCAGGTGCATCTGGCTCAAGCTCTCAAAGATCTGCTCTTATTCAAACTTATCAGAGACAAACAGGGAGATCCTCTGGTAGTAGTCAGCCAAGGCCACCATATTCAAGCAGTCAACACCACCAACATCAACAGCAGCACCCCAGGAATCTAAGGAACATGAAGCTGAAAGGCCCTATTCTCCTCCTGAAGATCCAGAAATAGCCAACACAGCCAGAATGGCAAGATTCCAAGAAATCATTGGCTTTTCTCTATTCAAACTTCCAGACCCTTGATCTGATCATTTTTGAATGTAACTGTTCCCATTTGAATAAAAGTTATATTCTTCAGCTTGGCAACTTCATTTATCTTTTGATCCAACAATTTCTCTGAATCAGATGCAGTCAACTTAAGAGCAGCAATTTCCTTAGGCTGGTTTTTGACAAGGTTTCTGCTTCTCTTAAGTGCATGCAACAGATCACCATATTCATCAATAAGTTGATGAACATCCCCTTCAGATTCTGAACCATCCACATCTCTTGATGCAGATGCTTCTGATTCTAATCCAGTATAATAATCAGAAATAGATGAAAAGTTGTTTACCTTACTAGGACCAGGCTGATCCTAGTAATGATCTTCCTCAGTCAATGCCATCAACCCTCTGCAGTGATGATCTTTAGTCATATTAATAGAGTCCAGCATTTGCAAGAACTCAGATTATTATACATCATAGAAACCAAGTGGATCTACATGAACAAACTGGATGAAAATGGTGTTATAGTAAGAAAAAGGGCTAGACTGCTTGCAAAGGGCTATAGACAAGAAAATGGTATAAATTTTGATCAAACGTTTGCACTAGTGGCTAGATTGGAAGCTATTAGTCTCTTCCTTACGTATGCAGCCTACAAAAGATTTAAGGTTTACCAAATGGATGTGAAGTCAGCCTTCCTTAATGGTAACCTCAAAGAAAAGGTCTATGTTGAGCAACCTTCAGGTTTTATTGACTCCACTCATCCTAATTATGTTTATCTTTTAGTTAAGAGTCGACACTTCAAGTGTTGACTCTTTAGCTAAGTGTCGACACATTGTGCTGAGTGTCGACACATTCTTCAAATGCTGACACCCAGCACAATGTGTCGACACTTAGTTGAAGACTCACACTTGAAGGAAGTGTCGACACAAGGAGCTGTGTCGACACTTAGCAAAGAACAGAAAGAGCAGCAAATTATTCTAAGTACAAGTGTCGACACTAAAGGAATGTGTCGACACTCAGCTGAAGTCTCAACAAGAAGAAGATGTGTCGACACAAGGAGCTGTGTCGACACTCAGCAAGAATCAACACAAAAGACTATGTGTCGACACCTAGAAGCAGTGTCGACACTTGACAGATTCAACACAAGGAGATGTGTCGACACAAAGGAGATGTGTCGACACTTAGAAGAATACAGTTAAAGATAGAAGAACAAGTACTTGTGTCGACACTCAATTTCAGTGTCGACACATACAGAAGAATCTGTGTCGAGACATACAAGGAATTGTGTCGACACCTTGTAGACTAGTGTCGACACTTATACAACATGTGTCGACACTTGGACTATAAGTGTCGACACTTAAAGACAGAAAGTCTCGACACTTATAAACAGTTAGAGATTTTCAAGAAGTGACTGGTTGACATGACAGCTGCCGTTCCAACCGGTCTACAGCAACTGTCAGAGAAGTCAGAAGTCAGTTATGAACCGGACCAGCCGGTTACCATGAAGAATGCCTATAAATAGGCACCCACAGTTTACAGAAACGGTGGTTGTTGAGGTTGTAGATCAAATTGTTAACAGAGTTCAGATTATTGTTGAAGTAATCATTAAAGTGGTATACTGAGTATCAACACAAGAAGATCTTGCAGTCCATCTGCAGATCTAAGAAGTTGAAGAGAGAGGGCTCCTTCCAAGAAAACAGCCTCAGGAACTAGGCTGAGAAGAAGGATTCAGATTCAGTTCTGGGTCTTAAGTAGCAGAGGTCAAGGAACAACTGCAGAGGATTCAACCTTATTCAGTTCTACTCAAGAAGCTTTGAAGAAAGCTAAGTCAGGGTGAATCCAGCTGAGTTCTTCCAAGAACTCATCAAGTATCTCTCAACTCCCCTCCTGTAATTCTGAGTTGTAGAGTTATTATTTCTATTACATTTGTAACTTGTAGGATCCATTGGATCTGAGTGATTGTAAGCCTATATTTATAAAGGCTGAGGGTAGGGCTTGTTAGCCTGAGTGTAGGAGATATAGATCTCTGAGTGTAGGCCTTGGTTGGCTGAGTGTAGGCCTTGATTGGCTGAGTGTAGGCTTTGGGATAAAGCTGAGTGTAAGGCTTTGGGCCTGAGGTAGGAACCAATCTGGGTTCTGAGACAGTGGAGAAGTTAGGCTGAATCTAGTACACGGCTAGATAGGCGAAGGGGGAAAGTGGATGTACCCATAACTTGGGGAACCACTATAAAACACTGTGTGCTGTGCTGTGTTTGTGCTGTGGATGATCTGTGTATGTTTGATTATTGCTGATTGCTGTAATAAACTAGTTAGAAATCTGTGATATAACTGTTTGGCTGCCAACAAAGTTAGAAAAGGATTAGGTCACCTATTCACCCCCCCCCCCCCCTCTAGGTGTTTAGGTACCATATCTTTCAAGTGGTATCAGAGCCAGGTTCCTCAAAACAAGGACTAACAGTCTGAGGAGATCCTGTCTGGCAGATTCAGTGTTAAGGCAATTCACAGATTCAAGAAATTCAAGAACATCAAGAACCATGGGTTCTTATGAGAATCACAAGGAATTGGGTTCCATGAAGTTACCCATATGCAGGAAGGAGATCTTTGGGATCTGGAAGGAGAGGGTAAGGCTATTTATGGAAGCCTCTGACCCTAGAATCTACATCACAGTTAAGGAAGGGCCTTATGTGCCAATGAAGATTTCAGTATTGGATGCAAATCAGAGGACTCCAAAGGATTTCTCTGAGATGACTAAGGATGAGATTGTCCTAGCAACCATGGACAAGAGGGCACAGAACATAATAGTTAGTGCCATTGATGATGCCACCTTTCAGAATTTAATTCACTGTAAAATAGCAAAAGAGATGTGGGATACTCTCATTGTCTATATGGAAGGTTCTGAAGAAGTTAGGCAAGATAGGAAGTCCTTGCTTAATCAGGAGTATGAAAGCTTTAGGCAAGGAAAGGGTGATAGCATCACTGAGTGCTATAAGAAATTTTACAGAATAGTTAATGAACTTATGTCTTATGGAAGAGAGTTCACTAACTATGAACTAAATGACAAATTCTTAAGGTCCCTAACCAAAGATTGGGATACCAAGATCTGTGCCATAAGAGAAATGGCTAAGTTGGGGGAAATTCCTCCTCCCACACTGTTTGGCAAGCTATTATCTTATGAAATGCAGTTAACAGTAAGAAAAGAGGAGGAGAAGTCAACAAGGACTGAGCACAAAGAAAGGACTGTTGCTTTCAAGACAGAAGTTCCCAGAAAGAGCAGGAATAGGTCTTCAACTCCACCTCCAGAGGTAGTTGAATCTGAGTCTGATGAGTCTGTTAGCACAAAGTCTAAGAGCAGTGAAAGTGATGAAGACTTTGCTGCTTTCACCAGACACTTTCAGAAGTTTTTGAAAAAGAAACAGTGGAGGTCAAGGCCTTCTACATCACAAGGTAAGGAAGACTCTTATCAGAAAAAGAGATCTTCAAAGAATGACAAGAAAAGGACAAAATCAAGCAGGGCAACTGGTTCAAAGATTGTTTGTTATTGCTGCAATAGACAGGGACATGTTATTGCAGATTGTCCAGAGAAGAGAAAGGAATCAGGTGACAAGAAAAAGACTCACTTCAAAGGGAAGAAAGAAAAGTCTTTTGTTGCTAAGAAGGAGAAGACTCTATCAGACATCTCTTCTTCTGAAACTGAGTCTGAGGCTGAAGCCTATATAGGACTATTTGCAGAAGAAGAAGAGGAAGACTTCATGCAGATCTTGGAGTCAATTTATGAACAAGAAGACAGTCATTGCCAAGGACTAATGGCTTTGACAGAGAGTGCCAAGATCCTAGAGCAGCCAGGACCAAGTCAGGTACAAGGTTCAAGTTCAAGTTCAGTTTCTTGTTCTAGTTCAGATTCAGATTCTTCTTCATCAAGTGATGAGAATATATCTGAGTCTGAGGAAGATATTCATCAACTTATAGATGAATATAAGGTACTGTTGCAAGCCTACAAGAAAAGCAAGACCCTAGCCAAAAGTCAGGCAAAGGAGATTGCTGATCTCAAGGCTGTTGCAACAGATTTTGAGAAGCAAATTGATCAAAAACTGAATGAGGTAGCCAGGCTGAAACACATTACAGTGATTCAGATGGGAACTATCACCTATAAGAATGATCAAATTAAGAAACTGGAGATCAATCTTCAGAAAGAAAGAGAACTAGTTGCTAGGTTTTCAAAACCTAAATCAGTGCTACCTTTGATTGATGAATTTGTTCATCAAAAAGGCAAGGCTGGACTGGGTTTTGTTAGACCTGCAGGGACTGAGCAGTCCAAGTTTAAGTCCAAGGGCAAAGCCCCAACATTCAACAAGCCTGCTGTAGTCAAGACTGCAAAGGTTGTACCTAAGCAAAGGTACAACAAGTTTGAATGCTGGTGCTGTGGCAAGATTGGCCATTTTGCAATGGACTGTTGGCACAATGCCAGTGCCAAGGTGAGTAGCAAGTTACCTGGTGGAAAGCCAGTAGGTAGCTTTGTCAAATTGCAAACTAACAATCACCAAGGACCCAAGAATGCTTTGGGTTCTAAGGTTCATTAATTTGTTTTGCAGGTGAATCCAAGTGGCCACACCCCTACATGGTACTTGGATAGTGGATGTTCCAGACATATGACTGGAACAAGGGGACTACTGAAGGACTATATTCCAATCAAAAATGGTCCTAAAGTGACCTTTGGTGGTTCTGAAAAAGGAATCATCAAAGGGTTTGGTAATATTTCTTCAAACCTTGTTACCATTACTCAAGTGGCTTATGTTAAAGGGTTGAAACACAACCTTATAAGTATAAGTCAGTTAAGTGATGTAGGGTATGACATCTCATTTGTTAAAAATGGTTGTCATATCAAGAGGTCAAGTGATCAAGAGATCATTTTGACAGGATATAGAAAGAGGAATGTCTACTGTCTAGACATTATGATTGAGAACAATGGTTCTCCTGTTTGTCTTGTAGCTGATGAGACAGTCTCTCATTGTGTCAAGTGGCACAAGAGGCTAGCTCATCTTAACTACAAGACTATTAGCAAACTCTTTAGCAAAGAGTTAGTGAGGAATGGTCCTCAAGTTAAGTGTGTTAATGATGGCATTTGCTCAGCTTGTCAAAAGGGCAAGCAGACTAAATCCACCTTTAGGAGCATAGATAACAAAGATGCTGTGAGGTGTTTATACCTCTTGCATATGGATCTCTTTGGTCCAATGCCAGTTCACAGCTTAGGTAGGAAGGTCTATACCTTTGTAGTTGTTGATGACTACTCAAGGTTTTCCTGGGTGTTCTTCTTAAGGCAGAAATCTGAAACACCTAGTGTCTTCTACAGCTTTGTCAAGCAAATTCAGAATGAACTAACTAGTACTGTGGTCAAAATTAGAAGTGACCATGGTACTGAGTTTCAGTCTGAAAGCATGACAAAACTATGTGAAGACTTTGGGATATTTCAAGAATTCTCTTCACCTAGAACACCTCAGCAAAATGGCATTGCTGAAAGGAAGAATAGGACCTTGATAGAGGTTGGTAGGACCCTACTTAGTGACACATCACTGCCAGAGTATTTCTGGGCTGAAGCATTTAACACTGCATGCCATGTGATAAATAGGGCTACCATCACTAAAAGGCTAAACAAGACCCCCTATAAAGTAGTGAAAGGCAGGAAACCAAATCTATCCTATTTTAGGATCTTTGGTTGTAAATGCTTCATACTTAACAATGGGAAGTCTTACTTAACAAAGTTTGCTGCCAAGTCCCAAGAGGGAATATTTGTTGGGTACAGCAATAATAGTAAGGCTTATAGAGTCTTCAACTTGACTACACAAGTTGTAGAAGAATCAGTGCATGTAGTTTTTGATGAGACAAAACTAATTAACAATGAGTTGTCTAGCAATGTATGCAGCCCCACAGGTTTGACAAAGAAATTGGACAAGCTTACTATAGAAGAAGTACCAGCTGCAAGACAGCAAGTTGAGGAGAGTAGCTGTTGTCCAGGGGGAGAACTACATGTGCCAATTGCTGAAGAAATCCAAGGAATACAGCATGATGCAGATGCTGAAGTGGTTCAACCAGATGTAAGGATGCCTCCAGCCCATAGGCATCTTAGAGATCATCCAGTGGAGCTGATCATTGGAGATCCAAGACAAGGAGTTCAAACCAGGAGCAGATACATGAATGAAGCAATCTACTCCAGCTTTTTGTCTCAAGTTGAACCTAAGAAATTTGAAGAAGCTATACAAGATCCACAATGGACTGAAGCTATGCAAGAAGAGCTTAATCAGTTCAAAAGGTGCAAGGTTTGGGAACTGGTTCCTAAACCTAAAGACCACAATGTAATAGGAACTAAGTGGATTTACAGAAATAAGATGGATGAACAAGGGGTCATCATAAAGAATAAAGCAAGACTGGTTGCAAAAGGATATAGGCAAGAAGAAGGTATTGATTTTGATCAAACCTTTGCCCCAGTAGCCAGACTGGAGGCCATAAGGATGTTCTTGGCCTATGCAACCTATCAAGGATTCAAGGTTTACCAGATGGATGTCAAGTCAGCATTCTTAAATGGTAATCTTAAGGAAGAAGTCTATGTGGAGCAGCCTTCAGGTTTTGTTGATCCAACTCAACCTCATTATGTCTATAGACTTAGGAAAGCCTTATATGGGTTAAAGCAAGCCCCTAGAGCTTGGTATGAAACCCTATCTAGTTTCCTCATTGAGAACAAGTTCTCAAGGGGGAAAATAGATAAGACTCTATTCCTTAGGGAATCTAGAGGCAAAGTCATACTTGTCCAAATATATGTAGATGACATTATATTTGGGTCTACTGAAAGTAGCCTTTGCAGAAAGTTTGCAAAGCTTATGCAAAGTCAGTTTGAGATGAGTAGTATGGGAGAGCTGAAGTTTTTCTTGGGTCTCCAAGTTAAACAGACTGAAAATGGTTTATCCATATGTCAGTCCAAGTTCACCCTAGAACTCATAAGGAAGTATGGTATGGATTCATCCAGTACCATGAAGACTCCTATGGGGTCAAGTATGTCTCTTAGCAAGGATGATGCAGGGAAACCTGTAGATGAAACCTTGTATAGAGGGATAGTTGGCTCCCTACTATACTTGACTGCAAGTAGGCCTGACATTATGTATGCTACATGTGTTTGTGCCAGGTATCAAGCCTGCCCTAAAGAATCTCATATGACTGCAGTCAAAAGAATATTGAGATATCTAAAGGGCACTCCCTATCTAGGCCTCTGGTACCCTAGGAATGGAGATTTTGATCTAACAGGTTATTCAGATGCAGACTTTGCAGGATGCAAAGAGGATAGAAAGAGTACTACTGGAACCTGTCAATTCCTAGGTGGGAGACTAATTTCATGGAGCAGAAAGAAGCAAACCAGTGTGGCTATCTCCACAGCTGAGTCAGAGTATGTGGCTGCAGGAAGTTGTTGTGCTCAACTTCTGTGGATTAAACATCAGCTAGAGGACTATGGATTTCAGGTAAGTAGAACTCCACTTTTCTGTGATTCTACTAGTGCTATTTCAATAGCTAATAACCCTGTATCTCATAGTAGGACAAAACATATTGAAATTAAATATCACTTTCTTAGGGAACATGTAGAAAGAAATGATATTGTACTTGAATATGTTAAAACAGATGAACAAATAGCTGATATGTTTACTAAGCCACTAGAAGAAGCTAAGTTCAATAGATTCAAAATTGAACTAGGAATGATCAACTTAGACTAAGTTTACAGAACTAGAAAATTGACTAAGTAAAAATGTGTCGACACATAGACAAGTCTATGTCGACACAGAATAGTAGTGTCGACACTTCAGGAAAAAGGTGTCGACACATCTAGGATGTTGGTGTCGACACTTCAGAATGTCAGTGTTGACACATGTCAAGTAGGTGTCGACACATCCAATATGGTGTCGACACTTATGTTTTACTCAGAATTTTTCTAAGTAAAGTCTCGACAATGTGTCGAGATATGTTGTGTCGACACATAACCAAGTATCGACACATACAATCTGTTGACTAAACTTGTGTCGACACATATGTGTCGAGACATTATAAGTCAGTGTCGACACTTATTGCCAGTGTCGACACATGTTTAGCTTGCTGTCCCGCCTGTTCATCTTCAAAATTCGACAGGTATAAATAGGGTTCTGTCTCTGATTGTCGACACGCTTTCAAAGTTTCGAGACCAAAACTATTGTGTCGACATTTCTCTTTTCTCAAGACTAATTCTCCAAACCCTAATGGCTCCCAAGCTCGAGGAGAACGTTAATGAAGGCTATGAACTTGTGCGCGGCGCGTTCGAAGATGGAGATCAAGAAATCCAATCAGTGGTAACCCTAGTCAGCGATTCTGGACTAGAATATTTGGTTTCAGAACCAACCAAGATCTGGAAGAAGGAAGTTCTTGAATTCCTTACTGGAGCTACAGTTGATGACTCTGGATATAGAATCAAATCCAGAGTGCATGGATCCAAAGTCAAGGTCTCACCAAAAAGTCTAAGGAAGGTACTCCAGCTACCTAAGACTCAAGATGAAGAAGAAGTTTCTACATCCAAGACCAGGGAAGCTCTTACCTGGTGTGGACTTGATCCAAAGCTGAAGATAGGTTCTGTCTTTAACAGGAAAGGCATGAACAGTCAAGGAAAATTTCTGTCTGAAATTATGGGAAAGGTCATTCTCAGTAAGCCTGGAGGGCATGACAGGGTGTCTGCCTCCATGTTTGAAATTATGACTAGAATCATCTTTACCCTGAAAATAGATTGGTCTCTAGTGGTATATGATAAAATCAAGGAGAGTTTGAAGAAGCCCAATCTGGGCAGAATTATAAGTCTCTACCTGGCTGGTACAATACCAGAGGTAATGAGCACTGCTGCTGGAAGCAAGATCAATCATATGAGAAAGATGGATATGAGGATCTTATCTAGGTGGGAAAGGGTGCTGTCAAAGGATATGCCTACCCCTGAGAAGCAAGTTACTAAGAAAGATTCTCCTCCCAGGAAGAAAAGGAAAACTGTTGTTGTGGCACAAGAGTCCTCAAGCAGTTCTGAGAGTGAAGAACAGGTGGTGTTCACACCTGATGAGCAAGAGGAGGAGACTGTAGTCAAGACCCCAGCTACTCAAGATGTAGCTGAGATCCAGGAGGAGCTGCCTCAAGCTAGCCCCATCCATAGAGATCACAGCCAGGGGGAGCTTCCAGTAGTAGAAGAACCATCTACTCTGGACAGTGAGCAAGCCACCATCATTATCCAAGAGGTACTCACTGACTTAAAAACTTTAGACTATATTATAGAAGATGCTAATTTGTCTGCTGTCCATCAGCAAACTCAGCTAGACAAACAAGTTCCAGATGTTGTTTTAGAAGACAAATCTGCTGAACAAGAAGTGGTACCTGAGTCAGTGGTTGAAGAGCCAAGACTGTCTCCAGCTCCATCTCAACCTGAATATACAATGGAGGATTTGTTTTTGAATTTAGATCAAGAGGATTTTGACATGGACAAGGTTGCTGCTGCTGAAGATAAGAGTGTTGCTGCTGAGGGGGAGCACATGTCAGTTCTGGAAGAGCCTATTAGGCTGGAAACTGAGCAAGCACCTGCTGTGCAAACTGAGAGGCCTGAGAGCCCTAAGAATACAGTTGAAATTGCCAGCACCTCTGCCTCTGAAGATGAGGAAAGTGCTAGGGCCAAGAAAAAGAAATTGTTTGTATTCAAAAGAAGAAGTCAGAGCTACAAGAAGGCTCTACAAACTGTTGCTCAACAATCCTTAGTCACACAAGCTCCATCACCTGATTACAGTGCCTTAATGGTAGCCATGCAAATCAAGCTGGATGAGCACAGGAAAGCCATAGAGACTTATGTTGATGAAGGGCACAAGACCCTACAATTTGATCTGGCACAAGAAATCAAGTCAATAAGGTTTGAGATGAACCTTAATAAAAAGGAGATGACTGAATGTTTTTCAAAGGGTGGTAATGCAGTGGTCTATTTGGCAACTCACCAGGAGAAGATCAAGGCTCAGGTAGATGATATAGCATTAAAGCAAGGGTATGTGCTGGAGAATCAGTTAAGAATGAATGATAACTTGACTGCCTCCCACAATGCTATAGTTACTGAATTGAAGACTAAAACTACTGAACCTTCTACATCTGCTGCTACAGTTAAGGCTGATTTTGATAAAATCTTTCAAGCTGAGATTACTGCTGTCAAGACTGCCATACAAGATTCCCAGAAAGCAATCTCTGAACAACTTACAAAGCTTAGACCTTACTTTAAAGATGGAATCAGGTACTTGGATGGTCAAATCCGATTCCAGAAGGATGATGTAAGAGATCATGTTGCTCAAGAAGTCATAAAGGGGGAGAAAGTGTTAGTCAAGGCCAGTTCTGAACATGCAAAATGGATATCCAATTCCATCAGGGCTACACTTGGATATCCTCCCCTGTGTGATGACAATGAAGTTGCTGAATCTGGACTGAACCCTGCATATTTTGGAGGTGAGCCACAAGAAGTAGCTCAAGTTATTTATCCACCTCCAAATTTTGAAATGATTCAAGCAGAGGTAAGCACAATGTATAGCCCATCTGAGGGCAAGGACAATGTCCATTTAGAAAAGGTTGTTCAACCTATAACAGCAGCTATGCAAGAGGCCTTAGACAAAGAAGAAGAGGCAAGGTTGTCAAAGAAGAGGTTTAGGGAACAAGCTGAACTAAAGCCAGACTTTGAACAATGGAGCCCTACCTCTAGAAATATCATTCTAACTGCCTGGAAAGCTGCTAAAGACAACACTACTGATAGAAACAAGTGGTTCTCTGAAGCAGAATGGAGGAAGCATGAGATCAGGCAAGAAGCCATTGTTCAGCACAGAAGGAAGGCTAAGATGGGAAAGCTACCTCCTACAGCTGTGGAGCCTAGCAAGTACTTCCCCAAGCCCTATCATTATTTTGAAAGACAAAAGATCAAGGCAGACAAGAAAGATCTAAAAGGCAAGAAGCCTGCTGATGCTGAGCCTACTGCTGCTGCTGCTGTCAAGGCTAAAGTCCAGGCTGGCAAAGGAATTGTTATCAAAGAACCTGATCAGAAATAGATTAGGAATTAATTTGAAGATTGTTGTAATCTTTTGTATGAGAAACATTTTTGTAAATCATTAAAGATGTATTAGAAAAATGTTAGAACAATTTATGATAAATATATTTTCATGATTGTTCTGAGTATGTATTTCTTGTTTATTCTGCAATGTTGAATGTGTATATGTGTGAAGTTTTACATGTTCATGTTAACCCTGCTGATTATAATCTGCTTTACATCATTTTGTAATTTTTAATTATGAATGGTGTATATCACTGACTAAGGGTTATGACTTCTCCAAATAGGGGGATATTGTTGGGTACATTGGTCAAATGTACCTGATTTGAAGAAGTCTGACCCAACTCAATGATATACATCATAATGTATTTGATGTATGTTTGAGTTACTTGTGCAGGTTAAGAAAGTAATGGACTAAAGCAAAAAGTTTCTAAGTCCATGTGTCGACACCCAGAGGGAAAGTGTCGACACTTAAGAAAGCCTGTGTCGACACCCAGACAAGCAGTGTCGACACTTGGAGTCATTGTGTCGACACCTGGGATGCAGAGTCGACACCAGACAGAAAGTGTCGACACTTGGAGCTGTGTCGACACTCAGTGAAGAAAAGTGCAGACAGAAAGTGTCGACACAAGGAGTTGTGTCGACACTCAGTGAAGCAGTGTCTACACCAGAAAGTGTCGACACTTGGAGCTGTGTCGACACTCAGCAAAAGTCTGCAGAGTCTAAGTACATGTGTCGACACTCAACACAATGTGTCGACACTATGCTGAAGAGTCAGCACTTAAAGTAAGTGTCGACACTAAACACAATGTGTCGACACTCAACAGAAAGAGTCATCACTTGAAGAATGTGTCGACACTCAACACAATGTGTCGATACTATGCTGAAGAGTCAGCATTTGAAGAATGTGTCGACACTCAGCACAATGTGTCGACACTTAGCTAAAGAGTCAACACTTGAAGTAAGTGTCGACACCCAGCACAATATGTCGACACTTAGCTGAAGACTCAACACTTGAAGGAAGTGTCGACACAAGGAGCTGTGTCGGCACTTAGCAAAGAACAGAAAGAGCAGCAAATTATTCTAAGTACAAGTGTCGACACTAAAGGAATGTGTCGACACTCAGCTGAAGTCTCAACAAGAAGAAGATGTGTCGACACAAGGAGCTGTGTCGACACTCAGCAAGAATCAACACAAAAGACTATGTGTCGACACCTAGAAGAAGTGTCGACACTTGACAGATTCAACACAAGGAGATGTGTCGACACAAAAGAGATGTGTCGACACTTAGAAGAATACAGTTAAAGATAGAAGAACAAGTACTTGTGTCGACACTCAATTTCAGTGTCGACACATACAGAAGAATCTGTGTCGAGACATACAAGGAATTGTGTCGACACCTTGTAGACTTGTGTCGACACTTATACAACATGTGTCGACACTTGGACTATAAGTGTCGACACTTAAAGACAGAAAGTCTCGACACTTATAAACAGTTAGAGATTTTCAAGAAGTGACTGGTTGACATGACAGCTGCCGTTCCAACCGGTCTACAGCAACTGTCAGAGAAGTCAGAAGTCAGTTATGAACCGGACCAGCCGGTTACCATGAAGAATGCCTATAAATAGGCACCCACTGTTTACAGAAACGGTGGTTGTTGAGGTTGTTGATCAAATTGTTAACAGAGTTCAGATTATTGTTGAAGTAATCATTAAAGTGGTATACTGAGTATCAACACAAGAAGATCTTGCAGTCCATCTGCAGATCTAAGAAGTTGAAGAGAGAGGGCTCCTTCCATGAAAACAGCCTCAGGAACTAGGCTGAGAAGAAGGATTCAGATTCAGTTCTGGGTCTTAAGTAGCAGAGGTCAAGGAACAACTGCAGAGGATTCAACCTTATTCAGTTCTACTCAAGAAGCTTTGAAGAAAGCTAAGTCAGGGTGAATCCAGCTGAGTTCTTCCAAGAACTCATCAAGTATCTCTCAACTCCCCTCCTGTAATTCTGAGTTGTAGAGTTATTATTTCTATTACATTTGTAACTTGTAGGATCCATTGGATCTGAGTGATTGTAAGCCTATATTTATAAAGGCTGAGGGTAGGGCTTGTTAGCCTGAGTGTAGGAGATATAGATCTCTGAGTGTAGGCCTTGGTTGGCTGAGTGTAGGCCTTGATTGGCTGAGTGTAGGCTTTGGGATAAAGCTGAGTGTAAGGCTTTGGGCCTGAGGTAGGAACCAATCTGGGTTCTGAGACAGTGGAGAAGTTAGGCCGAATCTAGTACACGGCTAGATAGGCGAAGGGGGAAAGTGGATGTACCCATAACTTAGGGAACCACTATAAAACACTGTGTGCTGTGCTGTGTTTGTGCTGTGGATGATCTGTGTATGTTTGATTATTGCTGATTGCTGTAATAAACTAGTTAGAAATCTGTGATATAACTGTTTGGCTGCCAACAAAGTTAGAAAAGGATTAGGTCACCTATTCACCCCCCCCCCCTCTAGGTGTTTAGGTACCATATCTTTCAACTTGATCTCTCTGTCTTGTAGGAAAATGGTGATTTCTCAGGTGACTCTCTCTGCGATGAAATTTGATGCAGGATTTGATATTGACATGGAATCATTCAGTCATTCTGATCAAGTTTTCTAGGACATTGTGAAATTATTTGAGGATCAGAATCTGCGGAACTTTATGACCCCAAGGATCAATCTCCCAGTTGCTGAGATCAAAGAATGGGTTCATAGAGCAAGGATTCCTAATCAGACAACTATTACTGGATCTATCTCTGGGAATCAGGTTTCACTTACCCCAACTATTTTATCTGAAATTTATGGATTAGTTAATGGAGAAGATGACATAGAATTATCTAGTTCAAAAATAAATGTTATGCTAGGTAGAATGGGACACATTCAAGGAAACCCTAACCACCTCCTGAAGAAAAACTTTTTATAGACTATAAATTCTTAGCAGATGTAGTTGGAAAGGTTATTCTGGGCAAAAACTCTGCCCATGATTATGTGACCAGGTACCAATTCCTCTTGATGAGTGCTATGGTGGACTAGAAAACTATAAACTGGGGGACAATTTTATTTGATTCATTTAAAAAGAATATTAATAAGAAGGATGTCAGTTATGGAGGATTTTAGGAATTTTCCTGTAGGCAAAGTGTCCAGAACATTTGGTCTCTTAGACCATTCATATTAATGCTTCCAAAGGCTGACTTCTGCCTTGTTTGGAAGATGGGAGAGGGTAATCCCTAAGCCATTCAGGGATACCTCTTTTAGGGTTGCTTTAGAAAGCACAAGGGCTATTCCTGCCACTCTCTCAACCCTAGAAGAGGTCTCTGATCCTCATGTTTCTTCTCCTCAACCATCTCCACACCATTCCCCTAGACCCTCCACTCCACCTTCTTAACAACAATATTTACCAGAAGAAGTTCCATCTTCAGCCTTCACAACCACTTCACATGTTCCTCAGTCACCTCAATAGCTCCATTTATCTGAAGATATTCCATCCACATCATTTCATATACATTCCCCCATTCATCAGTCACCTTCATCTCCAATACTTTCATTTCCTCACTTCTCTCTATTACACTCATCTCCACCATATTCAGCTCCATGGCATATATCTCCACCACATTCACCAATCTAGGAAATCTTTCAAGATGCAATTCCCTCTGTCATCCCTCCATCATCTATTCCTCAGGCCTTCACCATATGTTCCACCTATACAACCACATCTTCTCCATCTTATTCTACTAAAATTCCATCCTCTTCATCTACTCAGCATCCCCCTGAGTATATGTGTTGAATTTCTCTTCCATTACTAACAATCTTCTTTATTTCATTACTCCAACCCTTAAGAAGCTCTTAGATGAAGCTTTAGCTCCTGTTATAGCTTTTATTTCTGCTCTCTCCTCTAGAATTGACTCTTTCCAAACTATCCTTTCTTCTGGGGGCCTAGATTCAGGTCTCCTTGGATCTAGGCAGGGGAGATGTTTAATGAAGAAATTTTAGTTTCAGTTGAAGGTCCACAGGTTACAACTGCATCATTTTGTGTTTCGAATAAAGAAATGTTTTCAGTTAAGGATGTGTTGTCAGCAGAGCCAGAAATAAATAATGTTGGTGATGTTTTTATTAATCCCACAGTTAACTTGCATTCTTTGTTATCAGTATTTGATTTACAGTATGGTTATGTTCCCAGTTTACCCAGCTTACTAGTTTTTGAAGATTTTTCTAAAGCATTAGTATGTTATACTGCTCCTGTTAATTCCATTATTTTAGAACAACTGAAATCAAGTCTCAGAATAAAGACTCCTAGTTCTAATCCAGTCCCTCAGACTGAAATAACTGATAATATAGTAGATTTATAGGGCAAGTTTCTTCCCCACCTACTTTTGCTCGGGATGAAACTCCAATGCCCAACTTTGATGATCTTCTTAATGAATATATGGAGCAGGAAGAAGACATTATAACTGTACAGCCAGAGGCTCATTCTATTGATCAGACTAATTTACTTAAACAAATTGGTAGTTTATAAGATCAACAAGAGGAAGAATCTGATGATAACTCAGAGTCTGATGAGTTAGAAGACTCAAGCTCTAAGAAAAGAAAATTAAAGAAGAAGGATCCAGACATGGTTGCTTCTCAACCTTACTTAACTTCAAATATTCCATACTACATTCTGCATGGAATTTCTCTCACTCCAGACATTCCACACTGGATGAGATATTCCAAGAATGAGCTGAAAATGGGAAGAAGATGAGGAGATATTCTTCACCTCCAAGGTCTAGGAGAGGACCTCCTCCTCCAGCAGCAGGTTCATCTGGTAATATTTCTTATTCTCAAAAGCCTACATCTTATAATTATTCAAGATATTCTTAGGACAGACAGGATAGACCTTCAAGGTCAGATTCTCACAGCAGCCAGCAACAGCAATTAAGTCAAAGCAGTCAGCAACAGCAATCAAGCCAAGAGAGGCCACCTTCACCAGTATATGATCCAAAGATTGATCCAGATTTCAGAATGGCAAGGTTTAAAGAGCTGGTTGTTCTTTCACATATTAAGAAAGCTAGTGCAGAAGGCAAGGACACTTCACAGTTCACCATCATGTCCTCATATAGGGAAACGGAGCTTGACAGATATTCAAAGATAAGTTTATTCAATGTTGACAGGTACATGAATCTGCATCCAGAGGCAATAGTTCCCAGAACCACCTCTCTGAAAATTATTGGCTCTCAAGATTTAAAGATGAGACAAAGGGAAGCTGAAGATCAAAACAGAAAGCTAATCTTCACTAAATCATCTTCAGATTCTCCCTATGAAACTCCTAAGAAAAACTCTTGATTTCTTATTTTATTTTTTTAAACTGTGTTATTGTTTTTGAACTCATAAAGCACTTTCTTTATTTCAACTAAAAATTTCATAATTCTTGCTGATTATTTTTTGCTTTCTGTTTTCCTGTTTTTGATAGTATCCTCACCCAAATAGGGGGAGATTGTTGGAACCCTATTACTAATTTGGGCTAGGATCACTGTCATTTGTTTAGGATGATTAGTTTGACCCAATATATATTGTCTAGGGGCATAGGTTTATTTCTAGGGTTTCTCCTTCAGAATAATTCCAGAGAGGTCCAGATCGACGAACACAGAATTCTGTTGGACGAAAGCCGAGCTCAGTTCGACGAACGGCTAGCTTAGTTCGATGAACTCAAGTTTTTAACTCTAAGTTTAGCTCGATGATCGATGAGCTCTATTCGATGAACTTTGTTCTCAGCTCAGAATCTTAGCTCGATGAAAGACAAACTCAGTTTGAAGACATCCAGGTTCAGCTCGACGTAAGCAGAGCTCCGCTCGATGAATATAAGGCTCAGTTCATCCAGGCTCTCTTTGATGAAGGTCAAGCTCAGGTCGACGAATTCCTTACTCAGTTCGACGATTCAGGCAGTTTCTAATTTCAGAAAGCAGAATGATTTTAAATTACTTAATTTTATCAGTTACAACTCTGATATTTAATGCCAAATATTCTTAATGAATATAGTCGTTTCAGGTAGCATTAAATATAGATTAATCATAGAGTTTAATTCTAAATTTATTACCCAGAGTAGTTACAAATCTCAAGGATTATTCAGACATTTCAGAATGGTTTATTTCAAATTGAAATCTTCCTGACAACACTTATATAAGAGATTATTGCTTCACCAGAGATAACAAGGATAGTGATATATAGTTTGAATCTTATATATTCTGCTTCAGACTCTCCAAGGTACAACACATTTCACATCTATCAAAAATTTCTACTAGAGAGGATCAAACTCAAGAAGGCCTACACCCTGAAGAAAAGCTTCTCCCTTGATCACAAATTCTACTCAACTCAAGGGGAGCTTTTTGCTTCAACAACATCCACTAAAGTCTTCTCAGGGATAGTTGACAGAGAAGACAACATCAATTTTTAGTTTACTTACTAAACTGTGTATGTGGTTATAACTCCCTTCAAAATTTAACCTCTTAGTTCCTAAGTCACCTGATCAAAAGACCTAAGCTTGGTTTTTGGCACCTGATCAAAAGCTCAAAGGATTGTTAGATCTCCCTTAGAAAATAGATCTTCTAGTGGCAGGGCACCTGATCAAAAACCTATAGTGCATTCCTACCAGGGTGGTAGAAGAGTGGACGTACCCAGATTTATTGGGGAACCACTATAAAATTCCTTTTGTCGTCTGTGTTTGATGCTTTTCTTTTTATTTGTGTGCTGTGATTTTTAATTTGTCTATCTATATATAAATATCACTTAATTTATCTAAACTACTCTGAAAACAAATCAAAATTTTTAATATACACTATTCACTCATGATGCGGTTAAAACTCCAACAAATAAGTCGGACGCGCTTCGCCCCGGGCGGTTTATTTAAGAAAAGTGGATTTTGTTTTATTTAGGAAGATGGGGTGTGCAGATTTATTATTTGGATATAAAATAGTTGAAATCGAGTTTTAACGAAAGGAGGCAAGTGTACCTATCACGTGTAGTACATGATATCCGGGTGAGGAATATCGGGGTCGTATTGTTCTCGGCGTCGGGTTGATTATTTCTACTCTTCCCTAGAGGGGATTATTATTTTACCGAAAATTATCTTGTCGGGATATTATTTATATATATAAGCGCAGAAAATGAAAGCATTTAAAATGGAGCTGATGAAAAACTTAGCGCAACGGTATCTAAAAGAATTTGAACTAAAATAAGCTTTTAATAAAAAGAGATCCGAAATTTCAAATTAATTAAGGCAGAGACTTGGCCGTGGAGGTTCCACAAAAATGAGCTCACCTATCTCTAGGACTATCGCTCACCTGAACATTAAGACTATTCGACCAGACTCTCGTCCAACGAATGATTCCTCTTAATGCTCGCATTACGCTAAGAACCCCGTTATTGGGTGGGGAACCCAGTCCGGTAGAGTTTACGCGCCTCCTCTCTCGAGGGTTAGTGTGGAACTCCATTTACTAAGGGTTGATCGGTCCATACGAATGGCCTCTCAACTAGCTAGCATATGGACTACGAAAATAGAGCCCACATATCGATATGTGGTTCTACGCGTTGTAAACCCGGGGCAAACCTTAAGTAATTTAATTAATTAGAAAAATAGGACCTTTAATTATTTAAAGTGATTTTATCTGTCCGAATGCTCTTCGATAGTGAGGGATAAGAGCGGTTAGCCACTCATCGGAATGGAGACGGCTATCGAAAGAAAGAGATAAAATGAAAGGAGTAAAATAAAGCAGGAAATAAAGCGGTAAATTGCAAGTCCTACTCAAACGAGTAGGACTAAAATTAAAGCGAGTCCTACTCAAACGAGTAGGAGAAAATAAATGCACACATGCACACACTCTACAGAAATGAAAACGCACACACTCTACAGAAATTAAAACACACGCACACTCTCGACAGAAAGTAAAACACACACACACACTCGACAGAAATGAAGACGCACATACTCACTCGATAGAAATGAAAACGCACACACTCTACATGAAATAAAACACACGCACTCACGCACTCTACTTAAAATAAAAACACACACACACACTCTACTGAAAATAAAAACACCACTATACATAAATAAAACGCCACACTCCACTCTACAAAAATGAAAATCACACACTCGCTCTACTGAAATTAAAACACACACACTCACTCGACAAAAAGTAAAACACACACACTCTACATGAAATGAAATACACTCACTCTACATTAATGAAAACGCACCCACACACTCTACTTAAAATAAAGACACACACACGCACTCTATAGGAATGAAAGAAAGTGATAAAAAACTAACTCATACACGCACGCACACAAGCAAAAAAATAAGAAAAACAAAGTGTTCTAAAAAATTTAAATAATAATATTTTTACCGGTGGAATGTGATAGAAATGCGTAAAAAGTAGAAATTAAAATTAACAGAGCAATTGTTTTTTGAAAATAAAAGCAAAATGAAAGTGCTCGAAAAATTAAAACAAACACATTTCTACCGCTAGAATGTGGTAGAAATGCATAAAAAGAGAAAATAAAAATTAAACGGGCAAAACGTTTTTGAAAATAAAAGCAAAAAATGAAGGTGTTTGAAAAATTAAAACGATAACTTTTTCATTCTTATGATTTTATAAAAGAGCTTAAAAGTGGAAATAAAGCAGAAAAAGAACGAAATGTTTTACATCCTAACCAAAAAACCTAAGTTAAAGAAAAATCAAAACCAATTTTTAAGGCATCTTTATAAACTCATAAGAATGAACATGAAGAGTAGTACTAAAAAGCTAAACTAGGAAAACTATGAAGACACAAAAATATACTCATACACACACACCCATTTCAAAATAACAAAAACAAAAGTTAAAAAAAATAAAGATAAGATTTCTTAGGGAGGGGGCACATAGATGAAATTTAAAACAATGTAATGGGAAAAAACTACATTTTTATTAGGACTAAAAGATGATTACATAGCTAAAAACAAAAAAAAATAAAAGAGAGAGAGGGGGAAAAAATCCATTATAAAGCATAGAAAAGCATCTAACTGCCAACCCCTAAGAAAAATGATTCCAAAAAAAGGGAACAAGAGTTCATACAGCAGCTTCCGATTTACAGGCAAAAAAATCTAAGTACACGCCCTAGGTCACGGGCGTGTACTGGGGGCGTGTAAGCACTGTTGGCGAGTTTGACTTTTTGACTGAACACGTGGCGGTCACGGGCGTGTCTTTACTGACACGGGCATGTCGTATGGCGTATCAGGAAGGTTGATCCAGGGACGGCATCGCGTCAACAAGACGTCGGCGAAGTCTTGTCGGGCCAGGTGGAGAAGTACACGCATGTGTCGCATTTTGACACGGGTGTGTCGGGTCCATTCAGCGAACTTTAAACGTGGTACGTCGAGCGGGTGACACGAGGCTCAGTCACGGCCAAGTTATGTTGGACACGGCCGTAGCAGGGGGCGTGTCTAGGAATTCTTTGCGGCGGCTGATTTCACAGGATTTGAAAGTACACACACATGTCACGGGCGTGACCTGCAGTACACGGGAGTGCACTATGTTTTTTTGACAATTTTCTGTAAATTTCAGGAAAATAAAATAAAGCTAAGTCAGTATAATATTTACAAAATAGGAGCATTTTATTGAACAAAATTAAGTAAAAATAACGAAAATAAATTAAAACGACTTAATTATTGTACGGAAAAAATACGTATATTTACAACTTATCAACCCACCTCTAGTGTAAAACGGATCTATCTCTCACTTTCAAGGGGCTCACCGCTCGAGGGCTCGCTTCGCTGAATCCCCATACCTCACCTCTTGTATTTTTGTTGTAATGTAAACCCGGGCTGAGCCCCAAACTTGTAGTTTTGTCATTAATTAATTAAATATGCTTTTTGGAACTGTTGCGTGTAATGTCACTTCTCTTTATTGTTGCTTCGACTTTTGTTTTTTATATTTGCGGACTGTCTCAATCCTCCTGCTCCCTGCCTCTGAATCCGTGTGTCACAACCCGCATTTTCTATGAATTTAAAAAGTATCAGAGTATGAGGAAACACGCGTCGTGATGCCACGTCGAGCAGGGGATAACTGTCGACGCTCAGGCGAACGCCAACTAACTAGATTATGAAAATTCATAAGTTTAATGATTAGAAAATCAGATATAATTTTAAGGGTCATATCCCTCGGCTCGGTGGATCATCTACTCCACAGTTTAAAAACTATACTTATACGCATCGGAAAATGCTTTATTTATATTTGACATCCTATGAGAGTGCATAAGTGACCCCCGAGGTCAACTTATACTATGGAAGACTCTATATTTATTTTATATTATAAGTAAGAAAACGGTCTTTTACGTTGCTTGGAAAGTAGTGTATGAGTTTCATAAACATGCTGATCATGAGATATACTTATAATAGTGTTTTAAGGTTTAAAAGTAACTAGCAACCTAGCATAAATCTTCCCAAGAGCAAGTAGTCTATCTCCAGAAAGGTAGCAGAAAAAGAAACATATCTAGTATCATAAGGTAAAACTACCAATGGGCGCCAACAAACTGGCACGAACCCACTGGTAAGTATGTATGTCTATAAGAGAAACAGAAAACTACCTCACCATAACAAGATAAACATCCCTACAACTCAATGGATCACCTGTAACACCACAGCAAATCTAGCCGTCTACTCGGCTACAAATCAGTACTTGAGGCATTCAGAGAAGAAAAGAATACCTCAGCAAGTAAAATAAGAGATTCTGAATTAGATCATTATATCAAAATGGAACAAAAGAGAGTAAGTAAACATGACAGTAAAAGCAAACACTGTCCAAAGTAAGCAAAAGTACACCAAGTACCCGGTGATAACAACAAGCCCTGCCCAAACCCTGTAGAGGCTACAAGGCAAAAGACAAGAAAACCTGCCACAATATGTTGCATTCAACCAGGAAGAAACACCTAACAATCCTAATTTATGAGTAATGGCAGTAGTAAAACATCATGGACCTGAGTTGGTGACCATAAACAGTCCCCCAAACAAAACAGTTCCAACAAAAAAATTCACTGTGTTAGTGCAAAACCACCACAAACCCAGCCCGTAGCTAGGATTAAAAGGTGGTGGCCATAGTAATACCCAGCCCATACCTGAGACTAAAAAGTGGCAGCCACGGCTCGCACACAAAACATCCCGCTCCTTTAGAGCGTCAAAATACCACTACCTGCCATAACCCACAATTCAGCCCTCAAAACAAAGGAAGCATGAAAGGCCAACAAGACATCCCCACCTAGGAGGTAATCACTCGGGAAGGAAAGAAATTGCATGAAAAATTCGGTTAAGGCAAAAGAAACAAACCTCGATCTCAGCTTATTGGAAATCGTCGATCTCCAACCACAGGAAATCGTCGAACCCCGTTCAACGATTTTCGTCGAGCACAGGTCACGGGAAATCGTCGAACTCCGTTCGATGATTTTTGTCGAACACAGGTCACGGGAAATCGTCGAACTCTGTTCGATGATTTTCTTTTGTTGAACACAGGTCACGGGAAATCGTCCAACTCCGTTCGACGATTTTTTGTCGAACGCAGGTCATCGGAACTCGTCGAACGTAGTTCGATGATTTTTCGTCAAATGCAGGCCACAGGAAATCGTCGAACTCAGTTCGACGATTATCGTCGAACCCAGATCGACGACCTTCATTGATCATAGGCGACCGGAGATCATCGATCTCAGTTCGACGATGTTCGTCGAACTCAGATCGACGACCTATCAGCATTGAGTGCACAAAATGCTGGACAATGCTTTAATCCTACAGCAAACACTTCTATGTTCCACCTATCATACCAGAACACTTCTACTAGCCCAGAAACACTCTAGTCCTCAAGACTATGGAAAGGAAAAAGGAAATTGCTGCTACTGCTACCACAACTGCCAAGCCAATTTACGCCAAAACCCAGCCTACCCATGAAGAACTCAGCATTATAACACTACAGCAAACTGACAGTAGGCCAAAACTTGCAGTAATAGTGAGATCTGACAAGGCTAAGCAGCATTCCTAGGTTCTAAGAGTAGAAATTTAGACAATATCTCAACTGGATGATAAATTAAATACTGGACAAGAAGTAAATTCAGTAGGCTTAACAATTTCTTGTCATGATTAAGGAAAAAACTAGACAATTGAAGGATCTGAAATTAATACTTGACAACAAGGAACAAAATGAAGAATCCACTCCTTGGCAAGGGAGAAGAGCACCGCTTGCCTCAATTTCCAGCGATTTATCTTGCACAGCCCTTCCTCTCTCTCCGCTCCAGCTGCAACAGCACCAAAACCAGGATTCTAGAGTTTTAATGGCGGAAAAGGATCAAACCAAAAATTCCGAGACCCCTAGAAACACCACGAAAATTGAATCTCTTACCGTAGGAATGAAGGTCTAAGCGAGAGCGATCCAAATCCGCTTTCGGAATCGAATTCCGTCCACTAACACTCCCGGAATCGGCGTCCGAAGGCAAGGGCAACCCGCTGGTTTTCCTCTCTTGCACAGGGACGGCGGTTGTATTCCGAAGAGACAAAGAACATCCACAGTGGCTTTTCTAAATAAGGCTATATATAGATAGCGGCTAAATCCCAAATATTTTCTATTCTTAGCCTGTCCAAACACTGCCAACCACCTATTCACCATAACTTCTACTATTTTTTTTTAAAAAACTATATATAATACATAATATCACATCATTATAAATAAAATACAAAACGACGTGAAACCCGAACATCCTCAGAATTCGATGAAATTCGCACCATAGCCAAATACCCATGCTACTAACGTAACGGCGAAGTCGAAATCAACTTTCGACGAACAAAACTCGGGTTATACCCACCCGAAGCCAGAACACAAGCATCCCCCGAGTGGCCACACTGGGTCACCCAAAACGACCAGGCTTGCTAGGGAATCATGAAAATCAGGCTACCAACAACCACACAAGGGACCTAAAGAGCTAAGACCACGCTCTAACAAATGGTACAAGCCAGAAACGCGTCAACATAACGCCAAACGAAAATTAAATAATCGCAGAAAAATCTGGGGCGTTACAGTCACTCCCCCTAAAAGAAAGTTTCGTCCCGAAACTTTACATACACAACTAGTACTATAGAAGGAAAGTAACAAAACAAGAGCTAATAGAAAGAAAATGTACCAATCAAATCAAGGGAATAGATGAGGGTGAGCCTCTCTCATAGCTGACTCTAGCTCCCAAGTCGCGTTTTCCAAATCCTGATTCTTCCATAGAACTTTCACCATCGGGATAGACTTTGTCCGCAGCACCCGATCTTGAGTAACCAAGATGCGGACTGACACCTCAACATTTGAAAGATTAGGCTCCAACTGGGGCACAACATCCAATACTTGCCCACTGCTTCGAACACACTTCCGTAATTGGCTTACATGAAATACATTATGAACATCTGGGAAGTTTGCTGGCAAATCCAGCCTATATGCTGACACGTCAATCCGCTCAACAATCTCAAACGGGCCCGCATACCTCGAATCCAATTTCGGGTTCTTACCGAACCTCTTAACACCAACCATCGAGGAAACCTTAAGAAACACAAGGTCCCCTACAGAAAACTCCAAGTCAGACCTACGCCGGTTTGTGTTCTTCTCATATCTCTCCTGAGCTATATGAAGCTTTTCTCGAATAAGCTTCACTACGACTTCCATTTCCTCGAGCGCATCCGGACCCAACACATGCCTCTCACCGACCGCAGTCCAAAACAAGGGAGTTCTGCAGCGCCTTCCATATAAAGCTTCAAACGGAGCCATTTGCAAGCTCTCCTGGTAATTGTTATTGTATGCAAATTCCATAAGCCGCAAACGCTCATCCCACACTCCACTGTGGTCCAAGATGTAGCACATGATCATATCCTTAACTATCTGGTTCACCCGCTCAGTCTGACCATTAGTCTGTGGGTGGTAAGCTGTAGAATACCTCAAATCTATACCCAAACCCTCTTGTAGACTCCTCCAGAAGCAAGATATAAAACGGGAGTCTCGATCCAAAATGATGCTAACTTGCACACCATGTAAACGGATGACTTCATTCAGATACAGCTCTGCTATCTTTTTCATCAGATAGTCAATCTTGTACGGCACGAAGTGAGCACACTTCGTCAGTCTATCCACTATAACCCAAATAGAATCAAATCCCCTTGGAGATCTCAGTAAGCCAGTAATGAAGTCCATAGAAATACTTTCCCACTTCCAAGTAGGGATCTCCAATGGAGTCAACTTGCCACCAGGCCATCCATGATCGGCCTTTACACACTTGTAAGTGTGGCACTCAGCAACAAATCTGTCTATATCACCCTTCATCCCATACCACCAGGCAATCTGCTTCAATTCATGATACATCTTTGTAGATCCTGGATGGTAGACAACACTGAATCCATGAGCCTCTCTGCAAATCATAACCCTGATGTCTCCAACAGCGGGGATGCAAAACCTGTCGTGGTACTTCAAGGTACCCGCATCATCGATAGAAAAATCCGGCAACTCCCCTCTCTCAGTCCTTAAGTATAAGTGCAGAAGATCCGGATCATCCTTCTGGTGCAATCTGGTAAGTGAAATCCAATACGGCTCTACCACTGCCAAACTGCTCTGCATGTCACAGCGTCCCACGGAGATATCCATTAGGAGGAACTCTTCCACTAAATGATCAGCGGTTAGATTAAAGATCTTCCCCGTATTCCGGCTCAGGGAGTCGGCTACCATATTGGCCTTGCCCGGATAATACTGTATCTCGACATCATAATCGGCCACATACTCTAGCCACTGCCGTTGGCGTAGATTCAACTCCTTCTGAGTGAACACGTACTTTAGACTTTTATGATATGTGTAGATCTTGCAATGAGCACCATAAAGTAGATGTCTCCATAGCTTTAGCGCATAAATCACCGCTGCAAACTCAAGGTCATGCGTAGGGTAATTTCTCACATGAGTCTTTAGTTGCCTTGACCCATACGCAATCACTTTTCTAGCCTTCATCAAAACGCAACCCAGACCAACATGCGAGGCATCCACATACACATCATACTCTACGCCGTCAGTAGGTAGGGTCAGAATGGGAGCAGTGCACAATCTGTTCTTTAGTTCCAGGAAGGCTTCTTCGCACTTCTCGCTCCAAACAAAGGCCGCGTTCTTCTGAGTCAACCTGGTCAAAGGTGCAGCCGGGATAAACAAACCCTCCACGAACCTCCTGTAGTAGCCGGCTAACCCTAGGAAGCTTCTAATCTCCTTGGGTGTGCCCAGTCTGCTCCAATCCATCACTGCTGCGATCTTTTCCGGGTCGACCGAGATCCCATCCTTATTCACCACGTGGCCCAGAAACAAGACCTGAGGCAACCAAAATTCGCATTTGCTCAGCTTGGCGAATAACTTGTGGTTCCTCAACTCCATTAGAACCAAGCGCAGATGCTGCTCATGCTCCTCAGCACTGCGAGAGTAGATCAACACATCATCGATGAATACCACAACGAACTTGTCCAGAAAATCCTTGAACACCCGGTTCATCATATCCATGAAAGCTGATGGTGCATTGGTCAAACCAAACGACATCACTAGAAACTCGAAGTGTCCATGCCTCGATCTAAACTCAGTCCGTGGAATATCTGCCTCACGGATCCTGAGCTGATGATAGCTAGAACGAAGATCAATCTTGGAAAACACCGTGCTACCACGCAACTGATCAAATAAGTCATCGATCCTCGGCAGAGGGTACCTGTTCTTAATGGTGACTTTGTTCAGCTCCCTATAATCGATGCACAGCCTCATCGACCCATCCTTCTTCTTCACAAATAGAACAGGAGCACCCCAAGGCGACGAACTCGGCCTGATAAAACCTTTTGCCAACAACTCGTCCAACTAGACTCACAACTCCTCCAACTCACGAGGGGTCATCCGGTACGGCGCCTTAGCAATAGGACACGTACGCGGTTCCAAATCAATCACAAACTCAACATCCCGCTCGGGGGGAAGACCAAGAAGGTCATCAGGAAAAACATCAGAGAAACCACGTATAACAGGAATCTCCTCCAAGTGCGGTACACTAACAGCAGTCCCAACCACCGAGACAAAACCAGCAAAACAATCAGAACGAAACAGCTTCTGAGCATATACCGCAGAAATGATAGGAGAATCCCGGCACGGATCAGCATACACACTTCCAGGCTGACCGTTGTCCTTGATGAAGTCCAAGCACTTCCCTTTACACTGAATAACCGCATCATACTTAGACAACCAGTCCATGCCCAGAATAACATCGAAGTCCTCCAGATCAATCATCTTCAAGTCTGCCTTCGCAAAAAAGTCCCCCAACAAAACAGGGCAATCCAGAATGCCCAAATCTGATAACACAGATTCACCAGAAGGGAACTTGACGCAGAAGGTATCACGAACTTGATCTAGAATCAACCGATATTGCTCTACAAAATCTCTAGCCACAAACGAGTGGGTAGCGCCAGAGTCGAACAGAACACACGCCCAGCAGTTATTCACCTTAAATTTTCCTATAGGAGTATATAAGCAACCAAGGAGTTACCCAAAACATAAACTATAACCATTCTAGCAAAAAAAACTTTGAGACTAGGAAAACGACTAACCTGAGATGACCTAAGTCGAAGTTTGAGCCTCCTCGGAAGAGATCACGTTCAGCTTTCTTTTTCCCTTGTCCACACACTGAGGTGGAGGTAAAGCCTGAAGTGGAACTGCCTGAAGAATAGGCTGGACCTGAGGACACCTTGTCCTGATATGGCCCTTCTGGCCACACTGATAGTAGACTTTATCCTTGGACCAACATTGGGCAGCATCATGCCCGGGTCGCTTGCAAACAGAACAGGAAACATCCTTCCTAGGAGCACCTTGAATAGCATGAACTTGCTCCTTCTGAGCTCCCGCCTTCTTGAAACACCTCTCAACAGGGTGGCCTGACCGGCCATAGAAGCGACACACTACCTTGCTCTTCTTTCTCAAAGTAGCACCGGGTACCTGGAGGGTCCTTCTCTTCAGCAGACTTCCTCTTGTCCTTCCTTATTTGCTGGCCTCTGTTCTTTGCGGTCTCAATTGATTCCACTTTCAGAGCAGCCTCCACTACACCTGCATAAGTCTCTGATCCATATGCACTGGCCAACTGCTGAACCTCGCTCCTCAAGCCACCAAGGAACCGCTTGACTCGATCAGCTTCAACACTCACCAACCTAGGGGCAAACCGGCTCAACTTACTGAACTCTATCTCAAACTCACTGACCGTGCGTTGTCTCTACTTCAGGTGAAGGAAGTCGTTCATTAGTCGGTCACGCTCAACCGAAGGCAAGAATTTCCTCAACAGCATCTCCTTGAATAATCCCCAAGAGCAACCAGCCACCAAGCTCTCCTTTTCCCTAAGCCACCAGCTCTTAGCCAAACCCTTTAGCTGATAGGCGGCTATCATCGCTCTCTGATCATCTACAATACCGGAGTACGATAACATCTCCTCCACGGAGATCAGCCAATCATCTATGACCATAAAATCTTCCTTCCCATCGTATGTAGGAGGGCTAAGTCGTTGAAACTGAGAAATAAAGGCCATCTCTGCTGGCACCACCTCTAGAGGTCTCAAGGGAGCAGGAGGGGAGGGGCAGCTGACCCGCTGCAGGGGCTTGCACCCTCTGAGTCTGTCCTGCCACCACTGCCACCAGAGACTGGATCTAGACCTGCATCTCCACCATCTGCCTGGTCAAGGAATCGTTGTTCTGTCGCCGGCTCTCGATCACCGCATCACTCTGTGCTCCTGAGGACTCACCCTCAGACAGGGGAGTTGACCTAGTCGAAGGACATCTCGCCATCCTAAAACCATAAAAATTGAGGTCGGAACCTAGTACAACAGTTAAAACAAACTACCAGTACAGACAATACATACATAAATATGAACTTTAAACTACTATACTTGCTCTAGGATTTTATTTTATTTTTAAAAAAGTGATGCTATGCTTAACCTAGGATGGTTAACCACCATCAACTAACTCTTGTGCCTAGATCGGAAATGCATGAATTTATATTCTTTTTCTGATTTAAACCATGTGTGTACATATGTCATTCTGCAAATCTTTAGCTTGGCACGTTGTGCTTATGCAATGTTATGCCATGCATGATTGTGTTATGCATTCTAAAAAGGCCCTAATGCTTGTCATGAGTGGCGTACGCATAAAAATGTTATGCATCTCATACTACATAACATTCTCATGCAACGAAAAATAAACATGCTAGTCGCATTCATGTGGTGAGGTGATGCAACCCATACTACATAACCCTCACATGTTGCTCATATGGTGGATCCATATACAGACACATATTATGCATCACATACTACATAATATGCCCCGTATACTTCATGTTATGTTATGAGTGTAGTGTTCGTGTTTTAGCCAAGACGTGCTGGTGACATATCGGTGTGTGTATGATATGATGCTAGACATCTAATATCTACAAGGAAAGGTTCCCCGACAAATTGTCAAGCAACCTCCCTCTGATACCAACTGTCACAACCCGCATTTTCTCTGAATTTAAGAAGTATCAGAGTATGAGGAAACACACGTCGTGATGCCACGTCGAGTAGGGGATAACTGTCGACGCTCAAGCAAATACCAACTAACTAGATTATGAAAATTCATAAGTTTAATGATTAAAAAATCAGATATAATTTTATGGGCCATATCCCTCGGCTCGGTGGATAATCTAGTCCACAGTTTAAAAACTATACTTATACGCAGCGGAAAATGCTTTATTTATATTTGACATCCTATGAGAGTTTATAAGTGACCCTCGAGGCCAACTTATACTATGCAATACTCTAGATTTATTTTATATTATAAGTAAGAAAACAGTCTTTTACGTTGCTTGGAAAGTAGTGTATGAGTTTCATAAACATGCTGATCATGAGATATACTTATAATAGTGTTTTAAGGTTTAAAAGTAACTAGCAACCTAGCATAAATCTTCCCAAGAGCAAGTAGACTATCTCCAGAAAGGTAGCAGTAAAAGAAACATATCTAGTATCATAAGGTAAAACTACCAGTGGACGCCAACAAACTGACACGAACCCACTGGCAAGTATGTATGTCTATAAGAAAAACAGAAAACTATCTCACCACAATAAGAGAAAGATCCCTACAACTCAAGTGATCACCTGCAACACCACAACAAATCTAGCCATCTACTCGGCTACTAATCAGTACCTGAGGCATTCAGAGAAGAAAAGAATACCTCAGCAAGTAAAATAAGAGATTCTGAATTAGAGCATTATATCAAAATGGAACAAAAGAGATTAAGTAAACATGACAGTAAAAGCAAACACTGTCCAAAGTAAGCAAAAGTACACCAAGTACCAGGTGACAACAACAATCCCTGCCCAAACCCTGCAGAGGATACCAGGCAAAAGACAAGAAAACCTGCCACAATATGTTGTATTCAACCAGGAAGAAACACCTAACAATCCTAATTTGTGAGTAATGGCAGTAGTAAAACATCATGGACCTGAGTTGGTGACCAAAAACAGTCCCCCAAACAAAACAGTTCCAACAAAAAAATTCACTGTGTCAGCGCAAAACCACGGCAAACCCAGCCCATACCTAGGATTAAAAGGTGGCGGCTACAGCAATACCTAGCCCATACCTGGGACTAAAAAGTGGCGGCCACAGCTCGCACACAAAACATCCCGCTCCTTTAGAGCGTCAAAATACCACTACCTGTCATAACCCATGATTCAGCCCTCAAAACAAAGGAAGAACGAAAGGCCGACAAGACATCCCCACCTAGGAGGTAATCACTCTGGAAGGAAAGAAATTGCACGAAAAATTCGGTTAAGGAAAAAGAAACAAACATTGATCTCAGCTTATTGGAAATCGTCGATCTCCAGCCACAGGAAATCGTCAAACTCCGTTCGACGATTTTCGTCGAACACGAGTCACGGGAAATCGTCGCACTCCATTCGATGATTTTCGTCGAACATAGGTCATCGGAAATCGTCGAACTTCGTTCGACGATTTTCTTTTGTCGAACACAGGTCACAGGAAATCGTTGAACTCCGTTCGACGAGTTTTCATCGAACGCAGGTCACAGGAACTCGTCGAACTCAGTTCGACGAATTTTCGTCGAACACAGGCCACAGGAAATTGTCGAACTCAGTTCCCAGATCAACGACCTTCGTCGATCACAGGCGACCGGAGATCGTCGATCTCAGTTCGACGATGTTCGTCGAACTCAGATCGACGACCTATCAGCATTGAGAGCACAAAATGCTGGTACAACGCTTTAATCCTATAGCAAACACTTCTATGTTCCACCTATCATACCAGAACACTTCTACTAGCCCAGAAACACTCTAATCCTCAAGACTATGGAAAGGAAAAAGGAAATTGCTGCTACTGCTACCACAATAGCAAAGCCAATTTACGCCAAAACCCAACCTACCCATGAAGAACTCAGCATTATAACACCACAGCAAACTGACAGTATGCCAAAAATTGCAGTAATAGTGAGATATGACAAGGCTAAGCAGCATTCCTAGGTTCTAAGAGTAGAAATTTAGACAATATCTCAACTGGATGATAAATCAAATAACTGGACAGGAAGTAAATTCAGTAGGCTTAACAATTTCTTGTCATGCTTAAGGAAAAAACTAGACAATTGAAGGATATGAAATTAATACTTGACAACAAGGAATAAAATGAAGAAGCCACTACTTGGCAAGGGCGAAGAGAACCACTTGCCTTAATTTCCAGCGATTTATCTTGCACAACCCTTCCTCTCTCTCTCTCGGCTCCAGCCGCAACATCACCTAAATCAGGATTCTAGAGTTTTAATGGCGGAAAAGGATCAAACCAAAAATTCCGAGACCCCTAGAAACACCATGAAAATTGAATCTCTTACCGTAGGAATGAAGGTCTAAGCGAGAGCAATCCAAATCCACTTTCGGAATCAATTTCCATCCACTAACACTCCCGCAATCGGCGTCCGAATGCAAGGGCAGCCTGCCGGTTTTCCTCTCTTGCACAGGGACGGCGGTTGTATTCCGAAGAGACAAAGAACATCCATAGTGGCTTTTCTAAATAAGGCTATATATAGATAGCGGCTAAATCTCAAATATTTTCTATTCTTAGCCAATCCAAACGCTGCCAGCCACCTATTCACCATAACTGCTACTACTTTTAAAAAAACTATATATAATACATAATATCACATCATTATAAATAAAATACAAAACGACGCGAAACCCGAACATCCTCGGAATTCGACGAAATGCGCACCGTAGCCAAATACCCACGCTACTAACCCAACGGCGAAGTCGAAATCAACTTTCGACGAACAAAACTCGGGTTATTCCCACCCGAAGCCAGAACACAAGCATCCCCCGAGAGGCCACACCGGGTCACCCAAAACGACCCGTCTTGCTAGGGAATCTTGACATTAAGTCTACCAACAACCACACATGGAACCTAAGGAGCTAAGACCCCGCTCTAACAAACGGCACAAGCCGAAAACGCGTCAACATAACGCCAAATGAGAATTAAATAATCACAGAAAAATCGGGGGCATTACACCGTGTCCGGCTGGTGATGTCACGTGTCCCTTCGGGACTTAGGAAACATAGGGGGCTTAGTTAGCTGACTCGCGAGTGGCAACCCTCCTCCTTAGTCAGATTCTCCATGCTACTCGCGAGATAGAGGAGGTGAGCCGACTTGGCTAGTACCCAGTTAACCTGGATTTACGCAAGTTGGGTCCTATGAGTTAGCGATTTGGCTTGAGTTCTCGTGATCTTGATCGTTTTTGGGTGTTGGGCGCTTATGTTGTGTCTCGAAAGCTTGCCTCACAGACCCATAGTCTCGGCTCAGCACTTTTGGTTCGCCGACCTGCCGATTCCACTCTGTTAACCCTGTGGTTTCCTCCTTTGATGCTCGGATGCCCGGGCCCCAACTTCTAACACCATTCCGTTCATCAATACTTATCTTGTTAGCCCGTTTGGGGGGTTTGATTAGACTCACGAGTGACATTCAGCCCTGCTAGCTAGGTGAGAGCATGGCATCAGGATCTGTTCGGGGTCTGGGTAGACTCTCACGAGTGATATCTAGCCCTGCCAGCTAGGTGAGAGCCTAGTAGTGGGATCTGCTCAGGGTCTGGGTAGACTCTCATGAGTGACATCCAGCCATACCATCTAGGTGAGAGTCTGACAGTGGGATTTGCTCGGGATCTGGGTAGACTCTCACGAGTGACATCCAACCTTGTCAGCTAGGTTAGAGCCTAGCAGCGGGATCTGCTCGGGGTCTGCGTAAACTCTCTCGAGTAACATCCAGCCCTGCCAGCTAGGAGAGACCCTGGCAGTGGGATTTGCTCGGGGTATAAGTAGACTCTCACGAGTGACATCCAGTAGTGCCAGATAGGTGAGAGCCTAGCATTAGGATCTACTCGGGGTCTGGATAGACTCTCATAAGTGACATCTAGCCATGCTAGCTAGGTGAGATCCTGACAGCGGGATCTGCTCGGGGTCTGGGTAGACTCTTATGAGTGATATCTAGCCTTGTCAGCTAGGTGAGAGCGTGGCAGCGGGATCTTCTCAGGGTTTGGGTAGAATCTCATGAGTGACATCCAACCCTACTAGCTAGGTGAGAGCCTAGCTGAGGCATCTGCTGGAGGGGTTTGAGTAGTCTCCAACGAGTGACTTCCAGCCTTGCCAGCTAGGTGAGATCCTGGTAGTGGGATCTGCTCGGGGTCTGGGTAGACTCTCACAAGTGACATCCAGCCCTGTCAGCCAGGTGAGAGCCTGGCTGCGGGATTTGCTCGGGGTCTGGGTAGACTCTGACGAGTGATATCCAGCCCTACTAGCTAGGTGAGATCCTGGCAGCGGTATCTGCTCAGGGTCTAGGTAAGACTCTCTCGAGTGACATCCAGCCCTGCCAGCTATGTAATATCCTAGCAGTGGGATCTACTTGGGGTCTGAGTAGACTCTCATGAGTGACATCCAGCCCTGCCAGCTAGGTGAGAGTCTGGCAGCAGGATCTACTCGGGGTCTGGGTAGACTCTGTCGAGTGACATCCAGTCTTGCCAGCTAGGAGAGAGTCTGGCAGGGGGATATGCTAGGGGTCTACCAAGTGAACACTTCAACCACATAAACCACTATATGAGAACTGACACATCAAGAAATTTTATTAGAAAAAGGACATTACTTACATGGCTTCAAGGGTAAAAATGTTTCAAGTCATCACCACTTCAGGTGAGACTCAGGGTCTCGCCCTCCACATTCCGGAGGGGATACCACCCTGACTTCAATGCTTCCTTCACGATACACGGACCATCCCAGTTGGGGTTAAGCATTCCCATGGCAGTTGATCTCCCCCTGCATCCACTTTTTTCAGAACCAAGTCCCCTTCTGCGAACTGTTTAACCCTGACATGCTGGTCAAAGTACTTAGCCATTCTTCTTTTTACTTCTTCCTTTCAGATGGCGGAAAGATCACACAGCTCTTCCACCATGTCCAGAGAGAGCCGCGGCTCTTCCTCATTCTCGGCTCTCCATTCCTTCCCCCCTTCTCGGGCCTCTGCCACCCGAGGTGTCTGGACTTCAAACTCTATGGGAAGCACCACTTCGCAGCCATGGGAGAGCTTCAAGGGCGTCTCCCCTGTGGCCATGTTGGGGGTGGTCCTCAAAGCCTAGAGGATCGAGGGAAGATGCTCCACCCAGCTACCCTTCAAGTATTTGACCTTCTTCTTTAGGAGGTTTACTATGATCTTGTTTGTCGCCGCCTCCTACCCATTGCTACTGGGGTGGTAGTGGACCGAGGAAAATCTGAGGTCAATCCCGAGCTGCCCACAGAAGCTGATGAATTCTGCGCTGGCGAACTGAGGACCATTGTGCGTGACGATGGCCTGCGGCAACCCATGCTGGCAGATGATCTCCCCCCAAACAAAATTTCTGATGACCTGGGAGGTCACCTTAGCCAGCGCCTTCACCTCCAACCACTTAGAGAAATAATCTATCATTACTACCAGGAACCTCCTCTGCCCATTGTCCTGGGGTAAGGGTCCAACCAAATCCATTCCATAAATTGTAAAGGGTCAGGGGGTCGTGATGCTCTTGAGGCACTGGGCAGGCTATAGATGGAGGGGGGCGAACAACCTACACTTGTGACACTTCTTTGTGAACTCTACAGCATCGCGGTCCAGGGTAGGCCAGAAATACCCATGCCTGACGATCCATCCTTCCAGGGTATGACTCCCGGAGTGGCTCTCACACTCCCCGGAGTAGACTTCTTCAAAGATCCTCTGCACCTCCCTCTAGGCCATACAATGGCCAACAACCCCTAGAGACTCTTCTGATACAATTGCCCATCGCGGATGAGATAGTATGCTGACTTATACTTAAACTTCTTTCTGTCCATGACTTCTGGATACTTCCCCGTAGAAAGGAATGTTATGAAAGGTTGTCACAATCCGCATTTTCTCAAACATTTAAATCATAGCAGAGCAAGAGAAAATACATGTTATGATGTCATGCTATGCAGGAGATAACTGCACGCGCTCAGGCAAAACCCATACTCTAGTTCGTTGAAAAAAATCATAATTTAATATGAAAGAAAACCAGTTAAGTTTGATGGTCGTATCCCTCAGCACAGTGGATCAGCTAGTCCACACTAAACAAACATATATTTATACGTAGCGGAAAATACTTTGGTTAAGTGAATTTGACGTCCTACATGAGCATAAGTGTCCCCAAGGAACAACTTATGGAAAGCATGATTGTAGATTTATAGTAGTATAAAATATAGCTTTTACGTCATTTTGGAAAGTAAGGATTGAGTTTTATAAAGATGCTATGCATGAGGTACATATAATAAGATGTTTAGGGTTTAAAATACCTAACATGCAACCTAACATAAAACATTCCCAGAAGCAATTAAACAACCGCCAAAAAGGCAAAACTAGCAGTACTCATTTCATATTAAAGCATTAAAAGTAAGCCAGCAGTGGGCGTCAACAACCTGACATGAACCCACTGGAAAGTATGTATGTCTAAACAAAAAGAAGAAAACTACCTCTCCAAATCGAGGAACAGCAACCTCATCTACCCCGGAGGCCACAAGCAAACTCCACCAAACAGAACACTAGCCGTTCTATCGGATATCACCTAAACCTGAGTCATTCAAAGAAAAAATACCTCAGCAAGTATATAAAGAAAAGAAACGGAGCATTACATCCATAAGTAAGTAAGGCGGCTTACCAACCCCACAACCAATGCTATTAAATGAGCAAAAGGGAACTGAATAGAACAACAAAGTTAATACACTGCCCAAGGCAGGATCAAGATGCACCAATTGCGAGAGATAATCAACATATACTGCTAAAATCTGCAGGAGCAACAAGGCAAGCATATGCCCAAAATAACAAAGGAAAGAGCAGTCCTAACTTGTGAATATTAGCAGTGGTAAAGACATAATACTCAAGGGTTCAATGGTGGCAGCCATAAGGTGCAACACACCAAAACAAATAGCCCATATCGGGGCCAAAAGGTGCTCTCTACACCATAAAACAACTAGCCCAAATCGGTCCAAAAGGTGCTCTCTACACCATAAAACAACTAGCCCAAATCGGGGCCAAAAGGTGCTCTCTACACTATAATGGTGGCCACCAAGGCTTTACACCACACCACCCCTCACAGAGCCATCAACAAAACCACCTGCCATAACTCACAACTCGGCCATCAGAATAAGCCGAGAAACACCATTGACCAGAAATACCCCATCTTATACTCACTCAACGTCAAAAGACTTAACCACAAAACCTGAAATTCCATCCTAAGCAAGCACGTAACGTTTTCTATATAGAGCTACAACAAACAATTGCCTATTTCTACCCGGCTACAGCCATGGTTTGGACACAAAATCACATCTGCAACCCTAACTTCTACAGGAACTTTACCACACAATTAGCCATAAGTAATAAAAGTAAAGGAAAACTTGGCAAGGGCAAAGAGCACCACTTGCCTCAACCTTCAAGGCACAACAGCCGCTATCTCAGCTTTCGCACAGCTAAGCAAAAATTATCCATAAAACTGCAAAACCTGAGGTGAACAAAATAGGGAAAAGTGAGAAATTCGACAGCCCATAACTTCTACAATAGCCCAAGAGCAAGGAAATCTTACCTAAGAGGAAAAATCTAGTGGAGAGCAGTTGGTTCCTCTTTCCTCGAATGAATACCAGAATGAATACCTTCAGGAGACACTCTCGTATTGGCCCAGTCACGCCCATGACTCAGGGAGTGTAACCCCTATACTCGACACTCAACATTCGTCGAGCGAAGTTCGTCGACCAGCGGGACACGCCCTGTGATACGCCCGTGTCACAGGCCGTGTACCCCTTCTCTCGACAATCGTCGACCTCAATTCGTCGACCTCAATTCATCGAACTCAATTCGTCGACCTCAAGTCATTGACCTCTCGATATGCCCCCTGTCACGCCCGTGTCACCGGGTGTGACACCCCCGAAATATTTCGTCGACCGAAATTCGTCGACCACGAGGCCATCAACGCAACCTGAGCCAGACACGCCCTGGGACACACCCGTGTCCCAGGCTGTGTCACCCAAATTTTGCAAATGTCCAAGATTTGCAATATTACAACTCTCCCCTGCTATAAGAAATGTCAACCATAAATTTGCACCTAGGGAGGAAACCAGCAACCAATATGTTATAACCTCATATTCATATGTTACAACCACTTGTTAATCATGTTATTCCCGAGCAGAACGATCCGGGCTCGAGCAAACTATCTCGGAATGTAACGAAATTCACACCGTAGCTAAATACCCACGCTACGAATCTAGTGGCGAAGTCGAAATCATCATCTGATAAACAAAACTTTGGCTAACCTTGCCCGAAGCCAAAACACAAGCATTCCAAAAGAGGCACCACCGAGTCACTAAAATAGACTCCGGCTTGCTAGGGAATCTTGCAAACAGGCTACCAAACCAGCCACTAAAAGGCCTAAAGAGTGAAGATCACGCTCTAACAACGGCAAAGGCCAAAAATATGCCAACATAACGCCAAACAAAAATTACACAATTGCCAAAACAATCCGAGGGCATTACAAAGGTTCCATCTATGAGGGTTGTTAATCTACCTCCATCAGCTCTCCCTCTTCAATAGAAGGGCGGAATAGGTCAGTGATGGTACCCCCCCCCCCATACAGGGACCATGCTTTGCCAGCTAATCGACCTTCTCATTCTCCTCCCTGGGCACGTGCCGGATGGAGAAGGTCTGGAAAATGTCGATGACCCCCTTCACCTTTGCTAAGTATAATTGGAGGGTAGGCTTGATGCGTTGGACGACAATTATACTGGTTCCACAAGTAATATAAAATGGGTGAATTTCCCCAAGTATCGATCTCTTCGAGGAACACAGCAAGGGGGAGTTAATTTCGAGGAGGACTTGAGATTGAAGTACTTAGGTCGGAGTTAACTAAGGGGGATTTGATGGTTACAGAAGCATAAAATAAAACACTAACAACTACTCCTATGCAACGCCGCTATGCAATGCTTCGCCAGGCGGAATGGAAGACTACACGGGCCGCTATGCACCGAATCGCTAGGCAGATGGAAGAGTGGGCTTGCGGATAAGGTGGTTAGATTGGTGGAATGAGGGTCAAGAGCACCTCTTCACTACGCACGCCACTAGCAATTGCTAGTGCGGCAAGAACCGGATGTGGGTGCGGATGAAAATAAGGCGCTTCTCAAGCAACTAAAGAAGTAAAGCTATACAAGATCACATAGACATGAATCATATAAAGTTTACAACTAAAGTGCAACAACATCTACAAATGAAGTTTTAACACACAAATACAACAAGAAAGCAAGAATAAGTCAAGAGATCGACCCAACCCAAAGGCTCGTCGAGGGGTCGCTGAAGTAATCGCCGGGTTGTCAATCCGCATCCAAGCTCGGTCCTCAACTACGTCCGGGGTGGAGAAGGTTGACACTACCTTCCAATGGACCCGTCTTCTTCGTGTCATGATTGCGGAAGAAAGTTGCAAGCTTCCCTTTGCTTGTTGGCTATGGCATCAAGCTTGAAATGGGGCTTAAAATATGAAGGAGATGGCCGAGATCAAGCGCCGACAAGATCTAGGCTTTGCGAGCATGGCCGGAGCTTCTCTCCTTGGTGAAAGATGAAGGGGGAAGGTGGAAGGGCGGAACTTTGCTCTAAAAGGCAGTTGAAATGGCCGGAATATGGATCTTTCTCAATGGTGAGTAATCTGCGCTTTAAATAGAAGCAGGCCAGAAAATTAGGCATGCACGGTTCTGCGTACGACCGTATTCTTACCGTGCATTATTAACTTGCAGGCCAAGCTTGCAGAAGATGAAGCGTTGACCCGAGCGTTTTACCTCGTGCACGGGCGATTCCACCAGTGCGTGAAGGAAATCGCACGGGTAGCGACATAAAGCATGAAAAAATGGTGGAAGCGTGCATTTTACTCGCGCACGGGCGCTGCCGCCCGTGCGTGAACAAAACACACGATTAGCCACAGAATGCAATAACAAGAAGCTACAGGAAAACCGTAGGTTTCCTTCGTGCACAGTTCCAAATAAACCGTGCGTTAACCGTGTGTTAAGACTGTCGAGCTCAGTTCGTCGAGCTCAGCTCAATGTTTCTCCTGCATAAACAAAACACACGATCACAAAGGACCGTGTGCTAAGAAAACGCACGACCGTGCGTTTTCCTCAAACCTACATTCCAGACATGGAGAAAACGCACCACCTGTATACAAACCAATAAAACCAAAGAGATCCATCCAGCGTCATAGAAATGCAATGCAAAAAATCTGGAAAGTGCCCTTGGGAAGCATCTTGTGCTTACCCCCAACAACAGAATGGCAATTGCACACCCTTGGGCCAAAATAGTGCACTTAGCGTGAAAAATGGTATAAATGAAATATCAACGATAACATACTAAAAGTGAAGTGCAAGTGCGTGAAAACTAGCCCAGATGAGTACGAAAAACCCTATATAAATCGGACTCATCACACCACTAGACTTAAACATTTGCTCGTCCTGAGCAAATCATCACTAAGCGGAGTAAAAGAAGGCTAGTTGACAAAGCAATTGCAAAAATGGAGTACCATGCGAAGTCATACCCTCATGTACAAAAATTAATAGTAGAAAACTCTTCTATGCATGCAAAATAATTTCTAATTCCTATAAACATAAAGAAGATATTACAAATACTCCTAAAGTGAATCACGGTGAATCATTTGGCTGCGCGTAGAATGAAAGCAGGCAGACAATGAGGTGAGCATTGCCAAAGATCAGGTCTCAGGAAAATATCCAAACGAATCCACCAATGTCGGTAACCATATGGTCGCCCGTTCACACTCTCTCCACGGCACCAGTTTGACTCAAGCACAAATCAGTAGGACTTGGAGTATAATATAGGCTTAGGCGAAGGTGGGGTATACAAAGGTAAATAGGACGGACATGCACACCCAAAATAAGATCGCCCGAAAATACTCACAGCTGAACTCAACGGACAAACATGTGCGACGCACCACTAGACTTGGACTTTTGACGGTGCATGCACGCCCATAACAAACACAACTCAGCAACATATATATATATATATATATATATATATATATATATATATATATATATATATATATATATATATATATATATTCTCTTTTATTCCACATTGGGAATTTTCATTTAATGTACTATTATATTTTTTTTCTTTTCTTTTCCCTTTTTATCCAAATAGCCAAAACAAGCTGAAAAAATGGCAATACCACAAACTGCACAACACTCACATAACTGCCACACATAACAGAGACAAACTACAACAAAACAAACTAGCCGAGCGACCAAATTCAGATGAGTGAGTAGGAAAGGCTATATGGCTTTGGTAGCGAGGCGTAGGGATGTCAAAGGAAGGGATAGGCTCAACGGGGATAGCAATGGATAGATGTCGGGAATGGTATAAGGCTTAAACTAGACAAAGTTACGGCCTACATCACGCCTGCACTTGACTAACCATGTACCCATGCTTTGAGAGTAGCCAGGGGCAAGTTCTTAGCCACCGAGAAAGACAATCCTTCCTCCCGACTCGAGCAATACGAGGCTATTGAAATCCCACACACAATCTTACACCACCGTTTGATTCACAACTAGATTCACAACTAGAGTACCGTAAACAAAATCTACGCTAATAGAAAAAATAAAGACTATAAGCATATAAAGAAGTTTATTCTACACAGACTCTAAGTGATCATGAGTGCACGCCTAGGAACACTCTTGGAGTCAACATTTTACTCCATTACGCAATCCTAAACCAACATGGCATTCTTTATTCTATGCAAAAGTGATATACAAGCTCGGCCCGCACAAGTGCTTAAGTAAACGCTCTCAAGTGGGTGTAGTGGAGTGCAAAGCAGATGAAAATGATATAACAATAAAAGCTTCTAATATGCAAATTAAATGTGCACGTGAGTGGACAACAACTCGAGTCTCTCCCCCACCAGACTTAACCCATGCAACCCAACATAAGATGCACAATAAAAACAATGAAGTATAAGTCGGGGGAGATGTTACCCCATGCTCAGCAAATGAGCATACCAGAAGACGTGTGAAATCACAGAAGCAGTCCCGCTATACAAAGAATCACAACCCCGCTAATACGAAGTAGCCAAGAATACTTGCAGGGGTGAGTACGCAAAAACAAAAGAAAAACAGACAAATACAAAGAATTACTAGAACAAAGATAGACATGAAAAATTAAAAAAATGCAGGAAATGATAGATAAGTACTGGGGTTATTGTCATCCCAGCACGACTTATTCGGCTAAGGAAAAGGCTCTAGCTAATTGGCCTATGAATAGAAAAATCACGGATAACTATTCCATTATCCGTTGCGGTAACGAGTACCGATACGGAGATAAAGCAGTTACCCCTCCTCCTAAATAATCATACCTGCTCCTTGCAGGCAGAGGAAGAAGGAAGTAAGAAGAGGAGGAGTGCTGGTCCTCACTCTTCTCACCATAAAACAAATCCTTACCCAGCAAGGTATCGTCTACAGGGAGATGGCAGGAGGTGAAAGCAATCAATGGAGCTTCCTCGATGGAGGAGGAATCAACCTCCTCGTAAAAGAGGATGCTATCATCGATGGCTCGAGCTGAAAGCTCCAATTCTTGTTGAGGCACCTGCGAAGACTCAACCAGCACGGGCTCAGATATTGAAAGGGGATCAAGCAATAAAGGAGATGAAGAACTAAAACAATCAAAAATATGGGGAGTGGTCCCGGTCTCACTCCCAGCAGTATCCAAGCAACGATCACAGTCAGTGTTATATGAGTCATAGCAAGGGGATTCCGAGATCTCGAGGTCCTCGGTGGTGGTTTGGACCTCCTCATCCAACAAGGAAGTGAAAACTTCCTCATAAGAAAGGATCTCCTCATCATCCCACTTCGGTGAGTCATCATGTTACAAGGTGTCACACTTTCCATTGGAAAGAATAACGTCCTCGTCCCATATTGGCGCAACCTCAGGCTCTGAATACCTATCCGACATAACATCATCAACCGACTCACACAAAAATTGCATAGCACCATCAGGCAAAAATTGTGGAGGGGTGAAGCTGCTTTCAAAATCAAGCACTGAATGAGCATGTCCCAGCGCAATATCATTCGCAGACGCCACCCCGTCGACCGGAACAATCTCTTCGTCCCATACAAGAGCACCCATGGATTCCTGATCATCTTTTTACTAGCAAACACAAGAGTGATCGTCATCACTCAAGGGAAGCTCGTAAAAGGGGAGCGAGGGACCCATGAAGGATCTGTGTGCAGCGAGAGATTCTTCTGTAATCTCAATGGGCAAAGAGCGATCCAGATGAGCGATGTCAGTGTATGGGCCAGGCAACACCCTGGTAGGCCTATCCACAACAGTCTTCCACGAATGGGAGGCTACTGTTCACACGCCGATCCTTGCTTTGAGGCGGGCTGGCGGCCAGGTTGCCTATGGGACAGTGGGCTGGCCGGTCTGAGTTTGTCACTATAGAAGTTCTAGAGGAGCTCGCCGATCTTGGTTCGGATTCTCAACTCCTGAGGTTAGCTCAAAGAATGCTGAGATCCATTCGATGAATGCCGAGCTCCGTTTGATGAACACCAAGCTCCATCCGACAAATGCCTAGCGCGACCCAAGCTCAGTTCGACAAAATCTAGGCCTAGTTCAACGAACTTAAGGCGGTGCAGGATGGGTAGGCCAACTCGTGCAGCTCTCTTGCATAGCTTAGGAGAGAGTGACCTGGCTGCTCTGAGTTTTCCCAAATGCTGCTCTGTCGTGGTCAGGTTGCCTTGGCCCACTCGCCTCACCAGGTGGACCCACTCGGCGAACATGGGGCTATACACAATCCCCGCACTTTTTTAGCTTGGACAAGCTCGGAAAGAATCATCCAACTGACGTGTTCGGTGAGTGCTCTGCTGAGCTATCAAGGAATCTTTGCGTGGGTCCCACCCTCATGCTATAAATATGCCATCGGACCCTATGGAAAACTCCTGCCTTCTTTTATCCTTCTCAGTGAGCTGCAACTGCACCATGCTTGCGATTGAGGAGATGCGAGCTCGGCTAGCGGCCGCAAGGGAAAGGACTAGTGAGAAGGCTCTCGAGGCCGCCCCATGGTTGGCGTGCGGATCACCCAGCCCCCTCTTCAGACCAGTAAAAGGGAAAATTGTCAAGCGGTCTCCGGCAAACGACCTCCCGGGCTCCAGCTCGGCGGCTGGCTCCGAGGTTTCTCATGAGGTATGTGCACCACCGACCTAATTCGTCGCTTTGTTTCTGATTTCTCTTTCCGTAGGTGACACCTCATGAGGATGGAGGTGGTGGAGGGGAAGGGGGTCATTCCCTCCTCCTATCAACTGAGTGGGTCACCAACCCCTCGGGCTTGGGGTACCCCCCTTTGAAGACTTCCCGATTGCCAATTCCCCTTGGGTTGGGAAAATCCTTCACGGTTCTTGAGGGAGGACTCTTCCAGGGCCGGTCGGGCTCTTCTCAACCACCAGCTGGTGCGGGCGACGTGCCGACTCCCGGTGAGTTCATACTCGAGCCTGCTTGTTACCGCTCGCTCTTTCTGACCTACCCCTTCGCAAGTTATAACGTGATTTCCTCCTCTGATGCCGAGATGAGCGAGGGATATTCGCCTCCCCCTGATACATATCATATTTTCGAGAATCTGGGCGATCCGGCAGATGCGATGGGGATGAAGAAACAGGTGACGTGGCTATTCCAGAAGCACAAGCTAATACTGTAGGAGGTCTTCAACAGGGTTGACAAGGACAAGGCTGAAATGGAGGAGCAGCTTGCAGTTCAGGAGGTAGTGAGGCGCCCAGCTGACGGGGATGGGGTTACTTCTCATGGGGTATGCATAATGCGGGCCGAGGAGTAGCTCAGGCATGCCACGGAGCAAGTCGGCCTGGCCCAGCAGGTACTGGTGGCGGATCACGAGTACCATTATCCTCGTGTACCGTCCTGATCCGGGACTCAGAGGAGGGGTAGGTGGAAGTGGATCTAGTACTGATCTGCCTACCCCCTCCCCGTGGTTGGTCGCCGGGCCAGGATGCATCCGTATCTCAGAATAGATCTCTTAGGAGGGTCTTCCATTTTCGAACTTTTTTAATCTGTAATAATTTGAGACTTCTCTTGACCGCCGCCGGGCTTGATTCTAGCCTCACGTTACTCTTATTATATTGCTACATAGTTTTATTTGTGTGAAAGCGGATGAAGCCCTCTTGCTCGCCCACCGCATCTTTAAGCGGAGGCGAGATCGCTGAATCAGCTTGCCCTGACCTCCTGTCTAACCTTGGCAGGAGTGAGCCGGGAGTGAGCAAGTTGTGAACCCACGTGACTCGCATACTGTTTTTGGTCAGTGTGAGCCGCAACCCGCCCGCCTCTCATGCGGGCGAGGGTGGGTGCAACTCGCTGTCAAACGGTCTTCGTGGCGCGGCTGCGAGCCTGGAAGTTGAACCATCAGGGCTCATTTTGCTATCTGCACTTTTCCTGTCAGTGGAATGTTTTCCCACCCTATTTATTTCTATAAATAGGCCTTGTCGTCCCTTTCTCACCCACCACATTTAATATTTCACCTTCTCTCTTTCTTCTTGCGACCCTTGACTTGCCCGCTTCCTATGAGAACTTTCTCACCCCACTTAGCAAGCTCTCTGCGAGATGGTCGGTGGCAGCGGCGATGCGGATGTGCTAGGTAAGTGCGCTTGGACCTTTTCCGAGCACGAGTTTCCCACCGCCGCCATTTCTGAAGGAGAATTCTTCAACGCCATAGGCAACTACGTTCCGCCAGGTTTCATGGCGAGGTGACCTGGGGAGGGGGAAAAGATAAATGACCTCTCTGGAGGGGAGCTCGCCATCCCCTTATCACACTTTGAGGCGGGCCTTCGGCTTCCACTATGGCTGAAGGTTCGCCAGATATTGAAATACTTCGGAGTCATCCTAGGTCAGATGACCCCAAATTCCATAGCTATTATGGTCGGATTTGCATGCTTCATGCGGGAAGAGCGGGTTGATTCCAGCCTCGCGGTCTTCCGTTGGCTGTTCTTTTTCTGTGCGAACAAGGACGGGACCACCTACTTCTCCAGCGGCCACGTTAAGGTGCGGGAGGCCGTCAATAAGAGACATAATTGGCTTAAGAAATTTGTGTTCATCAAGGGGGACTTTGACAATGTCCCCTTCTCGTCGGTACAGCTCAGCAAGGCTAGATACCGACCCCCTAGCCTGGGGGGCCATGAAGCGAAGCTTTGCGGGTTCTTCGCCAGGAAGAACTTTGAGGTATCATTCCTGCGTCGGAATCCGGACAACCTCGCCCCCATCCCGCTCGGGGGAGGTAAGCTACTCGCGCTTCTCCTTTCTACTTTGATAATTTTTTTCTTCTTTAACTTTCCTCTTGCATGCAAGCGGGACATCCCCCTGCACCCTCCTTATGAGAGCATGTGGCTCGCTTCCAGCGAGTTCTCCCGCGCAAAAGCCGCAACCGCCGCACATCGCGAGACCCTGGTATATGCCACCCAAAAGTGGCCTAGCCGCGAACAACCTCCACTATCGCCGCCCAATAAGGTGAAGTCTACGGGAGACATGCGTACTGCGGCCCAAAGGAAAGGAAAGGCCCCGGTGTCTCGGCCCCTCCCATGCAACTACTTCGGCCAGCGGCGCCCCTAGCGAGGCGGCTGGCACCTCCGGGCCACAAGAAGAGATGCGGTCCGACGTGAAGCCGGTGCCGAGAGGGCACCGTAACTTCGGCTACGGTGAGAAGTGCCTAGATGAGCTCAGCATCCCCCTCCTACTGTGGGATGAGTCGAACCGGGCGATCATCTCCACCCTACTGCCGAGCTGGCTGGAGCAAGAAACCATCAGCGGGGAGGCCTACAACTTCTCGTTCGGCCTCTACTCACGGGACGACGCTGCCATCTACGACAAGGAGGCCACGCGGGTACTGATCTATGAGAGCGTGCGGGCCCAGCTCCACAGCCTAGAGATGGCCCACATGGTCGGCCGGCGGTGCACCCAAATGGAGAAGAATGCCCCCTCACTCAAGAGGCTGGTATACAAGAAGGAGGAGCCTCGTCACCTTGCCCAATAGGAGGCTCGCCGCCTCGCCCAGGAGGAGGCGGAGTGATGAGTCCTATTTACATACTGATTTTCAGACTCATCTGGGCTAGTTTTCTTTCACTAGCACTTCACTTTTAGTTCGTTATCGTATATATTTCATATAATCTTTATTTCCATATGAAGTGCACTTATAGGCCCGTGGTTGTGTATTTTTGTTACTTTTATTGATTGTACTTCTTATTGTGATCGTATGGAATGCCTGCACATATCAGTGGTTTGTTTTTTCTACAGGTACAAGGGTCATGTGGGTGCTCTGGGTTGGTTTGGGTCATTTATGCACAAGGGCCACTGATCGTGTGTTTCTACACGCGCATGCTCATTGGATTCCTTAGCGCACAACCACTGGTCGTGCACCACTGATCGTGTGCATTGATTCTATTTTTTACGAGGTTCTGCCATGCCAATACGCACTATCACAGGACACAGTGCGCGGGACCATTGGTCGTGTGCCACTGATCGTGTGGATTAATTCCATTTTTACTAGGTTCTGCCATGCTAATACGCACTATCACAGGACACAGTGCGCACGACCACTAGTCGTGTGCCAGTGATCGTATGCATTATAATTTCTGCAATCTATAAATACGTAGGTTCCGCCCTAATTCCGCATTCTGGACTTTTTCTCCGCCGTTTTCATCTCCGAGGAGGGTTCCATCGATCTCCTTCTTCCTCCACCGTAGGGAGGGGCTCCGGGCAAGTTTTCAATGCTAAATTCAAGCCAGAGCTTCCTCTCGGCCTCCACCTTCATCCTTGAGCTTCAAGAAGGGTTTGACCTAGCTTTCATCATCAAGCTCGGAGGAGTTTGTGTCATCCTTCACCGGATCGTGACACAAAGAAGACGGGTCCATTGGGAGTTAGCGACAGCCTCCTCTACCTCGGATGTAGTTGAGTACCGAGCAAGGATGTTGATTGACAACCCGGCGATTCCTTCCATGAATCCTCATCAATACTTTGGATCTGGTCGATTTTGCACTCTCTTCTTCTTCTGTTGTTGATAGTGTAGTTTGATCTCTATGTATTTGATAAAGTTTGATTAATTTGATATATGTTTGTGTAAAATCATGTCTATGTGATTTTATATTCAGGTTATTTTCTTGAGGTGCGCCGTAATCCATCCTCCACCACATAGTGCTGCACTAGCAATTGCTAGTGGCGTGCGTAGCGAAGAGGTGCTTGCGACCCTCATTCCACCATTCTCACCACCTTATCTGCAAGCCTACTCATACATCCGCCTAGCGATTCAGTGCATAGCAGCCCGTGTAATTTTCCATCTGCCTAGCAAAGCATTGCATAGCGGCATTGCATAGGAGTAGTTTATTAGTGTTTTACTTCTTTTTCCACAAACAATCAAAACCCCATTCGTAAACACCGACCTAAGGACTTCAATCTCAAGTCCTCCTCAAAATTAACTCCACCTTACTGTGTTCCTTGAGAGATCAATACTTGGGAAAATTCACCCATTTTATATTACTTGTTTGACCGGTACACTTGTAGTAAACCGCATCACAGAGCGACAGAGAGAGAGGGAGGACACAGCTGATGTCATCGTCGCCGTTTTGGAGAAAGAAAAAGAAGCGCTACAGGCACGGGCGTGAGAGCTGGAGGTCACAGCGGCTCTCCCACCGCCCTCTAGCAGCGGCTACCAGCTCGCGCACTATACCGAGTATGAGCTAGAGGAAATGATGCAGAAGAACGCTGCCAGTGCAGCAAAGTATACCCTCCAGACTCTACGGCGGGCAGATCTCATCAATAGCGAGGGCGCGGGCCTTTCTGCGAGCGACGTGGTATCGGCATTGTTCCTTCTGGTACCAAAGCCGGGAGACACGTCATACCATCCCCTCTAGGGCTTGTCTCCCCAAAGCTCGCCTCGATAAATTTCCGAGCCTTGCATGTTATGTATGTTTCTTTTATTATACTGTAAACATGGGCTGAGTCATGATCTTGTATTTTTGTCCATCAATGAACTGTTCCGTACCTGCCTCTTGTATATATGTATACGTTACTACTACTTGAAATGCTTCTGTACGATGCGGATTCTCTCTTCTTTTGTTTTTGCGGCTTGTTTCGGTCATCCCGCTCGTATTTCCTTGTTTCGCATCCCGCCAACGAGATTGTGCATCCCCTAAGGACTTAGCTTAGCAAGCTTAGGGGGCTTGGTTAGCCGACTCGTGAGTGGTGACCCGCCTCCTTAGTCCAGGTCCTCCATGACGCCTGCTCGCTAGAGTAGGCGAGCTGACTCGACTCGCAATACAGCCGCCAGGTTCCGTTCTAGCTGACCCTCGTGCGACTCGGCCTGGGTTCTCGTCGCCTTGGTCGTTATCTTGGGTGATGGGTGATAAGTTGTAAATATACCTTTTTTATAGTATTTTTATTATTTCATTTTTAGTTTAATTTTGTCTTTTTTAGTTAGTTTTATTTAATAAATTGCTTTCTTTTTGTAAAAAATATACTAACTTAAGTTTATTTTGATTTCCTAAAAATTTGCAGAAAATTGCCAAAAAAAAGTAAGTACACACCCATGTACTTTGGGTCACGCCCGTGATAAGGCCGTGACACTTCACTTCCTGTGGAATCAGAAGAATTTGAGGAGAAAAGTTTGACACGCCCGGTCACACGCCCGTGTCATTTGACACGCCCCGCGACCAAGGCACGTGTCACGCGCTCGACGAAACCGCACTCTACGAAAACGTGCACTATGATCGTCGACCAACCCAACACGCCCAGCGACACGCCCGTGACATAGGGCATGTATCCTCCACCTGCCCTGACAAGACGCCACCGGGGACTTTTGACGCAACCCGCGCCCAGTTCCACCTCCCTGACACGCCCACCGTCACGCCCGTGACCTTGGGCATGACATCCTCGTGTTCAGCCGCAAGTCAATGCTCCCGTCAAATCGCCGGATTACATTGCAAATAGTACTGACATGCCCCCCCCCCCCCCCGAGACGCCTGTGTCGAAGGGCATGTACTTGGAATTTTTTCCCTATAAATAGCCCATTTCTGTAAGGTCCAAGGGTTCACTTTTTTGAGCCAAGTTTAGTGTGTTTTGCGGGCTGCCCTTGTGGATTCACTTGCTATGTAAGGAGATTTCTCTCCCCTTCCTTTCATGTTTGTTTTTTCTTTAGTTTTAGCTTTGTAATAGTTTCATTATCATAATAAAAATGTTTGATTTTCTCTCTATACATGGTATGAAAATACATTTGGTTGGCTTATCTCTTTCTCATTTTATCCTTAAGTTTCTCTTTGTTCTTCTCTTTATGAAAAGTGTGTGTGTGTATGAGTGTAACTTATTTACTTTCTATGTTTTTAATTTGTCTCCATGTTAGGTTTTGTTAGAGATTTTATTTTTTTAAAATGAAATGTTGTATTAGGTTTTTCTCTTTTTCTACATGTTCTTTTAGTGTTTTTATATTTCATTCTTATGAATTTGTAAAAGAGGTATTAAAGTGTTTTTGATTTTTTTTACTTAGCTTTTCTTTTAAGATTGTAAAACCTTTTGTTATTTCAAATTTTATTTCAACTTTTTTATCACTTTTATGAACTCTTAAGAATTAAAAAGTTATAATTTTAATTTTTGAGCACCTTTGATTTTAGTTTTATTTTGAAAACCTTTTGATCTTTTAATTTTGATTTGTTCTTTTTATGTGTCTTTGATAAAATCTAAGTATAAAAAAGTAATTGTTATAATTTTTAGCTAACTTTCATTTTGATTATAATTTGTGTGTGTGAGTGTATGATTTAGTTTTTCATTTTGTTCTTTTAAATTCCATGTTGTGTGTGTGAGTGTATGAGAATAATATTTAATGCTTTCTTCAATTATGTAGAGTGTGCGAGTGTAGAAGATAAATTTTCATGTTTTATTTTATCGCTTTCTTTCAATTATGTAGAGTGCGTGTGTTTAGGAGATAATTTTATTGCTTTCTTTCAATTTATGTAGAGTGTGTGCGTGTGTTTTACTTTTTTGCAGTGTGTGTGCGTTTTTCATTTATGCAAGTGTGTGTGCTTTTTCATTTTCAGTAGAGTGAGTGAGTGTGTGTGTGTGTGTGTGTGTGTGTGTGTGTGTGTGTTTATTTCATGTAGAGTGTATGCGTGTGCACATTTATTTTCGCCCACTCGTTAAGAGTTAAATGGCGTGTTTTTATTTCCTGCCTACTAGTATAAGTAGGACTTGTACTTGCATTTATTTCCGCCAACTCGTTAAGAGTTAAATGGCGTGCCTTTATTTTTCGCCTACTCGTTTGAGTAGGACTTGTTATTTCATTTTTTTAGTAACTTAGTTTATGTTTTATTTATAATTTGAAGTGTGTCTGAGTTCTCGTATTAGCTAACTTTTCTAGTTTTCTAAATGTTTGTTATTTTTTTATGTCTTCTTTTTATAACCCTTCAGCATTTAGTCTCGAGCTCGTGCCTCATCAAATTATAAAGCCCTCCCTATACCGATGAGTAGCTAATCGTTATTAGCCTCGGCATCGAAGAGCATTGGGACATAAAATGATTTGAAATAATTAAAGTTCTGTATTTTCACTTTAATTTTAGGACTTAAGGTTTACCCCGGATTAACGACGCGTAGGACCACATATCGATGTGTGGGCTCTATTTTTTTATCCATACGCTAGATAGCCGAGATGTCGTGCGTTTGTACAGATCACCCCTGGGTAAAGAGAGTTGTGTGCATACCCTCGAGAGAGGACAAGCGTAATTCTTCCAGATTGGGTTCCCCACCCAATAGCGGGCTTCTTAGCGTAAAGCGAGCGTTAAGAGGAATACTTCGTCAGACTAATGTTCAGTCGAATAGTCTTAGCGTTCAGGTGAGCAATATTCCTAGAGATAAGTGCGCTCATATTTATGGAACCTCCACGGCCAAGTTGCCTCTTATCAATTTGAAAACTAAGTTCAATAATTATTAAAAGTTATTTTAGTCTTAATCTGATTCGGTGCTGAGTGTTAACCCTTCATAGAATTTTCTAAATCGTTTTCGCTCTTCTTTTATTTTATCCACCTTAGTTAATTAAAGTCCCCAATTAATTTTCAGTAAAATAATAGTTACTCCTGGAGCAGTAGGGATAATCAACCCGACCCCGAGAATAATACGACCTCGGTATTCCCCCGAATATCGAGTACTACATGCGATAGGTGCACTTGCCTTCTTTTGTTAAAAGCACGCTTTTTAGTAAGCTCGCGGCGTTCGACTCATCGAACCAGCCACCTAAATAAGAGTCTGTTCGCGGGTCATCAAGTTTTTGGCGCCGTTGCCGGGGAATCTCTTGAGTTGTTATTTCGAATTTCGGAGTCTATTACTTTTATTTATTTTCTATAAACGAAAAAATGAAAAAAACAAAAAAAACTAAAAAATTTTAAACCTAAAAACTGTATTTTAAAAAAAAAAAAAAAGAGTTTATTTAGTTTTAATTATTTTTGGGTGTATGACACGTGGACAACCCTCGGAGTCTGAAGATTTTGACTTCGACCCTGAGATCGAACGCTCCCTTGCACGTATTCGATCTCAATGCTGAATTCCTTCTTTAGATCCCGAAGAATCTATTGGAGAACCCTCTGTCGTAATTATGGCTGCCCCTAACCCTGCCTCGGCGGCAAATCGTACTATGTCTTATTACGCCCGGCCTAACCTGGATGATACTGGGTCTAGTATTGTTCGCCCTACGGTGGCGAATAATAATTTCGAAATAAAATCAAGTGTCATTCAAATGGTCCAAAACACCGTGCAGTTCGATGGACTGCCGGACAAGGAGCCGAATGTCCACTGGTCTAATTTTTTGGAAATATGCGACACTGTTAAAAACCGAACAGAAAACAAACTGAAATGGTTTTAACTGAAACTTTATTATCCAAAAAAGGTATCTATTACAATGGTATAGCCTCCCTTTTATAGAATGGAGGAGATGAGAGAGATTACAAATAATCAATGTGGGACTAAAAATTTACAAGTGTATGCGGCTTTACAAAAGACAAACCGGACAAGCCGTGCGGTTAGACAAACCGGCTAACCGCCCGACTACCAACAGGAAGAGAGATCAAACCACCACAGGAGACCGCTAGACCGCTCGGTCTCCTAGTCATTTGAGACAAGCCGCCTGACCGCTGGGATACCAAACAGCAACAGCCTGGCACACAGGCCGGCTAGGAGAAACCGCCAGACCGCCCGGTCTCCAAACAGCAACAGACCGCGCGGTCTCCAACTTTCAACACTCCCCCTCAAGCTGGAGCATAGATATCAATCATGCCTAGCTTGTCGCAGATGTGGAAAAAGGAAGCGGACACCGGCTTTGTGAAGACATCTGCCAACTCGTTGTCGGAAGTGATAAATGGAGTGCAAATCTGTTTCTTCAATATTTCTTCCCGAATAAAATGACAGTCGACTTCTATGTGTTTTGTTCTCTCATGAAAGACTGGATTTTTGGAAATGTATATCGCGGCCTTATTGTCACAGAACATAGGAAGAGGATAGTTATAAACCTCTCCTAAGTCAAGCATGAGAGCCCGCAACCACTTCAACTCACATGTAGTCGATGCCATGCTGTGATATTCCGCCTCTGCACTAGACCTGGAAACTACAGACTGTTTCTTGCTCTTCCAACTCACAAGATTGCCTCCAACAAACGTGCAGAAACCTGATGTCGATTTGCGGTCCCCTTTGTCATCTGCATAGCTTGAATCAGAGTAAGCTTCAACCTTTAGGTGACCATTCTTCTGAAATAGGAGTCATTTCCCTAGAGCAGCTTTAATATACTTTAATATCCTCAGAGCAGATTGTAGATGACACTCCCTCGGAGCTTGCATGAACTGGCTCACCTTGCCAACAGCATAAGAGATGTCAGGTCTGGTTACCGTGAGATATATGAGCTTGCCCACCTGTTGGAACACCCTATTACTAATTTGGGTCAGGATCACTATGTCTCTAGGAATCTGTGTTTGACCTTCTGTATAGCTTAATAGGTCAATTAGAATTGAGTCTAAGGGTTAGAAGTCTAGGATTGGAAGCTGCCCTGAAGACCAAGTTTTTCTGTCTGGAGACCAAGTCTGATCGTCGAGCTCAGCACGACGATTCGTCGAACTCCGGTCGACGATCGTCTAGCTCAACTTCTACAGATCGTCGAGCTCCATTCGACGATCGCTGAGCTCAACCTCATAATATCGTCGAGCTCCACTCGACGATCGCTGAGCTCAACTTCATAATATCGTCGAACTCCATTCGACGATCGGTGAGCTCAGGTCGACGATTTTGACTCTGCACTGGATCTTTATCTCTGAGCTCAGTTCGACGATCTTTGAGCTCAGATCGACGATTATGTTGCTGATTGAATTTTCCAGTTCGCTGAGCTCAGCTCGACGATAGCAGAGCTCAGTTCGATGTTTTCAGTTATCTTTCAGAATTCAAATTCAAATCAGTTAGAAGTTATTCTGCATTTAATTCAGAAGATCTGCTAGCCGTTTTCATTTACTTCTGGACCAAGTTTCAAGGGATTTTTCAAGGAATAATTCTGTGGACTTTCCTTCAGAAGAAATTATGCAATTAAGGCTGTAATCAATGCAGACCAACGGCTATCTTTGACAGAGTGATATTCTATTTTGGCACAGAGAATAAAAGACAGAATGTTTTTGAATCAAGAGACACAGATGAACAAAAAGAGGACACACAACTCAGAATACAGAGACTCTCTCAAAATCTTCTGTCAAGAAGAATTCTGAAGAACACTCATCAAGGAGATCAAGCTTTCAAAAAATCTTCAGATCTCTTCAGCTCTAAAAGTGTACAAGGCCAACATCATCTCAAGACTCCAGACACTCAACATTTCAGCTTGCTGAAATCATCTATTGCTGGAGATCTATCTTTGAAGGCCTATCACCCTCAGCAAAGCTCTTCTTCCTGAAGATCTCAAGGACTCAGGGGGAGCTTTGACATCAATCCACTTAGTCTTCTCAGTTGATTGAGAAAGAGAAGACTGCCATCACTCTCTCACCCCCACTCTGTAAAGGGTTTCTCAAACTCCCTTCAAAAGTTTGAATCTGGTTTTTGAGCACCTTGTCAAAAGTTCATTGGTGGCAAGACACCTGATCAAAAAATCTGTTTTGGTTTTTGAGCACCTTATCAAAAGCTCATTGGTGCCCAGGACACCTGATCAACTCATCCTGCAGTGGATTCCTACCTAGGGTGGTAGAAGAGTGGATGTACCCAAGTTTGGGGAACCACTATATTTCCTTGTGTCCTCTGGTTCTGCTTGTTTTCTTTTTGTTTCTGGCCTAGATTTTCTTGTGCTTAGCTCTTGCATAGCTTAGTTTTGTGATTAGTTTTATTTCTGCTTTCCTGCTCACACACATTACAACAATTGTTGTAAATCTTGCAAAAGAATACTAAATATACCATATACTCTATTCACCCCCCTCTAGAGTATATCAGATCTAGTTTCCCTTTCAATTGGTATCAGAGCCAGGTTGGTTAAACATACCATACCTGATTGGTTGTACAGGCTAACACCTGAACCCCAAGATCCCAAACTAGATTTGTTTTTCTCTTGTATTTTATTATTAGATTTTGTTTGCACAACTCATGGCCCTAAACAAAGATTATGCTAGCACCAGACCTCCAGTGTGCAATCTGTCAAAGTTTGCACTTTGGAAAGCAAGGATTAGACTCTACATGAATTCTATTGACGAAGATATATTTAATTCTGTTTTGACAGTGTGTCCAAGACCCCCAGAAAGCACAAGCACAAATGCTGTTCCACCTCCATCAGGAACAGATGCTGACATCAAAAAGTGGAAAGTAGCTGATGCCAAGGCTATGAACATTCTAGCTCAGACAATGTCAGATGACATTTTTCAAAAGGTAGCTGAATGTAATTCAGCCAAGGAGATTTGGGACAAGCTCTCAGAAATAGTCTCAGGCTCAGCTGATGAGAGAAAGGACAGAAGATCCCATCTCATCTCCCAATATGAGAACTTCAAGAAGGGAGAGACTGAGTCAGTGGGAGACATGTATAACAGACTGAGTCTAATTGTCAGTGAACTAAGGACATTGGACAAAGAGATTTCTCTGACAAAACTCAATGACAAGATCCTAATGTGCTTCCCCAGCACTTGGGATTCAAGAATCTGGCCAATTAAGGATGCCAGAAGTCTGAATGAGATCACCACTGAAGCCTTGTTGGGTAAGCTCAAATCTTATGAGCTACTCATCAAAAACAGAGAGGAAGAACAGAAGGCTGCTTCACCAGCCACAAGAAAAGAGAAGACTATAGCATTCAAGGCAACTGAGGATCTGCCTGAAGAAAAAGCAACAGGAAATGATGAACTTCTAAGCTTGTTGGCCAAAAGATTCTATAAGATGGCCAGAAAGGACTTCAGAAGAAGATCATACAAGGAGCAGGATAAGCCAAGGTATGACAAGTCCATTGGCAATAACAAAGACATTATTTGCTTTGGTTGCAGGAAACCAGGGCATATAGTTCCTGACTGTCCAAAGAACAAGAACAAGGACAGAAGGGAAAGAAAAGAGAGAAGAAAGGAGAAAGACTCCAAAAGGAGTGGCAATAGCAAACCTTCTTTCAGCAAAAATAAGCATACAAGGAAAGGGTTTGTTGTTGAATCCTGGAGTGAGACTGAAGAGGAGTCAGAAGCCTCTTCCAGCTCCAGTGATGATGAGGATGATGCAGAAGAAAAGGAGTTCTGCATGATGGCAATCAATGCCTCACAACACAATTCAGAGGAAGAAGAGTCAGAGTCAGACTCAGAGACTCCACCTGAAGAAGACCAGGTAATTAGTTCTTTTGATTTTACTTCAGAAGATTTTAAATCTGAATTTAAAACACTGTGTTTAGACCTGCTAAAGTCTGAGAAAGAGATTATCTCTCTCAGAAATCAATTATCTGAACACAATGTTTTAAAGTCAGAAAACCTCAAACTCTCTCAGGAGTTGGAGAACTATAGGGAACAGATAGCTACACTGAAAAGTGAGCTCTCAGAGGCCAAGAAGCTTGAAGAATCCCTCAATGGGAGAAGCATCAAGCTGATGGACATCACAAGCACAGTGAACTCAAGATTCAACAGTACACTGGGCTTGGGTGCCTCATCCAGCCAACCTATTGTTCTAACAACTCCTATCAAGTTCATTTCTGACAAGGGAAAGGGAGTTGTAGAGGTTGCCAGGAAAAATTCTGATCTGCCTCAAAAAAACAAGTCCCAGCAAAAATCGTCGAACGGAGATCGACGATCGCCGAATGAAGATCGACGATCGTCGAACGCAGCTCGACGATCTCAGGAAAAATCGTCGAACGCTGATCGACGATCTCAGCCAAAGTCGTCGAACGCAGGTCGACGATCTCATATACCTGACCTCAGCCATAGTCGACCGTCGAACGGAGCTCGACAATCTGACCCACGATCGTCGAACGCAGCTCCAAGATCGTCGAACAGAGGTCAGAGCTCTGGAAACTCTTTCAAAGGTAAATCAAAATTGAACCCTAAGGATTTTTCATCCCAAATCTTTAACCCTTATACTGAATGGATTATACCTCCAAGGAGATATCATCCTGAAGGATATAAGAGTCAGCCAGGGATGTCTTTCATTTCTGAATTTAAAGGTTATTAACCTAGGCCCAAGGTAAAATGGGTCAAAAACAAGTGAATTGTTTTATGTGCAGGTGAAGACCTATCCAACATCTAACCAGCAATGGTATTTGGATAGTGGGTGCTCTAAGCACATGACAGGGAACAAGGACAACCTCAATTCCTTTAGAGCCAAGCTTGGACCCAAAGTTATCTTTGGTGATTCCAACTTTGGACAAACTAAAGGATATGATGCAGTCCAGATTGGTTCAGTAACCTTCAAGAAGGTAGCATATGTGGAAGGACTGAAGCACAACCTAATCAGCATCAGTCAGCTATGTGATGAAGGCTACCAGGTGACCTTCAGCAAAACCTTATGCAAAATCAAATCAGAGGACAACACAACTGTGTTGACAGGTAAAAGGAAAGGTAACATCTACCTAGTAGATTTTCTTTCAACTACTGTAGATATCTGTTTATTCAATTCACTCTGTAGACCAAATGTTTTATGGCATAAGAGACTAGGACACCTAAACCTTAGAACTATAGCTAGGCTATCCAAGGACAACCTTGTTAGAGGACTACCTTCTGGTCCCTACAAGAAGGAAGGACTCTGCAAGGCTTGTCAATTAGGCAAGCAAACTAAAAACAGTTTTAAGTCACTTAATAAGAGTGATTCACCTAGGATATTGTATCTGTTACATATGGATCTATTTGGACCCATCACATTACAAAGCCTAGGAGGGAAATCCTACACTTTAGTAATTGTAGATGACTTCTCTAGATTCACCTGGGTGTTCTTTCTAAGGAAGAAGTCTGATAACTTTAAGTGTCTGACAGAGTTTCTCAAATGTATACAGATTGAGTTCAATACTCACATTGCCCTGATCAGAAGTGATCATGGGACAGAGTTTGATTCTCTTCTTATGCAAGAGTTCTGTTAGAGTGAAGGGATCAGGCATACTTTCTCAGCTCCTAGAACTCCTCAATAAAATGGGGTAGCTGAAAGGAAAAATAGAACCCTTATTGAATCTGCCACCACATTGTTGTCAGATGCTCATCTACCTCTATCCTTTTGGGCAGAGGCAGTGAACACCTCCAACTATGTGTTGAACAAAAGTCTGATACATAAACTGAAGGGAAAGACTCCCTATGAATTACTCAAAGGGAAGAAACCTAAAGTTGACTATTTCAGAATTTTTGGTTGCATTTGCTATATTCACAATAATGACAAGAAATACTTAGCAAAATTTCAAGCCAAAGCTGATGAAGGAGTGTTTCTGGGATACTCCATGATCAGCAAGGCCTATAGGGTCTATAATAAATCATCTTTAAAAATTGAGGAATCTTTTCATATTTCTTTTGATGAAACTAACATGTCTTTCAAGGAGAAGATTTCTTCTACCATAGAACCTTTGTAGGAACACTCTCTAGTTGAAGATATGAACAAGCTACAGGTTGCTCAAGAAGAAGAAAGCAGTGAAGATGAAAGCAATGCTCAACACATTGAAGCTCAACTTGAAGAGCCAGTTGTTGTACCACAAGAGGAAACAACAACACAGGATGGTGAACAATCAACACCCCCTGTTGATCTAGTAACATCAAGAGACCATCCAATTACCCAGATAATTGGAGAAATCTCAGCTGGTGTGCAAACCAGAAATCAGGTCAACCAAAACCTGTTGCACACCTGCTTCCTTTCTCAAATTGAACCTCAGTCCATTCAAGATGCAGAGCAAGATCCACACTGGATCATTGCCATGCAAGAGGAGTTGCATCAATTTGAGAGGAACAAAGTATGTGAACTAGTGCCAAAGCCTAAGGATCATTCCATTGTTGGAACAAAATGGGTATTCAGAAATAAACTGGATGATCAAGGAGTAATAATAAGGAACAAGGCAAGGCTAGTTGCCCAGGGATATTCTCAAGAAGAAGGAATTGACTACGACCAGACCTTTGCACCTGTTGCAAGATTAGAAGCCATTAGGATATTTTTAGCTTATGCAGCTCACAAAGGCTTCAAGGTTTATCAGATGGATGTCAAGAGTGCTTTCTTAAATGGAGACATCAAAGAGGAAGTTTATGTCAGACAACCTCTAGGTTTTATCTCTCCAACTTATCCTAATTATGTTTTTAGATTGAATAAAGCATTATATGGTCTCAAGCAAGCTCCTAGAGCATGGTATGAGATCCTAGCATGCTTTCTCTTGGAAAATGGTTTTATAAGGGGTAGAGTAGACCAAACTCTTTTTATTAGAACCCATAAGTCCCATACCCTACTAGTACAAATTTATGTAGACGACATCATTTTTGGTTCTACTGACTCAAAATTGTGCAGAAGATTTTCTAACCTAATGCATTCTAAATTTGAGATGAGTAGTATGGGTGAGCTATCCTTCTTCCTAGGATTGCAAGTCAAGCAACATGCTGAAGGCATCTTCATTTCTCAAACCAAATATGCAAATGAGTTGGTTAAGAAATTTGGCATGTCTGAGGCATCTTGTATGAAAACACCCATGCCTACCAATGCTGTATTGGATGCTGATGAACATGGGAAGCCTGTTGATCAGACAACATATAGAGCAATGATTGGCTCTTTACTGTATCTTACAGCTAGTAGACCAGATATAATGTTTGCTACATGTATATGTGCTAGGTTCCAAGTTAGCCCTAGAGAGTCACACCTCACTTTAGTAAAGAGGATTCTTAGGTATGTTAAAAGTTGTCCAAATCTAGGTCTCTGGTATCCAAAAGATTCAGCATTTGATTTAACTGGATTCTCAGATGCTGATTATGCTGGATGCAGAATTGACAGGAAAAGCACCAGTGGAACTTGTCAGTTCCTTGGTGATAGACTTGTCTCTTGGTTTTGCAAGAAACAAACATCTGTGTCAACTTCAACTGCTGAAGCTGAGTATATGGCTGCAGGCAGTTGTTGTTCACAAATACTGTGGATTCAAAATCAACTCCTAGACTATGGTTAAAACTTAGAGAAGTCAAAAATCTTTTGTGACAATACAAGTGCTATTTCCATAGCTCAAAATCCAGTCCTCCATAGTAGGACAAAACACATAGAGATTAGGCATCACTTCTTAAGGGACAATGTTGAAAAGAATAAAATTGAACTACAATATATCCCAACTGATTTACAAAGGGGAGATATTTTCACCAAGCCTTTGGATGAAAAGAAACACACCTTCTTCCTAAATCAGTTAGGAATGTTAGATGGAGGAAGTCTTAAATAATATCCAAGATTTTGAAAGCTAAAAATTGACCAAGACTAGGCAAAAATTCTGATTTATCTTAGTGTCTAGAATTTTCTGATCTCTGAACTGCGCTCGACGATTTCCCCAAAGATCGTCGAACGGAGTTCGACGATTCCCCGAATCGTCGAACTGAGTTCAGCGCCCCTCAGATAGTATGAACTATCTCCTTCGGTCAACGATCGTCGAACGGCGCTCGACGATTTTGTTCCCTGAACGATCAACGAACGGAGCTCGACGCCTTTCCAGATCGTCGAACGGAGATCGACGATGTTGGAGTCTCTTCAGATTCCTTTAGAAGCCTCGATCGTCGAACCGAGTTCAACGATCTTTCCAATACTGCGTCGAACCCTAATATAAAACTCATTTTTTGTTGTCGTTCTCTCTTGCGCTTTCAATTTCTCTGCAAGAATTTTTCTTCCCTCCAAACAGTTCTACGCTTGTTCGTTTTGTTTGTTAAGTTTTTGCAGGTACAATGGCCGTATCAGTTGCTGTCCTAACCGCAATGAAGTTTGATGCAGGCTTCGACATTGATCTGGACTCATTCAACACTACTGATCAAATCTTCCAGGACATTTTGAGTTTATTCAAGGATCAGAACTTGTCTGCCCTCATGACCACTAGAATCAAGCTTGCTTCAGATGAAATAAAGGAATGGGTCTATACTGCTCACAATCTAGACAACAACACAATAGTTGGATCTATTGCTAGAACTCAGGTACCTCTGACCCCCACAGTTTTAACAGAGGTTTTTGTTTGAGAAATGGAGAAGAAACTGCTGAATTATCTGGGGAAGAGTTTTCTGATATACTTGCCAGGATGGGTCATCTAGAGGGAAACCCTAGCAAGTTATTCAAGAGGAACTTGTCTGTTGAGTACAGGTTCCTAGCAGATGTTGTAGGAAAAGTGCTCCTGGCAAAGCACTCAGCTCATGATACTATCTCCAGACATCAGCTCTGTCTCATGGGAGCTCTGGTAGATAAGAAAAGCTTGAACTGGGGAGAGGTCTTCTTTGACCTGATAAAGAAGAAAATAAACAAAAGCTTTGTAAATTTTGGAAGGATTATTGGAGTTTTCCTGCAGAACCAGTGTCCTGCCTTGCTGGTCTCCTCTGGAGTGCACATCAATGCCTCCAAGAGACTTACCTGTGCCCTCTTTGGCAAGTGGGACAGGCAAATAAGCAAGCCAAGCAGGCCCTCATCTAGTGCTCCTTCAGGCACCAGGACTCACAGAGTCACTCTCCCACAGGTCTCTGCTCCTGCAGAAGACCTGGCTGCTGCTGTTGCTTCCTCTCCTCCTCCAAGTCCAACCCTACCTCTACCATCCACCATTCCAGCTCCATCCATAATTACCATCTCCAGCCCATCTCCAACATCAATCCCATCTCCAGAACTAATTCTCCCTCCTCCTGCAGACCACTTCCACCCATTGTTCTCATATCCACCACCAGATGTCACTTCTTCACCATCCATACCATCTTTCACCCTTCTGGATGACTCCTACATGGATGATTCCCCCTCTTCTCCTCCAGAATTACCCTCCTCCTCAACCTCATTCCAAGATCTCCTCCTCCACATCATTGACCAACCAACTTTCACCCCCTCCATATCCATCCCCTTATCCTCCATCTCCACCATCCCCACTCCTCAGCCATCCATCCCTCCACCATCCAGCCCTCCACTTCCAGCATCTTCAGCCATCCCTCTTCCATCTACCTCTGCTCCTGCTATTGAGCATGTAGATCTGCCAGCCTTAGCTGACAAGTTGTATGAGCTACTTGCCCCCAGGCTCTCTCTCTTCTCCTGGAGGCCTCCTTAGCTCCTCTACAACAGTCAGTGGCAGCTCTATATGCCAGGCTTTCCTCCCTCCTTCCTCAGGCAGCACCTCCAGCAGTGTGCCTTGATACAGATGTATCTGCATCTAGGCAGGGGGAGATGCCATATGAAGCCAGCCTTCATGCTGTTGTTGCTGCTGCTGCTTCTGCTCCTGCTGTTGATGCTACTACTGCTGCTGCTGCTGCTGCTGTTGTTTTTGTGTCTGCTGTTCCTGTTGCTGTGGCTCCTACTCCAGTTTTGGCAATAGACCTAAGGTCTTTGCTTTTTGCCTTTGATACTGCATACTTCAGCTATCTCCCAGAGCCAAATGCTGTCCAGCCCCCAGAAGATTTGTCCAAGGCACTGGTGCCTTTCTCTGGCTGTGACCCCAGCTTTATATCTTCTTTTGTGCTCTCAGAAATTGCTGCTGCTGCTGCTGCTGTTGAAGAAAAGACTTAATCTGCTTCTGAAATTGTTTTTGCTGCTGCTGAAATCCCAACTGCCTCTGATGAGCAGATATCCAAGGACTTCCTGATGACAGAGGCCACTGTTTTTGAGCCTGCTGCAGATTCTGTTGATGTTACTGCTACTGTCACTTCTCCATCTGCTGTTGCCCCATCTGCTGTTGTTTCTGTATCTGCTGCTGTCCCTGCTGCTGCTCCTTCTGCTTCTGCCTCATCTGCTGCAATGCAACTGAAGAAAGATCTTATGAAGAAGATAGATGCTATATATGATGCCCAGAGTTCTGACTCCGATGAGTTCAAGACAGACTCTGATGACTCTGCTGCCACTATTGCCAGGAAGAGGAAGGCTAGAAGCAAGGCTATTCAAAGGGTTCCTCCTGCAAAAGTAAAAGATGATAATGATATTCCATATTATATTCTGCATAACTGCCAAATCACTGAACATTGGATGCAGTACTCTAAAAATCAGCTGAAAGCAATGAAGAAGAAAAGAAAGTATGAGAAGGGCTCCTCCCAGTTCCAGCACCCTTATCCTCCTCCACCACCTCCTCCTGATGCAGGTGCAGGTGGCAGCTCTGCAAGTCAAGCCCCATCTAGAAGCCAGGCTCCCTATCAACCCCATGCCAGATCATACCAAAGGGAAAGCCAGTCTAGGGGTTCTTATTCCAGGAGAGGAGGATACAGGGGAAGTCAAAGAGATATTCAGGTTTATTCTAAAGGGCATTCCAGGCAGCACCCTTACTCCAGGGGAGGACATGCTTCATCTGATACTACTTCTGGTCCATTCCCCTATAAGCTAAAAGAGACAGTGTCTGCTAGGCCTCCTCAAGATACTTCTTCCAACAGGTATGAGCCACCTGTACCATTTGAGGACCCTGAAAAGAACCCAGCCTCTTGGACTGCTAGAATGAAGGAAATGGCTGCATTAGACCAGATAAAGAAAGCCAGAGAGCAAGGCTTACACACTTCAAATATTTCTACCATGTCAGAGCAAAGACAAAAAGAGCTAGAAAGATATGCCTCCAGAAACTTCTTTGATGCAGACAGATATATGGAGTTGCATCCTGCTGCTGTGGTTCCCAGGACTTCAAAGCAAACATATTTGGGTGCAGCTGATGACACCAGGTCCAACAAGGAAGCATTGAACCCTAACAGAGAAATCAAGATGGTTAAAGGCAAAGAGAAGAAGTAACTCTGTAAGGTGACAATTTTTGGTTTTTCTGACTGCTATCTGGATGCCATATATACATATATATATATCTCTGTGATGTTTCTGCAATGTGTCTAGCTGCTGTTGTTTTTATGCTTTTCTGATTGTATGATGTTATTTGTTTTTCCAAAGTCTGTAAATAGTAATCCTAACCCAAATAGGGGGAGATTGTTGGAACACCCTATTACTAATTTGGGTCAGGATCACTATGTCTCTAGGAATCTGTGTTTGACCTTCTGTATAGCTTAATAGGTCAATTAGAATTGAGTCTAAGGGTTAGAAGTCTAGGATTGGAAGCTGCCCTGAAGACCAAGTTTTTCTGTCTGGAGACCAAGTCTGATCGTCGAGCTCAGCACGACGATTCGTCGAACTCCGGTCGACGATTGTCTAGCTCAACTTCTACAGATCGTCGAGCTCCATTCGACGATCGATGAGCTCAACCTCATAATATCGTCGAGCTCCACTCGACGATCGCTTAGCTCAACTTCACAATATCGTCGAACTCGATTCGACGATCGGTGAGCTCAGGTCGACGATTTTGACTCTGCACTGGATCTTTATCTCTGAGCTCAGTTCGACGATCTTTGAGCTCAGATCGACGATTATGTTGCTGATTGAATTTTCCAGTTCGCTGAGCTCAGCTCGACGATAGCAGAGCTCAGTTCGACGTTTTCAGTTATCTTTCAGAATTCAAATTCAAATCAGTTAGAAGTTATTCTGCATTTAATTCAGAAGATCTGCTAGCCGTTTTCATTTACTTCTGGACCAAGTTTCAAGGGATTTTTCAAGGAATAATTCTGTGGACTTTCCTTCAGAAGAAATTATGCAATTAAGGCTGTAATCAATGTAGACCAACGACTATCTTTGACAGAGTGATATTCTATTTTGGCACAGAGAATAAAAGACAGAATGTTTTTGAATCAAGAGACACAGATGAACAAAAAGAGGACACACAACTCAGAATACAGAGACTCTCTCAAAATCTTCTGTCAAGAAGAATTCTGAAGAACACTCATCAAGGAGATCAAGCTTTCAAAAAATCTTCAGATCTCTTCAGCTCTAAAAGTGTTCAAGGCCAACATCATCTCAAGACTCCAGACACTCAACATTTCAGCTTGCTGAAATCATCTATTGCTGGAGATCTATCTTTGAAGGCCTATCACCCTCAGCAAAGCTCTTCTTCCTGAAGATCTCAAGGACTCAGGGGGAGCTTTGACATCAATCCACTTAATCTTCTCAGTTTATTGAGAAAGAGAAGACTGTCATCACTCTCTCACCCCCACTCTGTAAAGGGTTTCTCAAACTCCCTTCAAAAGTTTGAATCTGGTTTTTGAGCACCTTGTCAAAAGCTCATTGGTGGCAAGACACCTGATCAAAAAATCTGTTTTGGTTTTTGAGCACCTTATCAAAAGCTCATTGGTGCCCAGGACACCTGATCAACTCATCCTGCAGTGGATTCCTACCTAGGGTGGTAGAAGAGTGGATGTACCCAAGTTTGGGGAACCACTATATTTCCTTGTGTCCTCTGGTTCTGCTTGTTTTCTTTTTGTTTCTGGCCTAGATTTTCTTGTGCTTAGCTCTTGCATAGCTTAGTTTTGTGATTAGTTTTATTTCTGCTTCCCTTCTCACACACATTACAACAATTGTTGTAAAGCTTGCAAAAGAATACTAAATATACCATATACTCTATTCACCCCCCCCCCTCTAGAGTATATCAGATCTAGTTTCCCTTTCAATTGGTATCAGAGCCAGGTTTTGTCTTCAATTGCCCACCAGACTTCGGTATCTCGTAAGATCGGAGAGAAGAGGCGAGTCATCTGTCCAAGTTTTGTCTTCTCCAGCAGCCATAGGACAACGTGCAGGTTTAGCACCAGTCAGTCCTGCCTCCTTTAAAAGATCAAGAGCATACTTCTGTTGGGAAAGGACCATGGAGTTGGGCTTTCTAGAGATTTCAATCCCCAGAAAGTATTTGGGGGAGCCCATGTCCTTTGTCACCAGATGTTGACGAAGGTGTTTCTTGGTCATCAATACCCCTTCCTGGTCATCGCCAGTAAGAAGAATGTCATCAACATAAACTGCAAGAATAACAAGACCAGAGGCGGTTTTCCGAACAAACAAGGAGTGATCTGCTGAGCTTCTTGTAAAACCAATGGCCGCAACAATGTCACTGAACTTGTCAAACCAGGCACGAGGACTCTGCTTGAGGCCATAGATAGCCTTCTTTAGCCGGCATACCCGTGTCTCCCCCTGAGCAACATACCCAGGAGGTTGCTCCATGTAAACATCTTCTTGCAGATCACCATAGAGGAAAGCATTCTTAACATCGAGCTGCGAGATGGGTCAATCCCTGTTGACAGCCACAGAGAGAAGAAACCTAATAGTGCTGAGACGAGCCACTGGAGAGAAAGTGTCAAAGTAATCAACGCCATAAGTTTGGGTAAAACCCTTGGCAACCAGGCGAGCCTTATAACAATCCACACTGCCATCCGGGAGAAACTTCACCACGAAGACCCATCGACAACCAACAACATCTGTGCCGAAAGGAGGAGGAACAAGGGTCCAGGTATCCCGTTCAGTGAGAGTAGCAATCTCCTCATCCATGGCAACTTTCCAATGAGGAATAGTAAGGGCCTCCTGGTAGGAACGGGGGGTGGCAGTGGCCGAGATAGCCAGTGCAAAAGCTCTGCGAGAAGGGGTAAGACGATCGTAGGAAACAACTGCAGCAAGCGGGTGTTGGGTACATGCCCGAACCCCTTTGCGAAGAGCAATGGGGAGATCCAGGTCAGCAGGTGCCTCAGTATCCGGAGTATCCATGGTGGAGAGAGCTGGCCCGGGAGTAGAGAGAGATGGCAACGGAGTGGAGGGAGAAAGCGGAGTAGAGGGTGGAGATGATGGGGATGGTGAAGATGGAGGAGAGGGTGGAGATGGCGGAACATCAGTGGGAGCAGAGGGAATGGATGGGTTGGTATGAGAAGTAGGATCAGGAGGATGAGAGGAGGAATCGGGAGAGAAGTAAGATGCATTGGCAAAGAAGGTGACATCCGCAGAGACAAATTGCTTGCGGGTAACGGGGTCAAAGCAACAATAACCTTTCTGAGTGGGAGAGTACCCTAGAAAGACACATTTAGTGGCACGTGGTGAGAGTTTATCACTGGTGGCAGCGGGAGAGTGCACAAAGGCGGTGCACCCAAAGATGTGCAGAGGAAGAGGAAAGGGATCCTTGTCTGGATAAAGAATGGAGAAGGGGGTAGCACCGTGGAGAACTGTGGAGGGAAGGCGATTGATGAGATAGCAGGAGAGGAGGACAGCATAGCCCCAATAGGAGCGAGGAACATGCATTTGAGTCATCATAGTGCGAGCGACATCAAGGAGGTGACAGTTTTTGCGTTTCGCCGCCACATTTTGTTGTGAGGTGTAGACACAGATTGTTTGACGAATAACACCATGGTGAATAAAAAAAGAGGAGAAGTCTTGGCTAAGATACTCCTTAGCATTGTAAAAAACGAAGGATTTTAATAGACGTATCAAACTGAGTCTTAACCATAGAATAAAATGAGGTCCAAACAGAGAACAGCTCGGAGCGATATTTGAGAAGATACACCCACGTACACCGAAAGAAATCATCAATGAAGGTGACAAAATATGAACTACCCCGACCGATGGTGAGGTTAGGAGCGGGACCCCATATGTTAGAGTGAACGAGGTCGAACGGACGGGAAGAGCCCCGACTTTGCGCTGGTGGGAAGGATGAGCGGTGATGTTTGCCAAGTTGACAGGCATCACAGTTTAGAGGAGGATGATGAGGAGGGAGGTGCGGCAGGAGCTGGCATAGAATTCTGGGAGGAGCATATTCAAGGCGAAGATGCCATTGGAGAAGATCTGTAGAGGAGGAGGAGAAGGCGGATAGAGTAGAAACATTGTCGAGGAAGTAGAGGCCACCACTCTCAGTCCCGGTAGCAATCGTCCGTTGGGAGTCCGGATCCTGAAAAGCACAAGAGGTAGGGGTGAATATGACAGAACACCGTAGTTTCTTGCATAAATAAGTAACCGATAATAAATTGCACGAAAACTTGGGCACATAGAGGGTATCAGCCAAGCAGAGAGATGGAGTGACTTGAACCATGCCCGTCACATGGACCGGTGAGGGAGATCCATCCGCAACAATGACCGGGGGCAACTGAGCATGCGTTTCAAGAAGAGAGAAACATTGAGGATTGCCTGTCATATGATTTGTTGCACCAGAGTCGATTAGTCATCTTCCGCGAGTAACTACATAAGCACTACCAGAAGAGGTGACCACCGTGGCGGACAGGCTGGAGGAGGGGAAAGTCATGGAAGCAAGAGAGGAGCAAACCGCGACGATAAGAACAAGCCGCGAGAAGAGAAAGAAGTCGAACGGTTAAGCAAAGAAGAGAAAAGAGCACCAAGCCGGGTGAACAGAAAACAGGTCGTGCGGCTAGGAAGGCCTCTGCCAAGAATCAGAGAAAAGCAATGGGAAAGAAGTCGCATGGCTTGAAAAAGTCGGGCGAACAGAGGAGAACCAGTCACACGGCAAAAGATGAGTCCGGGGCGACTAGCAAGCAGGAGCGGGTAGAAGGCACCAAGAATTAGAGCGTGGCGAATAGAGGAGATCGCAAAAACAGGTCGCAAAAAAGAAGGAGTAAGCCGCACGGACAGGTCGCGCGGACAGACGGGGAAGCAAGCCGCGAAAGCAGAGAGAGCGCACACAATTAGGAGGAATAGATCGAGTCCTCTGATACCATGTTAAAAACCGAACAGAAAACAAACCGAAATGGTTTTAACTGAAACTTTATTATCCGAAAAAGGTATTTATTACAATGGTATAGCCTCCCTTTTATAGAATGGAGGAGATGAGAGAGATTACAAATAATCAATGTGGGACTAAAATTTTACAAGTGTATGCGGCTTTACAAAAGACAAACCGGACAAGCCGTGCGGTTAGACAAACCGGCTAGCCGCCCGACTACCAACAGGAAGAGAGATCAAACCACCACAGGAGACCGCTAGACCGCTCGGTCTCCTAGTCATCTGAGACAAGCCGCCTGACCGCTGGGATACCAAACAGCAACAGCCTGGCACACAGGCCGGCTAGGAGAAACCGCCAGACCGCCCGGTCTCCAAACAGTAACAGACCGCGCGGTCTCCAACTTGCAACATACACCTTCAAGATTAATGGCGTCACTGATGATGTCATTCCTTTGCGTCTATTTCCTTTTTCCCTTAATTCCAAAGCAAAGGCATGGTTGAATTCCCTCCCGCGAGGATGTATCACCACCTGGGCTGAGTTGACGGAGCGGTTCCTGACGAAGTATTTTCTGCCCGCAAAAACTGTAAAGTTGCGGGCGGACATTTCTTCATTTGTGCAAAATGATCCTGAGTCTCTATATGAGACTTGGGAACGGTATAAGGAGTTCCTCCACCGGTGCCCGCACCACGTGCTGCCAATGTGGTTGCAGGTATAATTTTTTATAATGGCCATAATTTTCAGACGTGTCAAATGATTGACGCTGCTACCGGGGGCACTTTAAACAACAAAACCCCCGAGGTTGCCCAGGATTTATTCGAAGAAATGGCTATGAATGCCTACCAATGGAACGTCCCGCGGGATGCCCAAAGCCGACGACCGGCCTTTTTGAAGTGGATGTCACTGCTCTCTTGACCCTTCAAGTTGAAAGGTTAACAAAGCAGGCGACGGAGATGTCTACTGCCTCCTCCACTCTGCCTTGTTTTATTCCCCTTAACTTCTGTGTGGCCGAAGAGTTCGTGGATTTCATAGGAAATTCGGGTCATCCTTCCTTCAACCCCAACAACAACCCTTATAGTAATAATTATAATCCGGGTTGGAGGAATCACCCCAATTTTTCTTGGAGCAACCCAAACAATGTGCAGCGTCCCCCCAATTCTTTTGTGTCCGGATTTCTGCCACCTCCCCCTCTTCCAAAACCCTCCCCCATGGAGGAAAATTTTTTTAAATACATAACGTCCAATGAATCAAATATCCCGAACATCACCAGATCGCTAAAAACACTTGAACAACAGGTTGGACAACTGGCAAGAATGATGTCCGAGCGTGCGCTCGGGACACTGCCGGGAATCACGGAGCCCAATCCGCGGGAGAACGCCAATGTTATAACCCTCCGTAGCGGTAAGGTGGTGGTCGATCCAAAACGGACCGATCCCCAGGTACATATTTCACCTCCGACCACTCTTCCCCCTTCTTCAATTACGCCGCCATTACCTATTTTAAATGAAAAAATAATTTTAAACAAGGCCCTGTCTTATTCGCATAGGTTAGATGATGAGCGTAAGGGCGCACAATATAAAAAATTTATTTTACTATTAAAACAAATTCATATTAATGTTCCGTTCTGCGAAGAAATCTCACAGATGTCTAAATATGCAAAATATTTAAAACAACTTATTTCTAATAAACAAAAATTAGAAAATATTTCGCATATTTCTCTAAATATTGACTTCTTGGCGGCCCTTACCAATAAATTGCCCCCAAAACAAAACAACCCGGGACGGTTTTCCATACCGTGTCTTTTTGGCAATATATTAGTAAAATATGCTCTTGCAGATTTAGGCGCGAGCATTAATTTGATGTCATTCTCGCTCTTTAAAAAATTAGGTTTAGACACTCCGGCCCCTACTATATGCGCATCCTGTTAGCGGATCGCTCGGTTAAGTTCCCCATCGGGGTAGTGGACGACGTACTTGTCCGAGTTGATAAGTTTATCTTTCCAGTAGACTTCGTCATCTTGGACATCGAGGAGGACACCGATGTACCAATTATACTCGGTCGCCCTTTTCTCGCCACCTCCCATGCATTAATTGACGTTAGTAACGGTCGTCTCCTCCTCCGGGTAGGAGATGATGACGTTACTTTCTCTATTAATCCCTCCATAGGAAACTCGCCACCAAGCGACGATTTCTGCTATTCTTTAGATTCCTTTTTTGAAGATTGTTCTTCTCCCATTTTCGATTCTGTATTTTTAAATGACTATATTTATGAGCTCGAAAATTTTGAATGCGATGAGGATACCTCTATAGACTTGTCTTTCGAACCAATTGGTAAGAAAGACATAGGAATTAAAATCTCCCTAGAAGAAACGCCCATCCTAGACCTTAAACCCTTACCCGCATAACTCAAATATGCTTTTTGGGAAAAGGAGATACGCTTCCCGTTATTATTTCTTCAAACTTGAGTGATTCAGAGACTTTTGATTTATTGGAAGTTTTGCTTAAACATCGCCACGCAATTGCGTGGCAAATCTCTGACTTAAAGGGGATTAACCCCTCTTTTTGCACTCATAGGATTTTTGTCAACGATAATTGCCGCAAAACCATTCAGCCACAGGGACGACTTAACCTAAACATGAAAGACGTCGTTAAAGCCGAGATCATTAAATTATTAGATGCGTGGATTATTTATCTCATTTCTGATAGTGCGTGGGTTAGTCCCGTTCATGTGGTGCCCAAAACAGGCGGTCTTACTGTAGTGGAGAATGAGCACAATGAACTCGTCCCAACTCGTACTGTTACGGGTTGGCGGGTGTGCATCGATTATAGAAAACTAAATGATGTCACCCGTGAGGACCATTATCTGCTACCATTCTTAGACCAAGTTCTGGAGCGTTTATCCGGTCATCCATTTTATTATTTTCTTGATGGTCTATCAGGTTTTTCCAAATCCCCATTTCCCCCGATGATCAAGAGAAAACAACTTTTACCTGCCCGTTTGGCACCTTCGCCTAATGAAGAATGCCATTTGGCCTCTGCAATGCGCAAGCTACATTCCAAAGATGTATGCTGGCAATCTTTGGCGAGCTGGTAGGAGAGATTATGGAAGTCTTTATGGATGACTTTTCTATTTTCGGACGCTCTTTCCTGTCTTGTCTTCGAAATCTACACTGTGTCCTCCAGCGATGCGAGGACACGCATCTAGTTTTAAATTGGGAAAAGTGTAACTTTATGGTTTGAGAAGGTTTGGTTCTCGGCCATATGATTTCGTCTAAGGGGATGGAGGTAGATAAGGCCTAGGTGGAAATCATAGAAAAACTTCTGCAACCAACAAACGTTAAATCTATTAGGAGTTTCTTAGGCCACACGGGCTTTTATAAACGTTTCATTCAAGATTTTTCAAAAATAACAAAGCCGCTTACTTGCCTCTTGGAAAAGGAATCAAATTTTGTCTTTAATAGTGAATGTGAGTCTACATTTAATTTCATAAAACAAAAACTTATCAATTCACCAATTTTAGTGGCGCCCGATTGGACCCTTCCGTTCAAAATTATGTGCGACGTTGGTGATATTGCCTTAGGTGTCATTCTTGGTCAACGCGTAGACAAACACTTTCATCCAATTTATTACACTAGCAAGACGCTCACTTCTGCAGAAGTAAATTACACCACAATGGAAAAGGAACTCTTAGCCGTCGTTTTCGCTTTTGATAAGTTTCGCTTGTATATAACGTTATCTAAAGTTATCGTATTTACCGATCACTCCGCCCTTAAATATTTATTAAATAAAAATGATGTGAAACCACGCCTTCTTCGATGGATCCTCCTCTTGCAAGAATTTGATTTAGAGATTTGGGATAAGAAGGGCACGAAAAATTTAGCCGCCGATCACCTCTCGCACTTAGAAAATCCCGGTGCGGAAGCGCTCGTCGAATCTGACATAAATGACAGATTCCCCGAGGAACGCCTCCTAGCCATAACTACTAGTTCTTCTTCACCGCCTTGGTTCGCAGATTTTGCGAATTATTTAGTTGTGAGGGTGCTCCCAAAAGACTTTTCAAGCCGGTAAAAGAAGAAATTCTTTTCTGACTTGAAATATTTCTTTTGGGAGGACCCTTTTCTTTTTCGTATCTACGTGGACCAAGCGGTCCGAAGATGCGTTGCATGTGTGGAGTGCACGCAATGAGTATTGTTTTCGTTCATTTTGATTTTGCTGTATAGATCCCGGTAGCTGGCGGAAATTAAGCATGTGGCAATATCACAGGGGTATGACGATTCAATCCGAAGGTTGAAGAATGTAAGAATTTGATCGGACTGTGGGGCCTAGTCTGGCCAAGAGAGGATTGTCCGAGAATGTAAGTATTCGATTCGGGTGTCGGAGAATGCAAGGATTCGATCCAATAGTGCGACCGCCAAGGGGGCAGTCCCTGGCGGTGGCAGAGCGTTGGCCTGCAGTAACGACGTAGAATATAATGATTCTATCCGACCGTCAGAGAATATAAGTATTTGATCCGGTTGTGCAACCTAGCCTGGCAATGAGTCAATTGTCGGAGAATGTAAATATTTGATTCGGGTGTCGGAGAATGTAAGGATTTGATCTGACTGTGTGACCGCGAGGGGGGAGGCCCTGGCAATGCCGGGGCGTTTTCCTGCACTAATGGCGGATAATGTAATGATTCGATCCAACCGCCGGAGAATGTAAGTATTCGATCTGGTTGTACGACCAAGCCCAAGTTTGAGTTGTTCATCGAAGAATATAAGTATTCGATCCGAGGAGTGGCCTAGCCTGGCCTAGGAATTAGCTTCCGAATAATGTAAAATTTTGATCCAGAAGTGTCCAAGCCTGGTCAGAAAATGCTCGCCGAAGAATATAAGTATATGATTCAGAGAGTGGCCTAGCCTGGCCGAGGAATTAAATTCTGGAGAATGTAAAGATTCTATCCGGAAGTGTTCGAGCTTGGTCGGAAATGGCTTGCTGGAAAATTTAAGTATTTGATATGGGGAGTGGCCTAGCATGGTCGAGGAATTCTCGAGGTGAGAATAAGGAAAACACAATACAGTATAATCAAATCAAAGATAGTTTGTGCGAATCAAGGCTCGCGGTTGTTTCATCATACAAAGTTGAAGACATGAAATAAAAATACAAAACAATAAATGTATATAGGAAAACATGGATAAAGGTGGTGTTGTGTTCTTGAGTGGCAGGGGGCTTCCTCTCCTATTGAGAGCTTCCTTGCTACATGGCGGTATTATCAAGCTAACCGGACCGCGCGGAAGGCGCTAGAGGCGGGCTACTTTTGGCCCACTCTCTTCAAAGACGCTCATAATTTTGTGAGTGCATGCGATAGCTGTCAGCGGTGGGTAACATCTCTCGTCGCGACGAGATGCCCCAAAACATGTTTTTAGAATGCGAATTCTTTGATTTATGGGGCATAGATTTTGTTGGCCCCCTACCTCCGTCTTTCAAAAATATATATATTTTAGTGTTGGTCGACTACGTATCGAGGTGGGCAGAAGCACAAGCTCTCCCCCCCCCCCCAATGATACGTGAGTTGTCATTACATTTCTTAAAAAATTATTTTCTCGCTTCGACACGCCTCGCGCAATTGTTAGTGATAGGGGAATGCATTTCTGCAACACCCAAATGGCTAAGATGTTAGCTAAATACGACATCATGCACAAACTTTCCACCCCCCACCACCCGGAAACAAGTGGCCAAGTCGAGGTAGTAAATCGAGAGATTAAGCGAATATTATAAAAAACCGTTTCTCTTAATAGGAAAGATTGGTCCATCAAACTCGACGATGCATTGTGGGCGTATCGGACGGCATACAAAACCGCAATTGGTTGTACGCCATTTCGGTTAGTTTATGGCAAAGCGTGCCATTTACCTGTAGAACTAGAGCATCGCGCTCTTTGGGCTTTAAAACTCTTAAACCTCGACGCCAACTTAGCCGCTCAGAATAGAAAACTGTAACTAAATGAGCTCGATGAATGGCGTGCGAATGCTTACGAGAGCAATAAGTTTTATAAGGAGCATTCTATGTTATATCATGATCGAAAAATAAAGTCCCTAAAAATTTTTTCTCCGGGCGATCTTGTCCTTCTTTATAATTCCCATCTTAAGCTTTTTCTAGGAAAACTAAATTCTAGATGGTCCGGTCCATTCATCGTTTAAGAAGTTTTTCCATATGGGACCGTACTCGTCTCCCACCTGGAAAAAGGTTCGTTTAAAGTAAACGGTCATCGGTTAAAGTTATACATAGCGGGCAACCCAGTGATCGAGCATTACGAAACCATAACCCTCCTCGATATAAAAGCCCGTCAAAATAGTCAAGCTACACGACTATAAACAAAGCACTCCTGAGAGGCACCCAACGCTTATCTTTTTCGCACTGTATTTATTATGTTTGCTCCTTTTTCTAATAATGCAGGGTTTTTGATGGACCTCCCCGAACGCGGACCAGGGAAGCTTCTACCCCCCCCCCCCCCTCCTCTCTTTTTATTTTCTTTGTACATATTATCTTTTATTTTTGTTCCGCATACTTACGTTCTAACTTTGGGGACAATGTTGGACTTAAGTATGTGGCTATTTTCGTGGTTTATTTTTCTGCACTTCTACTTTCTGCATTTCAAAAATCAAAAAATATATATAAAAAATATATAACAAAAAAAATCCAAAAATTTTAAAATGAAAAATAAAAAAAAATTCCTTTTCCTTTCTTTTTAAAACACAAAAATTTATAAAAAAATTTATAAAACACAAAAATTCCAAAAAAATTATAAAACACAAATTCAAAAAAAATTATAAAACAAATATTCAAAAAATATTTAGTTTTATTTTGTAAATAATTTTGTACAGACTTTATGCACATATCTTTTGTAAATATTTTTGTAAATATTTTTTCTTTTCTCTCTTTCTCCTCTTCCTTTCTTTCTCTTCTTTGTAATTAACATTTCTCTCTTTCCTTATTTTGTAAATATTTGCTTATTAAAATCCAAAAAAAGAAAAAAATAGTTCGAAAAATATATATTCCTTATCGCTTCTTTTTTTTCGTATGTATATAATAACAAATTTAAAAACATAAAAAAGATAATAAGTCAAAAATTCAAAAAAGAGTAAAGTAAAACAAAAATTCAAAAAAAATGATAATAAATTAAAAATACAAAAAAATTATAATAAAAACTATAAAAATGCAAAAAAAATGTTTTGAAGCAAATAAATCAAACTTTCCATTCTTAATTTTCTTGTTATCCAAAAATTTTGTTTTGAGTTGATTTATATGTGAATTTAATTAATTCTTTGTTCACTATTCGTTTGTTAATTATTGATTGAAAAATTTAAATAGCTGGGGTTAAGTTTTAAAGAATTCATTATGCTTTGGTAAAAATAGCGAACTCATTTTAGGCGCTACTTCTAATTTTTCATTAATATGAGCATGTGTATTATATTAGAAAATAACAACTATAGAATTTAATTATGTTTACTTTTAACTTTCTGAAAAATTAGAACGTACAATTTATTAAGGTTGCTCTCAAAAAAAAATTAATTAGAAATCTTGTTTTCTTTTCTCCCCTTATTTAATCATGACTTACTTGGCATGATAAATTTTTTATCCTTAAAAAATCCTATGTCAATGGGAATAAGATTTCGTTCCGTAAACATATGCACCAAATAATTTAAAAAGATTATATATTACAGAGTAAGAGGATAAAATTCATTGCTTCTACACATATATATTGGGTTAATTTTATTATTATGAAGTTGAAAAAGAAAAAAATGATATTAGGAAAATAAGATTTCATTTTCCTAATAATCCAAAGAAAAAAAAAATGGAGCCTCGGGTAGATGTGCACCGAGGACCAAGCCTCGAACTGACCTTGTGTGACCCGGAAGGAGCCTCGGAAGTAAGCACGAGGACCAAGCCCAACTGTTCACTTGGCACGGAAGGAGCCCCGGGACATGAACACCGAGGACCAAGCCCAACCGCCCAAAGTCTAACTGTCAACTCCCGTCGGTGTGACGATTGGCGAGCCCGTAGACCTGGCACACTATCCTTAACCCAGGATTACGACATCACGTGTCGACTCACACCACATGTAATTTCACACCACTGTGGCATGGAAGGGGCCTCGGAAGAAGGCACGAAGACACAACCCAACCATCCATCCATACATTATCTGAACATAAACCAAACAAGTGACGGTCAACACCGCACTTACATCCTTTCACAATACTACCCGTAGGGAGACGACGCTCTAAGTATTGGACTACTAAACTCATTTCATTAGTCAAACATACTCATGGCCATAATTTATTCTTCTACATGACTTTCCAAATGATGACAACATAATATAAACATGATGCGCATATAAAAATCTATCAATCTTTTCAAATGGTAACAACATATTATAAACATGATGCGCGTATAAAGATCCATCAATCTTTCCAAATGATAACAACATATTATAAACATGATGCACACAAATAACAATCTACCAATTTCTATCAAGTCAATTCGTTTAAATAAGCTTGCTTCACAATTTGATTATATGAAATCTGATTAATAAACTTCATCAATCATGCAACTAAAATGATTAATCATAAAAGAGTTCATCCAAGCCAAGTATTTTGCAATATCAATTCCACCGAATACAAATCCATATTATATAAACCCAGAATTTAGGTGCAGATTAAATCTGGACTGCAACTTCGACTGAATATTCCAGAAGCTACAGGAATCCGGTGAAGACATGTAACCCCTCAATGGAAAGGTCTTTGCATGGGCTACAACTTTTGTATTCATATCTGAACCCAGATTTGACATTATCCTATTTGAAATCAGACTTGAAGTCCGCTGCATATAGAACACAATCTCTGCATGCAGGATTTACCAGACGTCATGTTCGTTCAGACTTTCCTGTGGTTACGAACTTCACATGAAGACGTGCAACTACTCGTTGGAAAGTTATTTGCAAGGGCTTCAACTTTTGTGTTTAGCCGAAAGCCCAGATCTGGACATATCCTTCATGAAAATGGCCTACAAGATCGTTGCGCGCGGAATACAGATTCAGCACGCATCTTGAGGCAGAATGAACGGCATTGGTTCATCTTCCTCCTCAAGTTGATCCTCTTAGATCACCTCCATAATTTCCTCCACCCTTATTCACCCTCATGAGGCCTTTGCTCTTCATGAAACCATCCCCCATCTTCACATAGAAGATCAGAGAGGTTGAAGATACCACTAACCAAGTGCACAAGTCTTGGATTGGCCTCACCCTAGAGAAAGAATCTTCTCACATGTCTAGACTCTTTTGAGTCGACGTCTCACCTAGATATCTACAGATATAGCACCAAGGGAGAGGGTAGGAAACTCACCTCGGTTCCAGCGGTTCCACCATTTCCGGCCATGGATCTCATAATTCTCCTCGGCGACATCTTATCCTTCGCGACGTTGGCGGATCTCCTCCTCCGGAACTTGCTCCATCAACTTCTCTCTCTTAATCAGGAATTTCTCTCCGGGAAAATGGCTGGAAAGAAGAGTGAAAATGGATAGGGTTTTCACAGTTTATATATATAACAAGAACGGAGCTTTACGGACGGTTACAATGTCAAATCAATTCACCAACACGGGCGAAGCGTTATAGACGGTTACAATGCCGATTCAATATTCTATACGACGGAACACGCCCTGGTCATGCCCATGGTCACGCCCGTGACACCAAGCGTGACTCCTATCGTCGAACGCAATTCGTCGAACTCAACTAAAATCTCCGACTAGAGAATACGCCCCGGTCACGCCCATGGTCACGCCCGTGACACTGGGCGTGACTCCTATAGTCGAACGGAATTCGACGAACTCAACTAAAATTGTCGAACGGAGAACACGCCCCGGTCATGCCATGGTCACGCCCATGATACCGGGCGTGACTCCAATCATTGAACGGAATTCGTCGAACTTAACTAAAATCGTCGAACGGAGGACACGCCCCGGTCACGCCATGGTCACGCCCGTGACACCGGGCATGACTCCAATCGTCGAATGGAATTCGTCGAACTCAACTAAAATCGTCGAACGGAGAACACGCCTAGGTCACGCCCATGGTCACGCCCGTGATAGGGGGCGTGTCCCGTGTTCAACTACTCGAGTACTCGACAACTACTTGAGTACTCTATAACTGACTGGATAGACACGGGTATAGTCACGCCTGTGTCGGACCGGTCACGCCCGTGACATGGGCGTGAAACTCACAAAGTCGAGATTTCACTACCCGTTCCCTGCTATGGACAGCTCGAGGGCTGGTTTCTCCTATATTCACCCGTGCTGCCCAATTTCCAGCACTTCCCTAGACCCAAGTCAGCTCTCTTGACTCAAAACACACACGATGGGCCTAGTGCGATTTGGGACGTTACAAATCCTATAAACAAAATAAAAGATTTCGACCCTGAAATCAGGCTTGGGCTAGGGGAGAAAAGCATAATAGGCAAATAAACATATGCTTTTAAATAAAATTACCTGGAGCAAACAACTCCGGATAGCGTTGTTGCATCAAATCAATTGGCTCCCATGTGTACTCCTCCTTCCCATGGTTAGACCATAGCACCTTCACCAAGGGAACACTTTTGCGGCTCAATATTCTCATTTCGTTATCTACGATCCGCACTGACTCTAGTCGCACAGACCTATCGGACGCCACAGCACCATCAGTAGTGGGGGTATATTGATCGGGCCGTAACATCGCCTTTTGAAGTGACGACACATGGAACATGTCGTGGAGGTTCTCCAGCTCTGGCAGTAAATCCAACTGATAGGCCAATGGGCCAATCCTTTCCAGTATAGTATTAGGCCCAACATACCTTGGGCTAAGCTTTTTCACTCCATGCACTCGCGACACTCCATGCATCGGCCGAATCTTGAGGAACACTTTATCACCCACTTGGAACTCCACCATCCGGTTCTTTGCATTGTAATACTTCGTCTGCCGACTTTGAGCCTCCAACATGCGATCCTGTATCAATCTGACTGCCATATCAGTATCATCTATATATTCATTTCCCAATGTCTTCGGATCTTCATCCTGCACCCAAGACAAGGGAGTCCTGCACCTTCTTCCATAAAGGGCTTCATGGGGCGCCATACCGATGCTCGCCTAATGGATATTATTGTAGTAGAATTCCACTAGTGGCAAGAGCCTTTCCCATGGCTCTCCTCTGTCCAGCACACATAACCTCAACAAATCTTCCAGTGTTCTGATGGTTCGCTCAGACTGCCCGTCCGTCTGAGGGTGAAATGCAGTACTAATGGTTAGGCACGAGCCCAAATACGCCTGTACCGCCTTCCACTCCTTGGAAGTAAATCGACCATCCCGATCCGAAACAATTGACTTGGGCACGCTATGATACCGTACGAATTGCTCCACAAAGATGCATACCAAAACGTCCACGTGTGCTTCCTTCTTCATTGGAATGAACCGGGCCACCTTTGTCAGTCGATCAACAATAACCCACACTAAATCATTCCGGGAGCTGGAGCGAGGTAGCCCGTGGACGAAGTCCATGGAGATATCCTCAAACTTCCACTCGGGGATAGGCAACGACTACAACAAACCACCGGGACTCTTACATTCGGCCTTCACCCTTTGACAAGCTTCGCAATGTGTAACATAGCAACGAAAATCCTTCTTCATTCCCGGCCAGCACATGGTCTTCCATAAGCCGGCGTACATCTTGGTAATACCCAGGTGTACAGAATATTGAAAGCAATGTGCCTCTCTCAAGATATCCTCCCGTATTTTGCCGCCCTTAGGAATATAAAGCCGTCCACGAAAATAAACGAGGTCGTCTTTTAGTTTGTACTCATCGGTGGTCCCATCTTCAATTGCCTTGACTACCGGGTCCAAGGCCGCATCCATTCCTTGCTCCACCCGAATCCGGTCCCGGATATCACAAACTATGCTCATGCTTGCCAAATACTCTGCATACTCTACCGAAGGAGCCTTGAATACCAGAGTAATATCCATCTCCTCAATCATCCGAGCGAACTCCATACTCATCAACCAAGACTCTGGGCTAGAGCCTGGCACTTTTCTACTCAATGTATCGGCTACCGAGATCGCTTTCCCGGGGTGGTAGTTCATGGTGAACTCATAGTCGCATAGAAATTCCAACCACCGCCGTTGTCTTAGGTTCAACTCCTTATAAGTGTGGACATACTTCAAGTTTTTGTGAACGGAAAAGATCTTGCAGTGGATGTCATATAGATAATGCCTCTAGACCTTCAAAGCGAACACCACTGCTCCCAACTCCAAATCATGAACTGGGTAATTGATTTCATGTTTCTTTAACTGCCTTGAAGCATAAGCGATTACGTGCCCGTGCTGCATCAATACCGCTCCCATCCCTTGATATGACGCGTCCGTGTAAACTTGAAATCCTTCCTTCCCAGATGGAAGTGCAAGGATGGGGGCGGAGGTAAGCCTATCTTTCAGCTCTTGGAACGGCGCTTCACATGGGGAGTCCACTCAAATGGCACACCTTTCTTCGTCAAAGAAGTAAGAGGAAGGTCAATCTTGGAAAATCCGTTCACAAACTTGCGGTAGTACCCAGCAAGTCCAAGAAAGCTTCGTATATCGGCCGCCGACTTCAAGAGCGACCACTCCTTCACGGCTCGCACCTTTGCTAGATCCACTGATCACATGCCCCAAGAAAGCAACCTCCTTAAGCCAGAATTCACACTTGCTAAACTTGGCGTACAAGGCGTGCTCCTTCAATTTCTTCAACACCAAGGTTAGATGCTCGACATGCTCCTCCTCCGTCTTTGAGTCACCAAGATGTCATCAATAAAAACAATAACGAATATGTCCAAATACGTTTCAAACACCTTGTTCATCAGGCTCATGAAGGCCGAAGGGGCATTTGTGAGCCCAAACGGCATTACCGTGAACTCATACAAACCATATCTTGAACTGAAGGCCGTTTTCTGGATGTCCCCTTCTTGTTTCCTCAACTGATAGTATCCAGAGCGCAAATCCTGTTTAGAAAACCAATGTGCTCCCACTAGTTAATCGAACAACTTGTCAATCCATGGTAGAGGATAAGTTTTCCGCACCCTCAACCGATTGAGTTCCCGATAATCTATGCACAAATGCAGGGTTCCATCCTTCTTATTCACGAACAGAACTGGAGCTCCCCAGGGTGACGAACTGTGGCGAACGATCCCTGACTCCACCAGTTCTTGTAATTGAACTCTAAACTGCGCGAGTTCCTTCGGGGCCATTCTGTACGGGGCCTTGGATACAGGCTTGGCACCCGGCACTAGATTAATCTAGAAGTCAACCTCTCTGTATGAAGGTAATCCTGGTAGCTTCTCAGGAAATACCTCGGGAAAATCCCGTACTACCCGTACATCCTTTACTTCCAATGTTTCCTCCTTCAACTCGAACTAGATCATGAAGACCTCGTCCCCCTTCATATGGGCTTTTACAGCCTGAACAGAGGATAATGTCATATGCGGCGCGAAGCTAATACCTTGGAAGATGACGTCGGAGTCTCCATGTCTAAAATAGATTCGCTTCTCTGCGCATTCGATCCTCGCAAAGTGCCAGTCTAGCCGTGCCATGCCCAAAATGATGTCGAACTCCGGAATTCGCAGGACCGTGGCTGGCGTATCAAAGGCCTTTCCATCAATGAATAACTCCAACTCGCACTTCTCGGTTACGATCATCTCCGAGTCGTCCGGAAGGCGTACTCGTCGAGCTATGCTAGTAAAGTACTGTACACCCTCCACGTCTTTTAAGAAATCCTCGGACACAAAGGAGTGTGAGGCACCGGTATCGAATCGAGTGTAGGCCGATTTCTCACTAACCATTATGCCTAAGCATCAAAATTGTGAAGGCTCAAGCCAGATTCCTAGAAAACCTTAGGCAGACCAAGGATGAATGCTTATTTTCTTCCCCATAGTCCTCGTCCTTGAGCTTGGTCCTGCTTCAATTACTCCTTCAGCGAGTCTCTTAATGCTTGTCTGAACACCCAAAAGACCTGCTTCCAACCACTTCACCACATATCCATTATCTCCACCAAGCTCAAGTCTCTTATAAACAAAAGTGGTTGCCCTAGGAAATTCTCCATGTCTATTATCTCCGTTAGATTCAAAATCCTCTATAAACAAAAGTGCTTGCCCTAGGGGATCTCGCAAGACTTTATACCATAGTTTTTCATACTTGGGATTGTCCAAACATGGAAGATCGACGTATAAAGGTATGTACCTAAGGTCAGGTTGGCTAATCGTAGGGTCAAAGTTGGACATACCTAGTGTGAATTACATATGGGCACACCACTGCTTCCGCTAAGTCAGTTTGTCCGCAAACTGACTAATCGAACGGGGTGGTTCCATTGTTGAAAGACTTCTTTAGTTGAGGATCGTGGCAAACTGATACCATTTATATGACCCCCCCCCCCTCATGGATCCCAAAACACGGCACGAAGGGGGGGTCTTATGCACGGAATTGCCGCCTTGCGATAGAATTAGCACTCGGGCTAACCTGTACCACAAGACGCCTATTCTGCCGGCTACAACCAATATCAATACCATTATGCCAACCCAACCAAAAGTATAAGCAATAAAAAGTAAAATCCACACTAAGTAATAATGTCCAAATAATACATCAAAGTAGAAGCAAAAACATGCTTCTACATATCATAGTACAGCTATAGAAGTTGTCCAAAAAGGGGCTACATCAAATACACTCAAGACTCACATCTGTGACCGATGGTATCGACGGCACCGTCACTTCAGGCCCTGTTGTCCTGGCCTGGCTGTCCTGCTGCGTAGTCTGTGGCTGCCCTACCTGTGGCGTGACCTCATAAAAGGAGGACATAGCTACCGTTAGTCGAAACGACTAAGTAGCTTCACATCCGCTCCCCCAGCGACTCCTCGAAACCGGGCAGAGAGAAGGAACAAGGGTAATATATATTCAAGTAAAAGAAGTACAAGCAGTTGGCAATAGTGTAAGAGTAACAGTATCACGATCTAGCAAATATTTAAGAGCTATAGCAAACTAACAAGTATAAGTAACAGCATGTAAGTAACTTAACTTATAAGAATGCCCACACAAACTTATAAGTTAAGGATCGGGTTACATAAAGGTAACTCATCGTATAAGAGTGCCCATACAAACTTATATGATGAGGATCTTGTTGTGCAATGTTATGAAATGCTATGTATCCTATGCAATGACTCACCCATGATCACACACATGCAATTGCTATGTCGACACAGACTGTAGTTCCCACTTTTCGAGCAGGTAGCTAACCTCTCAGGCATCAGCCGCCGTGGCCAGGCGGTGACAGTAAAACGGGCACTTCTACTACTAGGCGGGTATCCACACTACTTCACCTAGGCCTCCGTACGCCTCAACGCTAAGAACACAACAGCGGAGCCCATGTGTACTATGGCCCAGCGGGAGCCTCGGGTAGATGTGCACCGAGGACCAAGCCCCGAACTGACCTTATGTGACCCGGAAGGAGCCTCAGAAGTAAGTATGAGGACCAAACCCAACCGTTCACTTGACATGGAAGGAACCCATGGACATGAACACCGAGCACAAAGCCGAACTGCCCAAAGTCTAACTGTTAACTCCCGTCGGTGTGATGATCGGTGAGCCCGTAGACCTGCCACACTATCCTTAACCCAGGATTACAACACCGCGTGTCGACTCACACCACATGCAATTTCACACCACTGTGGCTTGGAACGGGCCTCGGAAGAAGGTACGAGGACACAGCCCAACCATCCATCCATACCTTGTCTCAACACAAACCAAACAAGTGACGGTCAGCACCGTACTTACATCTTTTCACAATACTACTCGTAGGGAGACGATGCTCTAAGTATTGGACTACTAAACTCATTCCATTAGTCAAACATACTCATGGCCATAATTTATTCCTCTATATGACTTTCCAAATGATGACAACATAATATAAACATGATGCGCATATAAAGATCTATCAATCTTTTTAAATTTTAACAATATATTATAAACATGATGCGCGTATAAAGATCCATCAATCTTTCCAAATGATAACAATATATTATAAACATGATGCGCACAAATAACAATCTATCAATTTTTATCAAGTCAATTCGTTTAAATAAGCTTGCTTCACAATTTGATTATATGAAATCTGATTAATAAACTTCATCAATCATGCAACTAAAATGATTAATCATAAAAGAGTTCATCCAAGCCATGTAATTTGCAATATCAATTCCACTGAATCCAAATCCATATTATATAAAACCTAGAATTTAGGTGCAGAGTAAATCTGGACTGCAACTTCGACCAAAGATTCCCGAAGCTACAGGAATCCGGTGAAGACGTGCAACCCCTCGATGGAAAGGTCTTTCCATAGGCTACAACGTTCGTATTCAGATCTCAACCCAGATTTGATACTATCCTATTAGAAATCAGACTTGAAGTCCGCTGCATATAGAACACAATCTTTGCATGCATGATTTACCGGACTTCATGTTCGTTCAGACTTTCCCGTGGCTACCAATTTCTCATGAAGACGTGCAACACTCGTTGGAAAGGCATTTTCAAGGGCTTCAACTTTCATGTTTAGCCAAAAGCCTAGATCTGGCCATATCCTTCATGAAAATGGCCTAGAAGATCGCTGCGCGCGGAATACAGATTCAGCACGCATCTTGAGGCAGAATGAACGACATCGGTTCATCTTCCTCCTCAAGTTGATCCTCTCAGATCACCTCCAGAATTTCCTCCACCCTTATTCACCCTCATGAGGCCTTTGCTCTTCATGAAACCATCACCCATATCCACATAGAAGATCGGAGAGGTTGAAGACACCACTAACCAAGAGCACAAGCCCTGGATTGGCCTCACCCAAGAGAAAGCATCTTCTCACATGTCTAGACTCTTATGAGTCGACGTCTCGCCTAGATATCTACAGATCTAGCACTAAGGGAGAGGGTAGGAAACTCACCTCGGTTCCAGCGGTTCCACCATTTCCGGCCATAGATCTCATAATTCTCTTCGGCGGCATCTTCTCCTTCACGGCGTTGGCGGATCTCCTCCTCCGGAACTTGCTCCAGCAACTTCTCTCTCTCAATTAGGAATTTCTCTCAGGGAAAATGGCTGGAAAGAAGAGTGAAAACGACTAGGGTTTTCACAGTCCATATATATAACAAGAGCGGAGCTTTATGGACGGTTACAATGTCAAATCAATTCACCGACACGGGCGAACCATTACAGACGGTTACAACGCCGATTCAATATTCGATACAACACCGAGCGTGACTCATATCATCGAACGCAAATCATCGAACTTAACTAAAATCGTCGAACTCAACTAAAATCGTCGACCGGAGAATATGCCCCGGTCACGCCCAAGGTCACGCCCGTGACACCGGGCGTGACTCCTATCGTCGAATGGAATTCATCGAACTCAACTAAAATCGTCGAACGGAGAACACGCCCCGGTCACGCCATGGTCATGCCCGTGACACCGGGCATGACTCCAATCCTCGAACGGAATTCGTCGAGCTCAACTAAAATCGTCGGCGGAGGACACGCCCCGGTCACGCCATGGTCACGCCCGTGACACCGGGCGTGACTCCAATCGTCGAACGGAATTCGTTGAACTCAACTAAAATCATCGAACGGAGAACACGCCCCTGTCACGCCCATGTTCACGCCCGTTATAGGGGGCGTGTCCCGTGTTCAACTACTCGAGTACTCGACAACTACTCGAGTACTCTACAACTGACAGGATAGACACAGTATACTCACGACCGTGTCGGACCTGTCACGCCCGTGACATGGGCATGAAACTCACAAAGTCAAGATTTCACTACCCGTGTCCTACTCTGGAAAACTCGAGGGCTGGTTTCTCCTATATTCACCCTGTGCTGCCCAATTTCCAGCACTTCCCTAGACCCAAGTCAGCTCTCCTGACTCAAAACACACACGAGGGGCCTAGTGCGATTCGGGACGTTACAGACAAGATGTCGTCGGGGAATTTTGACGCAACCCGTGCCCAGTTCCACCTCCCCGACACGCCCACTGTCACGCCCGTGACCAAGGGCGTGACATCCTCGTGTTCAGCCGCAAGTCAATGCTCCCATCAAATCGCCAGATCACATCGCAAATAGTACTGGCACGCCCCCCCCCCCGACACGCCCGTGTCGGAGGGCGTGTACTTGAATTTTTTTCCCTATAAATAGCCCATTTCTGTAAGGTCCAAGGGTTCACTTTTTTGAGCCAAGTTTAGTGTGTTTTGTGGGCTGCCCTTGTGGATTCACTTGCTATGTAAGGAGATTTCTTCCCCCTTCCTTTCATGTTTGTTTTTGCTTTAATTTTAGCTTTGTAATAGTTTCATTATCATAATAAAAATGTTTGATTTTCTCTCTCTCGATGGCATGAAAATTCATTTGGGTGGCTTATCTCTTTCTCATTTTATCCTTAAGTTTCTCGTTGTTCTTTTCTTTATGAAAAGTGTGTGTGTGTGTGTGTGTGTGTGTGTGTGTGTGTGTGTGTGAGTGTAACTTATTTACTTTCTATGCTTTTAATTGTCTCCATGTTAGGTTTTGTTAGAGATTTTATTTTTTAAAAATGAAATTTTGTATTAGGTTTTTCTCTTTTTCTCCATGTTCTTTTAGAGTTTTTATATTTCATTCTTATGAATTTGTAGAAGAGGTATTAAATTGTTTTTTATTGTTTTTTTACTTGGCTTTTCTTTTAGGATTGTAAAACCTTTTGTTCTTTTAAATTTTATTTCACCTTTTTTATCACTTTTATGAACTCTTAAGAATGGAAAAGTTATAATTTTAATTTTTATACACCTTTGATTTTAGTTTTATTTTGAAAACCTTTTGATCTTTTAATTTTGATTTGTTCTTTTTACGTGTCTTTGATAAAATCTAAGTATAAAAAAGTAGTTGTTATAATTTTTAGCTAACTTTCATTTCGATTTTAATTTGTGTGTGTGAGTGTATGAGTTAGTTTTTCATTTTGTTCTTTTAAATTCCATGTTGTGTATGTGAGTGTGTGAGAATAATTTTTAATGCTTTCTTCAATTATGTAGAGTGTGTGAGTGTAGGAGATAAATTTCATGCTTTATTTTATCGCTTTATTTCAATTATGTACAGTGCGTGTGTAGGAGATAATTTTATTGCTTTCTTGCAATTTATGCAAAGTGTGTGCGTGTGTTTTACTTTTTTGCAGTGTGTGTGCGTTTTCATTTTCAATAGAGTGAGTGTGTGTGTTTATTTCATGTAGAGTGTGTGCATGTGCGCATTTATTTCCGCCCACTCGTTAAGAGTTAAATGGCGTGTTTTATTTCTCGCCTACTCGTTTGAGTAGGACTTGTACTTGCATTTATTTTCGCCTACTCGTTAAGAGTTAAATGACGTGCCTTTATTTCCCGCCTACTTGTTTGAGTAGGACTTGTTTTTTCATTTTTTTTGTAACTTAGTTTATGTTTTATTTATAATTTGAAGTGTGGGTGAGTTCTCGTATTAGATAACTTTTCTAGTTTTTAAAATGTTTGTTATTTTTTATGTCTTCTTTTTATAACCCTTCAGCATTTAGTCTCGAACTCGTGTCTCATCAAATTATAAAGCCGTCCCCATAATGATGAGTGGCTAATCGTTATTAGCCTCGGCATCGAAGAGCATTGAGACATATAAAATGATTTGAAATAATTAAAGTTCTTTATTTTTCACTTTAATTTTAGAACTTAAGGTTTACCCCGGGTTAACGACTCGTAGGACCACATATCGATGTGTGGGATCTATTTTCGTTATCCATATGCTAGCTAGCTGAGAGGCCGTGTGTATCGACAGATCACCCCGGGGTAAAGAGAGTTGTGTGCATACTCTCGAGAGAGGACAAGCGTAATTCTTCCGGATTGGGTTCCCCACCCAATAGCGGGGTTCTTAGCGTAAAGCAGGCGCTAAAATGAATCCTTCGTCGGACTAACGTTCGGTCGAATAGTCTTAGCGTTCAGGTGAGAAAAATTCCTAGAGATAAGTGCGCTCATATTAATGGAACCTCCACGGACAAGTTGCCTTTTATCAATTTGAAAACTAAGTTCAATAATTTTTAAAAGTTATTTTAGTCTTAATCTGATTCAGTGCCGAGCGTTAACCCTTCATCGAATTTTCTAAATTGTTTTTGCTCTTATTTTATTTTATCCACCTTAGTTAATTAAAGTCCCCAATGAATTTTTAGTAAAATAATAGTTACTCCTAGAGCAGTAGAGATAATCAACCCGACCCCGAGAATAATACGACCTTGGTATTCCCCGAATATCAAGTACTACATGCAATAAGTGCACTTGCCTCCTTTCATTAAAAGCTCGCTTTTTAGTAAGCATGCGGCGTTCGACTCATCGAACCAACCACCTAAATATGAGTCTGTTCGCGGGCCATCACTGGGCAACTATGTTGGAACCATTTCGTTAACTTTGCGACTTCTACATCTATCATTCAGATTCCTGGGCCCCCGACTTCTAACATTGCTTTGTTCATTGAGACCTATCTTGCTAGCCAGTTGGGAGCCGGAGTAGACTCCTACAAGTGTCATCCAATCCTGCCAGCTAGGTGAGATCCTGGCAGCGGGATCTGCTCGGGGCCTGAGTAGACAACATCGAGTGACATCCAGCCTTGTCAACTAGGTGAGAGACTGGCAGCAGAATCTGCTCGGGGTCCGGGTTGACACCATAGAGGGACATCCAGCCCTGCCAGCTAGATGGAATCCTGGCAGTAGAATCTTCTCGGGGTCTGAGTTGACAACATTGAGTGACATCCGGCCCTGCAAGCTAGATGGGAGCCTGGCAACGGGATCTGCTCGGGGTTTGGGTTGACACCATCCAGTGACATCTAGCCCTGCTAGCTATGTGAGAGCCTGGCAGTTGGATCTGCTCGGGGTCCGGGTTGACACCATCGAGTGACGTCCAACCCTGCCAGCTAGGTGAAAGGCTGGAAGTGGGATTTGCTCGAGCTCTAGGTAGACACACACGATTGACATCTATCCCTGCCAGCTAGGTGAGAGCCTGGCAGCAGAATCTTCTCGGGGTCTGTGTTGACATAATCGAGTGACAACCATCCCTGCCAGCTAGGTGAGAGCCTGGCAGCGGGACCTGCTCGGGGTCTGGGTTGACACCATCGAGTGACATCCAGATCTGCTAGCTAGAAGAGTACCTAGCCGCAAGATCTTCTCGGGGTCATGGTAGACACATACGAGTGATATCCAGCCCTGCCAGCTAGGTGAGAGCCTGGCAGTAGGATCTGCTCGAGGTCTGAGTAGTCATCATCGAGTGACATCCAGCCCTGTCAGCTAGGTGAGAGCCTGGCAGCGGGATCTGCTCAGTGTCTGGTGAGTGGAATCTCCACCTACTCATGTGGATCACCATAAGAGACTCGGCATATGAAGAAGCTTCATTAGGAAAAACGACACCACTTACATACTTTACGGATAAAAGCACATCAAGTCATCACCACTACAGGTAAGACTCAAGTTCTCGCCCTCGACATTATGGAGGCGATACCCTCCTGATTTCAAGGCCTCTTTTACAATGTATGGAACCTCCCAGTTGGGGTTGAGCTTCCCCACAGCGGCTGATCTTTTGGCAGCATCTACCTTCTTCAAGACCAAGTCCCCATCCGTAAATTATTTTATTCTAACGTGCTTGCCAAAGTACTTAGTCATTCTCCTCTTCACCTCTTCCTGTCTGACTGAGGAGAGGCCACGCAGCTCCTCCACCATGTCAAGGGAGAGACGCAGCTCCTCCTCATTTTTAGCCTGCCATTCTTCTCTGCCTTCCTGTGCTCCGACCACCTGAGGCTTCTGGAATTCAAATTTTATGGGGAGCACTGCTTCACATCCATGGGAGAGCTTGAAGTGGGTCTCTCCTGTGGCTGTATTGGGGGTGGTCCTCATGGCCCAGAGGACTGAGGAAAGCTGCTCCACCCAGCTCCCCTTCAAGTTTTCAACCTTCTTCTTCAGGAGGTCCACAATAATCTAGTTTGCCGCTTCCACCTGCCCGTTGTTCCTGGGGTGGTGGACCAAGGCAAATCTAAGGTCAATTCTGAGTTGCTCGCAGAAGCTAATGATTTTTTCGTGCTGGTGAACTGAGGCCCATTTTCCGTAACAATGGCCTGGGGTAGACCGTGGTGGCAAATGATCTCCGCCCAAACAAAATTCCTGATGACTTGGGAGGTTACCTTGGCCAGCACCTTCACCTCTAGCCACTTGGAAAAGTAGTCTATCATTACCAACAGGAACCTCCTCTGCCCGCTGGCCTAGGGGAACGGTCCAACCAAATCCATTCCCCAAATTGTAAATAGATAAGGGGCCATGATGCTCCTAAGGCATTTAATCAGTTGTAGTTGTAGGTGGCAAACAACTGGCATTTGTGACACCTCTTTGTGAATTTCGCAGCATCGTGGCCCAAGGTAGACCAGAAGTATCCTTGTCTGATAATCCTCCCTTCCAGGGTCCGGCTCTCGAAGTGGCTCTCACACTCCCCAGAGTGGACTTCTTCCAAGATCCTTTGCACTTCCCTTTCGGCCACACAACGGGCCAGCATCGCCAAGGGAGTCTTCTGATACAATTGCGCATCCCGAAGGAGATAGTACGCCGACTTGTATCTGAACTTCTTCTTGTTCATCCCCTCTGGATACTCTCTAGTGGAGAGGAAAGTCGTGAATGGGTCCATCCATGAGGGGTGTTGATCCACCTCCATCAGCTCCCCCTCTTCTATGGAGGGGCGGAAAAGATTCGTAATGGTCCCCCCCCCCACCCGGGGACCGTGCTTTGTCAGCTGATCGACCTGCCCGTTCTCCTCCCTGGGTACGTGTCAGATGGAGAAGGTCTGAAACGTGCCGACGGCCCTCTTTACTTTTTCTAAGTATAGCCGAAGGGTAGGCTCTCTCTCCTCGAACTAACCATTAATCTGGGAAGCCACCACCATGAATTCAGTGAGGACCTCCACATCAAGTACCCCCAGCTCCCTGGCTAGGCACAGCCCTGCTATTACGACCCCATATTCGACCTAGCTGTTAGTGATGGGGAAGTGCACCACCACTGTTTGCTAAATTCTTATCCCCCGGGGGCTTTCCAAGATTACCCACACCCCTAAGGATTGTTTCCCCGAAGCGTTGTCTACCTTCATCTTCCACGAGGCCGGACAAGTGAGCTCTTTCGACGCTACCTCGACCACGTAGTCAGCCAAAACGTTAGCCATTGCTAGGGCCTTGATCGAGAGGTGAGGGATGAAGGAGATGTCGAACTCACTCAGTTCCATTGACACTTAGTTAGCATGCCCAAATTCTCCACCCCCTCAAAGATGTTGTGGAGGGGATGGTCAGTCACCACTCGGATTGATTGTTCCTGGAAGTAGGGCCGGAGCCTCCGGGCCGAGATGACCAGTGTGAAGGACAACTTTTCCAAGATCAGATATCAAAGCTCGGCCTTCCTGAGGACCTGGCTCACATAGTATATGGGGAGTTGCCTCTTTCCCTCTTCTCGAACCAGGATGGAGCTCAGGGCCTCTATTTTGACCCCGAGAACAAGTGCAGGTCCTCCCCTTCCTTTGGCCCATAGAGCAGCGGAGCCTGGGTCAACTACTTCTTCGGGTCCTAAAACGCCTCCTCGAACTCCCTTGTCCACTTGAACTTCTGTCCCCATCTCAACGTCTTGAAGAAGGGGGAGCACTTCTCCCTAGCCCGAGAGAGGAACCTGCTCAATCCTGCTAGCTTTCCTGTCAACCGCTGCACCTTTTCAGCATCGTGAGGCGATCCCAGCTCCATGATGGCTTTGACCTTTTCAAGATTTAGCTCGACCCCCGCGAGGTTGAGGAGATGTCCCAGGAACTTCCCCCTGCTGGCCCCAAAAATGCAATTCTGGGGGTTCAGCTGAATCCTATATTTACACAGGGTGGCGAAGGTTTCCACAAGATCCTGGAGGTGAGAGTCCACGTCTTGACTATTGATCATGAGGTCATCTACGTACACCTTCAGGTTCCTCCCCTTCTGTTCCCAGAAGACCCTGTCCATCATCTTCTAGTATGTCTACCCTACATTCTTCAGCCCAAAGGGCATCATCATGCAGTAGTAGCACCCATCCCCCGTGATGAATGAGACATCTTTGATTTCCAGGGGATGCATCCTAATCTAGTGGTAACCTGAAAATGCATTTAAGAATCTCATTATAAGAAAACCGACGGCTGAGTCATCCAGCGCGTCGATCCGAGGCAAGGGATAACAGTCCTTAGGGCAGGATTTATTAAGCAAAGAAAAATCAACACACGTACGCCACCGGCCATCTCCTTTTTCAACCATAACTACATTGGATACCCAGCCGGGCTATTGTATTTCGGATAAAAAGTCGGCCTTGAGGAGTTTGGCCACCTCCTCCCTAATGGGCTCGGCCAACTTATCCGTCATGGACCTTTTCTTCTTCTGGATGGGGCGAGCTCCTGGGTCCAGGTTGAGGTGATGGCAGGCCACATCCACGTCAATCCCCGGCATCTCCGCTGCGCTCCATGTGAAGATGTCCACGTTCTTCTGGATGCATGCCAACATACTGCCCTAAGATTTCAGGGTCAGCCCCCCGCTAATGCGAACCTTCTCCACCCTATATCTAAGGGTGAGAACCTCCATCTCCACCACCTCTTCTACAGCCTCCAGCATAGACTGCTCCCCCCATCTCTGATGTACCTCTCCTATGGGACAAGGACCTCCTCAGCTGATGCCTCTCCGTCCATGGTTATTGCCTCGGCCAACTTCTCTTGGGCTCCCCCTAACATCTCCTCCTCGGTGCTGCTCTCCACTTCGATCTCTTCTCCTCCTGCCTCCTGTTCTACTTCTTCCATTCTCCAACCCATCTCCTCGGCCCCTTCCTGCCAGGAGATAGAGTTCATAGCGGTGATGTAGTACTCCCTTGCTACTTTAGGGTCACCCCAAACCCAGACCTGGATCCCCTCGGCATTAAACTTAAAGAATTGGTGGAAGGATGAGGGGATGAAGCTGAATGCACTGATGAGAGGCCGCCCAAAGATGGCATTGTAGCTGCTGGGGTCATCCACAATGACAAACCTGTAGTTCTGGGACTACGCCCAGGGTGATGTGGAGCCCCACTCCTCCTTCTACCTCCTTCCTCTCCCCTAAAAACACAAACAGGGGCCTATCTAAAGCCAGCACACTCTTTTCCCCCACCTTCATCGTGTCGAACACCTTTTTGAATATGATGTTGACGGAGCCCCATTCTCAATGAGGATCCTAGAGACAGTGACATTCTTGATGGTAATCTGGATAACCAGCGCATCGTAGAAGGGATCCTCATGATCTGGCATATCCTTCCTTGAGAAGGTAATATTCTCTTCTAGGGGTGGGGTCTGGGACGTGGAGCTGATGCTCCGGCGGTACATGGTCTGGAGGCTCGCCTTTTGGGAAGCCTCAATCCCCACCCCCACCCCCACCATTGGATCACTTTGATCCCTCCTCGGGTCCCGACGTTCGCCCTGTCTTCACATCGATCCTCCTCTGCCTGGGGCAGGAACTCCTCAATCCTCACCTCCTGGCGACCCTGCTGCTGATACTGCTCCCTGTTTCCTCTCATCTCGAGGAACTCCGGGCTTGTGGCTGTGGAGTGCCCTTCCTCTTGGTCGAAGTCGCAGTAGGGAAAATCCACCCTGACTTCTCTCCTCCTTCTTCGTGCGGCTCTCCTCCTCTCCCCCATGGCTATAGTCATATCCTGATTTTGATCGGGGAGGGGAGGTCTTTGCACCTGCCTCCAACCTGGGGGGTGGAACTGATCCTGGCCCCCGTTGGCGGTTGTCCCTTCCCTGGTAACCTCTCTATGTCCCCTGGTCTTGTCACTCGGGCCTCCAGCCCAGCCGACGGTCCGGCTCCTAACGCCACACCTGGGCTGCTGCTACCGCTGCATTTGTCGTTGTTCCATCTACTAGGGTTCATCTCTCCTTTCCTCCTGACCTTTGCCGCCCCTCGGCTCATTCTCCTCCTCTATGGCCCACCTGGCCAGTCTCTAGGCAAACTCCAGATTCAACGCCTCCTTATCGACTTCCCTTGCTGCCCTCTCCATCAGCTCTTCATAGTAGAGGGGTGGCACCCTCTTTAGCTCCATTCTGAAGAAACCTTGTTGCAACTCTAAGGTGAAGGCCATCATCAGGCTATGGCCTAGCATCTCCTGGACTTCGGTGACCTCCCCCTAAAATCGGTCAACATAACTCCCCAACATCTCGATCAAACCCTGCTTAATATGGAACAGGGACTCTGACTCCTTCATCCTCTTGGAGGTGGTGAACTTCAACATGAACCCCCGCGCAGGTCCTCGAAGTAGTAATTGGAACTGGTCGGTTGTTGATGGAACCACTCTCTCACCTTCTCCTTAAGGGTGATGGCGAAGAGCCGGCACTTAAATCCATCCTACATCTGCCGAATTGAGAGCACATCCTCGAACAACTTAACGTACTGGACTGGATCTCCCTTCCTGGTGTAGTAAGACATTTCGGGTTCCATGAACCCCTCTAGAACGGGGGCTGAGGAAACCAACTCGCTGAAGGGGCTGCCTCCCCTCGCTGGGCGAGCTGGAGGATCTCGTCCCCCCCCCCCCCCATCTCTCCGAACTGGCCTCCGCTTGGCAAACCGTGGAATAGCACGCGCCCGGGGAGCTCGCAGTCTATTCCTTCCTCGGCAACCTCCTTCCCAGCTCGCCTGTCGAGAGCATCCTTGCCTGGACATGGGGTGATTATGACTGGAACTGCTGGAGTCGAGCACTCGGCCCGTCTGCCAAGTGCGAACTTGACAAGGATGAGCACCTCCTGTTTGAAGTCTTCGAGCATCCCCACTGTGGCCAAAGGTGGTGGGGGTAGCGAGTCGGACCTATTCGAGCCCTGTCATTCTCCTCTTGCCATCTAGCCTGCTGAAAGTTTTATATGTTGACCACTCTCCATGCTCAACACACCAAAATGTTGAAACCGAGAGCTCGATCTCTTGTGGAGTTTACCCTTGGAGAAGGGGTGATTGTGCACTTACTTCTCTCCTACAAGCCAAATAGTAAAAGAAAATGGAAACTGACCCAAGGGATCGGCGTGGAGGTCCCACCAGACACCCGGAAGATCTTAGAGAGCTTCCCCTCCTTAGCCAAAGGCCGAGCTAAGGCTACTATTACTATATGGAGATCGGGTAGTCTGTCGGTCTGATTCTGGTGGTTTGGAGACCTAGCTGTCTGTTGGTTTCTATCTTGCAGTTTGGTGGCTGGACTATTACTATGGTTATCTTGGCGATCTGACGGTTTGTCCCAGGTGGCTTAGAGACCGGGCGGTCTAGCGGTCTCCTATGATGGCTTGTTCTCTCTTTCTTGTGGTGGCCGGGCAGCTAGCCTATTCATCTAACCGCGCGGCCTGTTTGGCTTGTTTTTATGTTAAACCACTTACACCTGTAATTATTTAGTCCCACATTGTTTAATTGTAATCTCTCTCATCTCCTCCATTCTATAAAAGGGAGGCTATACCTTTGTAATAGGTACCTTTTTTTAGATAATAAAAATTTTGTTACTCCAATTTTTCGGTCTCTTGTTTTCTATTCGCACATGGTATCAGAGCACTCGATCTTTTCCTCCTAAATTTTTGAGACCTCTCTGTCCACGTGACCTATCCTGTGTGGCTTGTTCCTCTACTCGCGACCTATTCTCGTCATCTGTGTTGGGTATAGTATCCATAATCACCCAGATTTGGTGAAGTCACCCTTGAACTAAGATGAATTAAGTTGTATTTGATGTCTTGTTTAGGTTATGTGTTTACAGGACTATATTTCCAAGTGTAGACCAATGTCAGTCTACAATGGGTCACCAAACACAGGACTATACAATGTAGTCCCTCATTGTGTGATCCATGGTGTTGACTCATGTGTAGCCTCTCTATTGGGATACACTTAATGTTTCAAGCACTAGGATTGATTTGAGAAAGAAGTGTGGCTGAGTTTATTGAAGAAGAGAAAATTCTGTTAAAGAAAAATTGGCTAAGTCTTTTACTCGAGTAGTAGTTTATATACTCAAGTTGAATACTTAGTTAATACTCGAGTAAATCTATTTGTACTCGAGTAAGGGAAATGGCTCTCGAGCAGTCTGAATATAGCTCTCAAGTAGCCAAGTCCATTACTCGAGTAGACCCTCTTTTATTCTCGAGTTAACAGATTTTCCTCTCAGAAAATTTTTTAAGTCATTTACTCGAGTAGTCATGTTAACCACTCGAGTAGATAAGTCTTTTATCTCAAGTTACAGAAGACAGATTCTCGTGTTATTTTACCCCACTCGAGTAGTCCAACTCTAATACTTGAGTGATAAGATTTTTATCTCTCAGAATTTTTCTAAGACCTATACTCGAGTAGTAATATTCATATACTCGAGTAGTTAATCTCCTCTCGAGTAGTCTAGTTCCAGTACTCGAGTAACCCGTATTCTTCTCTCAAAAAAATCTGCTAAGTCTATGACTCGAGTAATCCTTCTACCTCTTGAGTAATCATATTAGAACTCGAGTAAGTCTTTGTGTATTCGAGTGATTACTCATTCTATTCTGAATTTTGTCAGAGTCTTCTACTCGAGTAGTCTCCTTCTATTCTCTTGAGTAATCTTATTAGTACTCGAGTAGGTAATCTTTTCCTCGAGTAAGTCAGTCAAATTTTTCTAGAAATTCGCTAAGTCCAGAATCGATGGGAATTTCAAATGGCTTAACGTGATTAGTCCACATGTACGTCATTAATGCTAATTATGACCGTTAGGGAGATCTTATATAAGGTCTTGTCAAAACTGACTAACCCTAACAAGCTGTCAAGTATTATTCTAAGAAATCTGAATCAAGTTTTCTCTTTCTAAAAACGGAAGCCGCTCACCTTCATCGTGCATATCGGCTAGGGTTTTTTATTCAAGAAGATTCAAATCAAAGTCGACTTACAGATCGAGATCATTTTTCAACTCCTCATCATCTCTCGGATCGTGTGAGTCAAAGGAATTTTAGATCCAGATCTTGCCGAGTTTCTTCTTCAGTGTATTCTGATAAAGCCGAAACGATCAAGGAAGAAGACCTAGGCCGACAGATTCCAGATCTGAGAAATTTAATGTTTGTATTTTCATATATTCTCAATTTAATTCTTATAGGAGATTTCTCTCCAAGTGTAGGAGATTTTGTCTCCGAGTTGTAGGAAGTTTTTTATCTTTCGAGTGTAGAACTGTGTTGTGGACCGAGATTGTAAGAACTTTGTTTTGAGGCGTAGGATTGGTTTTCAATCCGAGATAGTGGAGTAGTCGATTCTAGTGCTTTGATAGATCGGTGAGGGAAAGTGGATGTACCCAAGGTTGGGGAACCACTATAAACTTTTATCATCTATGATTGCTTGGTTGATTATTGTGTGCATAGATCTCTAAATTTTTATTCCGTAAAAATACGCACAACTCACCTATTCACCCCATTATAGGTGATTTAGGTAGACAACTGAACACTTTCAATTGGTATCAGAGCCAGTTGATCACTAAAAGGTTAACACCTTGATCAGATCTTACCAGTTGTCTTTTGATAATTATCCAAGCATGGACAAGGCTAAAGATTTTGCCAAGCTTTCATTATGCACAAATAATAACTTTCCCATGTGGAAAGAAAGAATCAGATTTTTCATGGAAGCTGTGGATCCAAGGATCTTCATGATCGTTGAAGAAGGTCCTTACATTCCCATGACCATCTCCACTATAGATCCAACAAAGAAAGTTCCCAAGAAATTGATGGATCTAGACAAAGATGAGATTGCACTTGTGTCTTTAGATAAGAAGGCCAAGAACATAATAGCAAGTGTAGTTGATAACTCCGTGTTACAGAACCTGATCCACTGCCAGTCTGCTAAGGAGATGTGGCAATCTCTCGTCACCTTGATGGAAGGCATAGAAGAAGTTAGGGATGATAGAAGATCCCTTCTTAATCAGAAATATGAAGCTTTTCGATAAGGACACAAGGACACCATTGCTGACACTTTTGAAAACATCTTCAAGATAGTCAACGGCCTAAGAGTCTATGGCCTAGTTTTCACAAACAGAGAACTAAATGATAAGTTCTTGAGATCCCTAACCAAGGAATGGGATAACAAGTTTTGTGCTATTCGTGAGTTTGGAAATCAAGCTGAGATAGACCCGCAAAATCTCTTCGAGAAGCTTATGACATGCGAGCTGCAACTCAATATGAGAAAAGCTGAAGAAGAGAAGAGCAGGTCCTCATCCAAGGAGAAGTTTGTTGCTCTTAAGGCAGACACCTCAAGGAAGTCCAAGGTTACCTCTCCTGCCCCAGCACAAGAAGTTAGTGAAGAAGAAACCTCGGAGCCAAGTACCTCAGGCTCAGAGCTATCTGAAGGAGAGTTCTCTCTACTCTCACGTCAGTTCAAGAAATTATTGAACAAAAAGAAGCAATGGAAAGGAAAGGATGCCTCCTACAGAAGATCACGACATGATGGTGATCGACACCGAAAATGCTCAAGCAGCCATGACAGGTATACTTCTAAACCGAACAAACATATTTCTACAAATATCGTTTATTATTGCTGTAATAAGCCAGGTCATGTCATCGCTGACTGTCCACACAAGAAAAAGGAGAGTGGTAGAAGAGAATAAAAGAAATCTTCTTACAATAAGAAGAAAACAAAAAAGAGCCTAATAGCCAAAAACGGTAAGACTCTTAGCGAATCCGACTCATCTGAGTCGAGTGAAGAAGAAGCCTACTTCGAGCTTATGACTCAGACTGATGATGAACAAGAGCCCTAGTTCACTGGGAAGGTAAACACTCGCACTCCTCTTTCTAATTCTGATGTTTCTGAGCATGATCATGAGGACAGCTCTTCTGACAATGAGTCTGAACACATGGCCCAGTACAAGGAGTTAATCATGGCTTATGACAAATGTCGACGAGTCGTGAAAACTCAAGCTAAATAGATAAAGTCTCTGAAAGCTGAAGAGAGCACTCTGAGAGAGGAAGTCGCTAAGACAGCCTCGGTCAGAGAAAACTTCAATGCTGACATTGAAGAATATAACAAGGCTCTCGAGCACATAGACCTTAAGGAGAAAATCATAAAAGAACTGGAAGCACAACTTGAAGCCGTAAAGAAACTTGTTGAAAGTTTCTCGAAGTCGAAGACTGTTCTTCCTTTCGTTGTTAATGTTGGAAACGGCTTTCCGGTCCCTCCTAGAGTTCGAAACAGGATGCAGCCCACACGTACTCTCCCTGCGCTACCGTCCTGACGAGAGTCGGTGACCTGAAAACAGACCGAGGGGACTCAGCTTGGAGGTCCCGCCTCGTACCCGGAAGAACTGAGAGTCTTCCCCTCCCTAGCCAGTGCTGAGCTAGGTGCCTGTGAGGAAGATAGTGGAAAGGTTCAACCCCCTTCTCAGGCACCTTATCGGTCTATTTATAGGCCTCTGAATCTGATCTGTAAATATCAATTCTAAATCCACTCGAAAAGACCAAAACACCCTGGGCTGAGTCTGCTAATAGCCAAATTCCACTGTTCTGGAGAGCTATATGCAGACCTCCAGGGGTAAGAGTGTAAAACTATCTGGGGCACAAAGGTAACATCTTCCTTGTGGGTAAAAGGTAAAGACCATCTTTTCTCATGTGGCGAGTGGGGAGGCCTGCACAAGCTTAGAGGGATCTCGCCTGTGGGCTCATCTCACCCGCGCCCGGAGGTCTCGCCTAGCGAGATCTCGCCTAGCGGGGTCTCGCCTAGCGGGGTCTCGCCTTAACCCATGGGTTGTCCCTTCCTTTCGAGGGGGTTGGCCTCTCCCGTCTCGCCAGCCTTCCTTCCTTGCTTGTCGGGCCACTCGCGAGCCCAAGGTTGTACACAATCCCCGCTCTTTTTGAGGTTCCCCTAACCTCGGAAAGACAGTCCAACCGTGGCTCGCGACGCTAAGATTCCTTTATGAGAATCTTGGGTGGGCCCCTTCTCCCCTCAGATTGCCTATAAATATGAGGAGAAAGCCTTCATTTGGAACTCTTTTGCCTTCTCCCCCTCTTCTTATGGAATGTCTCATAGTCAAAGTTTTCGCGAGCGCCTTGCAATTGTGCGAAGGCAAAACAAAGCCAGCACAGATGCCCTTTTTCCAGATCTGGGGCGTACTTTCCCCGCAGTCTCTCCGCCCTCTCGCACAAAGAAGGCGAAAGCGGTCTGCGCCCCTCTCTCGGCGGGCGCAACTTCTTCCGCCGCTCCGATAGACAACCCCCTTTCTTCCTCAGGGGGGAGGCAGGTGAACACATTATCTTTCCTTTCTCTGCTCTCGCCTATCTGACTATGCTTTTTCAGGGAAGTTTCGCTGGTTCGCCAGTGTCTGCCAATCCCCCTGATAATGTAAGCCAAGTTCCCCAGCGCACAGACTCGCCCAAGGTGGCCTCTCCACTTCCCTCGTGGAGAGAAAACCTCTCGTGAGTTGTGGGGAACCCTCGAATCCCAAGTAAGATCTCTTCCCTGCTCGCCTCTCGGCCGATTCGCCTTCCTTTAATCGGCTTGCGCGGGCTCACTCTTGCTTGTGATCTTTCGCTTCTCTCGCAGGCATCCACTTTGATTCTGATACTGAGGAAGCTCCCGCGTCTCCCCCCCTCTCGCCTCTTCCTCATCCGGGCGAGATCGAGGACTACTTGGGTGATCCCATGGACCCCCTGGAATTGAAACGGAGGACTGCCCGGATGTTCCGCAAATATACACACATAATCCGCGAGATGGAGCTCGAGAAGCAAGCTTCCGACCGGCGCATGGAGTGGATTGAATCAGATCACCACCGCCTTTCCGCAATGGTGGAAGCGAACGGGGTGCTAGACGGGACCGACCCCCAGGCCGTGCTGAACGAGACGGATGAACATCTCCGTCTCGCGCGCCGCGGCGTGATCGCCGCTCGCGCCTTTCACCTTCTTGGCCGCCCTCCATGCGTGGGCGGTAAAGATGGCCGTTGGCAGTGGGTGCGGAACTAAACGGTCCCAGTCCCGTCTCGCCCTCTCTGGATCTCGTTTTTATTAATGTCGCTGTGTTACCACTAATATGTTGTAAAAACTTATTCAAGCGAGAAGTCCCCTTCTGCGGGACGATTTATTTTTTGACTTTTGGCCACGCAAGGGTCTTATCACGCCGTCTTTTCATTATGGCCATGATTAGATATTACTTTATTTTATTAATCCTGCAATGATGGCTTGCCTCGAAAGGATTTTTGCGGTGCCTCCGCCTCTTGAGTTCTAGAGAGAGAATGAGAGAGGGAGACTGGGATAAGGAGGTGAGAGGGAGGGGGACAGAACGAGTCGTCGGGATGTCCTCTCATTTCCCGCAGCCTTATTTTCCCTCCCTTTTCCCTACCCCTTATAAATACCTTCAACCACTACCACTCCCCCTCATTATTCTTAGCCGTTCTTTGGATCCCGGCTCCCGTTTACCCTCCGTCATCTCGCGTCTCTCCCTGGGCCATCCACTCTTTCTTTTTCCGCTCCCTCGCTAATCATGGGAAAGAAGAAGACTGAAGAGGGCGAGGGACGCAGCCGCTGCGGGAAGCGTTTTGTGGACCACGACTTCCCTCTCGGCAGACTGCCGGAGGAAGATTACGCTCGCTTCGCCCGCGAGTACCTCTCTGATAGCTACCCGTCTCGCCCGCCCAAGGTGGGCGAGTGCATCAACACCTTCTATCCCAACGAGCTGGCTTTCCCGGTCTCGCACTTCGAGGCGGGGCTGAGGCTTCCACTCTGGCCTGAGGTCAAATTGGTGCTGAAGTACTTTGGGGTTGTCCCGGCCCAGTTCAACCCCAATGCCATCTCCATGTTGATCGCCTTCGCCTGCAACCTGCGGCGAGAGCGCATCGAGTTTAGTCTAACCGCCTTCCGCAAGTTGTTTGTCTACCACGCCAAGGACGACGACATTTCTTACTTCACAGGCCAAGGCCTTAAAGTATGAGAGACACCGAACAAGAACCATCATTGGTTGACGCGGTTCGTCTTCATACGCGGGGACCTGGGAGGCATCCCTCTCGCCCCAGTATCCCCCGCCGAGTGCTATTATGATACCCCTAAGGTGGGGGTGCCAAAAAAGAGATCTGCGATTTCTTCGCAGGGAAGAATTTTGAAGTCCAATACCTGCGGCGAGACCTTGACTCACTCCCCGCTATTTTCCCGGGTGAAGGTACACCTCTGTCTCTTTCTGTCCCCGTAAATTCTTACCTTCTGCTGACTGTCATTTCATCTAGGAGAAAGGACTGTCCCCGTCCATGCCCCCTACCAGAGCAATCGGACTCTCGCTCTGGCGAATATGGCGGTGGAGGCTGCGAAAGACACGCTGACCCCTGTCGCCAAGAAGAGGCCCGCGGGCGAGGGTGCCTCTCGCCTCAGCCCCAAGAAGAAGAAGAAATCCGTGTCCTTTGAGAAGGAAAAGCCGGCCAAGAGAAGAGAAGAGCTAGCGGGGTCTTTATCCCCTATCACCCTATCGTCTCCCTCGCCTCCTCGACGGTCCGTCTCGCCAGCCCGCGAGACGGTTTCTGCAGAACCAGCTGCCCACTGCCACGTTCAGCCCTCTCAGCTTCCCCCTGGCGAGACTGGCTCGTCCAGTCGCCCGGCTCCCGCCTCACACCCTAACTATAATATGGGGCCCGCGACGGAGGATGATGCCGGCGAGCCGGTTCTGATATGGGATCAAGACCTCAACCGCGTGTCGGTGTCCACCCTTCTCCCTTCCTGGAAGGAACAGGACCACACCACTAGTCATGCCTTCTCCCTAGTCTTTGGTCTGTACGGCGGTCTTGACTTCGAACCTGCTGACAACGAGGCATCGCGGGACCTCATTCTAAAAAGCGGCCACTCGCAGTTTTGGTCCCTGGAACTTGCACACCGCGTCTCGCGCCGTCTTGTCTTCAACAACAGGAAATGGAAAGAGGCGGAGGTCGATCTTGCTGCGGAGCGCGAGAAGTCGCTCGACCTGGAGAAGCGGTTGCATGTTGCCGACAACCTCCTTGCACAGAGTCAGGGCGGTGTGGTAAGTTTCTTTATCTTTGCCTTGCTGGCCTTACCCTTGCCCCTCATAGCCCCCTACTTTCCCACCTCCCGCAGGATGCCGAGACGGCCAACAGGATGCGCTCGCGTATCGAGGAGCTGGAGGGAGAAAACAAGAAGCTGAAGGCCGAGAATCTTCGCCTCCGGAGCAGTGCGACACCACCACCGGATCAGCTTCTCGTGCCTTCTCGATATTCCGTGGATGAGGTGGAGGCCATCTGCCGGGACTCGAACATCAAAACTGTAGAGGTTGTCCTCAAGATGATGAAGGAGCTGGGAGTGGTGCGCACTGATGCGGAGACGGTGACCGTCCGCGACCTAGTCCCGTGCTTGTTCGACGAGTCGGACGACAGCGCCTCCTATGACAACGAGTAGCGCTCCATCCCCTGCAATGTCTTCCTCTCGCCATCTTCCCTTGCTTAACACTTATGACTTTTGGTTCACTTCTTAGAAGGAGAGCGAGGTGTCCCCGCCTCCTTAATATATATTTTTTTGTTTAAAACTCTTTATATACTAACTGTCGTTTCCCTCTTTGGGGCGCTAAGTGTTATACACTTGTTTTTTGGGACGCTGTTTATTCACTACTTTTATAGTCTGCCATCTCGCTTAAGAGTCAGCGCGAGGCACCCTTTATCGCGTTTTGCCCCTATCTTGATTGCCACCGCTAGTGCTGTGTCGCGAGATTATCTCGCGCCGGAATCCCTGGGTCCGGCCGTCTCGCCCGGTCGGTTTCGGCCACTTCAGCTCACTCGGGCCCGGGATGAGGAAAACCCTCCCGCCAGTGGCGAGACCACCTATGGCAAGTGCTGGCCAGGGACCATCTTCCCTGGCCCAATTCCTGGCCCATCTCTGTTTTAGGGACTATCACCCTTTTGATGAACATGGATCTTCCCCCTATGCGAATTCTTACCTTGAGACTTGTCCCCACAAGTGAGTCTACCGCCCTGCCAGCTAGGTGGGAGCTTGGTCAGCGGGTCCGCTCGGGGTCTCCTCTCCAAAACACCACCAACCACAGAGTGAGCCTACAGCCCTGCCAGCTTGATGGGAGCCTGGTCAGCGGGTCTGCTCGGGGTCTCCTCTCCAAAACACCACCAACCACCGAGTGAGCCTACAGCCCTGCCAGCTTGATGGGAGCCTAGTCAGTGGGTCTGCTCAGGGTCTCCTCTCCAAAACACCACCAACCACCGAGTGAGCCTACAGCCCTGCCAGCTTGATGGGAGCCTGGTCAGCGGGTCTGCTCGGGGTCTCCTCTCCAAAACACCACCAACCACCGAGTGAGCCTACAGCCCTGCCAGCTTGATGGGAGCCTGGTCAGCGGGTCTGCTCGGGGTCTCCTCTCCAAAACACCACCAACCACCGAGTGAGCCTACAGCCCTGCCAGCTTGATGGGAGCCTGGTCAGCGGGTCTGCTCGGGGTCTCTCTCCAAAACACCACCAACCACCGAGTGAGCCTACAGCCCTGCCAGCTTGATGGGAGCCTGGTCAGCGGGTCTGCTCGGGGTCTCCTCTCCTAAACACCACCAACCACCGAGTGAGCCTACAGCCCTGCCAGCTTGATGGGAGCCTAGTCAGCGGGTCTGCTCGGGATCTCCTCTCCAAAACACCACCAACCACCGAGTGAGCCTACAGCCCTGCCAGCTTGATGGGAGCCTGGTCAGCGGGTCTGCTCGGGTCTCCTCTCCAAAACACCATCAACCACCGAGTGAGCCTACAGCCCTACCAGCTTGATGGGAGCCTGACAGCGGGTCTGCTCGGGGTCTCCTCTCCAAAACACCACCAACCACCGAGTGAGCTGTTGGAACACCCTATTACTAATTTGGGTCAGGATCACTATGTCTCTAGGAACCTTTGCTTGACCTTCTGTATAGCTTAATAGGTCAATTAGAATTGAGTCTAAGGGTTAGAAGTCTAGGTTTGGAAGCTGCCCTGAAGACCAAGATTTTCTGTCTGGAGACTAAGTCATATCGTCGAGCTCAGCACGACGGTTCGTCGAACTCCGATCGACGATCGTCTATCTCAACTTCGACAGATCGTCGAACTCCATTCGACGATCGCCGAGCTCAACTTCATAATATCGTCGAACTCCATTCGACGATCGGTGAGCTCAGGTCGACGATTTTGACTCTGCATTAGATCTTTATCTCTGAGCTCAGTTCGACGATCTTTGAGCTCAGATCGACGATTATCTTGCTGCTGTGTGTTTTCAGATCGCTGAGCTCAGCTCGACGATAGCAGAGCTCAGTTCGACGATTTCAGATAACTTCCAGAATTCAAATTCAAATCAGTTAGGAGTTATTCTGCAATTAATTCAAAGATTTGCTAGCCGTTTTTATTTATTTCTGGACCAAGTTTCAAGGGATTTTTCAAGGAATAATTCTGTGGACTTTCCTCCAGAAGAGATTATGCAATTAAGGATGCAATCAATGCAGGCCAACGGCTATCCTTGACAGAGAATGATATTCTATTCTGGAACAGAGAATAAAAGATAGAATGTTTTTTGAATCTACACCAACCACAAGAATAGAGCACACACAATACAGATTACAGAGACAACCTCAAAAATCTTCTGTTCAAAAAGAATTCTGAAGAACACTCATTCAAAGAGATCAAGCTTTCTAAAAATCTTCAGATCTCTTCAGTCTTCAAAGTGTTCAAGGCCAACATCATTTCAAGACTCCAGACACTCAACATTTCAGCCATTGCTGAAACCATCTATTGCTGGAGTTCTATCTTTGAAGGCCTATCACCCTCAGCAAAGCTTTTCTTCCTGAAGATCTCAAGGACTCAGGGGGAGCTTTGACATCAATCCACATAGTCTTCTCAGTTGGTTGAGAAAGAGAAGACTGCCATCACTCTCTCACCCCCACTCTGTAAAGGGTTTTTCAAACTCCCTTCAAAAGTTTGAATCTGGTTTTTGAGCACCTTGTCAAAAGCTCATTGGTGGCAAGACACCTGATCAAAAAATCTGCTTTGGTTTTTGAGCACCTTATCAAAAGCTCATTGGTGCCCAGGACACCTGATCAACTCATCCTGTAGTGGATTCCTACCTAGGGTGGTAGAAGAGTGGATGTACCCAAGTTTGGGGAACCACTATATTCCCTTGTGTCATCTGGTTTTGGCTTGCTTTCTCTTTGTTTCTTGCCTTGATTTGTTTGTGATTAGTTTTTTGTTTAACTTAGTATTGTGGTTAGTGTTTTATTGCTTCCCTGCTCACACATATTACAACAATTGTTGTAAAAGTTTGTAAAAGTTTTTAAAGGACCATATACTCTATTCACCCCCCTCTAGAGTATATCAGATCTAGTTGCTCTTTCAATTGGTATCAGAGCCAGGTTACGGGTTCAAGACCGGGGGAGCTCTATTAAATCCTGATTTTTCCCTTCTACCTGTGTGGGTCCGGCGGGTCAGGCAACCGTGGACATGTGGTAACCCCACCTCTGAGCCGTGAAACCGTGGACATGTGGTAACCCCACCTCTGAGCCGTGTGGGCCATGTGGTAACCCCACCTCTGAGCCATGTGGGCCATGTGGTAACTCCACCTCTGAGCCGACGGGTTGTGCTGGACGCCGGGGGAGGGGATTATTGGGTCCGGCGTTCCTTCACTTGACCCGTGGCGCTCTTCTACTTATTTAAGAAATTAAGTAGCACCCTTTCCAACAGTCCGGGCTTTTGGAACAGTTGGTTATGCGCTTGATCCTTCAATTGGTATCAAAGCCAGGTTGGTTAAACATACCATATCTGATTGGTTGTACAGGCTAACACCTGAACCCCAAGACCCCAAACTAGATCTGTTTTTCTTTTGTATTTTATTATTAGATTTTGTTTGCACAAATCATGGCCCAAAACAAAGATTATGCTAGCACCAGACCTCCATTGTGCAATCTGTCAAAGTTTGCACTTTGGAAAGCAAGGATTAGACTTTACATGAATTCTATTGACGAAGATATATTTAATTCTGTTTTGACAGTGTGTCCAAGACCCCCAGAGAATACAAGTACAAATGCTGTTCCACCTCCATCAGGAACAGATGCTGACATCAAAAAATGGAAAGTAGCTGATGCCAAGGCTATGAACATTCTAGCCCAGACAATGTCAGATGACATATTTCAAAAGGTAACTGAATGTAATTCAGCCAAGGAAATTTGGGACAAGCTCTCATAAATAGTCTCAGGCTCAGCTGATGAGAGAAAGGACAGAAGATCCCATCTCATCTCTCAATATGAGAACTTCAAGAAGGGAGAGACTGAGTCAGTGGGAGACATGTATAACAGACTAAGTCTAATTGTCAGTGAACTGAGGACATTAGACAAAGAGATCTCTCTAACAGAACTTAATGACAAGATCCTAATGTGCTTCCCCAGCACCTGGGATTCAAGAATCTGGCCAATTAAAGATGCCAGAAGTCTGAATGAGATCACCACTGAAGCTTTGTTGGGTAAGCTCAAATCTTATGAGCTGCTCATCAAGAATAGAGAGGAAGAACAGAAGGCTGCTTCACCAGCCACAAGAAAAGAGAAGACCATAGCATTCAAGGCAACTGAGGATCTGCCTGAAGATAAAGCTACAGGCAATGATGAACTACTCAGCTTGTTGGCCAAAAGATTATACAAGATGGCCAGAAAGGACTTCAAAAGAAGATCATACAAGGAGCAGGATAAGCCAAGGTATGACAAGTCCATTGGTAATAACAAAGACATTATTTGCTTTGGTTGCAGGAAACCAGGGCACATAGTTCCTGACTGTCCAGAGAACAAGAACAAGGACAGAAGGGACAGAAAAGAAAGAAGGAAGGAGAAAGACTCCAAAAGAAATGGCAATAGCAAACCTTCCTCAAGCAAAAATAAGCATACAAGGAAAGGATTTGTTGCTGAATCCTGGAGTGAGACTGAAGAGGAGTCAGAAGCCTCTTCCAGCTCCAGTGATGATGAGGATGATGCAGAAGAAAAGGAGTTCTGCATGATGGCAATCAATGCCTCACAGCACAATTCAGAGGAAGAGGAGTCAGAGTCAGACTCAGAGACTCAACCTGAAAAAGATCAGGTAATTAGCTCTTTTGATTTTACTTCAGAAGATTTTAAATCTGAATTTAAAGCACTGTGTTTAGACCTACTAAAGTCTGAGAAAGAGATTATCTCTCTTAGAAATCAATTATCTGAACACAATGTTTTAAAGTCAGAAAACCTCAAACTCTCTCAGGAGTTGGAGAACTGTAGGGAACAGATAGCTTCACTGAAAAGTGAGCTCTCTGAGGCCAAGAAGCTTGAAGAATCCCTTAATGGGAGAAGCATCAAGCTGATGGACATCACAAGCACAGTGAACTCTAGATTCAACAGTACACTGGGCTTGGGTGCCTCATCCAGCCAACCTATAGTCCTAACAACTCCCATCAAGTTTATTTCTGACAAGGGAAAGGGAGTTGTAGAGGTTGCCAGGAAAAATTCTGATCTGCCTCAAAAAACCAGGTCCCAGCAGAAATCGTCGAACAGAGATCGACAATCGCCGAATGAAGATCGACGATCGCCGAACGCAGCTCGACGATCTCAGGAAAAATCGTCGAACGCTGATCGACGATCTCAGCCAAAGTCGTCGAACGCAGGTCGACGATCTCATATACCTGACCTCAGCCATAGTCGACCATCGAACGGAGCTCGATGATCTAACCCAAGATCGTCGAACGCAGCTCCAAGATCGTCGAACAGAGGTCAGAGCTCTGGAAACTTTTTCAAAAATCAAAATTGAATCCTAAGGGTTCTTCATCCCAAACCTTTAACCCTTATACTGAATGGATTATACCTCCAAGGAGATATCATCCTGAAGGATATAAGAGTCAACCTGGGATGTCTTTCATTTCAGAATTTAGAGGTTATCAACCTAGGCCCAAGGTAAACTGGGTCAAAAACAAATGAATTGTTTTATGTGCAGGTGAAGACCTATCCAACATCTAACCAGCAATGGTATTTCGATAGTGGATGCTCTAAGCACATGACAGGAAACAAGGACAACCTCACTTCCTTCAGAGCCAAGCTTGGACCCAAAGTTATCTTTGGTGATTCAAACTTTGGACAAACTAAAGGATATGGTGCAGTCCAGATTGGTTCAGTAACCTTCAAGAAGGTAGCTTATGTGGAAGGACTGAAGCACAACCTAATCAACATCAGTCAGCTGTGTGATGAAGGCTACCAGGTGACCTTCAGCAAAGCCTTATGCAAAATCAATTCAGAGGACAACACAACTGTGTTGATAGGTAAAAGGAAAGGTAACATCTATCTAGTAGATTTCCTTTCAACTGATGTAGATATTTGCCTGTTTAACTCTGTCTGTAGACCAAATGTTTTATGGCATAAGAGACTAGGACACCTAAACCTTAGAACTATTGCTAGGCTATCCAAGGACAACCTTGTTAGAGGACTACCTTCTGGCCCCTACAAGAAGGAAGGACTCTGCAGGGCTTGTCAATTAGGCAAGCAAACTAAAAACAGTTTTAAGTCACTTAATAAGAGTGATTTACCTAGGATATTGTATCTGTTACACATGGATCTTTTTGGACCCATCACAGTATAAAGCCTAGGAGGGAAATCCTACACCTTAGTAATTGTAGATGACTTCTCTAGATTCACTTGGGTGTTCTTTCTAAGGAAGAAGTCTGATAACTTTAAGTGTCTGACAGAGTTTCTCAAATGTATACAGATTGAGTTCAATACTCACATTGCTCTGATCAGAAGTGATCATGGGACAGAGTTTGATTCTCTTCTTATGCAAGAGTTCTGTCAGAGTGAAGGGATCAGGCATACTTTCTCAGCTCCTAGAACCCCTCAATAAAATGGGGTGGCTGAAAGGAAAAATAGAACTCTTATTGAATCTGCCACCACATTGTTGTCAGATGCTCATCTCCCTCTATCCTTTTGGGCAGAGGCAGTGAACACCTCCAACTATGTGCTGAACAGAAGTCTGATACATAAACTAAAGGGAAAGACTCCCTATGAATTACTCAAAGGGAATAAACATAAAGTTGACTATTTTAGAATTTTTTGTTGTATTTGCTATATTCACAATAATGACAAGAAATATCTAGCAAAATTTCAAGCCAAAGCTGATGAAGGAGTGTTTCTGGGATACTCCATGATCAGCAAGGCCTATAGGGTCTATAATAAATCATCTTTGAAAATTGAGGAATCTGTTCATATTTCTTTTGATGAAACTAACATGTCTTTCAAGGAGAAGATTTCTTCTACCATAGAACCTTTGCAGGAACACTCTCTAGTTGAAGATATGAACAAGTTACAGGTTGCTCAAGAGGATGAAAGCACTGAAGATGAAGGGAATGCTCAACACATTGAAGCACAACCTGAAGAGCCAGTTGTTGTACCACAAGAGGAAACAACAACACAGGTTGGTGAACAATCAACATCCCCTGTTGATTTAGTAACATCAAGAGACCATCCAATTTCCCAAATAATTGGAGAAATCTCATCTGGTGTGCAAACCAGAAATCAGGTCAACCAAAACCTGTTGCACACCTGCTTCCTATCTCAAATTGAACCTCAGTCCATTCAAGATGCAGAGCAAGATCCACACTGGATCATTGCAATGCAAGAGGAGTTGCATCAATTTGAGAGGAACAAAGTATGGGAACTAGTGCCAAAGCCCAAGGATCATTCCATTGTTGGAACAAAATGGGTATTCAGAAACAAACTGGATGATCAAGGAGTAATTATAAGGAACAAGGCAAGGCTAGTTGCTCAGGGATATTCTCAAGAAGAAGGAATTGACTATGACCAGACCTTTGCACCTGTTGCAAGATTAGAAGCCATCATGATTTTTCTAGCTTATGCAGCTCACAAAGGCTTCAAGGTTTATCAGATGGATGTCAAAAGTGCTTTCTTAAATGGAGACATCAAAGAGGAAGTCTATGTCAGACAATCTCCAGGTTTTATCTCTCCAACTTTTCCTGATTATGTTTTTAGATTAAATAAAGCATTATATGGTCTCAAGCAAGCTCCTAGAGCATGGTATGAGACCCTAGCATGCTTTCTCTTGGAAAATGGTTTTATAAGGGGTAGAGTAGACCAAACTCTTTTTATTAGAACCCATAAGTCCCATACCCTACTAGTACAAATTTATGTAGACGATATCATTTTTGGTTCTACTGACTCAAAATTGTGCAGAAGGTTCTCTAACCTAATGCATTCTAAATTTGAGATGAGTAGCATGGGTGAGCTATCCTTATTCCTAGGACTGCAAGTCAAACAACATGCTGAAGGCATCTTTATTTCTCAAACTAAATATGCTAATGAACTGGTTAAGAAATTTGGTATGTCTGAGGCATCTTATATGAAAACACCCATGCCTACCAATGCTGTATTGGATGCTGATGAACATGGGAAACCTGTTGATCAGACAACATATAGAGCAATAATTGGCTCTTTACTGTATCTTACAGCTAGTAGACCAGATATCATGTTTTCTACATGTATATGTGCTAGGTTCCAAGTTAGCCCTAGAGAGTCACAACTAACATTAGTAAAGAGGATTCTCAGGTATGTTAAATGTTGTCCAAATCTAGGTCTCTGGTATCCAAAAGATTCAGCATTTGAGTTAACTGGATTCTCTGATGCTGATTATGCTGGATGCAGAATTGACAGGAAAAGCACCAGTGGAACTTGTCAGTTCCTTGGTGACAGACTTGTCTCTTGGTCTTGTAAGAAACAAACATCTGTGTCAACTTCAACTACTGAAGCTGAATATATGGCTGCAGGCAGTTGTTGTTCACAAATATTGTGGATCCAAAATCAACTCCTAGACTATGGCTACAACTTAGAGAAGTCTAAAATCTTTTGTGATAACACAAGTGCTATTTCCATAGCTCCAAATCCAGTCCTCCATAGTAGGACAAAACACATAGAGATTAGGCATCATTTCTTAAGAGATAATGTTGAAAAGAATAAAATTGAATTACAATATATCCCAACTGATTTACAAAGGGGAGATATTTTCACCAAGCCTTTGGATGAAAAGAAACACACCTTCTTCCTAAATCAGTTAGGAATGTTAGATGGAGGAAGTCTTAAATAATATCCAAGATTTTGAAAGATAAAAATTGACCAATACTAGGCAAACTTTCTGATTTTCCTTAGTGTCTAGAATTTTTTTGATCTCTGAACTGCGCTCGACGATTTACCCCAAGATCGTCGAACGGAGATCGACGATTTCCAAAAATTGTCGACCTGAGTTCAGCGCCTCTCAGATAGTATGAACTATCTCTTCCGGTCAACGATCGTCGAACGGCGCTCGAAGATCTTGTTCTCTGAACGATCGTCGAACGGAGCTCGACGCTCTCCAATATCGTCGAACGGAGATCGACGATGTTGAAGTCTCTTCAGATTCCTTTAGAAGCCTCGATCGTCGAACTGAGTTCAACGATCTTTCCAATTCTGCGTCGAACCCTAATATAAAACTCATTTTTCGCCGTCGTTCTCTCTTACGCTTTCAATTTCTCTGCAAGAATTTTCTTTCCCTCCAAACAGCTCTACGCTTGGTCGTTTTGTTTGTTGAGTTTTGCAGGTACAATGGCTGTGTCAGTTGCAGTTCTTGCCGCAATGAAGTTCGATGCCGGGTTTGACATTGATCTGGAATCTTTCAGCACCACTGATCAAATTTTCCAAGACATACTGGGTTTATTCAAGGATCAGAATCTGTCTGCCCTCATGACCACTAGAATCAAGCTGGCTTCAGATGAGATCAAGGAGTGGGTTTATACTGCTCATAATCTAGACAACAACACAATAGTTGGGTCTATTGCTGGAAATCAGGTACCCTTGACCCCCACAGTTTTAACAGAGGTTTTTGGACTAAGAAATGGAGATGATATTGCTGAGTTATCTGGAGAGAATTTTTTCTGAACTACTTGCCAGGATGGGTCATCCAGAGGGAAACCCTAGCAAGCTATTCAAAAGGAACCTGTCTGTTGAATACAGGTTCCTAGCAGATGTGGTAGGGAAAGTGCTGCTGGCAAAGCACTCAGCTCATGATACTATATCCAGACATCAGCTCTGTATCATGGGAGCTCTGGTGGATACGAAAAGTTTGAACTGGGGAGAGGTCTTCTTTGACCTAATCAAGAAGAAAATAAACAAAACTTTTGTTAATTTTGGGAGGATTCTTGGAGTTTTTCTGCAGACCAGGTGCCCTGCCTTGCTGGTCTCCTCTGGAGTTCACATAAATGCCTCCAAGAGACTCACCTGTGCCCTCTTTGGCAAGTGGGACAGGCAAATAAGCAAGCCTGGCAGGCCCTCCTCAAGTGCTCCTTCAGGCACAAGGACTCAAGGAGTCACTCTCCCACAGGTCTCTGCCCCTGCAGATGACCTGGCTGCTGCTGTTGCTGCCTCTTCTCCTCCTCCTATTCCAACCCATCCCCTACCATCCACCATTCCAGCTCCATCCACCATCACCATATCCAGTCCATCTCCAACATCAACTTCATCTCCAGAACCCATTCTAAGTCCACCAGCAGACCAATTCCACCCACTGTTCTCATACCCTCCACCAGATATCACCTCTTCACCATCCATTCCATCCTTCACCCTCCTGGATGATTCCTATATGGATGATTCTCCATCCTCTCCTCCAGAGTTACCCTCCTCCTCCACTTCATTCCAAGATCTCCTCCACCATATCATAGACCAACCAACATTCACCCCATCCATATCCATCCCCTTGTCCTCCATATCCACCATCCCAACACCTGAGCCATCCATACCACCACTCTCCAGCCCTCCACTTCCAGATTCTTCAGCTACTCCTATTCCATCTACCTCTGCTCCAGCTGTTGAGCAAGTAGACCTCTCAGCCCTAGCTGACAGGCTGTATGAGCTGCTTGCCCCCAGGATCTCTCTACTCTTGGAGACCTCCTTGGCTCCTCTACACCTGTTAGTGGCAGCTCTCTCTGCCAGGCTTTCCTCCCTCCTTCCTCAGGCAGCACCTCCAGCAGTGTGCCTTGATCCAGATGTATCTGCATCTAGGCAGGGAGAGATGCCATATGAAGAGACTCTTCATGCTGATGTTGCTGCTGTTTCTCTTTCTGCTGCTGCTGTGCCTCCTACTCCAGTTCTGGCAATAGACCTAAGGTCTTTGCTCTCAGCTTTTGACACTGCCTTCTTCAGCTGTTTGCCAGAGAGTAATGCTGACCAGCCCCCAGAAGACTTATCCAAGGCATTGGTGCCTTTCTCTTGCTGTGACCCCAGCATTATCTCCTCTTTTGTACATTCAGTGATTGCTGCTACTGAAGATGCTGCTGCTGCTAAGATTGTTCTTATTGCTGCTGAAGTTCCAACTGATTCTGCTGAGCAAATATCCAAGGATTTTCCTATGTCAGAGGCCACTGAAATTGAGCCTGCTGCTGATTTTGATGATGTTACTGCTGTTATCAATGAAGTTGTTGCTGCTATCACCTCTCCAGCTTCTGTGGCTGTTAGTGGATCTACTATTGAGAGTGAATCTGTGGTTTCTGCTGTAAGTGAGACTGTTACTGCTGCTGTCACCAGTCCAGTATCTGCTGCTGCTGCTGTATTTGCTTTTGTTGCACCCTCTCCATCTGCTGCTCCATCTGCTGCTGTCCCTGCTGCTACTATCTCACTCTCTGCCTCTTCTGCTGCTGTTCAACTGAAGAAAGACTTGATGAAGAAAATTGATGCTCTATATGATGACCAGAGTTCTGAATCTGATGAGTTCAAAACAGACTCTGATGATTCTTCTGCTACTATTGCAAGGAAAAGGAAGGCAAGGAGCAAGGCAATGAAAAGGGTTCCTCCTGCAAAAGTCAAAGATAACAATGACATTCCTTATTACATCCTTCATAATTGCCCTATCACTGAACATTGGATGCAATATTCCAAAAACCAGCTGAAAGCCATGAAGAAGAAGAGAAAATTTGAGAAAGGCTCTTCCCAATTCCAGCACCCTCATCCTCCTCCACCACCTCCTCCTGATGCAGGTGCAGGTGGAAGCTCTGCAAGTCAAGCCCCAGCTAAAAGCCAGGCTCCCTATCAACCCCATGCCAGATCCTACCAAAGGGAAAGCCAGTCTAGGGGTTCATATTCTAGGAGAGGAGGATACATGGGTAATCAGAGAGATCTTCAAGTTTATTCTAAAGGGTATTCCACGCAGCACCCATATTCCAGGGGAGGACATGGTTCTTCTGATACATCAACTGGTCCTTTCCCTTACAAGCTAAAAGAGACTGTGTCTGCCAGGCCTCCTCAAGATAATCCTTCCAACAGGTATGAGCCACCTGTACCTTTTGAGGACCCTGAGAATAATCCATCTGCTTGGACTGCCAGGATGAAGGAATTGGTTGCACTAGACCAGATAAAGAAGGCCAGAGAACAAGGACTAGATACTTCCAACATTTCTACAATGTCTGAACAGAGACAAAAAGAACTAGACAGATATGCTTCCAGTAAATTCTTTGATGCTGACAGATATATGGAATTACATCCTGCTACTGTGGTTCCCAGGCCTACAAAGCAAACCTATTTGGGTGCAGCAGATGACACCAGGTCCAACAAGGAAGCTCTAAACCCTAACAGAGAAATCAAAATGGTTAAAGGCAAAGAGAAGAAGTAATATTGTAAGGTGACAGCTTCTGAATTTCTGATTATCTGGATGCCACACATATATATATATCTCTGTGATGTTTCTGCTATATCCAGCTGTTGCTTTTCTGTTTTTTTCTGATTGTATGTTGTTATTTGAATTTTTCCAAAGTCTGTAAATAGTAATCTTAACCCAAATAGGGGGAGATTGTTGGAACACCCTATTACTAATTTGGGTCAGGATCACTATGTCTCTAGGAACCTTTGCTTGACCTTCTGTATAGCTTAATAGGTCAATTAGAATTGAGTCTAAGGGTTAGAAGTCTAGGTTTGGAAGCTGCCCTGAAGACCAAGATTTTCTGTCTGGAGACTAAGTCATATCGTCGAGCTTAGCACGACGGTTCGTCGAACTCCGATCGACGATCGTCTAGCTCAACTTCGACAGATCGTCGAACTCCATTCGACGATCGCCGAGCTCAACTTCATAATATCGTCGAACTCCATTCGACGATCGGTGAGCTCAGGTCGACAATTTTGACTCTGCATTAGATCTTTATCTCTGAGCTCAGTTCGACGATCTTTGAGCTCAGATCGACGATTATCTTGCTGCTGTGTGTTTTCAGATAGCTGAGCTCAGCTCGACGATAGCAGAGCTCAGTTCGACGATTTCAGATAACTTCCAGAATTCAAATTCAAATCAGTTAGGAGTTATTCTGCAATTAATTCAAAGATTTGCTAGCCGTTTTTATTTATTTCTGGACCAAGTTTCAAGGGATTTTTCAAGGAATAATTCTGTGGACTTTCCTCCAGAAGAGATTATGCAATTAAGGATGCAATCAATGCAGGCCAACGGCTATCCTTGACAGAGAATGATATTCTATTCTGCAACAGAGAATAAAAGATAGAATGTTTTTTGAATCTACACCAACCACAAGAATAGAGCACACACAATACAGATTACAGAGACAACCTCAAAAATCTTCTGTTCAAAAAGAATTCTGAAGAACACTCATTCAAAGAGATCAAGCTTTCTAAAAATCTTCAGATCTCTTCAGTCTTCAAAGTGTTCAAGTCCAACATCATTTCAAGACTCCGGACACTCAACATTTCAGCCATTGCTGAAACCATCCATTGCTGGAGTTCTATCTTTGAAGGCCTATCACCCTCAGCAAAGCTTTTCTTCCCGAAGATCTCAAGGACTCAGGGGGAGCTTTGACATCAATCCACATAGTCTTCTCAGTTGATTGAGAAAGAGAAGACTGCCATCACTCTCTCACCCCCACTCTGTAAAGGGTTTTTCAAACTCCCTTCAAAAGTTTGAATCTGGTTTTTGAGCACCTTGTCAAAAGCTCATTGGTGGCAAGACACCTGATCAAAAAATCTGCTTTGGTTTTTGAGCACCTTATCAAAAGCTCATTGGTGCCCAGGACACCTGATCAACTCATCCTGCAGTGGATTCCTACCTAGGGTGGTAGAAGAGTGGATGTACCCAAGTTTGGGGAACCACTATATTCCCTTGTGTCATCTGGTTTTGGCTTGCTTTCTTTTTGTTTCTGGCCTTGATTTGTCTGTGATTAGTTTTTTGTTTAACTTAGTATTGTGGTTAGTGTTTTATTGCTTCCCTGCTCACACATATTACAACAATTGTTATAAAAGTTTGTAAAAGTTTTTAAAGGACCATATACTCTATTCACCCCCCTCTAGAGTATATCAGATCTAGTTGCTCTTTCATGAGCCTACAGCCCTGCCAGCTTGATGGGAGCCTGACAGCGGGTCTGCTCGGGATTATTTCTACAAATCACCTCGCCCCTGGTGCCTCACAAAGGTCACCCACACTTTCGTCGCATCAAAAGAGTACGTCGGGATGATGAACGTTACACCACAATAATAGTAAAATAAAAAAGGTGCGAGGGAATAGAGTGCTAAGGATAAAATCTCTTCAAATCATCACCACTCCAGGCTCGCTCGAGGGATACCCCGTCCACATCCTGGAGGTGGTACCCTCCTTACTTTAAGACTTCTTTTATTACAAAAGGACCCTCACAATTGGGGTTAAGATTTCCTACAGAGGCTCCTCTACCCGCCGTGTCTACCTTTTTCAGAACCAAATCCCCTTTTACAAACTGCTTGACCCTTACATGCTTGTCGAAGTACCTCGCCATCCGGCGCTTGACCTCCTCCTGCCGGACCATCGCTAAATCCCGGAGCTCCTCCACGAAATCCAACGAAAGTCTCTATTCTTCTTTGTTCTCTGCTCTCCATCCTTCGGCCCCTTCTCTTGCAACCGCCACTCTTGGTGACGCGACCTCGAACTTGACAGGTATGACGGCCTCTGAGCCATGGGAGAGCTTAAATGGGGTTTCCCCCGTGGCTGTGTTTGGTGTGGTCCTCAAGGCCCACAGTACTGAAGGCAGTTGCTCCACCCAGCTTCCCCTCAAATTCTCCACCTTTTTCCTCAACAGATTGACAATGACCTTATTAGCCGCTTCGACCTGTCCATTACTTCGTGGATGATGAACAGAGGCAAAGCGGAGGTCTATCCCCAAACGAATGCAGAAATCCACAAACTCCCTGCTTACAAATTGTGGCCCGTTATCTGTCACAATGGCTAGGGGTAACCCATGCCGACAGATGATCTCCCCCCATACGAAGTTCTTGACCACCTGTGAGGTTACCTTAGCCAATGCTTTCACCTCCAACCACTTTGAAAAGTAGTCCACCATGACTATCAGGAATTTCTCTGGCCACTCGCTTGGGGAAAGGGGCCCACCAAATCTAGCCCCCATATAGCGAATGGCCAGGGAGCCGTGATGGTCCTCAACCTCTGGGCCGGAAGGAGCTGAAGGGGGGCGAATTCCTGGCACTTCTGACACTTTTTCGCGAATTCCTCCGCATCTCTCCGGAGGGTGGGCCAAAAGTATCCCTGCCTCAACACTCTCCCTTCCAAAGTCTGGCTCCCCGAGTGACTCTCACATTCTCCCGAGTGAATCTCTTGCAGGACCTTGGGAGCCTCCTCCTCCGACACACACCTGGCCAGCAGGCCCGACAAGGTTTTGCGATACAAAACTCCATCCTTCAGCTGGTAGTACGCAGATTTGTATCTGGTACGCCTCTTATCGAGTTCCATTGTAGGCAACTGCCCTGATGCCAAAAAGGTGATAAAGGGGTCCATCCACGACCTCTGCTGGCATACCTCCATGAGCTCCCCTTCCTCTATAGACGGTCTGAAGAGTTCCGTCACTGTTCCCCTGGCCCGAGGGCCATGCTTGGCGAGTTGGTCAGCCTGAGTGCTCTCCTCCCTCGGGACGTGCTGAATGGAGAAGCTTCGGAACTGCCCTATGATGTCTTTGACCTTTCCTAGATACAACTGGAGGGTGGGCTCCCTTGCCTCAAACTCCCCTTTGATCTGGCCTGCCACTACCATGGAATCTGTCAAGGCCTCAATGTCTTGTATGCCCAGCTCCCGGGCTAACCTGAGTCCCGCAATGACCGCCTCATATTCCGCTTGGTTATTGGTGATTGCGAAATGGATCTTCAAGGCCTGCTCAATCTGGGTCCCCTCCGGGCTGATCAAGACCACTCCTGCTCCAAAGGAATTTCTCCCTGACGCTCCATCTGCTATCATCTTCCAGGTTGCCCGAGGGGGCGCCTCCGTCTCCTGGACCTCCACTGCATAATCCACTAGAAAATCGGCCACCGCCTGTGCCTTTATGGCGAGCCGAGGGACGAAGGCAAGATCGAATTCACTGAGTTCTATTGACCATTTTGCCAACTTCCCCGAATGCTCTACCCCCTCCAGGATGCGACGGAGGGGGTGATCTGTTACAACTTGTATGGAGTGAGCCTGGAAATACGGCCGGAGCTTCCGGGCCGAGATGATGAGAGCAAATGCTAACTTCTCAAGAATGGGGTACCCGAGCTCCGCTTTCTTCAGAACCCTGCTCACGTAATAGATCGGAAATTGTTTCTTCCCTTCTTCTCGCACAAGAACCGAGCTTACCGCCACAGTTCCTACCCCCAAATACAGGAATAAGACCTCGGCTTCCCTTGGCCCCTGGAGTAAGGGTGCCTGGGTAAGCTGTTGTTTTATGGCCTGAAAAGTAGTCTCACATTCCGAGGTCCACTCGAAACTCTTGCCTCCTCGCAACATTCGGAAAAAGGGCGAGCATTTCTCTCCGGCCCGAGAGAGGAACCTGCTTAGCCCGGCCAACTTGCCGGTGAGATGCTGGACTTCCTTAACATTCCTAGGGGACTCCAATTCTAGGATCGCTCTTACTTTTTCGGGGTTAGGCTCCACTCCAGAGGGAGTGAGTAGGTGCCCCAGGAACTTTCCCCTGCTAGCACCAAAAACGCACTTCAGGGGGTTGAGTCTCATTTTATACTCACTTAAGGTCTCGAAGGTCTCTTCCAGATCTAGGATATGAGCCCCGAGGTCCTTGCTTTTGATCATCAAGTCATCTACGTAAACCTCGAGATTCCTTCCTCTCTGTTCTCGGAAAATCCGATCCATCATCCTTTGATAGGTCGCGCCCGCATTTTTCAAACCGAAAGGCATCATATTAAAGCAGAAGCATCCATCCTCCGTGACGAAGGTGACGTCCTTAACGTCCGGAGGATGCATGCGTATTTGATGGTACCCAGAAAACGCATCCAAGAAACTCATAAAGGGGAAACCAACGGCTGAGTCAACCAGCACGTCGATTCGGGGCAGCGGGTAACAATCCTTGGGGCACGCTTTATTTAAAAGAGAAAAATCCACCCACATTCTCCACTTACCCTCCCCTTTTTTGACCATTACAACATTACTCACCCACCCCGGATACTTACAGGCGGACACAAACCCCGCCTTAAGTAACTTTTCCACTTCGTCTCTAATAGGTCCGGCCATCTTGGAGGCGATGGCCCTCTTCTTCTGTTGTATGGGGCGAGTATTGGGGTCTAGATTAAGGCGATGACAGGCCACATCTGCCTCGACCCCTGGCATGTCCACGGCGCTCCATGCGAAGACGTCAATATTTTTCTGCACGCAGGTCCTGATCTTCTCCCGGTCCTCCGGGCTGAGCTCGCCACTGATTTTTATCTTTTCTTCTCGGCCTTCCCTGGTACGTATCTCTACCTCGAGGACCTCCACAGCCGCTTTCAGCCTTGATGGCTCTTCCTCTTCTTCCTGCCCTGCCTGCACATCCTGCACCTTGGTTTTGCCTTCTACGTTGGCCATCATCCTCTCTCCCTCCGGCTGCTCCGTCTCTCGCCTACTTGCATCCTCTTCCCCCTGTCGTGAGGCCCTTCTCTTTCCTGGCCGGGCCCCCTCCCCGGGCGGCCCTCCCTCTTCTTCCCTCTGCCTTCTCTCTCTCCTGCCTACCTGTCACAACCCGCATTTCCTCAACGAGTACATCGTATCAGAGCAAGAGGAACTACGGGTTATGATGCCACGTCGTGCAGGGGATAACTGCACACGCTCAGGCAACTCTTGACGCTTACATTATGAGTTGAAATTCAAAAGTGAAATGTAAGAAAACCTTTGGATTGAATGGCCGTATCCCTCGGCCGTAGGTATCAAAAACTGTATTTGTACGCGGCGGAAATACTTTGTTTATTGATAATGAGCTCATATATGCAGCCTATCGTGATACTACTATAAGAAATCCTCTTTGTTTACGTCATTTGGAAAATAAGTCTTAGTTGATTAAAACATGTATGCATGATATACAATAATAGGTTTTTTTGTTTAGCTTAAAAATATCTAATGCAACCTACCATAAATCCTTCCCAATAGCAAAAAGACATCATCCAAATGAGTCACATAGCAGTCTATTATTCATACATAATAAGTAAGAAAACCACCAATGGGCGCCAACAAGCTGACACGAACCCATTGGGGTGAAAGTATGTCTGTACAGCAAAAGAAAACTACCTTGCCAAAGAAGCTCGACAAGCTCCACAGCAACTCCACCAATAACTCTAGCCGCTCAACCGGCTACAACCTGCACCTGAGGCATTCAAGAAAGAATACCTCAGCAATCAACCAAACCATACAAAAGAGAGCATGAATTTCATAATTGATAAAGAAGGGGCTTACCGACCCCGTAGCAATGCTTCATACAAGTAAAAAGGGTGCATAAAACAAGTGGAAAATGCACCCAAAACATATGCCAAACGCACCAAGTGCGTACAAGTTCATCAAGTCCTGCTCAACCCGCAGGAGCAAAAGGCAAAACACATGCCCATGCCATCATTCATAGGACAAGAAACTACTAGACAAGTGAAGCATAAGCAGCGGTTAAGTTCAATTTCGCAAGAGTCTTATCGGTGGCGGCCCTAAAGTGGAACGCACCAAACAAAACCAGCCCAAATCGGGGCCAAAGTGGTCTCTCTAACCACAAACACAAAACCCGGTGGCCACAGGCTGAAACCACACCACCCCTTGCAAAATTCTCACACAAACGCTCCTGCCATGCTTCACAAATTCGCCTCGCAAAACGCCCCATAACCCAAGGTAACACGCCTCCATTCATCGTTCTCACGCATGACAACAAGTTGCTAGAAAAGTAAAGTAATTAAGCCATGATCTACTTGAATTACATGATGAGGAACAAGAACAAATCACATGATTAGGCAAGAGAAAGGCTACATGAACATGAATCAAATTAAAAGGGCTAGATGAACAAGAATCCAATAGCTACATAAATCACATGAGCAAGAGAAATTTAAGAGCATAGGGAAATTAGCTACATGAATCAAAGGCATTCAGCATAAGGAAATTTCAGAGCATAATAAAGCTAGTGAGGAAGGACCCAAAACAAGAAGAACAAGCTCATGAAACTTGAAAGAGAAACTAGCTATTTTGTTTGCACAATTAAAATCAAGAAAGAAGATTGGCAAGGGTGAAGAACACCGCTTGCCTGAACCGAGATGATGCCGCGACGGCTGCTCCTTTCTTTTCTTGCCTTGCTTGAGCCCTTCTCCCTTGCTTTCTCTTTGAGAATGAAGAAGAAGATGAAGAGAAGGTGAAATGAGAAAGACAATTCTCTATTTTGGCCTTATTTCCTCCAGAACAGACCTGGACCGTTAGATGCAGAATCAAGGAAATGAACGGCACAAAAAATCTGGAAAAACTCGATTTTCGGGCTGGTCACGCCCTGTGTCACGCCCGTGACACAGGGCGTGTACCTTAAGCGGCGCCGAAAGTCGGCAATTCCAAGTTTATCCACACGGTACACGGCCGGGGTACACGCCCGTGACGGGTCGCTCACGCCCGTGACCTAGGGCGTGTAGCCCGTGTCTCGACACCTCGTCGACACAAAGTGTCGACACTCGACACAGCTTGACACGCCCTGTGACACGCCCGTGTCACAGGCCGTGTCTCCTCTCTCGACACTCGACACTCGATACTCGACACTCGACACGCGACACTCGGCACTCGACACGCTGAACACGCCCTGTGACACGCCCGTGTCACAGGCCGTGTACCCTCTCTTGACACCCGACACTCGACACTCGACACTCGACAAAGCAGGACACGGCCCGTGACACGCCCGTGTCACGAGGCGTGTACCCCATTTGTCGAGCTCAACTCGACGTAAGAACAATTCGTCGAGTCAAGGAGGTCACGCCCAGGTCACGGCCTGGGTCACGCCCGTGACAGGGGGCGTGTCTAGCACAAAAACGACCATTTTTCCCTGTTTTGAAAAATGTTTCTGTGACGTCCTAGACCATTTTTGCCTTAAGAACATTTTACCCTTTTTTTGTTTCCTGAACCAGCAACTTATTTTGAGCAACATTACCCGGGCACGAAAAAGTGCAAGCATTCCCTAAGAGGCCTCACCGAGTCCCCAATTTGGACTCCGGTTTGCTGGGGAATCGTGCAACTCGGCAACCAAAACAGCCACTCGCAAGCCCGCGGGAAAAAACCATGCTCAAACTACGGTCAAAGCCAACGTAACGCCCATCATGCGTACGCAATCAAAATCCGGGGCGTTACAATCACTCCCCCTAACAAAAAGTTTCACCTCGAAACTTTGCACAAAAACCAAATACACAAGCAAACCAAAACATGAATACAACCAAACACCAAGTCACATACCAGATATCGTGGTCGATTTTGTATTCCCGTAGTTGGAAACATTCACAAGATGGTGAGTCGGGAAGCACATGGCTCAAGTATGGCCTACCATCCAGGCTCAACAAAAATGTACCGTGATCTGAAACAAATTGTCTGGTGGTATAGAATGAAAAGAGACATAGCGCAATTTGTAGCTGAGTGTCATACGTGCAAGCGGGTGAAAGCTGATCATGGGAGGCCTGGTGGCAAATTGACACCATTGGAGATTCCAACATGGAAGTGGGAAAGCATCTCAATGGATTTTATTACAGGTCTACCAAGATCTCCACGAGGACATGACTCCGTGTGGGTCGTCGTGGATAGGTTGACCAAGTGTGCTCATTTCATACCCTTTAAAGTCAACTACCCGATGAAGACAATAGCGGAGCTCTATGTGAGCGAGATCATTCGACTGCCGAGTGTGCCTGTGAATATCATTTCAGACCGAGATTCCCGCTTTACCTCTCGTTTTTGGCGAAGTCTACAAGAGGGTTTGGGCACGGATTTGCGATATTCCACTGCTTACCACCCTCAGACGAATGGCCAAACGGAACGCGTTAATCAAATTCTAGAAGATATGATTCGATGCTATATTCTTCCGTATGGCGGAGCATGGGATGAACGTTTGCGGCTTATGGAATTCACATATAATAATAGTTATCAAGAAAGCTTGCAAATGGCTCCGTTCGAAGCTTTATATGGGCGTCGATGTCGGACCCCACTATTTTGGGCTGAGGTTGGCGAGCGGCCTTTGTTGGGTCCAGAGGCGCTCGAGGACATGGAAGTTGCCGTATGAGGTATTCGGGAGAAGCTCCGAATCGCCCAAGAGCGATATGAAAAGTACGCCAACCGACGAAGGTCGGAATTAGAATTTGCGGTGGGGGATTCCGTTTTCTTGAAAGTCTCCCCAATGGTTGGGATTCAAAGGTTTGGAAAAGAGCACAAATTAGACCCAAGATTTGTGGGTCCCTTCAAGATTCTTGCGCGAGTTGGTGCATCCGCCTACAAAATAGAATTACCCGTGAACTTTCCTGGTGTTCACAATGTGTTTCATGTGAGCCAACTTCGCAAGTGTGTGCGGAATGACAAGCAAGTGTTGGACGTTGTGCCGCCATTGGCACCGAATCTTTCGTATGAGGAGATGCCCATCTGGATATTGGACTCCCAAGATCGCGTGTTGCGGAAAAAGAAGATTCCTATGGTGAAGGTGCTATGGAAAAATCAGGATGTGGAAAGCGCAACGTGGGAACTCGAGTCAACAATGAGGGCGGCTCACCCGCATTTGTTCTCGTAGATAAGCTGGTAATTCATCCTTTTCAGTCCGAAGAAATAAATGTAAAAGATCAGGATCATCTTTTTGATGTTGTCTTGCAAGCACCAGCCATGACGGTTCTTCTATTGCCGAATGACTTTGCGGGTCATATTTGCCCACAATAATTTCCATCAATAGAAATTCCTCCACAAGACGGTCGATTGAAAGATGAAATAATTTCCCCGTCTTCCGACTCAAAGCATCGGCCACAACATTCGCTTTCCTCGGGTGATACTGAATGTCCACATCATAATCAGCTACATACTCAAGCCATCACCGTTGGCGCAAATTCAGTTTTTTCTGCGTGTATATGGATCCACCATAGGGGCAACATGTGAGGGTTATGTAGTATGGGATGCATAACCTCACCACATGGATGCGACTAGCACGTTTTCTTTTCTTCGTTGCATGCAATGCTATGTAGTATGGGATGCATAGCATTGTGATGCGTACGACCGCTCATGGCATGCATTAAGGCCTTTTCTAGAATGTATAGCACAACACGCATAACATAACATTGCATGAGCACAACGTGCCAAGCTAAGATTTACATGATGACACCTGTACACTCATGGTTTTGGGTCAAATCAAGTCATGCATTCATGGTTTAGGCACAAGTTCATGGGATGACGGTGAGTCATCTTTAGGCTAGGCATACCATCATTTGCAAATTCCCAGAGCAAGTTAGCAGTTGATGTTCATATTTCTATATGTATGGTCTGTACATAGCCGTTGTGTGTTTTGTTGGGTTTGAGCTTGACAAGAGTGAACGTGTGAATAGGATGTCGAAGCGGCCAGTGACAAGGCAAACTCCCCAATCCGAGGGTGAGTCTTCGGGCGCGCAGAATAATGCCCTGATGGATAATCTTCGCCAAAGTAATGAGGCTTTGACGAGGCAGGTGCAGGAAGTGCAGTCCCAGCTCCAAGCTATGTCATCAGCGATGTCTGGGATGGCACCAAGAGGACAAGAGACTGTCAGAGGCCCCACTAGTTCGACTCCTTCAGTGACAGTGATACCTCCAGTTGTGGTTCCCCCTGCGATGACGTTTATCTCGCAGTTTCAGCGACTTGGACCACCGACGTATGATGGAAAAGCGGACTTCGTGATCTTGGATGATTGGGTGATCACGTTGGAAGAGATGTTTGTGTATTCTGGCGTTACTGAGGACCAGAAGGTGATGCTTGCCGCCTATCAACTCAAAGGGTTGGCGAAAGGTTGGTGGTTGCGAGAAAAGGAAGGCCTAGGGGCGGGCTATTCGTGGGAAGCATTCAAAGAAATGTTACGGCGCAAGTTTCTACCGGCAGTGGAAAGGGACCGCCTGATGAATGACTTCTTGTATTTGAAGCAGAGGAAACTTACAGTTAGTGAGTATGAAATTGAGTTTAGCAAGCTCAGTCGGTTCGCCCCGAGCTTGGTGACGACGGAAGTCGATCGAGTCAAGCGATTTTTGGGCGGACTTCGCAGCGACGTGCAGTAATTCGCAAGTGCTTATGGAGCGACAAGTTATACCACTGTGGTTGAGGCTGCGTTAAAGGTTGAAGCTATCGAAAATGCCAAACAAAGAGGGCAGCAGATGAGGCAGGGCAAGAGACAGCTGGTGGGAGAGAAAATGTCCCACGAGTCAGACATCAAGAAGAAGAAGGAACTATGTAGCTTCTGTGGTCGAGCCGGTCACCCGTTTGAGAAATGTTTCAAACGGTTGGGGATGCAAAAGAAGGAGCAGGTGCACGCCATTCAGGGTGCGCCAACCAGAGACTTGGAGTGTACATTTTGTGGGAGAAGAGGTCATGACGTGGGCCGCTGCTGGGCCAAAGACAAGGTGTGTTTCAAGTGTGGCAGACCAGGACATCTTCGTGCAAGGTGCCCGCAGATCCAACCTGTTTTGCAACCCGCACCACTCCAGGCTTTGCCTCCGCCTCCGCGTGTAGACAAAGGCAAAGGGAAGTTGAATGTGGTCTCTGCAGAGGAAGCTCAGACGTCACCTCAAGTGATCGCAGGTTCGATTCATTCCTCTGGTTCCTGTTTTGTTTCTTCCTTTTGCGTGTAGTTCTTAGCATATATACCCTTATATGGAATTTTAAGGTAAAGAACCGTTGGGCGCGTGTTCTCTTTGATTCTGGCGCGACCCATTCATTTGTGGCGCGAAACTTTCTGGATCGGTATCATTTGACACCAGATCGAGTGGGGAATGCATTTTTGGTGAAATTTCCTTCCGGTACTTCTATGGTGGCAGACTGGGGTCTTCTTGATTGTCCCATTTTGTTGGGCGAATTCCGAGCAAAGGCTGATTTCAAAGTGATCGATTTGGAGGATTTTGACATCATTCTGGGTATGGACTGGTTATCCCGCTATGACGCTGTCATCCAGTGCAGAGGGAAGCGCTTGGATTTTATCAAGGACGATGGCCAGCCAGGAAGTGTGTATGGTGATTCTTGCCAGGATTCTCCAGAGCTTTCGGCGGTATGTGTTCGGACGTTGTTTGTTTCCGACTATTTTGCTTGTCTTGTCTCCGCTGTGGGGACTAGTGCTGTTTTGCCGCGTTTGGAGGAAATTCCTGTTGTGCGTGAATTTCCAGATGTTTTTCCTACGGATCTTCCTGGTATTCCCCCTGATCGTGATGTCGAGTTTGTTATTGATTTGAAGCCGGGTACGCGACCGATTGCGAAGGCGCCGTACAGGATGGCCCCGCGTGAGCTAGCAGAGTTGCATACACAGCTGGATGACTTGTTGGCAAAGGGGTTTATCAGGCTGAGTTCATCACCTTGGGGTGCACCAGTGTTATTTGTGAAGAAGAAAGATGGGTCGATGCGGCTTTGCATCGATTACCGGGAATTGAACAAGGTGACGATTAAAAACAAGTACCCACTGCCAAGAATCGATGATTTGTTTGATCAAATGCGTGGCAGTTCCGTATTTTCGAAGATTGATCTCCGCTCGGGCTATCATCAGCTCAAGGTCCGGGACTCTGACATTCCGCGAACTGCATTTCGATCAAGGCATGGCCATTTTGAATTCCTTGTGATGTCGTTTGGGTTGACCAATGCACCATTAGCTTTCATGGATCTGATGAATAGGGTGTTCAAGGATTATTTGGATAAATTTGTGGTGATTTTTATTGATGATGTTCTCATCTACTCCCGCAGTGCTGAGGAGCATGAACAGCATCTGCGATTGGTATATGACCACTTTGCGCGACCAACGATTATTCGCCAAGCTAAGCAAATGCGAGTTTTGGTTGCCGCAAGTTGCTTTTCTGGGTCATGTCATTAATCAACATGGTATTTCAGTGGATCCCGAAAAGATTGCTGCAGTTATGGAATGGAGAAGACCGGAGACACCCAAGGAGATTCGAAGCTTCTTGGGCTTGGCCGGCTATTATCACAGATTTGTAGAAGGTTTTGCTATGTTGGCCGCACCTTTGACTCGCTTAACCCAGAATAATGTGGCATTTGAATGGAATGACAAGTGTGAGACCTCATTCCTGGAACTCAAACATAGGTTATGTACCGCTCCTGTGTTGGTCTTGCCGACAGAAGGAAAAGATTATGAAGTGTTTGTGGATGTGTCGCACGTTGGACTTGGCTGTGTGTTAATGCAAGACAAGAAGGTGATTGCGTATGGGTCTCGGCAGTTGAAAAGTCATGAAAAGAACTACCCAACGCATGATTTGGAGTTCGCAGCGGTGATCTTTGCCTTGAAGTTGTGGAGACACTTACTGTATGGTGCACAGTGTAAAATTTTTACAGATCATAAAAGCTTGAAGTATGTCTATGCCCTGTATACTTCTGTTCATGCCATGAGTGTAGTGTACGTGCTTCGGCCAAGACATACTGATGGCACCTCGGTGTGTGTATGAGATGATGCTGACAAGCACAAAACAAAAAAAAGGAAAAGTTTGCCCGACCAAATGTCAAGCAAACCTGGCTCTGATACCAACTGTCACAACCCGCATTTCCTCAACGAGTACATCATATCATAGCAAGAGGAACTACGGGTTATGATGCCACGTCATGCAGGGGATAACTGCACACGCTCAGGCAACTCTTGACGCTTACGTTATGAGTTGAAATTCAACAGTGAAATGTAAGAAAACCTTTGGATTGAATGGCCGTATCCCTCGGCCGTAGGTATCAAAAACTGTATTTGTACACGGCGAAAATACTTTGTTTATTGATAATGAGCTCCTATATGCAGCCTATCGTGATACTACTATAAGAAATCCTCATTGTTTACGTCATTTGGAAAATAAGTCTTAGTTGATTAAAACATGTATGCATGATATACAATAATAGGTTTTTTTGTTTAGCTTAAAAATATCTAATGCAACCTATCATAAATCCTTCCCAAGAGCAAAAAGACATCATCCAAATGAGTCACATAGCAGTCTATTATTCATACATCACAAGTAAGAAAACCACCAATGGGCGCCAACAAGCTGACACGAACCCATTGGGGTGAAAGTATGTCTGTACAGCAAAAGAAAACTACCTTGCCAAAGAAGCTTGGCAAGCTCCACAGCAACTCCACCAATAACTCTAGCCGCTCAACCGGCTACAACCTGCACCTGAGGCATTCAAGAAAGAATACCTCAGCAATCAACCAAACCATACAAAAGAGAGCATGAATTTCATAATTGATAAAGAAGGGGCTTACCGACCCCGTAGCAATGCTTCATACAAGTAGAAAGGGTGCATAAAACAAGTGGAAAACGCACCCAAAACATATGCCAAACGCACCAAGTGCGTACAAGTTCATCAAGTCCTGCTCAACCCGCAGGAGCAAAAGGCAAAACACATGCCCATGCCATCATTCATAGGACAAGAAACTACTAGACAAGTGAAGCATAAGCAGCGGTTAAGTTCAATTTCGCAAGAGTCTTATCGGTGGCGGCCCTAAAGTGGAACGCACCAAACAAAACCAGCCCAAATCGGGGCCAAAGTGGTCTCTCTAACCACAAAAACAAAACCCGGTGGCCACGGGCTGAAACCACACCACCCCTTGCAAAATTCTCACACAAACGCTCCTGTCATGCTTCACAAATTCGCCTCGCAAAACGCCCCATAACCCAAGGTAACACGCCTCCTTTCATCGTTCTCACGCATGACAACAAGTTGCTAGAAAAGTAAAGTAATTAAGCCATGATCTACTTGAATTACATGACGAGGAACAAGAACAAATCACATGATTAGGCAAGATAAAGGCTACATGAACATGAATCAAATTAAAAGGGCTAGATGAACAAGAATCCAATAGCTACATAAATCACATGAGCAAGAGAAATTTAAGAGCATAGGGAAATTAGCTACATGAATCAAAGGCATTCAGCATAAGGAAATTTCAGAGCATAATAAAGCTAGTGAGGAAGGACCCAAAACAAGAAGAACAAGCTCATGAAACTTGAAAGAGAAACTAGCTATTTTGTTTGCACAATTAAAATCAAGAAAGAAGATTGGCAAGGGTGAAGAACACCGCTTGCCTGAACCGAGATGATGCCGCGACGGCTGCTCCTTTCTTTTCTTGCCTTGCTTGAGCCCTTCTCCCTTGCTTTCTCTTTGAGAATGAAGAAGAAGATGAAGAGAAGGTGAAATGAGAAAGATAATTCTCTGTTTCGGCCTTATTTCCTCCAGAAAAGAGCTGGACCGTTAAATGCAGAATCAAGGAAATGAACGGCACAAAAAATCTGGAAAAACTCGATTTTCGGGCCGGTCACGCCCTGTGTCACGCCCGTGACACAGGGCGTGTACCTTAAGCGGCGCCGAAAGTCGGCAATTCCAAGTTTATCCACACGGTACACGGCCGGGGTACACGCCCGTGACGGGTCGGTCATGCCCGTGACCTAGGGCGTGTAGCCCGTGTCTCGACACCTCGTCGACACAAAGTGTCGACACTCGAAACAGCTTGACACGCCCTGTGACACGCCCGTGTCACAGGCCGTGTCTCCTCTCTCGACACTCGACACTCGATACTCGACACTCGACACGCGACACTCGGCACTCGACACGCTTAACACGCCCTGTGACACGCCCGTGTCACAGGCCGTGTACCCTCTCTTGACACCCGACACTCGACACTCGACACTCGACACTCGACAAAGCGGGACACGGCCCGTGACACGCCCGTATCACGGGGCGTGTACCCCATTCGTCGAGCTCAACTCGACGCAAGAACAATTCGTCGAGTCAAGGAGGTCATGCCCAGGTCACGGCCTGGGTCACGCCCGTGACAGGGGGCGTGTCTAGCACAAAAACGACCATTTTTCCCTGTTTTGAAAAATGTTTCTGTGACGTCCTAGACCATTTTTGTCTTAAGAACTTTTTACCCTTTTTTGTTTCCTGAACCAGCAACTTATTTTGAGCAACAGTACCCGGGCGCGAAAAAGTGCAAGCATTCCCTAAGAGGCCTCACCGAGTCCCCAAGTTGGACTCCGGTTTGCTGGGGAATCGTGCAACTCGGCAACCAAAACAGCCACTCGCAAGCCCGCGGGAAAAAACCATGCTCAAACTACGGTCAAAGCCAACGTAACGCCCATCATGCGTACGCAATCAAAATCCGGGGCGTTACACTACCTCTCCCTTTGGCCCCTCTCCCCCTGCTGCCTCCGCCTCTTCCCCCTCCTTTCCAGCCGCCTCGAGCCTCCCCCCCAGGCCCGAGCTCCTTACCTCCTCTTCCTTCCCCTTCGCACTTTCCTCCCCTTTTTCTACTGCTATCATCTCCCCGAACTCCTCTCCCGCCATTTCTGGTTCCTCCGCAATACCTCCCACCATCACTACCTCTCCTCCTTCAGCACCTTCCTGCTCTCTTTGCTCTTCCCTGCCTCCCTACTCTTGTTGCAATTGCTCCATCCGCTTTTCCAACTCCTCCGCGTCTCCCCGCCAGGTGACGGTGTTAACTGCCGTTACGTAGCACTCCCTAGCAGCCTTCGGGTCTCCCCGTACCCTGATTTGGGTACCTCCCGAATTCAGTTTCAAGCACTGGTGAAACGAGGATGGGACGCATCTGAAAGAGCTGATTAAGGGGCGCCCAAAGATAGCGTTGTAGCTACTGGGGGCATCTACTATGAAAAAGCGGCAATTCCGGGACAGCCCTCCCAGGGTCACCTGAAGCCCTACTCCCCCCTCGACTTCCTTCCTTTCCCCTGAGAACCCAAACAGCGGTCCATCCGCCGCCAGCACCCTCCGGGCCTCCACCCTCATTGCATTGAATGCCTTCTTGAAAATCACGTTCACTGAGCTCCCATTGTCCACTAGGATCCGCGACACCGTGAAGTTTTTGATGGCGGTCCGTATCACAAGCGCGTCACAGAAGGGGTCCTCATGGTCAGGCATGTCTTTCCTTGAAAATGTAATCTTTTCATCTGGAGGAGGGGATTGTGAAGTTGAGGCGACGCTTCAGCGGTACATAGTGTGAAGGCTCGCCTTTCGAGCCGCCTCTATCCCCACCCCCCACCCCCCCCCCCCATTGATCACTCTGATTCCCCCGCGGTCTCCTTCATCTGCTCGATCCACGCAGCGATCTTCTTCTCCAGTAACTGTTACTTCCTCTATCCTCACCGGCCTGGGCTGCTCTCCAGCCCCTCGAGTTCTCCTCATCTCTAAGAAATCTGGGCAGGTAGCCGTTGCGTGACCTTCCTCCTCGTGGAAGTCACAATATGGCAACGCCACCTCCCTCTCCTGTCCTCCTTCCCGAGGGTTCCTCCTTCTCCCTGCTCCTGCTCCTCTTCCTCTCTCCCGACCCCGTCCTCTGCCTCGGCCGATGGCCATTGCCTACTGCGGAGGGGGTAGGGGTGGTCTATGACCGTATCCCCACCCCTGCTGATGGAGTCTTCCCGGTCCTCCCGGTTGGTTCCTCCCACCTTGGGGAAATCCCCTACCTTGTCCTGGGGCTAGGCCTCCCTGCTGTCTCCACCCCAGCTCCGGATACGCCCGCGCCCTTGGTTCCTCTCTTCTCCTTACCTCCGGTTGCCTCCCACCTGACTCCTTCGACTCTACCTCAGTAAGCCTTGCCAGCCTCTTTGCAAAAGCTGGGTTTGCCGCCTCCATCGCTATTTCCTTTGCCGCCTTCTCCATCAGGCCCTCAAAGGACAGCGGCGCCTTCCGGTTGAGGCTCATCTTGAAGAATCCTTCACGCAGTCCCACCGTGAAGGCCATCTGGAGGGCAAACCCTGGCACCTCCTGTATATCAAGAATCTCTTCCTGAAACCTGTCCACGTACTGAGCCAGCGATTCCTCCGCCTTCTGCTTGATTAAGAAGATCGACTCCGGATTCTTTTTCCTCTTCTTAGACGTGGAGAACCGGAGCTGAAAACTCCTACTTCAGTCCTCGAAGCAATATATCGAACCGGTCGGGAGTTGATGGAACCAGTCCCTAGCTGTGTCCTTTAGGGTGATTGCAAAAAGGCGGCACTTAAACGCGTCTGTCATGGGTCTGATCGAGGCAGCGTCTTCGAACCACTGCAAGTGGTGGAGGGGATCATCCTTCCCTACGTAGTAGTGTAACACCCCCTATCCGTCGCATAGCATATAGCAGTAGGTCCGGCCGGGGCCCGACGCCATATACCACAGACAGACCAGGTGGTTACTTATGGAAACCATCCAACCAATCTCAACGTCCTACACAGAACATTCTAGCGGAAGCAGTTTATATAAGTTGCAAAACAAGAACCCAGCAACAAGCATGAATGTCCACTAACATGATAATAGGAATGTTATTACAAAATACTCAAAAGTCGGCCTTAAGGCCTTACAAAATGTTTCACTTGTCTTTTACATGATTTACAAACCTCGGCGCGTAGGCCGGCCATACATGAATAAAACATAAAACATTTCCACTTGGGCCTTCGAGGGCCAGCTTCGCAAGAAGGGCTTTAGCCCGCTATTGACCGCTTGGTCCAGCTGCACCTGCAAGCAAACAAACCACCGCACGGTGGCAAACAAGGCAACTGTCAGCATTGCTGACCAAATTATAACGATCCCGCCCCCAACTCGGGGCGGCGATGCTCCTTTCCTGCATTTCATTAGCATAAGCGAGCAATTATAACCATAGCCATTTCAACACAGGCGCTGGCTCGCACGGCCACACGCCCCGTGCACTCAGGGCACATTCTCGGTGAACGCAGTCTAAGTCTGCCGACTCACCGCCATCCCCTTTGGACGGCCAAACAATGAGCAGTTTGTCTTCCCGGCATGGGTCACGGTAATTTAAACCATAGACCGCCGAAGACTCTCATCTATGCCAACGGCTCTAATCCGAACGACATAGAGTGGGTACGGTTCCATCTAACCCGTGCTCACAACGCAACGGTAATTTAAACCATATGCGCCCGCAACGGTAATTTAAACCATATGCGCAGGTCAAACTTCTCCCGAGTCCCATTTCCATCACAAAATCACATAACCTAGTTATGTTCAAGTTGGCTCTCAGGCCACCAAGTTGGCAAGATCTCGTATCCGCCCAGTTTTCCGGGTGCACCTTTGGGTTAGTCCCCAAGGCTCCCTGCTGCAATCTACCGCGTAGAAAACCCGAAAAACAAACCATAGCACGGAGTCTTCTCCGGCCTTATGCAATGCAACATCACCGATCCAGACCAACATGTCCGGGTAGGCTTCACACAAAATGCCTATGTCCGTTCTCGCATACGGACTCTAAACAACGGGGACTTCACATATCTACCCGAAGGAACGCCTCCAACTCTCCGCAAACTCGCGAGAGCGGGCTTCCTATGCTAAGAAAGAGAGCGACTCATGCTCAAGATGAGGATCGTTACCCTTGCGGTCCTCTTTGGCGCCATCGAAAAGTAATCGGATGGAAATCACCGCACTTGCGTTGCCTCCGTGGATCCGGAGTCGGCTTGCGATTCGGAGCTCCGAAGCTCCTCCAATGGCGGATCTAGCTCCTCTTCTTCTTGCCTTAGCTCTTCTTTCTCCAAGGGTTTGGAGAGAGAACAAGTGGAAAAAGTGAGGGTTTTCTAAGTCAAAACCCGGGTATATCCCTTCAGGAACAACCCCCAGCCGTTGGATCTTCAGTCAAAGAAATGAACGGCTTCGATTCGGGACTGAAATGCCCAATCTGGACCGAACACGGCCTGGCACACGCCTGTGTCCAGGGCCGTGTGCCTCATTCGCCGTCAAAGTCGAATCACCTGGAACCTCACACGGGCATCGAACACGCCCGTGTTCGAGCTGACACGCCCGTGTTCCACCTGACACGGCCGTGTAGCTGGCCGTGTACCCCATGATTTTCTCCCGTTTTCAACCCGAGCACTGCACGGGTTCTAGGACACGCCCGTGTCATTGCCCGTGTCACCTTGACACGCCTGGGCTCCAGGCCGTGTACAAGGTCTCGGCACTTCGCGGCTAAGTGTCGACACGGGTAGACACGCCCTGCGACACGCCCGTGTCGCAGGCCGTGTGCCATGTCTCGACACACTGTCGACACCAAAGTGTCGACTTCGCGGGACGAGTGTCGACACGGGTTGACACGCCCTGCGACACGCCCGTGTCGCAGGCCGTGTGCCGTGTCTCGACACAACGTCGAAGCACTGCGTCGACTTCACGGCTAAGTGTCGACACGGGTCGACACGCCCTGCGACACGCCCGTGTCGCAGGCCGTGTGCCCAGTCTCGACACAATGTCGAGACCAAAGTGTCGACTTCACGCCTTAGTGTCGACACAGGCTTGACACGCCCTGGGACACGCCCGTGTCCCAGGCCGTGTGCCTGCAGCCAGAACTCAAATTGGCCCAAAAATATTCCCCTTTGCTCCTTTGAGTTTCGGGGCGTTACAACTCTACCCCTCTTAAAAGAATTTCGCCCACGAAATTACATAAAGGGAAAAACATGTACAAAACTAAAATTTGTACCTGAGCGGAACAACTCCGGATATTCGTCAAGCATCGTCTGCTCTCGCTCCCAAGAGAGCTCCTCACGACCGCAATTGTCCCACCGGACTTTGACCATCCTGATCTCTTTATTGCGTAGCCGCTTGACCTCCGAGTCCTCAATCCGCACGGGCTTGACTTTTGTCGTTAGCCCACTATCCACCGGCACTTGATTGGCCGCGATCACTTGCGTAGGCTCTTGCACCTTCCGAAGCACCGAAATATGGAATACATCATGTAAACCACTTAGCTCCACTGAAAGCTTCAGCCGATAGGCCGCTTCTCCTACTCGCTCCAGAACCTCGAACGGTCCAAGGTACCTCGGACTTAGCTTTTTCAATCGCCGCACCCGCGAGACACCCTTGAACGGCTTGATCTTCAAGTATACATAATCGCCCACAGCGAACTCCACGTTCCTGTGCTTGGCATTATAGTACTTTGCTTGCCGGTCCTGAGCGATAAGCAACCTCTCCCGAATTGTCCTTACCAAAGAAGTAGCATCCTCCACTTCCCATCGCTTATACAACTTTGACTCGCCCGTTTCTAACCAAGACAACGGCGTGCGACATCTTCTACCATAAAGGGCCTCGAAAGGCGCCATCTGAATACTTGCTTGGTAGCTGTTGTTGTATGCGAACTCCACCAAATAAAGGTGGTCCTCCCATTGCTTTCCAAAGTCCAAGACACACATGCGAAGCATGTCTTCCATCGTTCTATTGACCCTCTCGGTCTGCCCATCCGTTTGTGGATGGAAGGCTGTGCTAAACTTCAGCTTTGTTCCCAACATTTGCTGCACCAGCCTCCAATCATTGGACGTGAACCGCCCATCTCGGTCACTCACGATGCTACGGGGCACACCATGAAGCCGCACTATGTTATCCACATAAAGCTTCGCCAGCTTCTCCACCGGATCATCCTTCCTATGCGGAATAAAATGCGACACCTTTGTTAATCGATCGACCACCACCCAAATGGCGTCGTTCCCCTTCTGCGACCTTGGCAAACCATGCACAAAGTCCATAGAGATGTCGTCGAATTTCCACTCCGGAATAGGCAAGGACTTAAGAAATCCTCCCGGCTTTTGGCACTCCGCCTTTACCAAGGCGCAGGTTTGGCACTTCGCTACATATAGCGCCACATCCTTTTTCAAACCCGGCCACCAAAACAGTTTCTTGACGTCGCGGTACATCTTCGTGCTCCCCGGGTGAATCGAGTACTTGGTATGGTGCGCCTCGTACAACAACTCCACCCGTAAATTGCCCACACTTGGGACGCACAGACGACCGTCTTTCCAAAGCAATCCGTCCTCCACAACGAATTGGGAATTTGACCCATCCAGAGCCTCTATCATGAACTGCTTCATATGAGCATCCATATCCAAAGCCTGCCGAATCCGATCAGCCAGGTCATATTGGACTTCAGTCCAATTCAGCACTGCTTCAGCACTAGATTGTCTATCCACACAAACAATCTCCAACGCCTCCAGCTCCTGCACCAACCGCTTATCATGCACTGATAGCCAATTCGCTTGAGCTGGGGCTCGGCGACTCAACGCGTCCGCAACCGCATTCCCTTTGCCAGGCACGTAGTGGATCTTGAAAGTATAGTCCCCCAAGAACTCCATCCACCTACGCTGCCGCATATTCAGATCTTTCTGATCAATCAAATACTTTAGGCTCTTGTGATCGGTGTAGATATCAATCTTCACACCGTACAAATAGTGTCTCCACAGCTTCAAGGCAAAAATCACGGCCGCTAACTCCAAGTCATGGACCGGATAATTCCTCTCGTGCACTTTTAGCTGTCTCGAGCCATAAGCTATCACGCTGCCGTGCTGCAATAGCACGCAACCCAAACCGCTGCCCGAAGCATCGCTATATATCTCATAGCCTTCGGTTCCAACCGGCGAACTCAGCACAGGCGCCGTGGTCAACCGACACTTTAACTCCTCAAAAGCTCGCGCGCACTCCGGCGTCCAAACGAACTTATGATCCTTCCTCGTCAAAGTAGTGAGAGGTAACGCTATCCGCGAGAAGTTCTCTACGAAGCGCCTATAATAGCCGGCAAGCCCCAAAAAGCTCCGGACTTCTGCTACCGTAGCAAGCTCAGGCCACTCCCGTATCGCAACAATCTTCGCCGGATCCACAGCAATACCCTCTCCACTCACTATATGCCCGAGGAACGCCACTGAGGATAGCCAAAACTCGCACTTCGAGAACTTGGCATACAACTGGTTTCTCCTGAGTGTCTCCAACACCAAATGGAGATGCTTGAAGTGATCCTCCTCACTTTGCGAGTACACCAAAATATCGTCGATGAAGACGATCACGAAATGGTCTAGGTACTCCCTGAACGTCCTGTTCATCAAATCCATAAATACTGACGGCGCATTAGTCAGCCCAAACGGCATGACCGTAAACTCATAATGCCCGTATCTCGTACTAAACGCTGTCTTCGGGATATCACTCTCCCTTATCCGCAGCTGATAGTACCCAGACTTGAGATCTAACTTCGAGTACACCGTCGACCCGACTAACTGATCAAAGAGATCATCAATCCGGGGGATCGGGTACTTGTTCTTCTCAGTCAGCTTGTTTAGCTCCCGATAATCAATACATAGCCTCAAGCTTCCGTCCTTCTTCTTAACAAAGAGGACCGGTGCGCTCCAAGGCGAAGAACTCGGGCGCACATACCCTTGCTCCAACAACTCTTGTAGTTGAACTTTCAGCTCCGCCATTTCCTTAGGCGCTAGTCGATACGGAGATCGTGACACAGGCTTTGCACCTGGCACTAGCTCGATAGTAAAATCTATCTCCCGTTGTGGCGGGGCTACAGGAAGATCTGCGGGGAACACATCAGGGTATTCCGATACCACTGAAATACAATCCATCGCGGGCTTCGGCTTTGCAACCTCCACTAGTGTAAAGAACATTTCTGCTCCGGCACGAACCGCCTTCACCACCTGAAGAGCAGACATCAACGTCTTGCTCGACCCCTTTAAGCCCGTAAAAGTCGTCTCACGACTTCCTCCCAGCTTTACTTCCTTGCTACCGCAATCTATATGGGCCTGCTGCTCCGAGAGCCAGTCCATTCCAAATATGACGTCGAACTCCACCAACGGAAGTAAGGACGCCCGTAGGTCAAACTCCTGCTCTCCAATATGAATCTTAACATCGCAGATCCTATCCGCTCGCATCGAGCACCCATTTGGCAACAACACATCCAACTTATCCTTCGCCATCGAAGAAGGGACTCCGATGCGTAATATAAATCCTTCGGACAAGAAGGAGTGTGAAGCTCCCGTATCAAAGAGTGCTCGTGCCGGATTTTCACAAATCAACACAAATCCTAAACAAGTAGTGGTAAGGTAACATGTGCATAACAAGCATATAAAGGAATTGACTTGCTATAAATTAAACCGTACCTGTCACCACGTCAGCTTGTTTAATGGCCTCCTGTTGGCCAAGATTGTAGACCCTTGGTTGGGCCGGAGCATAATGGGATGCGGTCGACTCCACCGCCTTGCCCTTCTCTTCATAAGTAGCTCCCGGCTTCCTCTCGGACTTAGGACGTCCGCTCCAACAATCACGGGCGAAATGCCCCGTCTTGCCACAAGTAAAGCACGCGCCCGGGGTCCGACTCGTAGTTGCCCCAGAAGCACCAGAAGGAGCTGGACCCGAAGTCCTATGCTTCTTAAAGAATCTTTGATAGCCAGACTTTGAAGTTGTCGGCACTTTGAACCCAGATTTCTTCTCACTCAAGCTTTTCTTCGCTTGCACATTCTTCATGTCCTTTTCCAAGGACCGGGCAGTATTGACCAAGGTTAAGAAACCCTGCGTCATTGGCCCCGACAGTAAAAGTCTCAACTCATCCCTCAGACCTTCGTAGAAACGATTAGTCTTGCGCTCCTCATCCATGATGATGGAGCTAGCATAACGACTCAACCGCGTAAACTCGTGGAGATATTCATCCACGCTCCTCTCACCCTGCACCAACTTCAGGAATTCATTCTCCATTGAAATCCTCTGAGTAGAAGGGAGGTATCTTGCTAAGAACAATCCCGAGAACTCCTCCATCGAGACATCACAAAGTTGCCTACCTCTCAGTAAGTGCAGCTCCAAACCTTCCCACCACATCCTCGCTTCACCGTCCAGCAGGAACGTAGCGATGGTGGTCATTTGCCACTCCTCCGTCTCTGTCGCTGTCATGACTCTCTTCACCCTGGAGAGCCAGTCTTCAGCCTGAGATGGGGTTCCCAACCCCGAGAATAACGGAGGGTTAAAGCTCATCACATGCTTCAACTGCCTCTCAGTTGCCCTCCTTGGCACTATTGGTTCCACAATCACTTGCTCCACCCTCCTCGGCTCCGCCTCTTGCAGAGGTACTTGCTCCATCACAGGAGCGGGCTGTTGCGCTTGCCTCCCAGGCTGCGCATTTATCACGGCCAACACCGCTTCAGCCACCAGTCGAATATTCTCAGCCGATAGAGGTGTTGCAGGAGCAACATCCGGTGCACTACTTGCCTCAGAAACTCGGCGTTCTGACGGCCCAACACCACTTCGGGTCACCTATAGTGGTACAAAACACCGTTAAGCGACCAAATAAATTGCAAACAGCAATTATAGGAACACGCAGGTTCCTCAAACACGAGTATTTTCATTCCTAAGTGGACATTCATGGGTTCTTTTACTGTTATTACGATGACGCACACAATGTGCTCACCACCCCTTAAAAAGAATTCGCCCACGAATTCACTTTAAGCCCGACCAAAACCAGTAGTCTGATACCAAATTGTAACACCCCCTATCCGTCGCATAGCATATAGCAGTAGGTCCGGCCGGGGCCCGACGCCATATACCACAGACAGACCAGGTGGTTACTTATGGAAACCATCCAACCAATCTCAACGTCCTACACAGAGCATTCTAGCGGAAGCAGTTTATATAAGTTGCAAAACAAGAACCCAGCAACAAGCATGAATGTCCACTAACATGATAATAGGAATGTTATTACAAAATACTCAAAAGTCGGCCTTAAGGCCTTACAAAATGTTTCACTTGTCTTTTACATGATTTACAAACCTCGGCGCGCAGGCCGGCCATACATGAATAAAACATAAAACATTTCCACTTGGGCCTTCGAGGGCCAGCTTCGCAAGAAGGGCTTTAGCCCGCTATTGACCGCTTGGTCCAGCTGCACCTGCAAGCAAACAAACCACCGCACGGTGGCAAACAAGGCAACTGTCAGCATTGCTGACCAAATTATAACGATCCCGCCCCCAACTCGGGGCGGCGATGCTCCTTTCCTGCATTTCATTAGCATAAGCGAGCAATTATAACCATAGCCATTTCAACACAGGCGCTGGCTCGCACGGCCACACGCCCCGTGCACTCAGGGCACATTCTCGGTGAACGCAGTCTAAGTCTGCCGACTCACCGCCATCCCCTTTGGACGGCCAAACAATGAGCAGTTTGTCTTCCCGGCATGGGTCACGGTAATTTAAACCATAGACCGCCGAAGACTCTCATCTATGCCAACGGCTCTAATCCGAACGACATAGAGTGGGTACGGTTCCATCTAACCCGTGCTCACAACGCAACGGTAATTTAAACCATATGCGCCCGCAACGGTAATTTAAACCATATGCGCAGGTCAAACTTCTCCCGAGTCCCATTTCCATCACAAAATCACATAACCTAGTTATGTTCAAGTTGGCTCTCAGGCCACCAAGTTGGCAAGATCTCGTATCCGCCCAGTTTTTCGGGTGCACCTTTGGGTTAGTCCCCAAGGCTCCCTACTGCAATCTACCGCGTAGAAAACCCGAAAAACAAACCATAGCACGGAGTCTTCTCCGGCCTTATGCAATGCAACATCACCGATCCAGACCAACATGTCCGGGTAGGCTTCACACAAAATGCCTATGTCCGTTCTCGCATACGGACTCTAAACAACGGGGACTTCACATATCTACCCGAAGGAACGCCTCCAACTCTCCGCAAACTCGCGAGAGCGGGCTTCCTATGCTAAGAAAGAGAGCGAATCATGCTCAAGATGAGGATCGTTACCCTTGCGGTCCTCTTTGGCGCCATCGAAAAGTAATCGGATGGAAATCACCGCACTTGCGTTGCCTCCGTGGATCCGGAGTCGGCTTGCGATTCGGAGCTCCGAAGCTCCTCCAATGGCGGATCTAGCTCCTCTTCTTCTTGCCTTAGCTCTTCTTTCTCCAAGGGTTTGGAGAGAGAACAAGTGGAAAAAGTGAGGGTTTTCTAAGTCAAAACCCGGGTATATCCCTTCAGGAACAACCCCCAGCCGTTGGATCTTCAGTCAAAGAAATGAACGGCTTCGATTCGGGACTGAAATGCCCAATCTGGACTGAACACGGCCTGGCACACGCCCGTGTCCAGGGCCGTGTGCCTCATTCGCCGTCAAAATCGAATCACCTGGAACCTCACATGGGCATCGAACACGCCCGTGTTCGAGCTGACACGCCCGTGTTCCACCTGACACGGCCGTGTAGCTGGCCGTGTACCCCATGATTTTCTCCCGTTTTCAACCCGAGCACTGCACGGGTTCTAGGACACGCCCGTGTCATTGCCCGTGTCACCTTGACATGCCTGGGCTCCAGGCCGTGTACAAGGTCTCGGCACTTCGCGGCTAAGTGTCGATACGGGTAGACACGCCCTGCGACACGCCCGTGTCGCAGGCCGTGTGCCATGTCTCGACACACTGTCGACACCAAAGTGTCGACTTCGCGGGACGAGTGTCGACACGGGTTGACACGCCCTGTGACACGCCCGTGTCGTAGGCCGTGTGCCGTGTCTCGACACAACGTCGAAGCACTGCGTCGACTTCACGGCTAAGTGTCGACACGGGTCGACACGCCCTGCGACACGCCCGTGTCGCAGGCCGTGTGCCCAGTCTCGACACAATGTCAAGACCAAAGTGTCGACTTCACGCCTTAGTGTCAACACAGGCTTGACACGCCCTGGGACACGCCCGTGTCCCAGGCCGTGTGCCTGCAGCCAGAACTCAAATTGGCCCAAAAATATTCCCCTTTGCTCCTTTGAGTTTCGGGGCGTTACAAGTAGTTCATCTTGGGCTCTCGGAAGCCCTCTGGGATGGGAGCGGACAGGATCAGCTCGCAAAAAGGGGACCCCCTCGCCGCGGGTCTCACTGCCCCTACCCGCGCGACGACCTCCCCCGGCGAGATGGTACCCGCCGGGCTCGGGAACAGCTCTCTTCCCGGCATGTCTCTCCCGCTCCCTTCCATCATCACCTCCTTTCCCGGCCTTCTCCCTGGGGCATCCTCTCCTACTCACGCCGAGACGAGCTCTTCCTGGGCCGCGAGAGCTAGCGCTGGAGGCAGTGGAGTCGAACAGTCTCCCTGCCGCGAGATCCCTTGTAGTAGATCCATGATCCCCTTGATTGAAGCCATAAACTCCGCTCTCCCTACAAACTCCTCCCGGTTATCCGACTCCCCTCCTTCTCCTTCCCCATGATCTCCTGTCATGTGGTTGCTCAAGGTTCTTCTCTGAGGGATACGTACACGCTCACCACACCAAAAATGTTGGAACCGGCTTTTCGGTCCCTCCTAGAGTTCGAAACAGGATGCAGCCCACACGTACTCTCCCTGCGCTACCGTCCTGACGAGAGTCGGCGACCTGAAAACAGACTGAGGAGACTCAGCTTGCGGGTCCCGCCTCGTACCCGGAAGAACTGAGAGTCTTCCCCTCCCTAGCCAGTGCTGAGCTAGGTGCCTGTGAGGAAGATAGTGGAAAGGTTCAACCCCCTTCTCAGGCACCTTATCGGTCTATTTATAGGCCTCTGAATCTGATCTGTAAATATCAATTCTAAATCCACTCGAAAAGACCAATACACCCTGGGCTGAGTCTGCAAATAGCCAAATTCCGCTGTTCTGGAGAGCTATATGCAGACCTCCAGGGGTAAGAGTGTAAAACTATCTGGGGCACAAAGGTAACATCCTCCTTGTGGGTAAAAAGGAAAGACCATCTTTTCTCATGTGGCGAGTGGGGCGGCCTGCACAAGCTTAGAGGGATATCGCCTGTGGGTTCATCTCGCCCGCGCCCGGAGGTCTCGCCTAGCGAGATCTCGCCTAGCGGGGTCTCGCCTTAACCCATGGGTTGTCCCTTCCTTTCGAGGGGGTTGGCCTCTCCCGTCTCGCCAGCCTTCCTTCCTTGCTTGTCGGGCCACTCACGAGCCCAAGGTTGTACAGTTAAATTCTCAGTTAAGGCCAAGGGTGCTGGGCTAGGCCATGTCAAAGCTCCTAGTAAATCTTCTAGGAGGAATAAAGCTCAAAGAAAGAATAAGGCGGCCAAGAAAGCTTTGGCCAAAGAGAAGGGGAAAGCCCCTCATAATCAGACTTCTTTCAAGAAGGTTATATTTCCAACAAATGAGTTTGATCTTAACTCATCCTACGGTCACTTCGCTAGGCCTACTTATATAGAGCCCAAGTCTCATTACCAAGGATGGACTCACCCCAGAAACTTTGGTGAGAGTGTCTTTATGGCACCTTATGAGGAAGTTAGTTTTCAGAGCTATGGCCCTTATAATCATGGTCATAACTTCAAGAAAGCACCAATGGTAAAGCCCATTGTAGAAAAGCCATTGAAGGAGAAGCAATCATATGATTGCCATCACCATGAAGCTTCTTCCTACAATAATGTTGCCCCTGCTAGACTACCATCTCAAATGGTCAAGCAGGAGAACATAAGGAAAAGATAAAACAGGTTCGAATGTCGGTGCTGTGGCAAGATTGGTCACTTTGCCATTGACTGCTAATTTAATCCTAGGAATTTTGCAACTCCTCATGTTAGCAATATGAGAAAGACCACTTATAATTCCAATACTCGTAGGGGGAGTGTTCTAACAAGAGACCAAGGACCCAAACGTGTTTGGATTCTTAAGGCAAACTGATTTGTAATTGCAGGTATGTCCAAAGGCCACCAAAATGACTATCTGGCATTTGGACAGTGGATGCTCTCAGCACATGACCGGGACAAGAAGCCTACTTCAGAACTATACTCCAGTCTTGAACGGACCAAAGGTCATCTTTGGAGGTTCAGACCGAGGAATTACGAAAGGCTATGGTATGATCACTAAAGGTAGTGTATCATTCTCAGATGTGGCTTATGTTGAAGGATTGGAACACAATCTCATAAGCATACGCTAGCTCTGTGATAAAGGATATATAGTTGAATTCCATGCTGATAAGTGCTTGATAAAATCTGTTGACAATATGGAAACGATTCTGTCCGGCACTCGAAGAATAAACATATTTTGTTTAAATTTCATTTGTATAGACTCTTATGCACCAGTGTGTTTTATGGCTAAAGATACTGCATCTCTTGGTGACCAATGACACAAAATACTAGCACATATTAATTTCAAAACTATTAATAAATTATTTTCACTGAATTTAGTACATGATGCCCCAAATGTCAAGTGCGTCAAGGATGGACCTTGTCACGCATGCGTAAAAGGCAAGCAAACAAGGGCTACCTTTAAAAGCGTTATTGTAAAAGATTCTAATAGATGTTTACATCTACTTCTTATGGACTTGTTCAATCCACTACAAATTAGAAGCTTGGTAGGTAAGGATTATACATTGGTAATTGTTGATGATTACTCATGCTTTGCGTGGGTGTTCTTTCTGAAACACAAGTCAGATACCTTCGACATCTTTACTAATTTTGTCAGGCAGGTCCAGAATGAATACAACTGTTCCGTAGTCAAAATCAGAAGTGAAAATGGAACAGAGTTCAAGTCTGGGGACATGACAGAATTTTGCGAAAGCTTAGGTATATTTCATGAGTTTTCCCCTCCCCGTACTCCTCAACAGAATGGAGTGGCTGAGATAAGGAATAGAATACTCATAGAGGCCTGCAGGACCATGTTGAGTGATGCCTCACTTCCAGAATACTTCTGGGCTAAAGCCGTCAACACTGCATGTGACGTGCAAAATCGAGCACTCATAAACAAGAAGCACAATAAGAAACCTTACGAACTTCTAAAGGGTAGGAAACCAACCATCTCGTATTTTAGAATTTTTGGTTGTAAGTGCTTTGTGCTTAACAATGGCAAGTATCATACTACCAAGTTTAGCGAAAAGAGTTTTAAAGGTATTTTTGTAGGGTATAGTAGCCATAGTAAGGCATATAGGATATTTAATAGAAAAACTCTGGTGGTAGAAGAATCCATACATGTTGTATTTGATGAGACGAGCTTGCTGCAAGGCAACTCCTCTAGTGTGTTCATTGAAGATGCAGGTATAAAGTTGAAAGAGCTTAACATGGATGAACCGTTTGAAGAAAAAGGTGAAAAGTTCATCAAGATCACCACTCTAACCCCGATTGGAGAGGTTGATGATCAAGATGAAGAAATCGTCCAAGTTGATGAAGTCTCTCTGGTGATTTAAGAAGAAGTTCCAGATGCAAGAATTCTAGAGCTCGGACATCTGAAGGATCACCCAATGGACCAAATCATAGGAGATCCCCGGGAGGGTGTCAGAATTCGTAGAGGTGCAACTAACAAAAATTTATATTTGATTTTTCTCTCACAGGTTGATTTAAAGAATTTTGCTGAAGCAAACTCAAACGCATCGTGGATAATGGTGATGGAAGAAGAACTAAACCAGTTCAAGCATTACCAAGTATGGAAACTTGTTCCAAGACCCAAAGGTAAGAATGTCATCGGGACAAAGTGGGTCTATAGGAACAAGATGGACGAGGATGGAACGATCATAAAGAATAAGGCCAGACTCATTGCCAAAGGATATCGTCAAGAAGAAGGAATCAACTTTGACCAGACATACGCTCCAGTGGCAAGGCTAGAGGCAATTAGGTTATTCCTAGCATATACTGCTCTCAAAGTCTTCACTGTCTATCAGATGGACGTTAAGTCTGCCTTCCTTAATGGTGACATAAAGGAAGAGGTGTATGTGGAACAATCTCCGGGTTTCCTTGATTCTAACTTTCCTGATTATGTTTATTTATTACATAAATCTTTTTATGGTCTGAAACAAGCTCCTCGAGCTTGGTATGAGACGTTGTCTAGCTTTCTTCTTGAGAACAAGTTCACAAGGGGAAAGATAGATAAGACATTATTTCTTAGGGAAATAAGAGGCAAGATTTTGCTAGTGCAAATCTATGTCGACGACATTATTTTTGGCTCTACTGACGACAACCTCTGCAAGAAATTTTCTAAACTTATGAAAGGGAAGTTTGAAATGAGCAGTATGGGTGAGCTGAAGTATTTCTTATGGCTTCAGGTGAAACAATCTGAAGATGGAATGTTTCATCTCGCATACTAAGTTCACCAAAGAGCTAATTAAGAAATTCGGAATGGAGAACGCAACCTCTATGAGAACTCTAATGGGTTCAACTGTGTATTTGGACAAGGATCTGAAAGGGAAACCTTTCGATGAAACCAAGTGTAGAAGCATAATTTCATCCTTGCTCTACCTTACTGCTAGTAGACTAAACATAATATTCTCAACATGTGTATGTGCTAGATTTCAAGTGAACTCCAAGGAATCTCACTACGCCGCCGCTGCAAAGCGGATTTTGAGATACCTTAAAGGTACACCAAATATTGGTTTATGGTACCCGAGAAGTAATGATAGCGAGCTAATTGGTTTTTCAGATGCAGATTTTGCAGGTCACAAAGACGTCAGGAAAACCACTTCCGGGACTTTCCAATTCCTTGGAAGAAGGCTCATTTCCTAGAGTAGTAAGAAGCAGAACTGTATAGCAATCTCAACAACTGAGTCAGAGTATATCTCTGCAGGCAGTTGTTGTACACAGTTGCTATGGATAAAGAACCAGTTTGAAAACTACAATATGAAGTTTCAGAACATTCCATTATTTTGCAACTATTCCAGCGCAATTGCAATAGCCAACAACTCACTCTCTCACAGTCGGACAAAGCACATAGAGTTGTGGTGCCACTTCATCCAGGAGCATGTGGAGCATGGGGACATAGATCTAGAGTATGTCCAAACAGACAGGTACATTGTAGACATTTTCACGAAGTCGCTGGACGAGACCAAGTTCTCGTTCTTCAAAATAAAACTTGGAATGCTCAAGAAAGAAGATTAAAGAAGATGGACTCACAGAAAGGCTCATAGATCAGGAAATCAGTCAAAAGCTGAAATTTTTCAATGTTCAGACTCTATGACTCGAGTAGATAAAGACCATTCGAGTAAGAAGTAAGTCACTCGAGTACCTCTTTAAAACTACTCGAGTACCTCTTCAGCCACTCGTGTAAACCTACTCGAGTAGTAGAAAGACCTACTCGAGTACTATGTTTCCACTCGAAAGCTATAAATACTTCACTCGAGTACTTCCGAGTCATCACTCGAGTACTTCTGTATTTCTCACTCGAGTACTATCATCATTTCACTCAAGTACTTCTGATTCACTAGAGTACCAGAAGACTATTTCTCAACTTGGATTCAAATTTCTTTATTCGAAACCCGAGGCTTATGCCGCCATTTCCAAGGTATGTTAAGCCTAATTTACTTTCTTAATCATCATAAATTAGAGTTATATAAAAAGAAAAGTCCGGAATTCATTTCTCTACATGAATCAAAACCCCTTCACTCGAGTAAAGCCGAAATACTCTTCTCCTTCCGCCGACAGTTGCAGAGCCCGCGCCATCTTCTTCCCCACAGCAGATTCTTCTCAAACTCATGATCATGGCACCTTTCTCCAAGATTTGAATCGGCTCAGAACTCATACCCGCAGGGATTGCCGATTTATCCCACGATTTCCGCAATCTCCTCATCGTCCTCGACACCGTCGACCTAACATTTGTTCTACAACAACCGTGTAAGATACTATTTCCAGAGGTCGAAAAATTCTTCACGAACGACAAGGTAAAGAGAAATGGCACAGTCCATAAGTCCAAAGTGAAGGGAATCAAAATCAATCTCTCCAAAACCTCTATTTCAACCCTTCTTCGACTGCCAGTTATTGATGAAGAAGCTGACCTTGGTCCTGAGGATTCTGACAGGACATGTATGTTTTGTGGTGTCTCTCTAGATGTACTCACTATCAAAAGATCAGAAATCAATCCAGAAGGAAAATTGTTGGTCGACATCATTGGGAAGATATTTCTATGCAAGACAAGTTCAATCAGAGATATTTCACTCAGTATGTTTGACAACATGACAGCTATCATTTGCAAGAAGAGATATCAATTTGGTATGTTAATTCTAGACAAGATCAAGGAAAGCATCAAGGCAACAAATTATGCAAGGATTATCTCTCTACTGCTACATGAGATCAATCTTGAGGTGTTTAACTTCTCCAAAGGTACAATACTTCATCACATGAAGAAAGTCTCCATATCCTCCATTCAGAGCTGTGAGTTGAAGTTGCAAAATCCTGCTCAGGCTGCCAGATACCATGATCAGCCATCTGCATAGGACAGGACCCCATCTCCCTCTTAATCTCATGTTACCAGTACATCTGGTGCAACTGTTGAGGGGGATCCTGCTCCTTCTGTTCCACAAGACAGAGTCCCTTCTCCACCAGCTGCTACTTCTCTCCCCCCATCCACTCATGAAGAAGTTCCAACAGATGCTCAGATCCAAGAAACCCTTCTCTCCACTGATGCAGCCATCAATGAGATGATTGAAGAACTCACTTCTGAAGAACCTCTTCCCCTACTTCAAAAAGAGCAAACTTCTGAAGCACCCAAGCAACAAACTCCAGTACCATCTCCTACTCATACTCCTCCCAGATCTCCTCTTCAATCTCTTATATCCCATGTTCACCACTCTCCTACTGGTGACAAAGTGCAGGTTGAGAGCAGTTTGATTCCTGATGACAAAGAAACTTCTCCAGAACTAGCTGAAGCTCCCCTGAAGAGCTTAGATTTCCTTATCCCCACCTTCATCACTGAAGAAGGGGATGCACTTATTCACACTACCAGAGCTGAGAGCTCTATGGTTATTGAACAAATTGCCCAATGGTTTGCTCCTCCTCTGTAATGCCTCCATTCATCACATGGAATATAACGGTGGGTCCGGCCGGGGCCCCACACCATATTCACAGACAAACGGCAGAATTACATGTGAATATCAAATCACGTTCTACTCGTATCCTAACTTAGAGCATTCTAGCACAACATTTTTGGTTTTAAGAACTCAACCAAATGAATGTCCACTAAATATATAAACTCCACATTTATATATAAACCAGGAATGTATACAACACACACAGGCTCATGGCCTTAAGGCCTTCGAAGTTGCTCTTTACAAATATACAGCTTCATACATCGGCACGCAGGCCGACCACATATGAAATCCAAGAATTCTTCGCAGGGCATTCATGGGCCTTTAAGCAGCAAGGCTTCATTCCGCTTAATTCAATCCAACTCATCAGCACCTGTAATTAGACATCCACCCCAAGAGCGGTAAACAAAGCAACGGTCAGCATTAGCTGACCAATTATAACGACCCTACCCCTTACCCGCGGCAGTGGTTCCTTCCCTGTATGCATCGCAGCTATATCACAACAAGCATTGCACAATCTCACAAGTGCCCATTTCCACCAGACGCTCTGTGCACTCAGGGCACATTACGGTGGGCCGGACTCCTTGGCACCACCACCGAGCAGAGGTTTTTAACATGTTGGTTGGCCGGTCCTAGTCCACCAATATGCATACTGGCGACAATCCATCCATCCCACTCAGAGGTACTAACCTCACGGCAAATTCAAGCATTTAGATCGATCCACCATTGTGGTGCAGTAAGCCGAGCCACCAATCGACCTCCCACCAGCACTGAGATCGACCCACCACTGTAGTACAGCAAGTCCTACCACCAATTGATCTCCCACAAGCATTTTGATCAACCCATCATTGTGGTGCTATAGTTTCAGTCGCTGGGAGTTTTCTCAAGACACGCCCACGGTCACGGGCGTGACCATGGGCGTGACCTTCCAACAACGGCCGGAGTTATTCCCGCCGTTTCTGCTTCCCGCCGTTTTCTACAACCGACAAGACACGCCCTAGGTCACGGGCGTGACCGAGGGGCGTGACCCGCCAATTAACGACTTTTGGCGGTTTCACGCTAACGTTCAGAGGACTTGAAGACGACGGTTCCGAGACCGACACGCCCTAGGTCACGGGCGTGACCTAGGGGCGTGACCACCCAACAACTTTTTCTATAAATTCCAGACAGCTTCAGATGGCCAGGGGAGATTTTTGGGAGCTTAGTTCTGTTTTATTTACTGTTTTTCCTGCATTTTCAATTCCTAGTGTAATCTTTATTTTCAAGTCGTTCTTTAATCATGTCTTTCTTTATGCCTTCATGTAATTCTCCCATCATGATGAGTAGCTAATTTCCCAATTAGCACTTGATCATGATGAACTTTGGAATGGAATAAAATTCTTATTTTTGTCTAAAATTAGCAAGCATTCTATTTTCTAAACTTTGATTTATCTTTGATTTAATTTTTCTTCGAATTCATAAGTTGCAAATTATGTTTATTCGAGCTTAGATTCGTATCCTAGATTTACTGAGAGGTTGTGGATACGAGTAGATCACTCAAGGATAAAGAGAATTTCTTGCACCTCTCGAGAGAGGAACGCAAAATTCTTCCGCCTTGGAGTCAACTCCATTAGTGAGGTTCACCGCCTAAAGCAAGCTTAGGTCTTTCGACTGGCCGAGAGGTCTTAATCGATCTACCTAAGGTTAGTCAAGTGCGTATTCTCGAGAGAGGCGCTTCGTAACTTTGGAACCTCCGCGGTCGAAGTTAATAATTTAGATGCTTGTGCTCTTTAATTTCGTGGATTTTATTCGAGCCCAAAGGGATTCCAGATCAAGTGCTAGTCTTTTATTCATCGAATTTCTCCTCTTAATTTAACGTTTGTTTTCGTTTTCGCAAAAACCAATTTTCCGATCGATAAAATAATAGTTCGTCCTTGTGAGTACAAATACTCAACGGTCCCCGAGTTTAAATACGATATTTCCTATACTAAATTTCGATAGGTGCACTTGCCTAGTTGAGAGTTTAGTTTGGATATTTTTCAAAACTTATAAAATCTACATCAAGTTTTTGGCGCCGTTGCCGGGGAGATTTTTTTTGTTGATATTTTGAAAGCAAGGCTCTATTAATTTTATCATTTTCTTTTTGTTTTAGAAATATCAAAATCAAAAAATATATATATTTATTTTGTTTTATTTTGGTGTATGACCCGAGGGAATCCGTCACCTCTTTTTGATTTGGATCCGGAAATCGAGCGAACCCTTCGGCATCGCTTACGATTTCAAGTTCCGAATTTTCAAGATACGGACTCCTTAGGAGACACTCCTAATCCTTCATTAATCCTCTCTCCGTCACCTCCTTCTTCTTCTCCTTCTTCATTTAGTTCTTCTTCCCATTCTCCTAGATCTCCATCTTCTGCTTCTTCCAATATGGGTGAGCCAAATGCGGTTGAACAAAGGACTATGTCCTATTATGCCCGTCCAAACTTGGACGAGACTCAATCTAGTATTGTTCGCCCCGCTATTGCCCCCAATAATTTTGAGTTGAAGCCAAGCATCATCCAAATGGTACAACAATATGTACAATTTGATGGGCTTCAAGATGAAGATCCAAATGCGCATATTTCAAATTTCTTAGAAATATGCGATACTTTTAAAATTAATGGTGTATCCGATGATGCCATCCGGCTAAGGTTATTTCCATTTACATTGCGCACGAAAGCCAAACAGTGGTTGGGTTCTCTACCAAGAGGCTCCATCACAACATGGGCTCAAATGACGGAAAGATTTCTTACGAAATACTTTCCGCCGGCTAAAACGGCTAAATTGCGCAATGATATCACTTATTTCTCCCAACTTGATTCGGAAACGTTATATGATACTTGGGAGCGTTTCAAGGAATTGCTTCGTCGATGTCCTCATCATGCAATTCCGGATTGGTTACAAATCCAAACCTTCTATAACGGCCTAAATTCTCAAACTAGGCAACATATTGATGCCGCCGCCGGTGGAACGCTTAATAACAAAACACCGGCGGCCGCACAAGAGCTTATAGAAGGTATGGCTTTGAATACCTATCAATGGAGTACACCTCGGTCTAAACCACCTAAACCGGCCGGGATGTATGAAATCGATACGGTTTCAAGTTTGTCTCTCCAGGTTGAGCAACTGCAAAAACAGATGAACGAGATGTCTGCTTCCTCGTCCAAATCTACCTGTGAGCCCCAATATTGGGAGCCTTCTACTATTGCCGAGCATGTGGATTACATGGGTAATCCGAATCGGCCACCTTATAATCCGGGTAACAATATTGGCAATACCTATTACTCGGGTATAAGGAATCACCCCAACTTCTCTTGGAGTAATCCGGGGAACGCGGCGCGCCCGCCGAACACGATTCCACCCGGCTATTTTCCACCGCAAGCTCCCAAAGCTCCCAATCTCGAGGAATTGTTCACTAAATATACGACTACAAATGACGCCAACATCCGGAATCTCACCGGATCTCTTCGAAGTTTGGAGACACAAATCGGGCAAATCGCTAAAATGCTCTCCGATCGTCAACAAGGAGCGCTACCGGGCAATACAGAGCCCAACCCCAAGGAGCATGCAAAAGCCATCACCCTACGGAGCAGGAAGGAGGTAACCACTTCTCAAAATCCGGTTGATACTTCTCCAATTCCGGTTGATACGGAGGTAATAATTTCTCCATCTTCTCCTCCGTCTAAACCTTCTACTTCTAATAAACCAAAAGCTTATCAACCACCTCTTCCCTATCCATCTAGAATGAAAAAAGACCGGGTGGATGAACATCACGGTAAATTTTTGGACATGTTTAAACAAATCCAAATTAATCTACCGTTTTGTGAAATAATCGCACAAATGCCGAAATACGCCAAGTACCTCAAGGATCTTTTATCCAATAAAAAGAAACTTGAGGATATCTCCACGGTTCAATTGAATGCGGAGTGTTCGGCAGTTTTACTTAATAAATTACCTAAGAAATTACCCGATCCGGGTAGTTTCTCCATTCCCTGTTTGTTTGGTGATTTATTAGTAAAACGTGCGTTAGCCGATCTAGGCGCCTCAATCAATTTAATGCCTTATTCTTTAGTTAAGAAGTTGGGATTAGGAGAACCTAAACCCACAAGAATGTGCATTCAATTGGCGGATCGGTCTGTCAAGCTCCCTATGGGGATCATCGAGGATGTGCTTGTCAAAGTTGACAAATTTATCTTTCCGGTAGATTTCGTCATCTTTGACATCGAAGAGGACACTGAGGTCCCACTCATTCTCGGTCGCCCTTTTCTTGCCACCTCGCGCGCCATTATAGACGTTAGTAATGGGAAACTTCTCCTTAGAGTCGGAGATGAAGAAGTTACCTTTACTATTGACACGTCTATGAAAAACTCGCTCTCAAATGACGACTCATGTTATTATTTGGAGGCTTCTCTTGAAGAAGACTCTTTTCTTTTTTCTGAAAAATCTTTATCTTCTATTGATCATGATGCCGATTTAGAACATTTAGATTTAATTGCTCATGAAAATAGTGATAATCTCTCGGTCACGCACGCACCTATTTTTGAACTTTTAGAAATTGGTAGTGATCGTTTGAAAACTTCTTATGATGAACCTCCTGCGTTAGAACTAAAACAATTGCCTGATCATTTAGAGTATTTATTTTTAGCGGAGGATTCAAAACTTCCGGTTATTGTGTCGGCCTACTTGACCGATGAAGAAAAATTTAAATTATCTCATATTTTAAAACTTCATCGCCGCGCAATTGCGTGGAAGATCACGGATTTGAGAGGGATTAATCCCTCCTTTTGCACCCATAAAATTTTTTTAGAAGAACACGCTCACAAAACTATTCAACCTCAACGCCGGCTAAATCCTAACATGAAGGAGGTAGTCAAGGCCGAGGTCATAAAATTATTAGATGCGGGTATCATCTATCCAATTTCGGATAGCTCTTGGGTGAGCCCGGTCCAAGTGGTGCCCAAGAAAGGAGGGTTAACGGTAGTGCCTAATGATAAAAACGAGTTAGTTCCCACTCGAACCGTTACCGGATGGCGGGTGTGCATCGATTACCGTAAATTAAATGATGCAACCCGTAAGGATCATTTTCCTTTGCTGTTTATTGACCAAATACTTGAACGGCTATCCGGACACTCATTTTATTGTTTTCTTGATGGTCTCTCGGGATATTTTCAAATCCCAATCGCGCCCGAGGACCAAGAGAAAACAACCTTCACTTGTCCGTTTGGCACCTTCGCCTATCGAAGGATGCCTTTTGGTTTGTGCAACGCGCCGGCAACCTTTCAAAGGTGTATGCTAGCAATCTTTGACGAATTAGTGGAGGATATCATGGAGGTTTTCATGGACGATTTCTCCATTTTTGGAGATTCGTTTGATTTATGTTTGGCAAACCTTTCCCGTGTACTCCAAAGATGTGAGGACACGAATCTAGTTTTAAACTGGGAGAAGTGTCATTTTATGGTACGGGAGGGTTTGGTCTTAGGCCATAAAATTTCTAGTAAGGGCATAGAGGTAGATAAAGCAAAAATTGAAACTATAGAAAAGCTACCTCCCCCTTCAAATGTTAAGGCCGTTCGTAGTTTTTTGGGGCATGCCGGTTTCTATCGCCGGTTTATTAAAGATTTTTCTAAAATAACTAAGCCCCTAACCCACTTGTTAGAAAAAGACGCGCCGTTCATTTTTGACGAAAATTGTTTGCGTGCTTTTTCTCTTATTAAAGAAAAATTGATTAACGCTCCTATCATGATCGCTCCCAATTGGGAGCTTCCCTTTGAGATAATGTGCGACGCTAGTAGTTTTGCCGTTGGTGCGGTGTTAGGACAACGCATAAATAAAAACTTTCATCCTATCTATTATGCAAGCAAAACATTAACCGCCGCACAGGAAAATTACACGACCACCGAAAAAGAATTATTAGCCGTAATTTTCGCATTTGATAAATTCCGCTCATATCTCACTTTATCTAAAATTATTGTTTTTACTGATCATTCGGCTTTGAGATATTTACTAGCAAAAACAGATGCAAAGCCGCGATTGATTAGGTGGATCTTACTACTCCAAGAATTTGATTTGGAGATTCGCGACAAGAGAGGAGCGGAGAACTTGGCGGCTGACCATCTTTCGCGGTTGGAGAACCCAAATTCGGGGGAGCTCATGGAGGAGGACATTGACGACACTTTCCCCGAGGAGCGCCTTCTCGCCATTCATAAGGTAATCACCCTCCCCACTCCTTGGTTCGCCGATTTCGCAAACTATCTTGTTGTGAGATTCCTCCCGAATGTTTTTTCTTATCAAGAAAAGAAGAAATTTTTTTCTGATTTGAAAAATTATTTTTGGGAGGATCCCTTCCTTTTTCGTATTTGTGCGGACCAAGTAGTGCGGAGGTGTGTTTCTCATGAGGAAGGCGCACAAATTTTAAAGCATTGTCATGAGGGACCCGCCGGTGGGCACTATAAAGCTAATCGGACGGCTCGGAAGATACTTGAAGCGGGCTTCTATTGGCCAAGCATCTTCAAGGATGCTCACGCCCATGTAAGTCGTTGTGAACAATGTCAACGCTCAGGTAATATTTCCCGCCGCGATGAAATGCCGTTAAATACATTTTTAGAAATAGAAGTTTTTGATTTATGGGGGATCGACTTTGTTGGACCGCTACCAACATCGCATGGAAATAAATATATATTGGTAGAGGTCGACTATGTGTCACGGTGGGTGGAAGCGCAAGCCTTCCCCACTAATGACGCCCGAGTCGTGACCCAATTTCTCAAAAAATTATTTTCACGATTTGGAGCACCGCGGGTAATAGTTAGTGATAGGGGCACCCACTTTTGTAACGCACAATTCGCTAAGGTTTTGTCTAAATATGGCGTTACACATAGGTTAGCCACCCCCTATCACCCTCAAACAAGTGGTCAGGTAGAAGTAGTTAACCGTGAAATCAAACGAATTTTGGAGAAAACGGTTTCTACTAATAGAAAGGATTGGTCGGTCAAGCTTGATGATGCTCTTTGGGCTTATCGGACCGCATACAAGACCGCTATCGGTTGTACGCCGTACCGATTGGTCTATGGGAAAGCATGTCACTTACCGGTTGAGCTTGAACACCGCGCCTTTTGGGCGCTTAAATTTTTAAATCTAGATGAAACTTTGTCCTCCGAGCTTCGGAAATTCCAAATTAACGAGCTCGATGAGTGGCGCTCCTTAGCCTATGAAAGTAATAAATTTTATAAGGAGCGCACAAAATTTTATCATGATAAAAAAATTAAGCACCCTAAAGATTTCAAACCGGGAGACCAAGTCCTTCTCTATAATTCGCACCTTCGACTTTTTCCGGGCAAACTCAAGTCCCGATGGTCCGGCCCTTTTATTGTAAAAGAGGTATGGTCATATGGGACAGTGCTCATCTCGCACCCGGAACAAGGAGAATTTAAAGTGAATGCGCACCGGTTGAAGATATTCCTCGCCGGCGATACTACTAATGAGTACCGGGAGGAAATTAACCTCCCGAACCCATAAACGAGTGCCCCGCTTTGGTCGAGCTCAACGACAATAAACAAAGCGCTTGTGGGAGGCACCCCATGCTTATCGTTTTTTTTGTTTTTTTTTTCTTATTTAATTTTATTTAAATTTTTGCAGGTTTGAAGAACATCTTTTTCGGCGTGACGATCGACGGAGTTGAGCGTCAAGTCTACGCGTTTCTTCAAGTCGGTAACTTTTGTTTTATTTTCGTTCAGTTGAATATTTAAAAAAAAAAAAAAATATATATATATATATATATATATATATATATATATATATATAAAAAATCAAAAGAAATTTTTTTTTTTTTTCTGCTCGTACACGCCTCTGTCACGGGCGTGACCGAGACGTGTTTAGTTCGTCGAGCAAAACCCGAGAGTGGTTTCGTCGAGCATTGCGTTCCGTTCGTCTTTCGGTACTATCACGGGCGTGACCGCCATTGGTCACGGGCGTGTCTAGCCCGAAATTTCGTTCGACGAAGTGAAGGTGGAAAACTTCTCTTCCTGCCCAGTCATGGCCGTGACAGATAGTGTCACGCCCGTGACACTAACTAGTCACGGCCGTGACTAGCCCGAACAAAAAAAAAAAAAAAAATTTAATTCTCGTTTCAGATACACGCCCCAGGGTCACGGGCGTGACCCTGGGCCGTGTCTTCGAATCCGAGGCGTGACCCCGGGTCAACGCATCGGATTCCTTTTTGCGTCTTTTTATTTATGAGACACGCCCACGGTCACGGGCGTGACCGGGGGCGTGGCCTTGGAATCCAATGCCAGCGCATTGGATTCCTGCGCCGAGCACGCCTTACACGCCCAGAGTCACGGGCGTAACTCTGGGGCGTGACCAGGGAATCCGAGGAAGGAGGCCTCGGATTCTCTTTTATTTTTGTCCCGTGCTTGTCACGCCCCCTGTCACGGGCGTGACAGGGGGGGCGTGACCAACCCGAAAATCCTATAAATAGGGTTTTTCCCCCTCTTCTTCCTCCACACCATCCAACCCTTCTCTTCTCACTTTGCTAACCCGATTCCTTCCTTCTTCTCCCCTCTACCAAAATGCCTCGCCACCACCCTCGCTCCACCGCTTCCTCCTCCGAGCACCCCGCGGATCCCGCCGCAGCGGAAGCCATGCTCCTTTTTCAAAACCAAACCCAGCAGGAGCGCAGCGAGCGCCTATGCGACAAACCTCTTGGCGTGTTCCGCATTTTAGATTGGGCGATCCTCGCCACATTTGGAGCTGCGGATTTGGTGCGGGGATTTCTGTCCACCCCTGGATGGAGTTCCCTCTTCTCTATTTCCGAGCATGCCTTTCTTGAACTCACCGTTGAGTTCTTGGCTTCATTCGAGTTCCGCTGGGCGGCCGATGACGACTTCATCATCTTTCGCCTAGGTGGGATGGTGCATCAGCTCACCATCCGCCAGCTCAATGTCGTCATGGGCTTCTGCTCGGAGGCTTTTTCCCAATCTCCCGCCTATCTCGATTTACTTACTGATTTCCCGACCGATTTCAACCTTCTCGCCTTTTGGGCGGAAATCAGTAGTGACACCGCCCCCTACACCCCAAAGAAATCCAAAGGCAGCCAACTCATTTCTCCCGCCTTACGTATTCTCCACAACCTCCTTACCTTCACTATTTCTGGTCGCGGCGATAGCCACGGGGTGGTGACTCGGGCAGACTTACTATATTTATATAGTATGTTTTACCGGGTCCCCCTCAACCTTGGTTATCTGCTCGCCATTTTCTTTCGGCACCAGGCCGAAAATGCGAGGTTGGGAGCAGTGCACGGCGGGAACTTCATCACTTTCCTCGCGAAGCAGCTCGGCATTTGGGATGCTCTTCCACGCCTCAGCTGCGTCCAAACGCCGCAAGTTATCCAGTTCCAAACCCTTCAGGCCCTCGGCCTAGCGCGGCGACGTGATGGAGAGTTTGAGGCTATTCCCCCCGCAGTCGGTGGTGGCGATCTTGGCCTTGATTACGGTGCCGGTCCCAGCGGCACTATTCACTCTCCCCAGATTCCTCCACCACCGCAGGACCCTTCTTCCGAGCCCGGCCCTCAGAGCTATTGGGATCGTCAGTTTGCGTCTCTTCACACACGCTTAGATACGATGCAGGCCGATTTTGACGCTCGATTTGTGAGTTTTGACAGTCGATTTACCACGCTAGCGACAAATCAAGACTCCTCCATGGCACGTATTGAGCGTGAGTTTTCCGACCTCCGGACGCACTATCAGGAGCCGCGGCAGCATAGCGATGAGGATTAGCCTGCTTTCTTTTTTTTTCTTTGGGGTTGTAGACCACCCTATTGTATCTTTTCTTTTATCATTTTCTTTTCCTTTGTCATGTATCTTTTCTTTCTCGTAACAAAAAAAAATATGTTTTGCTTCAGCTTTCTCTTCCAGGTACTTTTTGGTGCTGCATGACCCGCTTCAGGGAAGTCTCCTATCTTTTCTCTTTATTTATTTATTTTTCATTGGGGACAATGTCTTGTTTAAGTATGGGGGGATATTTCTCAAGCAAAACATACAAAAATTATTTGTCTTAAAAAAACAAAAAAAATAATAATAAAAAAAAATTTTATTTATTTTGTGCAATTTTGTTTTTGCTTATTTTACAAAAATACAAAAAAAAATTTAATTAAAAAAATATATATATAAAAATAAAACATAGAATTACTTTCAAAATTAGGGAGATCTTTATTTCTCTATTTACTCACTTGCGACATTCTAGGTATTCAACTTTTACATAAGTTTAGAAACTTTTTGATGCTTTAATTGAATTTTGAATTTTGTAGTAGAACTGTTGGTCATGCTGTGTTTCTAGTTAAGTGCACATGTTAGTAGAATTTGAGTAGAATTAAATATTCAGCATACAATCAGTTTTTTCTTTTTCTGAATGCGTAGAAATAGTTTATTTTACTTCTACTTGGAAACCGGTAAAATCTAAAAATAGTTTAGGAGAGTGTGTAGAAGTTTACTAGAGAGATATTTCGCGGATCAAGAAAGAGGTATTCTTTCTCGATGTCTAGAACTTGCCCTCTAGCTATTCTCAAGACTTTGCATAGGTTAAACTCATTAGCATGAAAATGATTTAGGCATTTCTTTTAGCTAGTTTGAGCCTTTGCACCCGTACCTAACGTTTCTCCCTTGCTAAGCCAATTTGAGCCTCTACCCTTCCTTTTGATATAGCTCCACCAACAATTTACCAAAGCCTAAAAAACATCCTAATTATACACCTAAAACCGAGCTTAAAATGATAGATAAAACCAGTTTATGTGTGATTAGGAGCCATTTTATTTTGGTGTCTTTTGAAAAAATATACAAGAGTTGTTCTATTTTTCACTTCTCCTCAAAACAAAAACAAAAAAACAAAAAAAAAAGGAAAAAAAAAACCAAAAAACAAAAAAAAAAGAAAAGAAAAAAATAAAAGAGGAAGTTGAAAAAATATTCAACATATTGACAAAAGAATTGGCGGAGTTTTTCAATTTATTTCTTTTGTGCAAGCTCTCTTTAGGTTTTGGTGTGTCTACCCATCGCATTTATCTTTGTTTTTCCAAACCAAAAACCTAAGCCTACATTCCAACCTACTTAAGTCCTACTGATTTGTGCTTATAAGTTAACCTAGTGTCGTGGCGAGAGTGTGAAAGGGCAAGCCTATGGCCATCGACATTGATGGATTTCTTTGGAGGGTATCCCGATCTTCGATTTGTGCAATGTTATCTTAGCAAACACGCTACTTTCTCCCTAAACATGATTCGAAGATTTATCGTGTTTCCATCTTTGAAGTAAAAATAATAAGCGGAAACACATTTTAGAAAATTAAAAAAAAACTAATTTGTATGCTGAGTAGGTTCTTCTACAATAATTACTACAACCATAGGCATAAGACTTCGCATTCTACTTCTTATATTCAATTTTCGTTTTTAGCTTTAAAATTTTTCTACTCTCCATGTGAAGTTGTTTGCTCGGGACGAGCAAACGAGTAAGTATGGGGGTATTTGATAACTCTAATTTTGTCCATGTTTTTATGTTATTTTTATTTAATAATTAATTAGTTTATAATTATATTTTGTAATTTTATTATTGAATTTTTCTAATTTCTTATTTCAGGGCAATCTGGGCTGCAAATTTCAATTTGGAGTCTATAGGGTTGACCAGGAGACAAAACGGGACAAAAGAAGTGAAATTTCAAAAGACACGCCATAGTCACGGGCGTGACCGACATGGCCACGGGCGTGACATCCTGGCGAGAACTCGGCTCGTGGAAGGAGCTATCTGCCACGTCAATTAAAATTACACGCCCTAAGGTCACGGGCGTGACCATCTTCACACGGGCGTGTACTCTAGGCGTGACATCCAGTGCTTTGCCCTGACTTCCAGTCAACGGTAGTTTCAATTTGCAACAAGTCACGGGCGTGACACATTTGGCACGGGCGTGACATACCCCGTGACAGCCCGGCGTGCCGACTTATTGCTGCAGTTTCAGTCGCTGGGAGTTTTCTCAAGACACGCCCACGGTCACGGGCGTGACCATGGGCGTGACCTTCCAACAACGGCCGGAGTTATTCCCGCCGTTTTTGCTTCCCGCCGTTTTCTACAACCGACAAGACACGCCCTAGGTCACGGGCGTGACCGAGGGGCGTGACCCGCCAATTAACGACTTTTTGCGGTTTCGCGCCAACGTTCAGAGGACTTGAAGACGACGGTTCCGAGACCGACACGCCCTAGGTCACGGGCGTGACCTAGGGGCGTGACCACCCAGCAACTTTTTCTATAAATTCCAGACAGCTTCAGATGGCCAGGGGGAGATTTTTGGGAGCTTAGTTCTGTTTTATTTACTGTTTTTCCTGCATTTTCAATTCCTAGTGTAATCTTTATTTTCAAGTCGTTCTTTAATCATGTCTTTCTTTATGCCTTCATGTAATTCTCTCATCATGATGAGTAGCTAATTTCCCAATTAGCACTTGATCATGATGAACTTTGGAATGGAATAAAATTCTTATTTTTGTCTCAAATTAGCAAGCATTCTATTTTCTAAACTTTGATTTATCTTTGATTTAATTTTTCTTCGAATTCATAAGTTGTAAATTATGTTTATTCGAGCTTAGATTCGTATCCTAGATTTACCGAGAGGTTGTGGATACGAGTAGATCACTCAAGGATAAAGAGAATTTCTTGCACCCCTCGAGAGAGGAACGCAAAATTCTTCCGCCTTGGAGTCAACTCCAATAGTGAGGTTCACCGCCTAAAGCAAGCTTAGGTCTTTCGACTGGCCGAGAGGTCTTAATCGATCTACCTAAGGTTAGTCGAGTGCGTATTCTCGAGAGAGGCGCTTCATAACTTTGGAACCTCCGCGGTCGAAGTTAATAATTTAGATGCTTGTGCTCTTTAATTTCGTGGATTTTATTCTAGCCCAAAGGGATTCCAGATCAAGTGCTAGTCTTTTATTCATCGAATTTCTCCTCTTAATTTAACGTTTGTTTTCGTTTTCGCAAAAACCAATTTTCCGATCGATAAAATAATAGTTCGTCCTTGTGAGTACAAATACTCAACGGTCCCCGAGTTTAAATACGATATTTCCTATACTAAATTTCGATAGGTGCACTTGCCTAGTTGAGAGTTTAGTTTGGATATTTTTCAAAACTTATAAAATCTACATCAAGTTTTTGGCGCCGTTGCCGGGGAGATTTTTTTGTTGATATTTTGAAAGCAAGGCTCTATTAATTTTATCATTTTCTTTTTGTTTTAGAAATATCAAAATCAAAAAAAATATATTTATTTTGTTTTATTTTGGTGTATGACCCGAGGGAATCCGTCGCCTCTTTTTGATTTGGATCCGGAAATCGAGCGAACCCTTCAGCATCGCTTACGATTTCAAGTTCCGAATTTTCAAGATACGGACTCCTTAGGAGACACTCCTAATCCTTCATTAATCCTCTCTCCGTCACCGCCTTCTTCTTCTCCTTCTTCATTTAGTTCTTCTTCCCATTCTCCTAGATCTCCATCTTCTGCTTCTTCCAATATGGGTGAGCCAAATGCGGTTGAACAAAGGACTATGTCCTATTATGCCCGTCCAAACTTGGACGAGACTCAATCTAGTATTGTTCGCCCCGCTATTGCCCCCAATAATTTTGAGTTGAAGCCAAGCATCATCCAAATGGTACAACAATATGTACAATTTGATGGGCTTCAAGATGAAGATCCAAACGCGCATATTTCAAATTTCTTAGAAATATGCGATACTTTTAAAATTAATGGTGTATCCGATGATGCCATCCGGCTAAGGTTATTTCCATTTACATTGCGCATGAAAGCCAAACAGTGGTTGGGTTCTCTACCAAGAGGCTCCATCACAACATGGGCTCAAATGACGGAAAGATTTCTTACGAAATACTTTCCGCCGGCTAAAACGGCTAAATTGCGCAATGATATCACTTATTTCTCCCAACTTGATTCGGAAACGTTATATGATACTTGGGAGCGTTTCAAGGAATTGCTTCGTCGATGTCCTCATCATGCAATTCCGGATTGGTTACAAATCCAAACCTTCTATAACGGCCTAAATTCTCAAACTAGGCAACATATTGATGCCGCCGCCGGTGGAACGCTTAATAACAAAACACCGGCGGCCGCACAAGAGCTTATATAAGGTATGGCTTTGAATACCTATCAATGGAGTACACCTCGGTCTAAACCACCTAAACCGGCCGGGATGTATGAAATCGATACGGTTTCAAGTTTGTCTCTCCAGGTTGAGCAACTGCAAAAACAGATGAACGAGATGTCTGCTTCCTCGTCCAAATCTACCTGTGAGCCCCAATATTGGGAGCCTTCTACTATTGCCGAGCATGTGGATTACATGGGTAATCCGAATCGGCCACCTTATAATCCGGGTAACAATATTGTCAATACCTATTACCCGGGTATAAGGAATCACCCCAACTTCTCTTGGAGTAATCCGGGGAACGCGGCGCGCCCGCCGAACACGATTCCACCCGGCTATTTTCCACCGCAAGCTCCCAAAGCTCCCAATCTCGAGGAATTGTTCACTAAATATACGACTACAAATGACGCCAACATCCGGAATCTCACCGGATCTCTTCGAAGTTTGGAGACACAAATCGGGCAAATCGCTAAAATGCTCTCCGATCGTCAACAAGGAGCGCTACCGGGCAATATAGAGCCCAACCCCAAGGAGCATGCAAAAGCCATCACCCTACGGAGCGGGAAGGAGGTAACCACTTCTCAAAATCCGGTTGATACTTCTCCAATTCCGGTTGATACGGAGGTAATAATTTCTCCATCTTCTCCTCCGTCTAAACCTTCTACTTCTAATAAACCAAAAGCTTATCAACCACCTCTTCCCTATCCATCTAGAATGAAAAAAGACCGGGTGGATGAACATCACGGTAAATTTTTGGACATGTTTAAACAAATCCAAATTAATCTACCGTTTTGTGAAATAATCGCACAAATGCCGAAATACGCCAAGTACCTCAAGGATCTTTTATCCAATAAAAAGAAACTTGAGGATATCTCCACGGTTCAATTGAATGCGGAGTGTTCGGCAGTTTTACTTAATAAATTACCTAAGAAATTACCCGATCCGGGTAGTTTCTCCATTCCCTGTTTGTTTGGTGATTTATTAGTAAAACGTGCGTTAGCCGATCTAGGCGCCTCAATCAATTTAATGCCTTATTCTTTAGTTAAGAAGTTGGGATTAGGAGAACCTAAACCCACAAGAATGTGCATTCAATTGGCGGATCGGTCTGTCAAGCTCCCTATGGGGATCATCGAGGATGTGCTTGTCAAAGTTGACAAATTTATCTTTCCGGTAGATTTCGTCATCTTTGACATCGAAGAGGACACCGAGGTCCCACTCATTCTCGGTCGCCCTTTTCTTGCCACCTCGCGCGCCATTATAGACGTTATTAATGGGAAACTTCTCCTTAGAGTCGGAGATGAAGAAGTTACCTTTACTATTGACACGTCTATGAAAAACTCGCTCTCAAATGACGACTCATGTTATTATTTGGAGGCTTCTCTTGAAGAAGACTCTTTTCTTTTTTCTGAAAAATCTTTATCTTCTATTGATCATGATGCCGATTTAGAACATTTAGATTTAATTGCTCATGAAAATAGTGATAATCTCTCGGTCACGCACGCACCTATTTTTGAACTTTTAGAAATTGGTAGTGATCGTTTGAAAACTTCTTATGATGAACCTCCTGCGTTAGAACTAAAACAATTGCCTGATCATTTAGAGTATTTATTTTTAGCGGAGGATTCAAAACTTCCGGTTATTGTGTCGGCCTACTTGACCGATGAAGAAAAATTTAAATTATCTCATATTTTAAAACTTCATCGCCGCGCAATTGCATGGAAGATCACGGATTTGAGAGGGATTAATCCCTCCTTTTGCACCCATAAAATTTTTTTAGAAGAACACGCTCACAAAACTATTCAACCTCAACGCCGGCTAAATCCTAACATGAAGGAGTTAGTCAAGGCCGAGGTCATAAAATTATTAGATGCGGGTATCATCTATCCAATTTCGGATAGCTCTTGGGTGAGCCCGGTCCAAGTGGTGCCCAAGAAAGGAGGGTTAACGGTAGTGCCTAATGATAAAAACGAGTTAGTTCCCACTCGAACCGTTACCAGATGGCGGGTGTGCATCGATTACCGTAAATTAAATGATGCAACCCGTAAGGATCATTTTCCTTTGCTGTTTATTGACCAAATACTTGAACGGCTATCCGGACACTCATTTTATTGTTTTCTTGATGGTCTCTCGGGATATTTTCAAATCCCAATCGCGCCCGAGGACCAAGAGAAAACAACCTTCACTTGTCTGTTTGGCACCTTCGCCTATCGAAGGATGCCTTTTGGTTTGTGCAACGCGCCGGCAACCTTTCAAAGGTGTATGCTAGCAATCTTTGACGAATTAGTGGAGGATATCATGGAGGTTTTCATGGACGATTTCTCCGTTTTTGGAGATTCGTTTGATTTATGTTTGGCAAACCTTTCCCGTGTACTCCAAAGATGTGAGGACACGAATCTAGTTTTAAACTGGGAGAAGTGCCATTTTATGGTACGGGAGGGTTTGGTCTTAGGCCATAAAATTTCTAGTAAGGGCATAGAGGTAGATAAAGCAAAAATTGAAACTATAGAAAAGCTACCTCCCCCTTCAAATGTTAAGGCCGTTCGTATTTTTTTGGGGCATGCCGGTTTCTATCGCCGGTTTATTAAAGATTTTTCTAAAATAACTAAGCCCCTAACCCACTTGTTAGAAAAAGACGCGCCGTTCATTTTTGACGAAAATTGTTTGCGTGCTTTTTCTCTTATTAAAGAAAAATTGATTAACGCTCCTATCATGATCGCTCCCAATTGGGAGCTTCCCTTTGAGATAATGTGCGACGCTAGTAGTTTTGCCGTTGGTGCGGTGTTAGGACAACGCATAAATAAAAACTTTCATCCTATCTATTATGCAAGCAAAACATTAACCGCCGCACAGGAAAATTACACGACCACCGAAAAAGAATTATTAGCCGTAATTTTCGCATTTGATAAATTCCGCTCATATCTCACTTTATCTAAAATTATTGTTTTTACTGATCATTCGGCTTTGAGATATTTACTAGCAAAAACAGATGCAAAGCCGCGATTGATTAGGTGGATCTTACTACTCCAAGAATTTGATTTGGAGATTCGCGATAAGAGAGGAGCGGAGAACTTGGCGGCTGACCATCTTTCGCGGTTGGAGAACCCAAATTCGGGGGAGCTCATGGAGGAGGACATTGACGACACTTTCCCCGAGGAGCGCCTTCTCGCCATTCATAAGGTAATCACCCTCCCCACTCCTTGGTTCGCCGATTTCGCAAACTATCTTGTTGCGAGATTCCTCCCGAATGGTTTTTCTTATCAAGAAAAGAAGAAATTCTTTTCTGATTTGAAAAATTATTTTTGGGAGGATCCCTTCCTTTTTCGTGTTTGTGCGGACCAAGTAGTGCGGAGGTGTGTTTCTCATGAGGAAGGCGCACAAATTTTAAAGCATTGTCATGAGGGACCCGCCGGTGGGCACTATAAAGCTAATCGGACCGCTCGGAAGATACTTGAAGCGGGCTTCTATTGGCCAAGCATCTTCAAGGATGCTCACGCCCATGTAAGTCGTTGTGAACAATGTCAACGCTCAGGTAATATTTCCCGCCGCGATGAAATGCCGTTAAATACATTTTTAGAAATAGAAGTTTTTGATTTATGGGGGATCGACTTTGTTGGACCGCTACCAACATCGCATGGAAATAAATATATATTGGTAGCGGTCGACTATGTGTCACGGTGGGTGGAAGCGCAAGCCTTCCCCACTAATGACGCCCGAGTCGTGACCCAATTTCTCAAAAAACTATTTTCACGATTTGGAGCACCGCGGGCAATAGTTAGTGATAGGGGCACCCACTTTTGTAACGCACAATTCGCTAAGGTTTTGTCTAAATACGGCGTTACACATAGGTTAGCCACCCCCTATCACCCTCAAACAAGTGGTCAGGTAGAAGTAGTTAACCGTGAAATCAAACGAATTTTGGAGAAAATGGTTTCTACTAATAGAAAGGATTGGTCGGTCAAGCTTGATGATGCTCTTTGGGCTTATCGGACCGCATACAAGACCGCTATCGGTTGTACGCCGTACCGATTAGTCTATGGGAAAGCATGTCACTTACCGGTTGAGCTTGAACACCGCGCCTTTTGGGCGCTTAAATTTTTAAATCTAGATGAAACTTTGTCCCCCGAGCTTCGGAAATTCCAAATTAACGAGCTCGATGAGTGGCGCTCCTTAGCCTATGAAAGTAATAAATTTTATAAGGAGCGCACAAAATTTTATCATGATAAAAAAATTAAGCACCCTAAAGATTTCAAACCGGGAGACCAAGTCCTTCTCTATAATTCGCGCCTTCGACTTTTTCCGGGCAAACTCAAGTCCCGATGGTCCGGCCCTTTTATTGTAAAAGAGGTATGGCCATATGGGACAGTGCTCATCTCGCACCCGGAACAAGGAGAATTTAAAGTGAATGCGCACCGGTTGAAGATATTCCTCGCCGGCGATACTACTAATGAGTACCGGGAGGAAATTAACCTCCCGAACCCATAAACGAGTGCCCCGCTTTGGTCGAGCTCAACGACAATAAACAAAGCGCTTGTGGGAGGCACCCCATGCTTATCGTTTTTTTTTGTTTTTTTGTTTTTTTTTTCTTATTTAATTTTATTTAAATTTTTGCATGTTTGAAGAACATCTTTTTCGGCGTGACGATCGACGGAGTTGAGCGTCAAGTCTACGCGTTTCTTCAAGTCGGTAACTTTTGTTTTATTTTCGTTCAGTTGAATATTTAAAAATATATATATATATATATATATATAAATCAAAAGAAAAAAAAAAATTTTTCTGCTCGTACACGCCTCTGTCACGGGCGTGACCTATTGGTCACGGGCGTGACCGAGACGTGTTTAGTTCGTCGAGCGAAACCCGAGAGTGGTTTCGTAGAGCACTGCGTTCCGTTCGTCTTTCGGTACTATCACGGGCGTGACCGCCATTGGTCACGGGAGTGTCTAGCCCGAAATTTCGTTCGACGAAGTGAAGGTGGAAAACTTCTCTTCCTGCCCAGTCATGGCCGTGACAGATAGTGTCACGCCCGTGACACTAACTAGTCACGGCCGTGACTAGCCCGAACAAAAAAAAAAGAAAAAAAAAATTTTAATTCTCGTTTCAGATACACGCCCCAGGGTCACGGGCGTGACCCTGGGCCGTGTCTTCGAATCCGAGGCGTGACCCCGGGTCAACGCCTCGGATTCCTTTTTGCGTCTTTTTATTTATGAGACACGCCCACGGTCACGGGCGTGACCGGGGGCGTGGCCTTGGAATCCAATGCCAGCGCATTGGATTCCTGCGCCGAGCACGCCTTACACGCCCAGAGTCACGGGCGTAACTCTGGGGCGTGACCAGGGAATCCGAGGAAGGAGGCCTCGGATTCTCTTTTATTTTTGTCCCGTGCTTGTCACGCCCCCTGTCACGGGCGTGACAGGGGGGCGTGACCAACCCGAAAATCCTATAAATAGGGTTTTTCCCCCTCTTCTTCCTCCACACCATCCAACCCTTCTCTTCTCCCTTTGCTAACCCGATTCCTTCCTTCTTCTCCCCTCTACCAAAATGCCTCGCCACCACCCTCGCTCCACCGCTTCCTCCTCCGAGCACCCCGCGGATCCCGCCGCAGCGGAAGCCATGCTCCTTTTTCAAAACCAAACCCAGCAGGAGCGCAGCGAGCGCCTACGCGCCAAACCTCTTGGCGTGTTCCGCATTTTAGATTGGGCGATCCTCGCCACATTTGGAGCTGCGGATTTGGTGCGGGGATTTCTGTCCACCCCTGGATGGAGTTCCCTCTTCTCTATTTCCGAGCATGCCTTTCTTGAACTCACCGTTGAGTTCTTGGCTTCATTCGAGTTCCGCTGGGCGGCCGATGACGACTTCATCATCTTTCACCTAGGTGGGATGGTGCATCAGCTCACCATCCGCCAGCTCAATGTCGTCATGGGCTTCTACTCGGAGGCTTTTTCCCAATCTCCCGCCTATCTCGATTTACTTACTGATTTCCCGACCGATTTCAACCTTCTCGCCTTTTGGGCGGAAATCAGTAGTGACACCGCCCCCTACACCCCAAAGAAATCCAAAGGCAGCCAACTCATTTCTCCCGCCTTACGTATTCTCCACAACCTCCTTACCTTCACTATTTCTGGTCGCGGCGATAGCCACGGGGTGGTGACTCGGGCAGACTTACTATATTTATATAGTATGTTTTACCGGGTCCCCCTCAACCTTGGTTATCTGCTCGCCATTTTCTTTCGGCACCAGGCCGAAAATGCGAGGTTGGGAGCAGTGCACGGCGGGAACTTCATCACTTTCCTCGCGAAGCAGCTCGGTATTTGGGATGCTCTTCCACGCCTCAGCTGCGTCCAGACGCCGCAAGTTATCCAGTTCCAAACCCTTCAGGCCCTCGGCCTAGCGCGGCGACGTGATGGAGAGTTTGAGGCTATTCACCCCGCAGTCGGTGGTGGCAATCTTGGCCTTGATTACGGTGCCGGTCCCAGCGGCACTATTCACTCTCCCCAGATTCCTCCACCACCGCAGGACCCTTCTTCCGAGCCCGGCCCTCAGAGCTATTGGGATCGTCAGTTTGCGTCTCTTCACACACGCTTAGATACGATGCAGGCCGATTTTGACGCTCGATTTGTGAGTTTTGTCAGTCGATTTACCACGCTAGCGACAAATCAAGCCTCCTCCATGGCACATATTGAGCGTGAGTTTTTCGACCTCCGGACGCACTATCAGGAGCCGCGGCAGCATAGCGATGAGGATTAGCCTGCTTTCTTTTTTTTTCTTTGGGGTTGTAGACCACCCTATTGTATCTTTTCTTTTATCATTTTCTTTTCCTTTGTCATGTATCTTTTCTTTCTCGTAACAAAAAAAAATATATTTTGCTTCAGCTTTCTCTTCCAGGTACTTTTTGGTGCTGCATGACCCGCTTCAGGGAAGTCTCCTATCTTTTCTCTTTATTTATTTATTTTTCATTGGGGACAATGTCTTGTTTAAGTATGGGGGGATATTTCTCAAGCAAAACATACAAAAATTATTTTTGTCTTAAAAAAACAAAAAAAATAAAAAAAATAAAAAAAATAAAAAAAAAGATTTTATTTATTTTGTGCAATTTTGTTTTTGCTTATTTTACAAAAATACAAAAAAAAAATTTAATTAAAAAAAAATATATATAAAAATAAAACATAGGATTACTTTCAAAATTAGGAAGATCTTTATTTCTCTATTTACTCACTTGCGACATTCTAGGTATTCAACTTTTACATAAGTTTAGAAACTTTTTGATGCTTTAATTGAATTTTGAATTTTGTAGTAGAACTGTTGGCCATGCTGTGTTTCTAGTTAAGTGCACATGTTAGCAGAATTTGAGTAGAATTAAATATTCAGCATACAATCAGTTTTTTCTTTTTCTGAATGCGTAGAAATAGTTTATTTTACTTCTACTTGGAAACCGGTAAAATCTAAAAATAGTTTAGGAGAGTGTGTAGAAGTTTACTAGAGAGATATTTTGCAGATCAAGAAAGAGGTATTCTTTCTCGATGTCTAGAACTTGTCCTCTAGCTATTCTCAAGACTTTGCATAGGTTAAACTCATTAGCATGAAAATGATTTAGGCATTTCTTTTGGCTAGTTTGAGCCTTTGCACCCGTACCTAACGTTTCTCCCTTGCTAAGCCAATTTGAGCCTCTACCCTTCCTTTTGATATAGCTCCACCAACAATTTACCAAAGCCTAAAAAGCATCCTAATTATACACCTAAAACCGAGCTTAAAATGATAGATAAAACCAGTTTATGTGTGATTAGGAGCCATTTTATTTTGGTGGCTTTTGAAAAAATATACAAGAGTTGTTCTATTTTTCACTTCTCCTCAAAACAAAAACAAAAAAACAAAAAAAAACCAAAAAACAAAAAAAACCAAAAAAAAAAAAAAAGAAAAGAGGAAGTTGAAAAAATATTCAACATATTGACAAAAGAATTGGCGGAGTTTTTCAATTTATTTCTTTTGTGCAAGCTCTCTTTAGGTTTTGGTGTGTCTACCCATCGCATTTATCTTTGTTTTTCCAAACCAAAAACCTAATCCTACATTCCAACCTACTTAAGTCCTACTGATTTGTGCTTATAAGTTAACCTAGTGCCGTGGCGAGAGTGTGAAAGGGCAAGCCTATGGCCATCGACATTGATGGATTTCTTTGGAGGGTATCCCGATCTTCGATTTGTGCAATGTTATCTTAGCAAACACGCTACTTTCTCCCTAAACATGATTCGAAGATTTATCGTGTTTCCATCTTTGAAGTAAAAATAATAAGCGGAAACACATTTTAGAAAATTAAAAAAAAAACTAATTTGTATGCTGAGTAGGTTCTTCTACAATAATTACTACAAGCATAGGCATAAGACTTCGCATTCTACTTCTTATATTCAATTTTCGTTTTTAGCGTTAAAATTTTTCTACTCTCCATGTAAAGTTGTTTGCTCGGGACGAGCAAACGAGTAAGTATGGGGGTATTTGATAACTCTAATTTTGTCCATGTTTTTATGTTATTTTTATTTAATAATTAATTAGTTTATAATTATATTTTGTAATTTTATTATTGAATTTTTCTAATTTCTTATTTCAGGGCAATCTGCGCTGCAAATTTCAATTTGGAGTCTATAGGGTTGACCAGGAGACAAAACGGGACAAAAGAAGTGAAATTTCAAAAGACACGCCATAGTCATGGGTGTGACCGACATGGCCACGGGCGTGACATCCTGGCGAGAACCCGGCTCGTGTAAGGAGCTATCTGCCACGTCAATTAAAATTACACGCCCTAAGGTCACGGGCGTGACCATCTTCACACGGGCGTGTACTCCAGGCGTGACATCCAGTGCTTTGCCCTGACTTCCAGTCAACGGCAGTTTCAATTTGCAACAAGTCACGGGCGTGACACATTTGGCACGGGCGTGACATACCCCGTGACAGCCCGGCGTGCCGACTTATTGCTGCAGTTTCAGTCGCTGGGAGTTTTCTCAAGACACGCCCACAGTCACGGGCGTGACCATGGGCGTGACCTTCCAACAACGGCCGGAGTTATTCCCGCCGTTTCTGCTTCCCGCCGTTTTCTACAACCGACAAGACACGCCCTAGGTCACGGGCGTGACCGAGGGGCGTGACCCGCCAATTAACGACTTTTGGCGGTTTCGCGCCAACGTTCAGAGGACTTGAAGACGACGGTTCCGAGACCGACACGCCCTAGGTCACGGGCGTGACCTAGGGGCGTGACCACCCAGCAACTTTTTCTATAAATTCCAGACAAGCTTCAGATGGCCAGGGGGAGATTTTTGGGAGCTTAGTTCTGTTTTATTTACTATTTTTCCTGCATTTTCAATTCCTAGTGTAATCTTTATTTTCAAGTCGTTCTTTAATCATGTCTTTCTTTATGCCTTCATGTAATTCTCCCATCATGATGAGTAGCTAATTTCCCAATTAGCACTTGATCATGATGAACTTTGGAATGAAATAAAATTCTTATTTTTGTCTCAAATTAGCAAGCATTCTATTTTCTAAACTTTGATTTATCTTTGATTTAATTTTTCTTCGAATTCATAAGTTGCAAATTATGTTTATTCGAGCTTAGATTCGTATCCTAGATTTACCGAGAGGTTGTGGATACAAGTAGATCACTCAAGGATAAAGAGAATTTCTTGCACCCCTCGAGAGAGGAACGCAAAATTCTTCCGCCTTGGAGTCAACTCCATTAGTGAGGTTCACCGCCTAAAGCAAGCTTAGGTCTTTCGACTGGCCGAGAGGTCTTAATCGATCTACCTAAGGTTAGTCGAGTGCGTATTCTCGAGAGAGGCGCTTCGTAACTTTGGAACCTCCGCGGTCGAAGTTAATAATTTAGATGCTTGTGCTCTTTAATTTCGTGGATTTTATTCTAGCCCAAAGGGATTCCAGATCAAGTGCTAGTCTTTTATTCATCGAATTTCTCCTCTTAATTTTAACGTTTGTTTTCGTTTTCGCAAAAACCAATTTTCCGATCGATAAAATAATAGTTCGTCCTTGTGAGTACAAATACTCAACGGTCCCCGAGTTTAAATACGATATTTCCTATACTAAATTTCGATAGGTGCACTTGCCTAGTTGAGAGTTTAGTTTGGATATTTTTCAAAACTTATAAAATCTACATCAATCATCATTGTCATCATCAGATGATCCTGGAGGATTGTCATATAGATCATCAATTGCCTTTAATATATCTTTAGAGATCTGCTTCTCAGCCTGAGAAAGTACTTGGGGTACTGCAGCTTCTGGTTCAGCAGTACTTTTAGAAACTAATTTATTCTCTTCTTCTATATTAGCAAGAATAATTTCATCTAGGTCTGGTAAAGGACTATCATCCATCTTATAAGTAGGAGGGTAAAAATCTTTGGGAGGGGAGATAGTCTTAGGAGCTGATACTGTGATTGGCTCTGCTTCTGCAAAACTTGCCTTCAGTTGCCTAACAACTTCAGGGCCTACTGGAGTAGTATAAGGTGCAATAACTCTAGATAGTTGTTCCTCAAAACTAGGTAGAATATTGCTGTAAACAAAATTGAATGAATCTAGTAAAGAATCTAGATTAACAGTGGGATTTATAATGTAATCTCCAATGGTAATTATTTCTACCACAGCTATGTCTATATCAGAATCTATAAACTAATCAATTATTTTCGCTAGAGGGGCTACTTCTGCTGAATCAGCAGGCATCTAAGAATCTTCTACTATTGCTGCTACTGTACAAGGAGGAACTGGAGCTTCTTCACAGAACATCTCCCCCTAACTTGGTTCAGAGGGTCCTAAAGCCAGTCCCCCAAAAGATTTGACAGAAGACATGACAGTATTTCTGGAAGACAGAGAGATGATGGAAGCAGATAGAGGAGCAATAACATTATCTATAAGTTTCTCAAGAGTGGGGGAAATAAAAGCAAGATGATCTTTTGCTATATCAGAAAAGTTTAGGTATAGGGGTTCAGGAGCATAGGAGGAGTAGGGAGTGTGATGTCCACAATTTGAACACATAGAAAATGCATGTGAGAAGTCCGCGTGCATGTAGTCTGGAAGTGTGGAAGGGGTAATAGATGGAATGTTATTGTTGATGACTGGAGGGATATCAATTGAAAGAATTATAGTGGTAGAAGGGGGTACTATGGTTGTAGGTGAGGAGATGGTTTCGTGGATTGGAGAGTGATGTGGAGATGGTTGAGGAGACAGTAGATTAAAAGATGGTTGTGAGGTAGATGGAATGTCAGATAGACGAATTTGAGTTGGATAATTAGGAGGTGGAGATGGAGTGTCCTCATGAATGACTATGGGAGAATGTGGAGGTTATGGTACAGTATGAGGTGAAACAGGAGGGATAATGGAGGATGGTTGTTATTGTCGAGAAGGTGAAGGAATTCTGGTGGAGGGAAGGACATCTTCTGGAGGTGTAGGAGTGGTTGTCACTACCCTAGTGCTCTCAAAAGTCCGGGAAGAGGAGGAAGCCTTGGATGGCTTTGAGATTGTCCTCTCCCATATGCCGAATAGAGCAGATGTAAGTCTCTTGTAGGCATTGATGAAGATGGGCTATGTAACTAATAGTTCTGGTGCCTTTTGCTTGAGGAAAATTCCCAGAATCCTCACAAAACACACTTCTTTCTTTGTGTTTTTCTTTTTAATTAACTCAAATAGAGTCTTTCCCCAATTAACTAATTTCTTCTCAACCAGAGCACACATCAATAGAAACTGGTGCCTGGTGATGTAATCATGGGCTGTATGCTTGACCAGTAACACCTTGCCATCTATGTCTGCGAAGAATTTATATTGAACAGACAAGATCTTTTTCTATAACTTATTGGGGTTTCCTTCAGAATGCCCCATTTTGCTCAGCATATTCTCATATTCATCAGTATCTATTTCAATATCATCTTCTCTGGTAGATAAATCAAAAATTTTACATAAAACTACAGGAGTGAGAATGTCCTGGTTTCCGTTTATGTTTCCTATCATGGTATCTGCATCTGGAGATGTTGTAGTGAATACCCATTCTCTGATTTGATTTCCTGCTATCCTGATTCGGTTTGTCATGATCTTCTTCAGATTCTATACCTCACACAACTGTAGGATGTCGATGAAGATTTGATCCCTGTAAGAAAACGAGTCAAAATCAATATCAAAACCGGTGTCAAATTTCATTGCGGCCAGAGTTCGCTGGAATCGCCATTGTTCGTCTGTGAAATAAAACAGAAAGATCAAGTGCAAGGGGAACATAAAGCGCAGGATAGGGCTCGAAGAAAACCTAGATATATGATTTTTAGAATATGAAGTGGCAGAACCCTCCTGTGAAAAATAAAAATTCTTCGATCTGGGTTCGACGAAATATTTTATTGACAAAAGAGTTTGTCGATCTCAGTCAGAAGAAGGGAAACATTTTCGTCTATCTCAGGTCGGCGAAACTTTTCTGAAGTAATATCGTCGATCTCCGTTCGACGAATAAATCTTCACACAGAGAGTTCGTCGAGCTCAGGTCAATGAATTATCTCAAGAACTTTTCTCAGTTCGTCAATCTCCGTTCGACGAACTGTGGCAAATTCTTCGACCACAAACAAAAAGTTAAATTAATGCATCTCCATTGATCATACCTAGATGATTCATAAAGAACAAATGTTTCTTCTCATCCAATGGTTTGGTGAAGATATCTGCCTTCGCAAATCATTAGAGACAAAGGTGACATTAATTTTCTTTTTGTCTACACACTCTCTAACGAAATGATGTCTTATAACTATGATGCACTGGATTTTGTGTAATAAAAATTACACTTGTATTATCACAAATTAGAGTTGAATTATTTAAGTTGACACCATAATCTAGGAGTTGGTTTTGAATCCACAGTATCTGTGAACAACAACTGCCAGTTGCAATATACTCAGCTTCTGCTATTGAAGTAGACATAGATGTTTACTTCTTGCAAAACCAAGACAATAGTCTATCACTAAGGAACTCACATGTCCCTAATGTGCAATGTTTAGGGAGAAAGTAGCGTGTTTGCTAAGATAACATGGATTTGATTCGATGCTCCGCCGGCGGTCGGAATCCTCCTCTTCATTCCTCCTTGGTATCTCCTCTCTCTAACTCCTTAGAAAGAGAGTGCTTAAGATAAAATGAGGAATTAATCCTCAATTCTCGGTCCTTAACAAAGCAAGAACACACCTAGGCCGTCAGATCTTATTTAAAGAAAATGAATGGCTCAGATCCGCCCAAAACTCCTCAATTCTAGGCCTAACACGGCCTTGCACACGACCGTGTCCCAAGCCGTGTGCCCCCATCCAGGCATGATTGTCGAGCACAGAGAAGGACACGGGTCAAGACGTGCCCGTGTCTCAACCTGACATGTCCGTGTTGTGTCCTGACATGCCCGTGACATAGGGGTGTGTTACAGATAACTGTCATGCCAACCGTCACATCCCTTGGGAACACTGGTGGTGACACAGGTATGCACACGCCTGTGTCACGCTTGACACGCCCGTGTCACGCCTGACACGCCCGTGTGGTTACCGTTTTTCCTGCCATCTCCTTTTCTAGACACAGCCGGCCAACACAGAGGAAGACACGGCCTTGGATACACCCGTGTCCCAGGCCGTGTACCCCTATTAAGGCACCAAAAATTCCTTAGGATGCGACCGGTTCGATAACAATTTTCGGGGTGTTACAAATCTCCCTCCCCCCCCCCCTTTAAAGAATTTCGTCCCTAAATTATGTAAAGGTACACAAAATTTCAAAGTTACCTGAGTGGAATAACTCAGGGTATTCCTCCAACATAGTCTGCTCTCGCTCCCATGAAAGCTCCTCACGTCCGCAGTTATCCAAATGGACTTTAACCATTCGGATTCCCTTGTTGCGGAGTCATTTGACTTCAAAGTCTTCAATGCGTACTGGTTTGACCTTTGTCGTCAACCCGTAATCAACCGGCACTTGATCGACCGCAATGACCTGCGAAGGCTCTTGCACCACCTTCTGCAACACCGATATATGTAACACATCATGTAGCCCACTCAACTCCACTAACAACTTCAATCGATATGCTGCTTCGCCAACCCGCTCCAGGATTTCAAACGGCCAAAGGTATCTCGGACTCAACTTCTTCAAGCATCGAATCCGCAAGACACCCTTGAATGGCTTGATCTTCAAATACAACCAGTCGCCAACACCGAACTCCACGTTCCTATGCTTGGCATTATAGTATTCTGCCTGCCTGTCCTGAGCGATCTTCAACCGTTCCTGAACTGTATGTATCATTGAAGTGGCGTCTTCCACTGCTTGAAGTTTGAATAACTTCGGCTCGTGAAAGTCCACCTAGTGTCAACAAAGTTCACCTATAGGGGGGGGGATAGGTGACATGCAATGCTTTTGCGGAATTTACGAATGTACCTGCACAATAAAAATAAAAAGCACAGTACACAAAATACACAGGCAATTTATAGTGGTTCCCCGACTTGGGTACATCCACTTTCCCCCTTCGACCTATCTCCCAACAAGGGACGACTCGGTCTCTTCTCCAACAGAATTGAAATCCAATCCCTGCACTAACGGAAGGAACCCTTCCATACGTAGGAGTCAACACTCCCACAAACCGGGTTGCACCCAACACTTACAATACGGAACAAACGTTCCTTTACAACAAAAGTAAAACTAGAATGTACACGAGATACAAACTTCGTTAGGAGACTAAGGTGTCCCTCTTTGGTGACGACGTATTCTTGAAGTCCACAAAGAGTCCACAACCTTGGATCTCTCTTGGAGAGGATCTCCCCGGAACCGGCGGCGGCAAGATGAGTGGCGGCTAAGTTCACGGGATCGGCGGCAACAACGATGTGAGGCTGCACTTCTTTGTTGATCCAAACTTCATAGCGAAGCAAGCTAGGTCTACCAACGGTCACACTAGGATCAATCGTCTCGATCGATTTGGATGGGGAAGATTTTCCCGATCTACAAATCGAGAGACAAGAGATCTCCGGATAGACACGTGAGACGCTAAGCTTAGCTAGGCTTCTGTCACCGGAGATCGGGAAGAAACGCGATCAACAGCGGCGACCAACTTATTGCGAGCTTCTTGTCGATTTTTACTTGGACGAATTTCCGTCTTTCCACCCAAGAGCTGCTCCTTGACCCATCCTTGCTCCTTGTCTTCTCTTGCATAAACATGGCCATGTACTTGAAAGTAAGTGCACTCCAATAGAGAGAGTACACGTAGGCCAACACACTGATCTGCTCAACGAGGGATTACGTCGTGCAGACCCGTGTATATTGACCTACTGCACCCTGACATTGGTGTGCACTTAGCGTGGAAGAACTGCAAGCACAACTTAAGAGGTTTCATCAGATACATTGTGAATTCATCTTGGCTTGACAGGTGGCTTCCTCAAATCCAGGAATTGTGGATACAATACCCAACAATCTCCCCCTATTTGACGAAGCCAAAACCCTACTAGCTAAGATGAATAACACCAATAATAAATAAAAATAGCATTCAGAATCTAAGCATATAGCATAAGAGAATATAAGCAATCAGATCAGGACTTGAGTCATTCACAAATTCACATATATAAACCAATATATATATACACATATAATCTCAGAATTGTTCATATACTAACAATAAGCATTAAATGTTCTTAAGAGACAATTGACAAGCTAAAAGATTGTTGACTATTTTTCCTTAGCTAAGTCATCCTTGAATTTTTGTGTCAAATACTTCTTCCTTTGTCTCTCCATGTACTCTTTTGGCTTCGGATAGTATCTGGGAGGAGGAACTTTATCTGCATCCGTGTTGTTTCTGAAGAAGATGTTTCATTTTACTTCATACGTTTTGTGCATTTCTCACTCATACTGGCTGTAAACTTCATTCCGATTGAGTTCTCCCTTTTCTTGTAGCCAGAAGGTGTCCAAGATGATGTTCTTTGAGACTGGACTCCACTTTTCAGTTCGTACTTCCTCCTCATTCATTCTGATTCTCTTTTCGGCTAGTGTCTCCTTGGAGGTCCCTTCCTGAGCTTTTCTCTTCCCCCTGGCTTTTGCTAGGGCCTCTTGGTCAAACATGCTCCTCAGTTTAGCTTTGGAGATAGCCCTAGCATCAGCTTCATTTATGGGAACATCTGCAGCACTTGCACTTATTCCCTCAGCAGCACCTACTCCCTCAGTGGCCGTAGAAGTCTCAGGAGGATGAATATCTGCAGGATTTTCAGCCAAGGGGATGCCTAACGCCTGGTGGAGCATCCACCAGCTGCTGTCATAGACGTACTTGTTTGACTGTTCGAAGTTATTAATCATGACTTCTCGGAGCTCAGCCATCTTAGCTATGTAGTCCTTCTCCCCCTTTTTGGCTTCAACAGCAATGAAGTTTGCATAGGAATGCAGGGAGTCATCAATGTGCTTGGTGGTCCGTGAGAATTCAGTGACCAAGGCCTTCTGATTGGCGTTTAGAGTGACCATATTACCGTCAAACTTTTGAATGTTGTTAGCTACAACATGTGCATTCTGATTTACTACAGCAAGAGTATCAGTATTCTTTTTCAATCCGGCCATTAGAAGTGTGACAGCTTGGCCGGCCTCGGTGTACTTTTCTTCAAATTTCTTCTCCATCACGTCCAGTTTATGGTTGATCTCCACCATATTCTTGAGCATGAGCTTTTCAGATGTCTTAATCCTTTTCAGCAGTTTATTCTGAGCTTCATCAAAGGAGGCTTTAAGTTCATTCACAATGCCTTGAATGACATTGACAGTGTGAGTGGCTAGCTCATCTCGTAACGGAATAGCCGGAGGCACTTCTTGGCCTTGCTCTTCAGCGGATGCATCTGTAGAGCTGGATACAAGCACAGTCTCTAATGGAGGAATGCTGGCGGCCTCGGTAGATTTGTCTGACTCCCCCTCCACTGGTGCAGCAATGTTTTCAGGAACGATTTCAGTTGCATGCTTGTCAGATGGAGGTTCAATGAGATCCGGAGCCTCCAAAGCTTCATGTTCCTCATTCCCGTCATCCTCTTCGTCATCATCCATGAACTCATCTTCATCAGCAGCCTCTTCCAATTCTTTGTCAGCAGTCTCCAATACAGTGTCACTTTCTTCTTGTATTTCGGCCACAGCATCCCTAGCCACCTGGGAGATTTCAGATACTACATCCGTATGAGGGGGTAGAGGCTCCCCCTCGATTCCTGCAGTCAAGGTATCAGGAATTTCACTGGGGGTGACTGCTGGAGATACTCCCTGTTGCTCTTCCACTGCAGTCTGCCCAATACGCCTCTCTCATCGATCAAACACACTTGAGTCAATCTTCTTCAAGTAGTGGAGAGGAACACCTTTACTCATGTCAAACTTGTCTCCATTTAGCTGATTTAGATATAGACTTATGATGCGGCCAAAACTCGGAGAGCCCAAGGTGTCCTTTATCTTCTCGAACAGCAACTCCCGCCAGTTGAACCTCTTACGGCAGACAACAGCTATCAGGATCTTGAACATATCCGCTGAGATATGGTCATGAGAGCCCGGCTTGCAGATGAGCACCTTTCCAATTATGTCAGACAGGAGCTTTCCTTCTTCATTCATATCCTTTCTCTTTATTGACCGAGTTCCTCGTGGGAGACCGCAAAATAAGAGAGTTCTGGTTTTGTCATCGTCCTCCAGATAGTCCTCATGCTCCGAGCTAGAAAGCTGCAGGAAGCGGGTCAGCTTGCTGGCAGACATCTTGACCTTTGCCCCAGCCACCTTGCTTTTGATTATGGAGTCGCCATTTCGGAGTCTTGCGGTAGCGAAGAACTCCAGCACCTCTTTGTCCAAGATTTTGCAAGGGTGCTCCAGGACGAATGTTAGCCCAGCCTCTTCTAGCATCAGAATGATGTTGCAGAATTCGTCCGAGGCGTGAGAGAACCCAGTTCGTACAAGCTCGCAACCAGTGACCAACCCAGCAGTTGTCCTTGGATCCATTGCAGATCTAGAGAGGGAAGCCCTACGCTAAGCTTTAATGAACATTCAAAAGGAAAGCATCACTAGTGAGAACGTCCAAGTACGGGTGAGGAAGAGGTCACCTAAGGGCGTTGACGGAAGTGAGTTGGTGAGCTTCCTGCGAGAAATCTTCCTTGAGCGTCCTTTGGGAAGACCTTCGGTGGAGACCTTGCGGGAAACAGCGATGGAGACCTTCGGTGAGTGGGAGAGTGTCCTGCGGGGTTCGATGGAAGCCTGTGCGATTCGACGAGAACCTTGCGAGAACCTTGCGGGAACTTACGGGAAGACGATGGAGAAGCGGGATTCGTGTAGCGACGAGCTTCCTGCAGGGTTCGGCGGGATTCGACGGGATTTTGCGAAGGCGGTGGGACGAGCTTCCTGCGGGTCGGCGAGTCGACGGGTAAGGGAAGAATCGACGGAAGAGCTTTTGCGGGATTTGTTCCTTCGGCGGGATTCTTATGGAAGGCGAAGGGTCGGCGGGATTCCAAGTAAAGGGTTGGCGGGATTTCAGCTCATTCGACGAGTATGCTGCGGTAAGTTTCCCGTGGAAATGAAAGGTCGGCGGGATTTGTCTAAGTCGAAATTGAAAGGTTTCTTTACTAGGAATCTTCAAGTTAAGAGGCGTTGCAACATTTTCGAATTCTTCTGATGTCAAGTCAATTTAAAAATGAATATATTTTAAAGTCAATCTATTTGGGTTTGAACGAGTCTTTTCCAAACACTTCTTGATGTCAATTGTGAGTTGTCGAGATTCATAATGACATATCTTCGTTAACTCTTTATTGATGTATAAATGTATCGAGTTAACCTATCCTTAGATGTGCACACATACATGTATAAGCATAAGTATAAATATACATATAGATAGAGATATATGTGTAAATGAGGATGCAATATGACACAAGTCCATGAACTGATCAAAAGTACCTGTGATTATGAGAGTTAACATTGAGTCTCTCTGACTATAACATACCAGGTGCTCGATGAGAGTATGCTTATATAAATATATATGTCACTTCTGTTATTCCAGATGCATGTTCCAATTCAGTCGTGGAACACCTACTGTCTAGTTCCCATCATATTTACTTGAACCTAGACTACCCTGCAAAAAGAAATTACCTTACCTTAGGAACCCAAATCATGTTGGGTCCTAGGTTCCTGTTAGCATAAGCACTCGACTGCCTTCCTTCAGAAAACCTGTCAGGAAGACTACCTCTGTCCCGTGAATGTGGATAAGCCCTTGCCGTTGGCACAGAGGGGTTGTGCCAACAGTCGATGGCAAAGTGCCCCACTTTGCTACAGCACCAACATGGGTGAATGTTGTATCGCCGTTTCCGACCTGATCTAGTGACTGAGGTAGTCACGGTCCTAGGTCTAACCGGGATAGAGCATGATCGCCTCACAAAATTTTCTCTTCCATCATGACACGTGAAAGGGTGGAAGGAATGCATGTTGTGAGCGTCATGAGGCCGGGAAGGTGGTGCCTTTCTCGCAGGCATCCCCCTTCCAGAGGCCCCATGAAAACTTACACCATGACTTCTATCCTCCCTATTCAGTGTCCTCGGGTGGTGAGAAGTCTTCTGTGAGCATGGACATGCAGATTCACACCGAGTTGAGGCAGTGGCAGTGAATACAAAGGGCTCAGAGTGAGCCTTAGGTATTCTCTCATGGGTTGCCACTACGGCCCTTGCACTATGGGTGTCTCCACATGGGGACAGATCACCCTTGCAGTGACTACGACTATTCCTGTGGTCATACCTGAAGGCATGATGAGTTGCCTTCCTGCTTGGAGTGGGGGGTCGGAACACCATTTCCCCATTTCTCCACGCATTGATAATCCGGGAGATCCACCCGTTTTCTTGCTTTCTCTTTATAGCATCAACTTTGGAAAAGTTTGATACTATTCATTTCTCATTCTCTAGACTACTCTCTAGAGCTGAGATCTTAGAGTCCTTGACCTTGTTGGACGCCAATTGGAGAACCAACAAGATCTTCAGTCGAGCAATCTCTTGAGCTTGCTCCTCAGCAAGTAGGTTGCTTGACTGAAAGGCTCTCTTCAGAGAATCAGAATCTTCTGGAGGAAAGCAGTTCCTGTCTTCAGAAAGTTCAAAAGAGATGGGGCAGGATGAGGAATTTACCTGCTCTTCAGTGTTATTGTCATTCGAGCCAGTGACCATTGCGTCATCCTCATCAGAGCTGCTTTCCTCACTGGTCTCTTTAGTCTCAGACATGGACACTGGAGCTCTGATGCTGTCCGAGAGATGCTTGCCTTCATCTTCAGAGGTGAGGACCCCCACATAGGCTTCCTCCTCTGGTTGACAGCATATTCCAGCTTTCTCTGACTCCCCCATCAACTCTGAGATCATCACCCACATGGATTTAGCCGTCCTACATTTTTCTAATCTAGAGCGAGAAGCTCCAGACCAGATATCCAAGATAATTTGACGAATCCTCTCGTCTAAGTTAAATAGTGACAGTTCGGTCTCTGACATCTCAGCAATGCACATGGGCACTTGGATCCCAGAGTCGGAGGTCTTCATGGGAATAAACGGACCCTCTTCCAGGATGAAGGATGCTCGAGGATCGATAGCATCCAAGTGAAATGACACTCTCATCCTCCAGATGGGATAATAATCCTTTGTGCATGCGGGGAGTTTGAGTGGGGATATCTCATAATCCAGCTCCATGCTTTTGACACTGGTGGCAGGAATCTACTCAAGGTGTTAGCCTTTTTGATGAGCAACCTCCCTCTGATACCACTTGAAAGTCCACCTAGTGTCAACAAAGTTCACCTATGGGGGGGGATAGGTGACGTGCAATGCTTTTGCGGAATTTACGAATGTACCTGCACAATAAAAATAAAAAGCACAGCACACAGAATACACAGGCAATTTATAGTGGTTCCCCGACTTGGGTACATCAACTTTCCCCCTTCGACCTATCTCCCAACAAGGGACGACTCAGTCTCTTCTCCAACAGGATTGAAATCCAATCCCTGCACTAACGGAAGGAACCTTTCCACACGTAGGAGTCAACACTCCCACAAACCGGGTTGCACCCAACCCTTACAATACGGAACAAACGTTCCTTTACAACAAAAGTAAAACTAGAATGTACACGAGATACAAACTTCGTTAGGAGACTAAGGTGTCCCTCTTTGGTGACGACGTATTCTTGAAGTCCACAAAGAGTCCACAACCTTGGATCTCACTTGGAGAGGATCTCACCGGAACCGGCGGTGGCAAGATGAGTGGCGGCTAAGTTCACGGGATCGGCGGCAACAACGATGTGAGGCTGCACTTCTTTGTTGATCCAAACTTCGTAGCGAAGCAAACTAGGTCTACCAACGGTCACACTAGGATCAATCGTCTCGATCGATTCGGATGGGGAAGATTTTCCCGATCTACAAATCGAGAGACAAGAGATCTCCGGATAGACACGTGAGACGCTAAGCTTAGCTAGGCTTCTGTCACTGGAGATCGGGAAGAAACGCGATCAACAGCGGCGACCAACTTATCGCGAGCTGCGGCGGCGACGGTGGAGCGGAAGCGACGATTTAGGGTTTGTCCGTGCTCCGTATTTCTTGTTTTCTTCGCTTTTTCTACTGTTCAAAAATACCCAAGTATTTATACACTGTAGACCCATACAATATGACTGTTGTGGGTCCCACACGTATAACCCCGAAATCCGGTTCAAACTAGTCCAGCGGCAGAATTCGCTCCAGCAGCATTCCGAGAAAATGCCAAGTAAAATTCGTCGAGAATCGTAGGTGATTCTCGACGAATCGGCGAGAATCAGTTAGTGATTCTCGCCGATTCGTCGAGAATCACTAGTGATTCTCGACGAATCACTTATTGATTCTCAACAAATACGACTTGGTATTTATGATCTGCTCAGCGATGGGTTCGGCGAGAATGATTAGTGATTCTCGCCGAATCTTACTTGGCACCGTTTTGGGGTAGCCGGAAAGAGTCGGCGAGAATCACTAATGATTCTCGACGATTCGGCGAGAATCACTAGTGATTCTCGCCGAATCGGCGAGAATCACTTGGTGATTCTCGTCGATTTTTACTTGGACGGATTTCCGTCTTTCCACCCAAAAGCTGCTCCTTGACCCATCCTTGCTCCTTGTCTTCTCTTGCATAAACATGGCCCTGTACTTGAAAGTAAGTGCACTCCAATAGAGAGAGTATACGTAGGCCAACACACTGATCTGCTCAACGAGGGATTACGTCGTGCAGACCCGTGTATATTGACCTACTGCACCCTGACATTGGTGTGCACTTAGCGTGGAAGAACTGCAAGCACAACTTAAGAGGTTTCATCAGATACATTGTGAATTCATCTTAGCTTGACAGGTGGCTTCCTCAAATCCAGGAATTGTGGATACAATACCCAACAGCTCGCCTGTCTCCAACCAAGACAACGGCGTGCGACAGTTTCTTCCATACAAAACCTCGAAAGGCGTCATTCCAACACTCGCTTGATAGCTATTGTTATATACAAACTCCACCATGTATAGGTGATCTTTCCACTGCTTTCCGAAATCCAGGACACACATGCGAAGCATGTCCTCCATCGTCCTATTGACCCTCTCGGTCTGACCATCTGTCTGTGGATGAAAGGTTGTGTTGAAACTCAACTTAGTTCCCAGCAGACTATGCACCAGCCTCCAGTCATTTGACGTGAAGTGTCCATCTCGGTCACTAACAATACCGCGGGGCACACCATACAATCGTATAATATTATCCACATAGAGTTTGGCTAAATTTTTCACCGGATCTTCCTTCCTGTTCGGGATGAAGTGCGACACTTTTGTCAATATATCTACGACCACCCAGATGGCTTCGTTTCCCCTCTGCGACTTTGTCAAACCATGCACAAAATCCATAGAAATGTCGTCAAACTTCTATTCCAGGATAGGCAAGGACTTCAAGAAACCTCCGGGCTTCTGGCACTCCGCCTTCACCAAGGCACATGTTTGGCACTTGTCCACATAGAGTGCTACATCCTTCTTTAATCCTGGCCACCAGAACAACTTCTTCATGTCTTTATACATCTTTGTGCTCACCGGGTGGATTAAGTACTTGGTATGATGAGCCTCATACATTAACTCCTCCCGAAGATTATCTGCACTAGGGACGTATAGGCGACCGTTCCTCCATAGCAGTCCATCCTCAATAGTAAATTTGGAATTTGACCCATCCAAAGATTCATCTAAGATCTGCTTCATACTGTTATCCTGAACCAAAGCCCGCTGAACCCTATCAGCTAGGTCATACTGCACCTCTGTCCAATATAATTTCGCCTCGGCACTAGTTTGCTTGTCGACGCAGGAGATCTCTAATTCCTCCAAATCACTGACCAAACTCTCATCATGTACCGACAACCAGCTGGCCTGCGCAGGAGCCCTTGCAACTCAATGCATCCGCCACTGCATTTCCTTTACAAGGCATATAATATATCTCGAAGGTGTAGTCCCCTAGGAACTCCAATCCACCTCTGCTGCCTCATGTTCAGGTCCTTCTAATCTAACAAGTACTTCAGGCTCTTATGATCCGTGTAGATATCGACCTTCACACCGTACAAGTAGTGCCTCCACAGCTTTAGAGTAAATATCACGGTCGCTAACTCTAAGTCATGAATCGGATAATTCCTCTTATGAACCTTCAATTGTCGTGAACCATAGGCTACCACACTCCCATGCTGTAGCAGAACACAGCCCAAACCACTGCCCGAAGCATCACTATAGATTTCAAACCCTTTGGTCCCATTCGGCGAACATAAAATAGGCGTCGTGGTCAACCGCTTCTTCAATTCTTCAAAAGCCTGCTCGCACTCCAGTGACCACACAAACTTTTGATCCTTCCTTGTCAACATTGTGAGTTGTAGCGCTATCCACAAGAAGTTCTCTACGAAGTACCTGTAGTAGCCGGCAAGCCCCAGAAAGCTCCAGACTTCCGCCACTATAGACAATACAGGCCACTCCTGTATCGCCACTATCTTCGTCGGATCCACCACTATCCCTTCTCCACTAACAATATGACCAAGGAATGCTACCAAGGATAACCAGAACTCACACTTGGAGAACTTAGCATACAAGTGATTCCTTCTCAACGTCTCCAACAACATATACAGATGCTTGTAGTGATCATCCACACACTACGAGTACACCAAGATATCGTCGATAAATACTATCATGAAACGGTCCATGTACTCTCTGAACGTCCTATTCATCAGATTCATAAACACGGATGGCGCATTAGTCTACCCAAACAGCATGACTGTGGACTCGTAATGCCCAAACCGCGTGCTGAACGCTATCTTTGGGATGTCGCTTTCCCTTATCCTTAATTAGTAATAGCCGGATTTCAGATCTAACTTCGAATATACTGTTGACCTGACCAATTGATCAAATAGATCGTCAATCCTAGGGATCGGATACTTATTCTTTTCCATAAGCTTGTTCAACTCCCGATAGTCGATACAGAGTCGCAAGCTCTCATCCTTCTTCTTAACGAAGAGGACCAGTGCGCTCCAAGGCGACGAACTTGGACGCACATACCCTTGTTCCAACAACTCTTGTAATTGCACCTTAAGCTCCGCCATCTCTCTTGGCGCTATCCGACACGGTGAGCATGACACCGGTTTGGCACCCAGCTCCAGCTCAATAGTAAAATCAATCTCCCACTGAGGAAGGGATCCTGGGAGATCATCTGGGAACACATCAGGATACTCGGACAAAACTGGAATACTTCCCAAACTTGGCTTAAGCGTTGAAGTCTACACTAATGTGACAAACATCTATGCCCCAGACCGAACTGCCTTGATCACCTGAAGGGCCGACATCAAAGTCTTACTCGACCCATTCATGCCCACAAATGTAGTCTCCAGATCAGTATCTAGTCCCAACTTAACCTCCTTTCGGTTGCAATCAATGCATGATCGCTGCTCCGAGAGGCAGTCCATACCAAAGATTACGTCGAACTCCACTAACGGCAGTACCGATGCTCACAAATCAAACTCCTGGTCGCCAATCTGTATCTTTACCAGACAGATTCTATCCGCGCGCATTGAGCACCCGTTGGGCAACAACACATCCAACTTGTCTTTTGCCATCGAGGAAGGGACTCCGATGTGTGATATGAATCTTTCGGACAAGAAGGAATGCGAAGCTCCCATATCAAACAGGGCTCTCGCCAGACAATCAAAAATCAACACAAAGCCTAGCACCAACACTTATAAGCTACTATATAAAAGGGTAACAACTACATAAAGTTAAACTTCTATAATTTAACTCATGCCTGCCACCACGTCAGCTTGTTTTATGGCCTCCTGCAGACCAAGATTATATACTCTAGGCTGGGATGGAGCATGGTGGGATGCGGTTGACTACACCGCCTTCCCTTTTTCTTCATATGTTGCTACAAGATTCCTCTCGGACTTTGCACGTCTGCTCCAACATTCACGAGCAAAATGCCCCATCTTTCCACAGTTGTAGCAAGCTCCAGGGACTCGACTTGTGGTTGCCCCCGTCGCACTAGATGAAGGGACTGAGCACGAAGTCTTCATCTTCTTGTTCCATCTGTGGAAACCCGACTTTGCATTTGGCACTTTGAACTCTGACTTCTTCTCCCCTGGGTCCATCTTCTCTTGCACTTTCTTCACGACCTTCTCCAATGATCGGGCCAAATTGAACAAGGATAGGAAGCCCTGCGCCTTAGGCCCAGCAAGGAGTAGTTGTAGGTCGCCACGTAGACCCTCATAAATCAGTTGGTCTTCCGCTCCTCCTCAGTAAACGTGGCACCAGCATAACGACCCAACCGTGTAAACTCGTGGAGATACTCATCCATGCTTCTGTCTTCCTGAGTCAAACCAAGGTATTGAATCTCCATCTCAAGCTTTTGAGCAGAGGATAAATATCTAGCCAAGAACAACCTTGAGAATACCACTATAGGCACATCTGCAAGTTGCCCTCCCACTAAGAGGTGAACCTCCAACTTGTCCCACCACAGCCTCGCCTCACCGGCTAATAGGAAGGTCGCTATGGTGGTCTTCTGCCACTCCTCAGTTAATGTGGCCGTCAAGACTCTCTTTATTCGTAGAGATCCAGTCCTCAGCTTGAGTTAGCATTCCAATCCCATCGAACATCGGAGGATTAAAGCTCTTTGCATGCTTGAGCTGCTTCTCTTTGGCTCTCCTTGGTGCTACTTGATCAACTGCCATGTGTTCTACCACTCCCGGATCTGCCACCGTAATTGGTTCTAGCTCATTAACAGGTGGTGCGTGGTGCATTTTCCCTATAGGTTGGGCATTTATCATAGCAAAGACTGCTTCAGCCACCAATCTGATGATTTCTGCTGAAGGAGGTGTTGTAGGCACGTCATTCGGTGCACTACTTTGTGCAGATCGCGGATGTTCTGATTGCCCAGCACCGCTCCTAGCTGCCTAAAATAGCATAAACCCTTGATTAGGCGACAAACAGATTGCTAAAATCAATCATTGGAACACTCAGGTTTCTCAAAACAAGTGTATTTTTCATTCCTAAGTGGAGATTCATGGGTTCTTTTATGTTATAACGATGAGGCACATACATGTGCTCACCACCCCTTAAAAGAATTCGCCCACGAATTCAAATAAAGAAGACCTACACCAGAAGTCTGATACCACATTGTAACACCTTCATTCGTCGAATGGCATATAACAGAAGGTCCAGCTGGAACCCGGTGCCATATACCACAGACAGTCAGAAGGTGTATATAAGAATATCAAAAATCCAACCTTAACTACACGCCCTAACATAGAGCATTCTAGCAGAAGCTTTTAAACAGTTGGAAAGAACCCATAATTGAATAACAACTCTCATGAATGTCCACATACTACTATAGGAATGAAATAACAAATACACTGAAAGAACTTGGCCTTATGGCCTTACAAGAGTTTAATTAACAAATTAATGATTTACATACATTGGCTCACAGGCCGGCCACACATGACAAAAATAAAAAACAACAATTCGCTTTGGCATTCGAGGGCCAGCATAGCAACATGGGCTTCCACACGCTATTTGGTACTTGGATCCGCAGCACCTGTAAGCAACCTTCCACCGCACGGTGGCAAACAAAGTAACCGTCAGCCAAAGCCGACCAAATTATAACGACCCTGCCCCATACTCGGGACGGCGGTTCTCCTTCCCTGCATTTCATTAGCCCAGCTAAACAATATAATATAAACATACTTTGCCACAGGTGTAAGCTTGCACAGCCAAACACCTCGTGCACTTAGGGCAAATTATCGGTGAATCTGGTCAATTCCGTGGCTTCACCACCATCCCCGGGATGGCAACATCATGAGCATTTTTAGTCTTTCTGACCACTATCTAAGACTCCCAACTATGCCAACGGCCAGTCCCTCTATGGGTCTCTAGCACCGAATCACATAGCCCGGGTCCGATTCCACTTGTCTGTTGCTCACTCCGCAGAGTCACCTTAAGACGTATGCATGGGACAAGCTTCTCTCGGATCCCAAAACATTTCTAAACATCATATAACCCAGTTATGTTCAAGGCTGGCTCCCCGACCGCCAAGTTAGCAGAACTACGTTTCCGCTCAGTTTTTTGGGTGCGCCTTGGAGTTAATCCCCAAGGATCCCTGTTGCAATCTACTGTGTAGAAACCCGAAAACATAAAGCACAGAGTCTTCTGCGGCAAACCATATAATATGCAACATTATTGATCCAGACCATCACGTCTGGGAAGGCTTCACACACAATGCCTATATTCGTACTTCGGTTCTGGACTCTATATGCAACACAAAGGGGACTATTCACGTCAACCACAAGGAACACCGCACACTCACCGCACACTCGCGGGAGTGGGTTTCCTTATGCAAAAGAAAGAGAGCTTCACATGCTCGAGTAGAAAATCATTACCCTTGTAGTTCGCTTTTGCGCCATGGGAATCTATTCGGATGGAAAGCTTTGCAAGGGAATTTCCTCCGCGGATCCGGTCTCGGTTCTCGATTCAGTGCTCTGATGCTCCACTGGCAGCCGGAATCCTCCTCTTCATTCCACCTTGGTCACTAACTCTCTCTAACTCCTTAGAAAGAGAGTGCTTAATAGAAAATGAGGAATTAATCCTCAATTCCCGGCTTCATAAAGCAGGAACACACCTGGGCCGTCAGATCTTATTTAAAGAAAACGAACGGCTCAGATCCGCCCAAAACTCCTTAATCCTGGGCCGAACACGGCCTTGCACACGGCCGTGTCCCAGGCCGTGTGCCCCCATCCAGGCACGATCATCGATTACAGAGAAGTACACGGGTCAAGACACGCCCATGTCTCAACCTGACATGCCCGTGTCGTGTCCTGACATGCCCGTGACCTAGGGGCGTATCACAGATAACTGGCACACCAACCGTCACGTCCCTTGGGAACACGGGTGGTGACACGGGTATGCACACGCTCGTGTAATTCCTGACACGCCCGTGTCACTGCCGTGTTTCCTGCCGTGTCCTTTTCTGTACACAGCCGACCAACATAGAGGAAGACACGGCCTTGGACAGACCCATGTACAAGGCCGTGTACCCCTATAAAGGCACCAAAAATTCCTTAGGACGCGACCGGTTCGATAACGATTTTCGGGGTGTTACACCGTGTGTACCAGGACACACCTGTGTCCATAAGCACACGCATCCTCGGCTGATCCCGAGAAGAACACAACCCTGTGACGCAGGCGTGTCATAGGTTGTGTCTCAACTAAACTGGCCACTCGACGATCATCGAGTGTAGTTCCTCGACCAGAGGGGGACACGCCCGTGTTGCAGGGCATGTTCCCTCTCGAGAACTTTCTCGAGTGCATTTCGTCGAGCACTCGAGAGGCTACACACCCCGAGCACGACACGCCCTGGGACACGCCCGTGTCCCTGGCCGTGTCACCCAACCTGAACCCAAATCTGGCTTTTGGGGTGTTACAACCCTCCCCTCCTTCAAAAGAATTTCGTCCCGAAATTTAGCTCAACTACAAACATCAACAAAACCATGTCATTCCGTCGCAAAATGATTCGGGTTAGAGCTCAGAGGCCGCAGCTTATCTCGCCCCGCGGCATTGTACAAAACAGTCAATAACATACATACATCCATAACAAACATCACAGACATATATTCACCAAATCTCCATCCATATATTCACATAGTCATTACATACACCTTGATCGATCGATCACCTTGAGAACACAAGGTGTGCAGCACAACCATTTCATCGTCCATACAACATATATTATCTCAACAACATCACATCACTGAAGTCATACCAGTCACTTTTCCATTCTTACTTACCTGCATCATCTTTCATAAGTCATTTGATATACTTTTGGAGTTCCAAGCTAAACACTCGAGGTTGTATTTCACCGACTGAGTTTTGTGGCTCTTGCACTTCAAGATTATATACTCGTGGTTGTGTCCGGGATGCAGATGACACGGCCACTACTTTACCCTTCTCGTCATAAGACACGCCTTTCTTCTTCTCACTCCTTGGAGGGCCGCTCCAACAATGACATGTTATATGTCCCTGCTTCCTGCACGTGAAACATGTGTGTGTCTCAACACATCCTTGCCCATGTGTTGCTCCCGAAGAAATAGTCGACGGAGTTGGTTCAGCAGGCCTGAACCTTTTTCTTATCTTGTATCCTAAACTCCAATTGTTCCTGTTGATGTGCGAAAACGGCACCGCCTAGTTAACACGGAGGATTGTTCGGTCTCACGGGCAAGGTGAAGAAGAGGATGAAGGTTGCGGGGTTGAGGAGGAGAAGAGGAAGCTTCTGAGTGCTTGAGGGTGGAGCAAGATCTTGTCCGAGGGTTGCGGGGATAGAGGAGAGGTTTGTTGAGAGCAGCCGGGAAGGCTGATGATCAGCGGAGGAGGTTGATGATCAACAGAGAAGGTTGATGATCAGCGGAGGCGCTTGATGATCAATGGAGGAGGCTGATGATCAACAGAGAAGGTTGGTGATCAGTGGAGGCACTTGATGATCAGCGGAGGAGGTTGATCAGGAGCTGTCAAGCAGACGGTTACTTTGACGGTTGTGCTTGCACGTTGAAGTAGAGAGAACTGAGCTGAGCTAAGAAGAAGGGAGGGGGCCGCTGGCAGCAGTAATAGCAAACTTCGCCCGTCGCGGCTTAGATGTCACTCTTGCGACGGGCTTTCCTTTGATTAATGTTGAGTTATTACAGCTTGCTATTACTCCTTTACAAGAAAGTAAATAAAGGGGTACAAAGGCGAAGCTGGCGGCTAAGGAAGGAGTGCCAGGAGAAGTCGCGCGGACTGGAGAGCTAGGTCGGCAGGCCACGCGACTAAGAATAGAGGGTAGGCCGCGCGGTCTGGAAAATGAAGACGGCAGGCCGCACACGGTTAGAAGAAGAAGGATGGTGGACTGCGAAAAGGAGTCCGCAAGGGTTGAAGAGTTGAACTTGTTGTGGGCTGTCTTCGCGTATGAGCACCTTGGCGATGTTGTCCCCCCCCCCCCCACAAATAAGAGACATGGGGGTCAATTTATAGGCCCGAGGAGGTAACGGCTTGCGGTGACGTTACCCTCGATGAGACGTTAACTTGAGCGAGAAGAGGAAGGAGTCCTCCAAGTCCGCAACAGGTCGTGCGAACTGGGGCTTGCTTCTGTAACTGGTCCTACTGATGGCAGACTGGGAAGAGTCTGCACGGACTGAGCTGATCGAGCCCGCGCCAAGATTGTGCGGCTGAAGAACTATTTTCCCACTGCTGGGAAGTGGGAGCTTGAAGCTATGTGGCGGACTGCGACGAGAATCCGCGGCGTCCGCAGAGTCCGCAGGTGGCTGCTCGGTCTGGGACTGCCTTCTGGAGGTTCTGCTGCCTGGCGAGCTGGAAGGAGTCTGCCAGTACTGTTCGAGCCCGCGCCAAGGCTGTGCGGGCTGACGAGGTTGACCCTGCTACCGGTGAGAGGCAGGTACTGGAGATGAGGAATGGCAGGCTGCATAGCGAATCCGCTGAGTCCGTGGAGTCCGCGCCTGCTGACAAGTTAGAGTCCCCCTATGGATTTGAACGAAGATGAGGCCTGCTGAGACTGCTAAGATTCATCAATGTAGGTGGAATGGAAGGCTTGACTACACTTCGAGTCCGCCCAGCTTACGAGGAACTGGATGCTGCTGATCTCTGCGGGTAGCCGGCTGGAGCGTCTCCGCTCCTTAGACGGACTGAAGAAGCTGGCTGCCCATGCTGCTGGAGTCCACCACTATTGAACGGAACTTGCGAAACTCGCTGGGTTAAAAGGGATGGGAGACCTGCCGGACTGACGAGGCAGGCCATGCATGTTGGCGAGGTGGAAACGAAGGTAGCTGGCTGGCGACCTGGGGGCAGGTCGCCACTTTTGCTTTGGCAGTTTGGGTGGTCTGGAAGGATAAACATCTTGAGTCCGTCAAAGGGGGCTCCTGTTTAGAAACCTGCGGTTTAGCTTACAAGGGGCACGGCCTGCAGGGGCGGACTACAGAAGCAGTCCGCGGCACCTGCCAACCAAGGAACAAGGAGCAGCCTGGGCGGTCAGACCGCTGAGACCGCCCAAGTCATGCGGCTTGAGTGGATAAACAAGCCTATCCACCCAGCCTAAGACATCGTGACCTCCAGGAGGAACCTGGTGCAGGCCGCGACTAAAGAGCTGGCTTCCTTGGGAAGGATCACCGATTTCGGGGTTAACATAATCCCCGAACTTTTTTAAGTTCAAAAGGGAACTTTGAAAAAGTTGGAGACCCACGAAAATCATGATCCACCCCAAAGAAAGATAAGGGGACAAGGAAAGATAGAACCTGATGTCTCTCTTTAGTAGATTGTCAATGCTTATCTTTTTCCTGCAAAAGAAAGGATAGTGTAGGCATGTATGAAAGGTACACCTTGTGTGTACCTGGGTTTTCCTTTGCAAAACGGCAATGTGTCTTCTACTGAGTTCTGCAAAATGAAGGTGAGAGGAAAACATAGGAGCATAATAACTTGCAAGTACCTGAAAGAGGCTTGCAGGCACTGATGCTAAAGATCACGGCAGTGAACCGGTCGCACAAGTAATATAAAATGGGCAAGTTTTCCCAAGTATCGGTCTCTCAAGGAACACAGTAAGGTGGAGTTAATTTCGAGGAGGACTTGAGATTGAAGTCCTTAGGTCGGAGTTAACTAGGGGGTTTGTATTTGCGGAAAAAATAAAATAAAAGTCTAAAAACTACTCCTATGCAACGCCGCTATGCGATGCTTCACTAGGCGGGATGGAAGACTAGTCGGGCCACTTTGCAAAGAATCACTATACGGATGGGCGAGTAGGCTTGCGGATGAGGTGGTGAGAATGGCGGAATGAGGGTTGTGAGCACCTCTTCGCTACGCACGCCACTAGCAATTGCTAGTGTGGCAAGGGTGGATGGTGGTGGATGGAATATGGCTCAACTCGAGCAACTTAAGCAGTAAAATGAAATAGGAATCACATAGACATGAAACACATAACATATACAACCAAAGTGCACTTTATCAATATAAATAGATTAAACACCAATATTCAACAAGAAAGTAAGAACAAGTCAAGAGATCGACCGAATCCAAAGTCTTGCTGAGGATTCACGGTTGGAATTGTCGGGTTATCAATCCACGTCCAAGCTCGGTCCTTAACTGTGTCCGGGGTAGAGAAGGGCTATCACCACCTTCAGATGGCCCATCTTCTTTGTGTCACGATAGCGGACGAAATTTGCAAGCTTCCCTTTGCTTGTTGGTGATGGAGTCAAGCCCTACTTGAAGCTCACGGATGAAGGAGAAGGCCGAGAGGAAGCTCCGGCTTGGATTTGGCGGTGAAAGCTTGCCCGGAGCACCTCCCTACGAGGGAAGATGAAGGGGGACAGCGGAACCCTTCCTCGGAGACAAAAACGGCGGAGAAATGTCGAGCGATGGACTCTCTTTTTTTTAGGGCGAGACCTGCATATTTATAGAAAATAGAAATGAACAATGCGAACGATCACGGGCGCACAACTAGTGGTCGTGCACACTATGTCCAGTGATCGTGCGAACTGGCCTGGCAGATTAGGAATATGAACAGGGATAACGAGCACGAGCAGTGGCGCACGACCAGTGGTCGTGCGCACTAAGTCCAATGGTCGTGCGATTACCCTAGACAGGACTCCAGAAAGAGAGGAATCAATGCACACAATCAGCTGCGCATGATCGGTGGTCGTGCGCACTAGGTCCAGTGGTCGTGTGATTACCTCAGGCATATTTTTGGAAAACGAAGAGTAGTGCGCACAATCCAGGGCGCACGACCAGTGGTCGTGCGCATTAGATCCCATGATCGTGCGCAGTATTCCTGTTTCACAACCATCCCGGAACACGCACACGACCCATGTACCAATAGGAAAAACAAATCACTAATCTGTGCAGACATTCCAGGCAATAACAAAAAGGAGTACAAACAATAAAAGTAACAAAATACACAAGCACGGGCATAAATGTGCACTTACTCATAAAAAGGACATGATAACAAATATGAACAAATAAAGCGCTAAAGTGAAGTGCAACAACGAGAAAACAAGTCCAGCTGAGTACGAAAATAGGTATATAAAATGGACTCATCACACCCCCAGACTTAACTGTTTGCGCGTCCCGAGCAAACAAAATCTAAGCAGATAGGGAAAATTACTATCTAACAAAGAAATTGCGATACGGAGTACCATGCGAAGTCGCATGCTCACACGCGTAAAAATATAATAGAAGAAATTTCTAAGTGAATCAACCGGTCACGCATAGGGAGAAAGTAGACTAATCTCTAGGCGAGCATTGCCAAAGATCGGGGCTCGGGATAACCTCCAAAGGAATCCACCAATGTCGGTGACCATATGCTTGCCTTTTCACATTCTCTCCACGGCACTGGTTGGGTTCACGCACGAATCAGTAGGACTTTAGGTGAAGAGATGGGGCTTGGGTTTCGGTGAGGTAAACAAAGATAAACAGGAAGGATATGCACCTAACCCAAATGAGCTAGTATAAAATGAATCCCTCTACTAAGCAAAATACATGCGGGTACACCACACCCCCAGACTTAATTTTTCAAATATGGGTGTGTGTACCGCCTACTCCCAATACAATCTCATTTCCAAAATGATTTTCAATTAAAACTTTTTCTTTTCACTTTTCTTTTTCACAATCAAAAAGTTTTTTTTTTGTATATATATATTTTTTTTTCGAATCCTATTTTGCTTTAACAATTTTAGCAAATAAAACTCTGGAGCACATCCACATATTCACATATAATATAACCACATCACATCCCAAAATGAATATGTAAAACTCTAAAGCTCAACTTGGGTGTGCGACTAGGATTGGCTATGAGGCTTTGGTGAAATCATGGTGGTGCTGAATCAAAAGGAGGGGTAGGCATAATGGGGCTAGCGAGGATAAGACGTTAGGAATGGTACAAAGCTCAACCGAGTCAAAATGATGGCCTACATCACGCTCATGCAAGTGAAATAACCTATACCCATGCTTCAAGAATAGCTTGGGGCAAGTTCTTAGCCAACGAGAAAGACTATCCATCCTCCCGACTCGAGCAATATGAACCTAACGGCCATCTACACACATCCCTAAGCTACCGTAGGATTCACACCGGATTCACCAATTTTTTAGTAGAATAAAATGTATTTACGTAATTAGAAAAATATAAAACTATAAGCATACAAAAAAATTAAATCTACTCCAATTTCTACACGAGACGAGAGCACTTGACTAGGAGCACAGCAAGGTCAACATTTTACTAGATCTGTCTCACAATCCTATGTCAGCACCATAATTTTCCCAAATCATACAAAAGAAACGAATTTAACTCGCAGCACGCAAAATGCTAAGCACGCGCTCATGTGGGTGTAGTGGTGTGTAGTGCAATGAACTAATCAAAATAAAACTATAAAGTCTTCTAGTATGCACATGAGATGTGCACGTGCAAAAGGTAACAAAACTGGCTCTCCCCCAGACTTAAACTAAATGACACATCATATGATGGAGAAATTAAAATCATAAAGAGCTAAGGGAAGAGGTTACCCAATGCTCAGCTAATGAGCATACCAGAAGACGTGTGGAAACCTGAAGCAGGCCCGCCATACGAAGAATCACAACCCCGCCAATGCGATTTGCTATGAATACCTGCAGGGGTGAGCTTCGCAAAAACAAAAGAAAAATATACAAAAAGAAATGCTAAAACTAAAATAGACATGAAAATAAAAATGCAGGAAATGAAAGATAAGTACTGGGGTTATTGTCATCCCAGCACTACTTATTCGGCTACAAAAAGGTTCTAGCTAATGGGCCTGTGAAAAGAAAAATGCACAGGTAACTGTTCCAAAATCCGTTTCGGTAACGGGTACCGATACGGCGATAGAACAGTTACCCCTCTGCCTAAATAATCATACCTGCTCCTCGCAGGTAGAGGAAATAGGAAGTAGGATGAGGAGGAGGCCTATTCCTCACTCATCTTATCATAAAAAGTATCCTCGCCTAGTAAGGAATTATCAACCACAGGTGTGCAGGGTGTGATGGAAACGACAAGAACAGCAGGCTCATCATCATCCCAGCATACCCGTGGATACTCATCCTACACAGGCTCAGATAGAGAAGGGGGATCAAGAAATAAAGGAGACAACGAACTAAAATAATCAGAAAATAGGAGAGTGATCCCGGTGTCACTCTCAGCAGGATCCAAGCATAGATCGCTTTCGGTGTCATATGAGTCGTACCAAGGGGAATCTGAGAACTCGAGGTTAGTGGTGGTTAGAGGAACGACCTCATCCAATAAGGAGGTGCAAACCTCTGCATCAGAAAAAGGATATTCCTCATCCCACTGGGGTGCGTAAAAGTGTTCCAAAGATCCACCTTCTCCGTCCAAGATAGAGGAATCATCATCCCACTTCGGCACAACCTCGGGCACAGAATCATCCACAAATATGGCATCATCAACTGACTCAAAAAAAATGGAGTAGCACAATCCGGCAAAAATTGTGGAGGGGTAATGTTAACCCAGAAATCGGCGATCCTTCCCAAGGTGGCTAGCTGGCTAGTCGCGACACGTAGATTATCCCTTTCGATCGCGACAAGTCCCAACGTAGGCGGACAGTTTCCCTGTCCGCCTAGGTCTCCTAGCAACCGCGTGCCCTGCGGGATGGCGGGCTATTCCCATGGCTCACCCTTGCGGGACATGCGGTTAGGTCCGCTAATCGTGCAGTGCTTTCCCTTGCAGGAGTCGGCCAACAGCACCACCGGGAGCGACCTTCTAGTCAGCCCAAGGCGGCGGCGGTCTCCTGCCGCCGTCCGCCGAGGCCGCCCACCAGGGGCGGCCTCCCTACTGCCCGAGAGGCGGTGGCCTCCTACCGCCGTCCGTCGAGGCCGCCCGCCCGGGGCGGCCTCTTCCCGCCAGCCGGACGGACTCCTCCCGGAGTCCGCCCAGGCCGCCCGCTAGGGGGCGGCCCCGGCATCCGCCGGGCGGACTCCCCCCAGAGTCCGCCCAGGCCGCCCGCTAGGGGGCGGCCCCGGCATCCGCCGGGCGGACTCCTCCCGGAGTCCGCCCAGGCCGCCCGCTAGGGGGCGGCCCCGGCATCCGCCGGGCGGACTTCTCCCGGAGTCCGCCCAGGCCGCCCGCTAGGGGGCGGCCCCGGCATCCGCCGGGCAGACTCCTCCCGGAGTCCGCCCAGGCCGCCCGCTAGGGGGCGGCCCCGGCATCCGCCGGGCGGACTCCTCCCGGAGTCCGCCCAGGCCGCCCGCTAGGGGGCGGCCCCGGCTTCCGCCGGGAGGACTCCACCCGGAGTCCGCCCAGGCCGCCCGCTAGGGGGCAGCCCCGGCATCCGCCGGGCGGACTCCACCCGGAGTCCGCCCAGGACGCCCGCTCGGGGGCGGCCTCCGGCCTGCCGAGCGGACTCCACCCAGAGTCCGCCCAGGCCGCCTGCTATGGGGAGGCCTCCGGCCTGTCGGGCGGACTCCTCCCGGAGTCTGTCCAGGCCGCCCGCAAGGGGGTGGCCTCCGGTTCTCTCCAGGGCCTCCTGCAGCTTACTTCGCTCAGTAGTGGCGGACACAAATTCTCAGTCCGCGGAGTCCGCGCAGGTCGTCATGCTGATGTCACTAGGCCCCGCTTCTTCAAGAACTTCCCTGGGCCTATAAATACCCCCTGAAGCCTCTCATTCAGGGATCCTGGAGGCGGAGACAAGTCTTGCGAGCAGCCCCTGCGGACTGCGTTTTCCAGTCCGCGCAGTCCGTCATCACCCTTCCAGCAAGCCCTGCGGACTCAGATTTCCTGTCTGCGCAGTCCTCCACAGCTCTTCAGCAGCTTGCCAGCAGACTCTGCAGACTCAGTTTCCCAGTCCTCCAGCAGCTGGCAGATTCTTTTTCTTAGTTTCTTGCAGCTTCTCCTCTCTATTTTCTGGAACTTTCTTCTCCTTTAGCCGCCAGCTTATCCTTGTACCCCTTTAATGATTTTGTTGTGAAGGTGTACTTGTAAGCTTGTAATCTCTAGCTATTAATCAAAGGAAAGCCCGTCGCAGGAGTGGCATTTAGGCCGTGACGGGCGAAGTGTGTTTTTGCCGCTGCTAGCGGCCCCCTCTCCTCTCCTCTGCTCAGCAAGCCTTGCTCCTCTGCTCAGCAAGCCTTGCTCCTCTGCTCAGCAAGCCTTGCTCCTCTGCTCAGCAAGCCTTGCTCCTCTGCTCATCAAGCCTTGCTCCTCTGCTCAGCAAGCCTTACTCCTCTGCTCAGCAAGTCTTGCCCTCAGCTCAGCTCTCCTCGGCATCCAACCTGCAAGCGCAACCGTTCCGGTTACTGTCTGCTCGATCGCTCCTGGTCTCCCTCCTCTTCCTCTCTTGATCAACCCTCTCAGTTGATCAAGGCTCGTGAAGGATCAAGCGCATACCCAACTGCACCAAAAGCCCGGACTGTTGGAGAGGGCACTACTTAATTTCTTAAATAAGTAGCAAAGCGCCACGGGTCAAGTGAAGGAACGCCGGACCCAACAATCCCCCCCCCCCCCGGCGTCCAGCACAACCCGTCGGCTCAGAGGTGGAGTTACCACATGGCCCACGTGGCTCAGAGGTGGGGTTACCACATGGCCCACACGGCTCAGAGGTGGGGTTACCACATGGCCCACACGGCCAGGCCTACCAGGGTGTTGCCTGGCCCATACACGGACATAACGCACTTTGCTCGTTCTCTACCCGTTGAGATTACCGAAGAATCTCTAGCCGCATACAACTCTTTCATGGGTCCCTCGATCCATCTTTATGAGCTTCCCTTGAGTGATGACAATCACTCTGGTGTTAGCCAACAAAAAGAGGAGCAGTAACTTATGGACGCTCCTGTATGGGACGATGAGATTGTTCCAGTCGTCGACGGGGTGGCGTCAGCGAATGATTTTGTGATGGGGCAGACAAAATATGAAAGTAGCTTGCAAGTACCTGTGAAGAAACTTGCAGGAGCCTGCTAATCACTGCAAAGAGAAGAGTGAGCAGCAGAAATATTATAATGAACTAAACTGCAAATACCTGAGCGGAACTTGCAAGTGTTAACTATTGATGAGATAAGATGGATATGACCAAATAGCAGAGGAAATGCCTGATGAACTCTGCTGATAATTGAATGAAGATCAAACCAGAGTAGTGATCTTATTGCTATGTTAGAGATGACATCTTTAACATGAAGACCACATAGATAAGTCGAATGTTGACTGCTGATAAGACAGCATAGGTATGATCAGATCAGCAGAGAAGAAACTTGACGAATTCTGCCAATCTGGATAAAGATTAGACTGTAATGGTAGTTGTAGTAAGATATGATATCTTCAATATGGAGTCCAGATCAATAAGAAGAGTTTACACTCCGCTTGCATGGCTTGTTAATCAAGGAGAGCCAGATTCATTGATCAATATTTGATGTCATTAGCATTTGATAAGAGTAACGAATAACTTTGTGAATCATCATCTGATAGAGCTTAAGCAAGCGGTGATTAAAAGATAAGAGTAATGGAGCTTATATAAGTAAAGAGCTTGTAAGTCATCATCTGATAGAGATTATGCAGGAAGCGAATATAAGATGAGCATAAGCAAAGTGAATGCTTGCTAATCCTTTTGGTAGGTCGGATTTAACTTGTTCACTTGTGAAAAAGGCAATTGATAACAAAGAGGTCTATACTCGAAGATGACCAAGAAAGGTCATCACCAGTATAGCCCTACTTAAAGCGGACTAGCTATACTCCCTTGACAGAGCACAAAAGGGAGACATTCACAAAAAAATCCAAAGAAGGAAGCGGCAGATGCACTGCTCTCTTGCCTTGGGTATAAGCATCACTGATCAATGAGACTAGTTGCGCCAAGTGGCCTAAATCATTGCTTGTCTGTGGAAAGATCAGTGGGGTTGTGGATCCCGCAAAGGCACGGATTGAGCGTGTTGGAACACCCTATTACTATTTGGTTCAGGATCACTATGTCTTTAGGAAACCTGTTTTTGACCTCATTGTATAGATCTAAAGGTCAATTAGAATTGAGTCTAAGGGTTAGTAGTTAGGTTTGGAAGCTGCCCTCAAGACCAAGGTTTTTCAGTTTGGAGACTAAGTCATTTCGTCGAGCTCAGTACGACGAATTGTCGAACTCCTATCGACGATCGTTTAGCTCAACTTCGACGAATCTTCGAACTCCATTCGACGATCGCTGAGCTCAACTTCAACAAATCGTCGAACTCCATTCGACGATCTTCGAGCTCAATTCGACGATCTTGACTCCAGTTTGTTCCGCTATCTCTGAGCTCAGTTCGACGATAGTTGAGCTCAGATCGACGATCTCTGTTTCTGTATAAGTCCAAATCGCTGAGCTCAGTTCGACGATAGTAGAGCTCAGTTCGACGTTTTTCTGAAGGGTTCAACGACTTTCAAGATTCAAATTCAGAACAGTTGAGGAGTTATTCTCAGCAATTAATTCAAAATATTTTGTAGCCATTTTCATTTATTCTGGAGCAAGTTTCAAGGAATTATCAAAGAATGTTTCATTGGACTTTCCCCTAGAAGACAAAAGCAATTAAGGAAGTCATTTATGACAGGACAACGGCTATCTTAACAATGGATCATTTCTGTTCAAACAACAGGAGAATAAAAGATTAGATTTTTCAGAACTGAAAAAGAGAAGAACAAGGGATAGACACATATTCTACAATATTCATTCTCTGCAAATCTTCTTCTGCAATAACTCTCACAACCACAATCACACAAGAGAAAGAGAAAGAGTTGCAGACATTCTCTGTCTCAAAGAATTCATACAAGAACACCATCACTAAAAGAGATCAACCATCTGAAATCTTCAGATCTCTTTTGATTCAAGTGTTCAAGGCCATCATCATTCAAGACTCCAGACATCTCACATTTCAGCTGTTGCTGAAATCATCATTTGCTGGAGATCAATTTCTGAAGCCCTATCACCCTACTACAAAGCTTCATTTCCTGAACAACTACAGATCTCAGGGGGAGCTTTGACAACATCAATATCCACAGAGTCTTCTCACTGTGATTGAGAAAAGAATACTTCCATCACTCTCTCATCCCCACCTCTGTAAAGGATTTTTCAAACTCCCTTCAAAGGTTTGTGTTTGGTTTTTGAGCACCTTATCAAAAGCTCATTGGTGGCAAGACACCTTATCAAAAAATCTAGTTTGGTTTTTGAGCACCTTATCAAAAGCTCATTGGTGCCCAGGACACCTGATCAACTCATCCTGCAGTGGATTCCTACCTAGGGTGGTAGAAGAGTGGATGTACCCAAGTTTAGGGGAACCACTATAGCTCCTTGTGTCTTCTGGTTGCTTGTGTTTCTTTTATTTCTGGCTGTGGCTTGTGATTAGTTTCTTTTGTAGATTGTGATTATTCTGTGGTTAGATTTACTATTTGCTTCCATGTTCACACTATAATACAACAACTGTTGTAAAATGTTTTTAGCAAGCATCATACTCTATTCACCCCCCCCCCCCTCTAGAGTATATCAGATCTAACTCACACTTTCAGAGAGTACCATAGAGTGTTTGTCAATCACAGTTGTGAGATGATCGAAGAGAAAAGGCTACGCTTGGTCGCCATTGCTTGTCAAACAAAGATCATCGTAACTGTAATGTATCCTTAACGGAGCATAGCAGAGCTAACACATGGGGACTCCCTAGCACACACTCTATGTCGGATGCCGGCTAGGATCTGAAGTCTCGTATTCCTCCACATGAGATTTGGATATCCCCCACTACACATATGCGAAAACTCCCCACAATATGTGGTCATTGTGGCCTTACGCCGGAATCCAATCTCGAGGGGGCCTATAGCAAGACTCGGCGATATCTCATTGGTTTAGCGATCTCTTTGGGAAAGAGAAAATGGTGGAAGATGCATTACAAGAATGGAAATGTGTCAGTACAGGATCCCTGAAGTAAATTTTATTGAAGTGCAAGAAGGAACACGTAGAAGTGTTTTGTAAAGAAAATATTTAAAAGAGTAAGAGTAACCAGTAATTAATGTAAGGGACTTTGAAGACTCATGGATGTGATGGGTCACCCTTCTGGAGCAGATGTTGAAATTTGCACTGTTTCATCATTTCTTGCACTAATTGTCGAAATGCTCTGCAATCCTCTGTTGCATGACCACATTCTCTGTGATACTTACAGTATTGGTCAGACTTTTTGACTTTTCGATCTGCAGGCTGAAAAGTTCCCACACCGTTTGGTTCGCTCTTCATGATGAGAGTTGCCTCACCTAATGTACTATCAACTTTGGATTCTTTGCTTGAGAAGAGACGTTGACGACGTCAGAAATATCTTCCTTTCTTTTCTTGTAATTGAAGGCACTTTGGGGAGACTTTGGAGGTTGTCCGGTAGGGAGAAAACTTCTGAGCCTCTCTTCCTCTCAGTGGGAAGTTCAGGCAACTTTATTGGGTGATTGGAGGTGCACGCGGTGGTTTGAGGACTGAGTTTGCAGAGACTCTCCCTTGGTTAAATAACTGAAAATTGCAAAGGGATTGCGACCTGCCTGGATGTAAAACTTGCCAGATGTGCATAAGGATCAACTGGCAGAAAAATTGTCAGACTAAAATGTGAATTCCCCACTGCTGGATTGACTGCAACAACTGGGGTTGCTGTAGGTTGAGAGTCTAGTCGCTAAATTATAGTGGCTATGGTTTCATTGATTGGTGCTATCTGTAGGGAAGTTTCCCGATGTGTCAGCAAGAGGGCTTCCCAAAGAGCGTCTTCACTGGTATGAGGAATGTCTTGAGGAAGTTGGCGGTCTGACATGAGTAACTGTTGATTTTCACCGTCTGTTCGGATCTAAAGGTTGCATGTTAACTGTTGATACGCGAAAACGGCACCACCTAGTTAACACGGAGGAATGTTCGGTCTCACGGGCAAGGTTAAGAAGAGGATGAAGGTTGCGGGGTTGAGGAGGAGAAGAGGAAGATTCTGAGTGCTCGAGAGTGGAGCAAGCGCTTATCTGATGGTTGCGGGGATAGAGGAGAGGTTTGCTGAGAGCAGCCGGGAAGGCTGATGATCATCGGAGGAGGATGATGATCAACAAAGAAGGTTGATGATTAGCGAAGGTGCTTGATGATCAGCGGAGGAGGCTGATGATCAACAGAGAAGGTTGGTGATCAGCGGAGGTGCTTGATGATCAACAGAGGAGGTTGATCAGGAGCTGTCGAGCAGATGGTTACTTTGACGGTTGTGCTTGCAGGTTGACGCCGAGAGAACTGAGCTGAGCTAAGAAGAAGGGAGTGGATCACTGATAGCGGCAATAGCAGTCTTCACCCGTCGCGGTTTAAATGCCACTCTTGTGTCGGACTTTCCTTTGATTAATATTGAGTTATTACAGCTTGTTATTACTCCTTTACAAGAAAGCAAATAAAGGGGTACAAAGGTGAAGCTGGCGGCTAAGGAAGGAGTGCCAGGACAGGCCGCGCGGACTGGAGAGCTAGGTCAGCAGACCGCATGACTAAGAGCAGAGGGGAGGCCGCGCGGTCTGGCAACTAAAGACGGCACGCTGCATGTGGTTAGAAGAAGAAGGACAGCGGACTGCGAAAAGGAGTCTGCAGGGGTTGAAGAGTTGTACTTGTTGTGGGCTGTCTTCGAGCGTGAGCACCTTGGCGATGTTGTCCCCCCCCCCAAATGAGAGGCATGGGGGCCTATTTATAGGACCGAGGAGGTAACGGCTTGTGGTGACGTTACCCCCGGTGAGACGGTAACTTGAGCGAGAAGAGGAAGGAGTCCACCGACTCCGCAACAGGCCGTGCGGATAGGGGCTTGCTTCTGAAACTGGTCCTGCTGATGGCAGACTGGGAAGAGTCTGCCCAGACTAAGCTGATCGAGGCCGCGCCAAGATTTTGCGGGCTGAAGAACTATTTGCCTACTGCTGGGAAGCGGGAGATTGGAGCTATGTGGCGCACTGCACGGAGTCCGCAGAATCTGCACGAGGCTGCGCGGCCTGGGATTGCCTTCTGGAGGTTCTGCTGCCTGGCAGGCTGGGAGGAGTCTGCCACTACTATGAGAGCCCGCGCCAAAGCTGTGTGGGTTGAGGAGGTTGACCCTATTGCCGGAGAAAAGCGGGTGCTGGAGATGAGGAATGGAAGGCTGTATAGCGAATCCACTGAGTTCGCGGAGTCCGTGCCTGCTGACAAGTTAGAGTCCGCCTATGCCTTTGGACGAAGATAAGGCCTGCTGAGATTCATCAATGTAAGCGGACTGGAAGGCTTGACTGCACTTCGAGTCCGCCCAGGTCACGAGGAACTGGATGTTGCTGATCTTTGCGGGTAGCCGGCTGGATCGTCTGCACTCCTTGTGCGGACTGAAGATGCTGGATGTCAATGCTACTGGAGTCTGCCACTGTTGAACGGAACTTGTGGCACTCGCTGGGTGAAAAGGGATGGTCGACTTGTCGAACTAATGAGGCAGGTCGCGCATGTTGGCGGGGTGGAAACGGAGGTAGCTGGATGGCGGCCTGGGGGTAGGTCGCCACTTTTGCTTTGGTGATTTGGGCGGTCTGGGCGGATAGACATCTTGAGTCCATCAAAGGGGGCTCCTGTTTAGAAACCTGCAGTTTAGCTGACAAGGTGCGCGGCCTGCAGGGGCGGACTGCAGAAGCAGTCCGCGGCACCTGCCAACCAAGGAATATGGCACAGCCTTGGCGGTTAGACCGCTGAGAACACCCAAGCTGTGCGGCCTGAGCGGATAGACAAACCTGTCTGCCCAGCCTAAGACATCGCGACCTCCAGGAGGAACCTGGAGCAGGCCGCGACTAGCGAGCTGGCTGCCTTGGGAAGGATCGCTGATTTCAGGGTTAACAGTTCCGACTATCAAACTTTGAATTCCGGCTTTTCTACTGCCAAGTTCTTCTTGTCCTACACCCGTTTTAAATCTTTCTCCAACGCACGGGCTATATCTACCAATGCTTGGAAGCCTTGGTTCACCGAACTCGGGAGTGCCAACCTCAGCTCATCAGGCAGTCACTCATAAAATCGATTTGCCTTTCGCGCTTCCTCATTGAAGGTAGACCCCGAATAGCACCCAGCCGAGTAAACTCATGCACATATGTATAAATATCACTCTCACCCTACACTAGACGTTGAAACTCATTATCCATAGCAATACTCTGCGACATGGGCAAATACTTGGCCAGAAACAATCGTGAGAATTCTTCGATCGATATCTCTTCCAATCCTCGACCTACCAAGTAGTGCAGTTCCACTTCTTCCCACCAAAGCCTTGCATCGCCTTCCAATAGAAAGGTGGATAAAGTCACTTTCTGCGCCTCCGCAGTCCGGATTGCTGCTAAGATTCTCTTCACTCTTGCAAGCCAATCTTCTGCCTGCGTTGGGGAACCCGTTCCGCCAAACGTAGGTAGATGAAACTCCATAAAATGCTTAAATTTCTCATCCGCTGCTTGCTCATCCACCACAGCTTCCACACGCTCTTGCCTTGCACCAGGCCGTACCGGCAACCCTGCAGGCCTTGCCTTCCCAGTAGGTTGTGCTTATAACACTGCACGCACTGTCTCAGTCACAGCATATATGGTCTCCGCCGAGGGAGGTGTAGGCGCTTCAACCGGTGTCGCACTATCATCTGAACATTGGAGCTCAGACTGCGCAGCACCACTCCTCAACACCTATCAATGTACAAAGCACCAGTTACGTCCAGTCCATAACAACAAACATATATTGAATACACGCTCACGCTCCTCACATGCATGTATGACATTCCTAGTGGACATTCTTGAGTTCAATTATGTTCTCCCTCCCAACACTCTCAAACCTGGCTCTGATACCACTTTGTAACGCCTCCATTCATCATATGGAATATAACGATGGATCCGGCCGGGGCCCCACGCCATATTTCACAGACAAGCGGTGGAATTACGTATGAATATCAAATCGTGTTCTACTCGTATCCTAACTCAGAGCATTCTAGCGCAGCATTTTAGGTTGTAAGAACTCAACCACATGAATGTCTACTAAATATATAAACTCCACATTTATATATAAACAAGGAATATATACAACACACACATGCTCATGGCCTTAAGTCCTTCGAAGATTCTCTTTACAAATATACAGCTTCATACATCGACACGCAGGCCAGCCACACATCAAATCCAAGAATTCTTCGCATGGCCTTCAAGGGCCTTTAAACAACAAGACTTCATTCCACTTAATTCAATCCAACTCATCAGCACCTACAATTAGACATCCACCCCAAGAGCGGTAAACAAAGAAACGGTTAGCATTAGCTGACCAATTATAATGACCCTACCCCTTACCCGTGGCAGTTGTTCCTTCCCCGTATGCATCGCAACTATATCACAATAAGCATTACACAATCTCACAAGCACCCATTTCCACCAGACGCTCCGTGCACTCAGTGCACATTACGGTGGGTCGGACTCCTTAGCACCACCACCGAGCAGAGGTTTTTAATATGTTGGATGGCCTATCCTAGTCCACTAATACGCATACTAGCGACAGTCAGTCCATCCCACTCAGAGGTACTAACCTCATGGAAAATTCGAGCATTTAGATCGACCCACCATCGTGGTGCAGTAAGTCGAGCCACCAATCGACCTCCCAATAGCACTGAGATCTCCCACAAGCATTCCGTTCGACCCACTATTATGGTGCAGCAAGTCTTACCACCAATCGATCTCCCACAAGCATTCAGATCGACCCACCACTGTAGCGCAGCAAGCCTTGCCACCAATCGACCTCCCACAACACAGCTCTCGCAGAGCTACTTTCCAATCCATATAGTTCAACATACCCAATCCAGGGTTCATACAAGCTTTTCAAGGATTCACAATGCACACACATCCCTACAACCCATGGAGTCTTCTCCGGTTCACACATAACCATCATCAATCCAAATGAACCATATGAATGGGCTTCACATAGCATGCCTATGCCGTACTACACACACTTCCGGCTCTAGATACAGACTCAACTGAGGAATCACTTACGCTTTCCACCTCTTGGTGGAGGATTCCATGCAGATGCATAAAGAAAGGACTTCGATTGTCCAAGAAGGAGATCATTACCCTTGACAATCGCTTTGGAGCCATGAACTAGCCATATAGAAACCACCGCCATGGCTTTGCCTCCATAAATCTGAACTCAGATCTCGATTCTGCACTCTGTAGTTCTTTCGACAGCCTTCTCCCTTCTCCTTCTTCCTCCCTTGCTCTCCTCTCTCCCTAGGTCTTAGAAAGAGAATGGCTAAAGATGGAAATGAAGGTTATCTTCTTCTCTCAGCCTTTTAATGAGCAGGGAAATGCTTGGGCCCTTGGATCCAGAAAGAAGGGAATGAATGGTCTTGATTTGCCCAGACGTATGTTGAACACAGCTTGACACGCCCTGTGATACGCCCGTGTCACAGGTCGTGTCCCTTAAGCGGCACACAACCGACTTAAATCCAGAATAGTACACCGCCATGTGACACGCCCGTATCACATACTACACGCGTGTGTCATATCATACACGCCCGTGTCTTGGAGATGTGTACCTCAAACAGCACACCACCAACTCAACCTGAGCGGGATACGGCCTGTGACACGCCCGTATCGCAGGCCGTGTGTCCCAAGACACACCCGTGTCCATTAACACACGCATCCCCTGCTGATCCCGAGAAGAACACGGCTCTTTGACACGGGCATATCACACGCCATGTCTCAACTCAATTGGCCGCTCGACGATCATCGAGCGTAGTTCGTCGACCAGAGGGGGACACGCCGACTGACACGCCCGTGTCGCAGGGCATGTTCACTCTCCAGAACTTTCTCTAGTGCATTTCGTCGAGCACTCGAGATGTTGCTCAACCCGAGCACGACACGCCCTGGGACACGCCCGTGTCCCAGGCCGTGTCACCCAATCTGAACCCAAATCTGGGTTTTGGGGTGTTATATCCTCCTCCAGTTCCTTCTACATCTACAACTGCTCCTCTTGCTGCACTGATCTTATGGGTATGTTTGTACAACTACTCCAAGAACAAAGAAAATATTTTGATGATTCATTCAAAGCTGTCACTGAGAAAGTCACTGCTCTTGAGAAAGAGATGAGCAGAGGCTTTGTTGAGATTCAGCATAATACTGATCAATTAAGACAGTTATTCCAGATAGGTGGCAAAGCTCTGGACCGCACTATCACTAGTGTTGATCTTGTCATGGAGCAAGGTGTCACTCTTTCCAACAACCAGATTGAGTTAGATAAGAGAGCACAAGAACATAAAATCAAGATCTGTGAAGAGCTAGGTACATTCAAAGGTGATGTTATTAATACTCTGACTGTAGAAGTCAGAAAGGGGAGAGCTTAGTAAAAGAATATCTAGAGAAATCAGATGCAATCAAGCAGACTCTCTGGGAAGAGAAGCTAAAAGAGATTCATGATGATGTGCTAGGCTAGATTCAAAGTGTGAAGTTTCAAACTTATGATACAGCAGTCTGGATGCATAATCAGATACTCCCTGACTTTTTTGCTGATCCAAATGTCATTCCTCATAATTTGAATCCCTTGGCTCCAGCTCTAGTTATTCAACCTTCCTTCTCTCCAAGACCTGAAGGCTTTGAAGGTCCTCCTCCAAGTCTTATGCTCAGGTTTGAGAGGCTAACCCAGCAGACATATTCCTCCATGCTCCTCCTGAAATTCATATTCCAAAGAAAAGAAGATATGGTGATGGAGCCTATGCAAGCAGATCAATTCCAGTTCCAGATACAAAAAAGAGGAAAGCTCCAAAGTTTGCAGAAATATGGTCCCCAACTTCAAAGTCACTCATTTTGGATACTCTCAAGCTTGTCATGGATTTCAATGAAAATAGTAATGATCATTACAGCACCCAAGAATGGGACTTGTATGAGAAGTCTAAGACAAAGAGAAGGCTATATGATAGAGAATATGGAAGAAACAACCCTGCTGCTCCTCCAAAGCCTCCAAAGTACTATCCTAAGCCTTACAGTTACCAAAGAAGACAGCAAGAGAAGAAGGACAAACAGCAACATCAAGTTTAAGCATAGAGAGGTTATGAGAGTGGGGATATGATCTGTGTAGAAATGACTTTTTAGACAGTCTTATATATATAATTCTTAATTTTTATCATCTACTCTTTGATTTTAATCTTAATGCTTGTTATACTGCTTTCTCTATTGCATATCTAGTTCTTTATATGTCTATATAATTCACCTTAGTATAAAGGATTCTGACTTCTACAAATAGGGGGAGATTGTTGGGTATTCTATCCATAATAACCCAAATTTGGTGAAGTCACCCTTGAACTAAGATGAATTAAGTTGTATTTGATGTCTTGTTTAAGTTATGTTTTTGCAGGACTATATTGCCAAGTGTAGACCAATGTCAGTCTACAATGGGTCACCAAATATAAGACCATACAATGTAATCCCTCATTATGTGATCCATAGTGTTGACTTATGTGTAGCCTCTCTATTGGGATACACTTCATGTTTCAAGCACTTGGATTGATTGGATAAAGAAGTGATGCTGAGTTCATTGAAGAAGAGAAAATTCTGTTGAATACTTAGTTAATACTCTAGTAAATCTATCTGTACTCAAGTAAGGGAAATGGCTCTCGAGTAGTCTGAATATAGCTCTCGAGTAGCCAAGTCCATTACTCGAGTAAACCCTCTCTTATTCTTGAGTTAACAGATTTTCCTCTCAGAAAATTTTCTAAGTCATTTACTGAGTAGTCATGTTAACCACTCGAGTAGATAAGTCTTTTATCTCGAGTTACAGAAGACTGATTCTCGTGTTGTTTTACCCCACTCGAGTGGTCTAGCTCTAATACTCGAGTGATAAGATTTTTATCTCTCAGAATTTTTCTAAGACCTATACTCGTGTAGTAATATTCAAATACTCGAGTAGTTAATCTCCTCTTGAGTAGCCCAGTTCCAGTACTCGAGTAGCCCGTATTCTTCTCTCAGAAAAATCTGCTAATCTTTGACTCGGGTAATCCTTCTACCTCTCGAGTAATCATATTAGAACTCGAGTAAGTCTTTGTGTACTCGAGTGATTACTCATTCTATTCTGAATTTTGTCAAATTCTTCTACTCGAGTAGTCTCCTTCTATTCTCTCGAGTAATCTTATTAGTACTCGAGTAGGTAATCTTTTACTCGAGTAAGTTAGTCAGATTTTTCTAGAAATTCGCTAAGTCCAAAATCGATGGGAATTTCAAATGGCTTGACGTGATTGGTCCATGTGTACGTCATTAATGCTAATTATGATCGTTATGGAGATCTTATATAAGGTATTGTCAAAATAAACTAACCTTAACAAGCTGCCAAGTATTATTCTAAGAAATCTGAATCAAGTTTTCTCTTTCTAAAAACAGAAGCTGTCGACCTTCATCGTGCATATCGGCTAGGGTTTTTGATTCAAGAAGATTTAGATCAAAGTCGACTTACAGATCGAGATCGTTTTTCAACTCATCATCATCTCTCAGATCGTGTGAGTCAAAGGAATTTCAGATCCATATCTTGTCGAGTTTCTTCTTCAGCATATTCTGATAAAGCCGAAAAGATCAAGAAAGAAGACCTATGCCGACAGATTCCAGATCTGAGAAATTTACTATTTGCATTTTCATATATTCTCAATTTAATTCTTGTAGGAGATTTCTCTCCGAGTGTAGGAGCTTTTGTCTCCGAGTTGTAGGAAGTTTTTATCTTCCGAGTGTAGATCCGTGTTGTGGATCGAGATTGTAGGAACTTTGTTCCGAGGCGTAGGATTGGTTTTCAATCCGAGATAGTGGAGTAGCCGAGTCTAGTGCTTTGCTAGATCGGTGAGGGAAAGTGGATGTACCCAAGGTTGGGGAACCACTATAAATCTTTTGTCGCCTGTGATTGCTTGGTTGATTATTGTGTGCATAGTTCACTAAATTTTTATTCCGCAAAAAGACGCACAACTCACTTATTCACCCCCCTCTAGGTGATTTAGGTAGACAACTGAACACTTTCAATCTATTTCTTTTCTTGTTGCACCCTGTTCGTGCGGTTTCTTCTTCCCTTTTGTGGGCATCCTCTCTGCCCTCCTTTTTAACTACACCCACTCTCTAGTCGCCGCGACCTATTCCTAAGTTGTCGCAACCTGTTCTCCTTTGCGTGTCCCATCTCTTCTTTTTCTCTGCGACCTATTTTCGTGGTTGCTCTACCTCTTCTCTCCCCGCGATCTCCCTTTATTCACGTGGCCAGTTTTTGCTCGTGCGGTCTCTGCTCTGTTCGCATGACTTGTTTGCCTTTCTCGCAAACTCCTCCCAGTTTGCGTGGTCTTCTCTCTCTCTCCTATTCGTGTGGCCTTCTCTCTAGCCATGCGACCTCTTTCCCTCTACTTTGCTCTACTTCTTGGTTGAGGCCTTCCTAGCCGCACGTCCTACTTGTTGGCCGCCCGGCTTGGTGTTTCTACCCTTGTCATCGTGACCTTCTTTCTCTCTGCTTCCTACTATTCCCACGCGGTCTCCTGTTTGATCGCACGGTCTTTCTTCTATGGCCTCCACCTCCTCCACGCAGTTCGCCTCGGTGGTTACATCTTCCGGTAGTGCCCACGTTGTTACTCACGGCAGACGGTTGATCGACTCTGGTGCTACTGATCATATGACAGGCAATCCTTAGTGTTTTTCTCTTCTAGAAACACATGATCGGTTGCCCCGGTCTTTGTTGCGGACGGCTCTTCCTCACCGGTCAATGGGATGGGAGTGGTTCAAGTCACTCCGTCTCTTCGCCTGTCAGATACCCTCTATGTGCCCAAGTTCCCTTGCAATTTATTATCGGTTACTTCTCTATGCAAGCAACTCCGGTGCTTCATCACATTCACTCCTACTTCTTGTTCTTTTCACGATCCGGACTCCCAACGGACGATTGCTACTTGAACTGAGAGTGGCGGCCTCTACTTCCTCGACAATGTTTCTGATCTATCCGTCTTCTCCTCCTCCTCTACAGATCTTCTCCAATGGCATCTTTGCCTTCGTCATGCTCCTCCCCGGGTTCTTCTCCAGCTTCTGTCCCACCTCCCTCTGCATCATCCACCTCTCAACTGTGATGCATGTCAGCTTGGCAAGCATCACCGCTCCTCCTTCCCACCAACGCAAAGTCGTGGCTCTTCTTGTCAGTTTGACCTCGTTCACTCTGACGTATGGGGGCCTGCTCCTACCCTCACTATCAGTCGGGGTAGTTCAGATTTTGACACATTTATTGATGATTTCTCTAGGTGTACATGGGTGTATCTTCTCAAGGATCGCTCTGAACTGTTCTCTGTCTGGACATCATTTTATTATATGATTAAGACTTAGTTTGATACATCTATTAAACTCTTTCATTTTGACAATGCTAAGGAATATCTTAGCCATGATTTCTCTTCTTTCTGTATGCAATATGGTGTTATTCATCAAACTAGCTGTGTCTACACCTCACAGCAAAATGGGGTGGCGGAACGCAAAAACCGTCACCTCCTCGATGTTGCTCGCACTCTGATGACACAGATGCACGTTACTCGCTCCTATTAGGGCTATGCTATCCTCCTCTCTTTCTATCTCATCAATCGTATTACCTCCACAGTTCTTTACGGTGCCACCCCATTCTCCATTCTTTATCCGAACAAGAATCTATTTCCTCTTACTCTACGCATCTTTGGGTGCACAGCCTTTGTGCACTCTTCCGCTGCCACCGATGAGAAACTCTCCCCACGGGCCACTAAATGTTTCATTATGGGATACTCTATCACTCAGAAAGGTTATTGTTGTTTTGACCCCGTTACCCGCAAGCAGTTCGTCTATGTGGATGTCACCTTATTTGAAAATGCTTCTTACTTCTCTCCCACCTCCGCCTCTTATCCAGATGATCCTACTTCTCATACCAACCCATTCGTTCCCTCTCCACCTACTGACGTTTTGCAACCTTCACCATCTCCACCCTCTCCTCCTCCTTGTCCACTTTCCGCGATATCTCTCTCCTCTACGTAGCCATCTCTCTCTACTCCCGGGCCTGCTCTCTCCACCACGGATGATCCGGATATTGAGGAACCCACTAACCTAAATCTCCCCATTGCTCTTCTCAAGGGGGTTCGGGCATATACCCAACACTCGCTTGCTACTGTTGTTTCCTGTTGGAAAACCCTATTACTGATTTTGGCAAGGATCACTATGTCCTTAGGAAAATTATTTTGACTATGTCTAAGGGTTAGAATTTAGGCTTAAAAGCTGTCCCCAAGACCCTCAGATCAGATATTCAAATTCAGGAGACTAAGTCATTTTCGTCAAGCTCAGGTCGACGGTAGTTGAGCTCAGGTCGACGATTTTCTGGAGAGATCGACGATTCTCAAGATTCAAATTCAGACAGTTATGGAATTCTATCTTATTTATTCCCAGCATTTATTTCAAGGATCTTGTAGCCGTTTCAATTAATCTGGAGCAAGTTTCAAGGGAGATTTAAAGGAATGTTTTCTAGGACTTTCCTCCAGAGACAAAATTCATTTAAGGAAGTCATTAATGAGTGCCTAACGGCTATCTTGGAGACAGAGAATCAATTCATTCTTTTCAGATCTAAGGAATAAAAGAGGATTTTATTCTGCTAGTCCTAACAGTTACACACAGAAAGATAACAGTCACAGACAGACACACAAACAGAATTCATTCAGAACACACACCACTGAAGAAGATCAACATACAAAAAAGAAGATTTTCTAGATCTCTTTTGACTCAAGTGTTTAGAGGCTTCATCCATCAAGACTCCAGACACTACACATTTTAGCAACTGTTGGAATCATCCTTTGCTGAAGATCTCATCTACTGAAGGCCTATCACCCTAGTGCAAAGCTTCTTTTCCTGAACAACTTCCAGATCTCAGGGGCAGCTTTGACAACATCATCCACTAGTCTTCTCTCTGATTGTTGACAGAGAAGAACATCTCACCTCTTTCTTTTTCTACTGTAAAAGGGTTTCTCAAAACTTCCTTCAAAAGTTTTGTGCTGGTTTCTGAGACCTTGTCAAAACTCAGTGGTGGCAAGACACTTGATCAAAAAATCTAGTTTGGTTTTTGAGCACCTTATCAAAAGCTCATTGGTGCCCAGGACACCTGATCAACTCATCCTGCAGTGGATTCCTACCTAGGGTGGTAGAAGAGTGGATGTACCCAGATTGATTGGGGAACCACTATAGCTCCTTGTGTCTTCTGGTTGCTATATTTTGTTTGTTGTGTGCTGTGTGCTGTGTTTTTATTTCTTGCTTTCATAATTTTTATTTACTACAAACACCTTACACATATATTTAAATTAAGTCTTCCACTGCAAAATAATTTTTAACTTGAAAATTATTTTAATATACTTTATTCACCCCCCCCCCCTAGAGTTAAGGTAGATCTTACCCCCACTTTCAATTATTATCAAAGCCAGGTTGGTTGTTATTCAACTAAATCTTCATCAGATTAGTTGTTCCTACAGGCTAACACCTGAACCAAAAGATCTCTGATAAGATCAATCTTTTATAGAGGGTTTTTATTTTTATTATTTGTATTATATTTATCTTTATATAAAACCATGACACAGAACAAAGATTATGCTAGCACCAGACCTCCACTGTGCAATCTATCTAAGTTTGTACTTCGGAAGGCAAGGATAAGATTGTACATGAATTCTATTGTTTAAGATATATTTAATTCTGTTTTTACAGTGTGTCCAAGACCCCCAGTAAATACAAGTACAAGTGTTGTTCCACCTCCTTCAGGAACAGATGCAGAAATCAAAAAATGGAAAGTTGCAGATGCCAAAGCAATAAACATTTTGGCACAAACCATGTCTGATGAAATATTTCAAAAAGTAGCTGGATGCAACTCAGCAAAAGAGATATGGGACAAACTATCTGAAATAGTGTCAGGATCTACAGATGAAAGGAAAGATAGAAGATCCCATCTCATAACTCAATATGAGAACTTCAAGAAAGGAGAAACTGAGTCAGTTGCTGATATGTATAACAGACTCAGTCTTATAGTCAATGAACTGAAAACCTTGGACAAGGAGATATCATTGACTGAACTCACTGACAAAATCCTAATGTGCTTCCTCGGCACTTGGAACTCAAGGATCTGGCCAATCAAGGATGCCAGAGGCCTAAATGAGATCACCACTGAGGCTCTTTTGGGCAAGCTCAAGTCTTATGAGTTGCTCATCAAGAACAGAGAAGAAGAGAAGAGGCTGCTTCACCAGCAATCAGAAAAGAGAAATCACTAACATTCAAAGCTATTGAAGATCAGCCTGAATACAAGGTCACAGGCAATGAAGAGCTGCTAAGCTTACTGGCCAAAAGGTTTTATAAAATGGCCAGGAAGGACTTTAGGAAAAAGTCATTCAGAGGGCATGAAAAGCCAAGGTATGATAAGTCCAATAACAAAGAAATTATTTATTTTGGATGCAAGAAACCAGGCCACATTGTGCCTGACTGTCCAGAAAATCAGTATAAGAACAAGAAGGATAGGAAAGAAAGGAGAAGAGACAAAGACTTCAGGAAAAACAGCAATGACAAACCCTCCTCCGACAAGAAAAAACATACCAGGAAGGGGTTTGTAGCTAAAACCTGGAGTCAAACAGAAGAAGAATCAGAAGCTCCTGAAAGTGCAGGTTAGATCTGATATACTCTAGAGTGGGGTGAATAGAGTATGGTGCTTACTAAAAACTTTTTACAACTATGGTTGTATACCTAAGTGAACAGGGAAGCAAATAAAATAAAGCAAGCACAACAACTATCTAATTACAAAGCAATCACAGAGCACAGCCAGAAAACAGAAGAGAAGAGCAACCAGAAGGCACAAGGAGCTATAGTGGTTCCCCAATCAATCTGGGTACATCCACTCTTCTACCACCCTAGGTAGGAATCCACTGCATGATGAGTTGATCAGGTGTCCTGGGCACCAATGAGCTTTTGATAAGGTGCTCAAAAACCAAACTAGATTTTTTGATCAGGTGTCTTGCCACCACTGAGTTTTGATAAGATCTCAAAAACCAACACAAACTTTTGAAGGGAGTTTGATGAACCCTTTACAGCAAAGAGAGAGAGAGGTGACATGATCTTCTCTGTCAACAATCAGAGAGAAGATAGTGGATGTTGTCAAAGCTCCCCCTGAGATCTTGAGTTGTTGAGGAAGTGAAGCTTTGCAGTAGGGTGATAGGCCTTCAGAAAATTTGATCTCCAACAAAAGATGATTCCAGCAGCAGTTGAAATGTGTGGTGTCTGGAGTCTTGAATGATAATGGCCTTTGAACACTGGAATCAAGAGGGATCTAGAAATTTCAGTATATTGATCTCCTTCAGTGATGTGTGTTATTGTATGAATTCTATGACTATGAATATCTGCCACTTTTTCTTCTCTTTTCCTTGTTGTTGTTGTGTACTGTTTCATCAACCAGCAGAATGAAAATCATCTTTTATTCCTTAGATCTGAATAGAATAATTCTCTGTCCAAGATAGCTGTTAGCCTGTCATAAATGACTTCCTTAACTGCATTTTGTCTTCTGGAGACAAGTCCAATAAAACATTCCTTTAAAATTCCCTTGAAAATTACTCCAGATTAATTGAAACGGCTACAAGATCCTTGAAATAAATGTTGGGAATAATTCCATAACTGTCTGAATTTGAATCTTGAAAAACGTCGATCTCTCCAAAAAAACGTCGACCTGAGCTCCACTATCGTTAAACTGAGCTCAGCGACTGGACTTAGACTGAAGCAGAAAGCATCGATCTGAGCTCAACTATCGTCGAACTGAGCTCAGAGATAGGGAAACAAACTAGAGATAGGAACGTCGATCTGAGCTTGAAGATCGTCGAATGGAGTTCGACAACTCGTTGAAGTGAGCTCCGAGATCGTCAAATGGAGTTCGACGATTCGTCGAAGTGAGCTCAGAGATCGTCGAATAGAGTTCGACGATTCGTCGACCTGAGCTCGACGAAATGATTTAGTCTCCTGAACTGAAATATCTGGTTCTTGAGGGTCTTGAGGGCAGCTTTCAAACCTAAATACTAACCCTTAGACTCAATCTAATTGACCTTTAGATCTATATAAGGAGTTCAAAACAAATTTCCTAAAGGACACAGTGATCCTTGCCCAAATCAGTAATAGGGTGTTCCAACAGCTTCATCCAGCTCAAGTGATGATGAAGATGATGTTGAAGAAAAGGAGTTCTCCATGATGGCTATCAATGCCTCTCAACACAATACTGATGCAGAACAAGAGTCAGAGTCTGAATCAAAAACTCAATCTGAAGAGAATCAGGTAATAAACTCATTTGATTTTAATTCAGGGGACTTCAAATGTGAATTTAAGGCACTTTGTTTAGATCTATTAAAATCTGAGAAAGAAATTATTTCTCTCAGAAATCAACTGTCTAAACAAAGCACCTTAAAATCAGATAACTGCAAACTCTCTGAGGAGTTGGAATGTTGTAGTGAGGAGAGAGCCTCACTGAAAAGTGAACTATCAGAGGCCAAGAAGTTTGAAGAATCCCTCAATGGGAGAAGTATCAAACTAATGGACAAATCAAGCACAGTGAACTCAAGATTCAATAGTACACTAGGCTTGGGTGCTTCATCCAGCCAACCTATAGTATTAACAACCCCAATCAAGTTTATCTCAGATAAAGGTAAGGTAGTTGTAGAGGTGGCTAGAAAGAATTCTGATTTACCTAAGAAAACAAAAGTTCAATAGAAAACGTCGAACGGAGCTCGACGATCGTCGAATGGAGCTCAGAGTTTTGAAAAATCTTTCAAAGGTAAATCAAACTTCAATCCTAGAGGTCATACATCTCAGAGGATTAACCCTTATACTGAATGGATAATACCTCCTAGGAGATATCATCCTGAAGGCTATAAGAGTCAACCAGGGATGTCTTTTATTTCAGAATTTAAAGGTTATCAACCTAGGCCCAAGGTAAACTGGGTCAAAAATAAATAAATTATTTTATGTACAGGTGAAGACCTATCCAACATCAAACCAGCAATGGTATCTGGATAGTGGGTGCTCAAAGCACATGATAGGAAACAAGGAGAATTTCACATCCTTCAAAGAAAAACTTGGACCCAAAGTAATATTTGGTGATTCAAACTTTGGACTAACAAAAGGATATGGTGCAGTCCAGGTTGGCTCAGTCACATTTAAGAAAGTAGCTTATGTGGAAGGACTGAAGCACAACTTAATCAGCATCAGTCAACTGTGTGATGAAGGCTACCAAGTGACTTTCAACAAATCCTCATGCAAAATCAAATCAGAGGACAACACAACTGTGTTGACAGGTAAAAGGAAAGGTAACATTTATCTTGTAGATTTTCTTACTAAGGTAGATATATGCTTGTTCAATTCCATTTGTAGATCTAATGAACTATGGCATAAAAGACTAGGACATATAAACCTTAGAACTATTGCTAGGCTATCCTAGGACAACCTTGTTAGAGGACTACCTTCTGGCCCCTACAAGAATGAAGGACTTTATAGGGCTTGTCAATTAGGCAAGCAAACCAAAAATAGCTTCAAGTCACTTAATAAGAGTGATTCACCTAGGATTTTGTATCTGTTACACATGGATCTCTTTGGACCCATTACAGTACAAAGCTTAGGAGGGAAATCTTATACTTTAGTAGTTGTAGATGACTTCTCTAGATTCACATGCGTGTTCTTTCTGAGGAAGAAGCCTGATAACTTTAAGTGTTTGACAGAGTTTCTCAAATGCATACAGAGTGAGTTCAATACTCACATTGCCCTGATCAGAAGTGATCATGGGACAGAGTTTGATTCTCTTCTTATGCAAGAGTTCTGTCAGAGTGAAGGGATCAGGCACACTTTCTCAGCTCCCAGAACTCCTCAACAAAATGGGGTAGCTGAAAGGAAAAAATAGAACCTTTATTGAATCTGCTACTACATTGTTGTCAGATGCTCACCTTCCTCTATTCTTTTGGGCAGAGGCAGTGAACACCTCCAACTATGTGTTGAATAGAAGTTTGATACATAAGCTGAAGGGCAAGACTCCCTATGAATTACTCAAAAGGAAGAAACCTAAAGTATATTATTTTAAAATTTTTGGTTGCATTTGTTACATTCACAATAATGACAAGAAATACATAGCAAAATTTCAAGCTAAAGCTGATGAAGGAGTGTTTCTGGGATACTCCATGATCAGTAAAGCTTATAGGGTGTATAACAAATCTACTCTTAAAATTGAAGAATCTGTTCATGTATCCTTTGATGAATCTAACATATCTTTTAAGGAGAAGAATGCTTCTATCATAGAATCTTTGCAGGTACTCTCTCTTGCTGAAAATTTGGACAGGTTACATATTATACAAAAGGATGAAAGCAGTAAAGATGAAGAAGATATCCAACATCTTGGAGAGAATCTTCTTGAAGAGCCAGTTGTTGTTCCACAAGAGGAAACAACAACACAGGATGGTGAACAATCAACACCCCCTGTTGTTTTAGTAACATCAAGAGACCATGCAATCTCCCAAGTGATTGGAGACATCTCAGCTGGTGTGCAAACCAGAAATCAGGTCAACCAAAACCTGATGCACACCTGCTTTCTTTCTCAAATTGAGCTTCAATCCATTCAAGATGCAGAACAAGATCCACACTGGATCATTGCAATGCAAGAGGAATTACATCAATTTGAAAGGAACAAAGTTTGGGAACTAGTGCCAAGGCCAAAGGATCACTCCATTGTTGGAACAAAATGTGTGTTTAGAAATAAATTGGATGATCAAGGAGTCATTGTAAGGAACAAGGCAAGGCTAGTTGCTCAAGGATACTCTCAAGAAGAAGGGATAGACTATGACCAGACCTTTGCACCAGTTGCAAGGTTAGAGGCCATAAGGATCTTCTTAGCTTATGCAGCACACAAAGGATTCAAAGTATAGCAAATGGATGTAAAGAGTGCTTTTCTCAATGGAGACATCAAGGAAGAAGTCTATGTTAGACAACCCCTAGGTTTTATTTCTCCAACTCATCCTGATTATGCTTTCAAATTGCATAAAGCATTATATGGTCTAAAGCAAGCTCCTAGAGCATGGTATGAGACTCTAGCATGCTTTCTTCTTAAAAATGATTTTATAAGGGGTAGAGTAGACCAAACTCTTTTTATTAGAACTCATAAGTCCAATACCTTACTAGTACAAATCTATGTAGATGACATTATCTATGGTTCTACTGATTCAAATCTGTGCAAAAGGTTTTCCAACCTAATGCATTCTAATTTTGAAATGAGTAGCATGGGTGAGCTTTCCTTCTTTCTAGGATTGCATGTCAAACAGCATGCTGAAGGCATATTCATCTCTCAAACTATGTATGCAAAAGAACTGGTTAAGAAATTTGGTATGTCTGAAGCATCATGTATGAAAACACCTATGCCTACTAATGATGTATTAGATTGTTGGGTACATTGGAATATATGTACCTGATTTGAGGAAGCGTCACCCTACTCAATGATATACATCAAGGTGTATTTGATGTACTTTGAGGTTATTTGTGCAGGTTAAGTAACTGCAGAATTGCAGGAAAAGTTTCTAAGTCCATGTGTCAACACCTAGAAGAAAAGTATCGACACTTAAAAAGGCTTGTGTCGACACCTAGAGAAGCTGTGTCGACACTTGGAGTAATTGTGTCGACACCAGGAAGGCAGAGTCGACACCAGAAGAAAAGTGTCGACACATACAGGCAGTGTCGACACACAGTGAAGAATTGTCTACATAATCAGTGTCGACACTTAGAAGAAGTGTCGACACCCAGAGAAACTTTGTCGACATCAAAAGTGTCGATACCAGGAGGCTATGTCGACACGCAGCGAACTTCAACAAAGTTTAAGTACAAGTGTTGACACAAAGGAGATGTGTCGACACTCGGCAAAGTTTCAACACATGAAGAATGTGTCGACACAAGGAGATGTGTCGACACTCAGCAAAGTTTCAACACATGAAAAATGTGTCGACACAAAGGAGATGTGTCGACACTCAACAAAGTTTTAACACATGAAGGAATGTGTCGACACAAAGGAGATGTGTCGAAACTTAGCAAAGTCTCAACACAAGAAGATGTGTCGACACAAAGGAGTTATGTCGACACACAGCAGAAATCAACTAAGTATTGAAGAAGTATTTGTGTCGACACACTCAACCAGTGTCGACACATTCAACAGAAGGCTTGTGTCGACACACAGGATCAGTGTCGACACATTCTGAAGAAGTAGTGTCGAGAAGTTGTTACAACAACACAAGGAGTTGTGTCGACACCATGAAGGCTAGTGTCGACAATTAGTCTACTTGTGTCGACACTTAGTCTATTTATGTCGACACACAAAGACTATTTGTCTCGACACTTTCAGAGAGTGACAGAGATTTCAAGAAGTGACTGGATGACTTGACAGCTGCCATTTCAACCGGTCAACTGCAACTATCAGAGTTGTCATAAGGTTGTTAGAAACCGGATCAACCGGTTACCTTGGAGGAAGACTATTTAAAGAACTTTCTCCTTCGACAGAAAAGGGGGATTACAGATTGACAACAATCAATCAAGAGATCTAACAACACAAAGAAGACCTTCTACAAAAGATCTAAGAAGTTGGAGAGAGAGAGCTCCTTCTAAGAAGAGCAGCTGTTGAACCAGGCTGCAGAGTAAGATTCAGATTGAGATCTGAATCTCAAGACAGAAGTTGATTGAAGATCATCTTCAGGAGATACAACCCTACTGTGTTCTAATTCAAGAAGCTTTGAAGAAAATCCAAGGGAGGTTGATCTCTGCCTAGTTCTTCCAAGAACTCATCAAGAAGCCAGTCAACTCATCTCTCTCTTTTAGAGTTGTGGTTATATACTTTATAAACTTTATTTTCTATAGGATCCTAAGTGATTTGAGCTATAAGCCTATTTTATAAAGGCTGAGGTAGGGCTTTTGTTCCTGAGTGTAGGAGATTCTATTCTCTGAGTGTAGGCCTTGATTGAAGGCTGAGGTAGGGCTGTTTAGCCTGAGTGTATGTCTTGGTGAAGACTGAGTGGTAGGGCTTTGTGCCTGAGTTATAGGAGTGGGGTCACTCTGAGTTGTAGGAACCTGTTTGGGGTTCTGAGTTGTAAGATTTGAGGATCTGAGGAGAAGTGGAGAAGTTAGGCTGAATGTAGTACACTACTAGATAGGCGAAGGGGGAAAGTGGATGTACCCAGATCTTGGGGAACCACTATAAAAATCTATGTGTACTCTGTGTGTTATTAATTCTGTGATTGTTGTGTTATCTGTGCTGAATTGTTGTAGAGAATTGCAAATACAGGTCTTATAATTCAGTTTTTCTGCCTTTAAAGTTAAAAAGATTAAGTTCACCTATTCACCCCCCCCCCCCCTCTAGGTGATTAGGCACTAGTTATTTCAAGTGGTATCAGAGCCAGGTTACTCAAAAAGGACATAACAGTATGAGTAAGATCCTGTAGGCAGAATCAAATTAATCAAGATTCAAGAAAATGGGTTCTAGTGAGAATCACAAAGAGCTGGGGTCCATGAAGTTGTCAATCTATAGAAAAGAGATTTTTGGCATATGGAAAGAGAGGGTTAGACTTTTTATGGAAGCCTCTGACCCAAGAATATACATTACAGTCAAAGAAGGGTCATATGTGCCAATGAAAGTATCTGTTCTAGATGCAAATCAGAGAACTCCCAAAGACTATTTAGAAATGACTAAAGATGAGATTATTCGTGCCACTATGGACAAGAGGGCCCAAAATATTATTGTTAGTGCAATTGATGATGCCACATTTTAGAATTTAATTCACTGTAAAACTTCTAAAGAAATGTGGGACACTTTAATAGTTTATATGGAAGGGTCTGAAGAAGTAAGACAGGACAGGAAGTCCTTGTTAAATCAGGAGTATGAAAGCTTCAGACAAGGAAAGTCTGATAGCATTACTGAATGCTACAAGAAATTCTATAGGATTGTTAATGAGTTGATGTCCTATGGAAGAGAATTCAGCAACTATGAGCTGAATGACAAGTTTTTAAGATCCCTGACTAAGGACTGGGATACCAAGATTTGTGTCATTAGGGAAATGGCCAAATTAGCTGATATACCTCCTCCAACTTTGTTTGGAAAACTGTTATCTTATGAGATACAGTTAATGGTTAGAAAGGAGCAAGAGAAGACTACAAGAGTGGAGCACAAGGAAAGAGTTGTGGCCTTCAAGACTGAAGCCAGTAGGAAATATAAAAGCAAGTCTCCATCTCCACCTCAAAAAGTTGCTGAGGCTGAGACAGATAAGTCAGAAAGCAAGAATTCAGATAGCAGTGAAAGTGATGAAGACTTTGTTGCTTTTACAAGACATTTTCAAAGGTTTCTGAAGAAGTAGTGGAGTTCTAAGCCATCCACTTCACAGACAAAAGATGACTACTATCAGAACAGGAAGTCATCAAGGAATGACAGAAGAAAGTCCAAGCCAAGTAAAACTACATCCTCAAAGATTATATGTTATTGTTGCAATAGATAGGGACATGTAGTGGCTGACTGTCCTGAAAAGAGGAAGGAGTCAACTGATAGAAAGAAGACACAGTTTAAGGGCAAAAAGGAAAAGTCCTTTGTTGCCAAGAAAAACAAAAGTTTGACTGATTAGTCATCATCAGAAACAGATTCAGAAGCTGAAGCCTATATTGGGTTGTTTGCTGAAGAGGAGGAAGATGAGTTCATGCTATTAATGAATTCAATTTATGAGCATGAGGACAATCAGTGGAAAGGGCTGATGGCCTTATCTGAAGGAGACAAAATCCACGATCAGCCTGGACCAAGTAAGGTACAAAATTGTTCTTCTAGTTCAATTTCTTGTACTGAGTCAGAATCAGATACATCTGCATCAAGTGATGTGGGTGGGTCTGAATCTAAAGGTGATATTCATCAGTTAATTGATGAATATAGAGACTTGTTGCAGGCCTTAAAGAAAAGCAAAACCTTGGCCAAAAATCAGGCAAAGGAGATTGCTAGTCTTAAATTGGCTGCTGCTGATTCAGACAAGTTGTTTGATAACAAACTGAATGAAATAGCCAGACTAAGGAACATTACAGTTATTCAGATGGGAATTATTACATTTAAGAATGATCAAATTAGGAATCTGGAGGTTAGACTTCAGAAGGAGAAGGATATTGTGGCTAGCTTTTCTAAACCCAAATCTGTTTTACCCTTGATAGATGAGTTTGTACCTCATAAGGGTAAGGCTGGATTAGGATTTACAAAACCTGTCTGGACTGCTAGGTCCAAGTCTAAGGTCAAAGACCCAGCACTAAACAAAAAGCCTACTGTAGATACTTCAGTCAGGGTTGTACCAAAACAAAGGTAGAACAGGTTTGAGTGTTGGTGTTGTGGCAAGATAGACCACTTTGCTATAGACTGTTGGCACAATTTAAGTGTCAAGGAGAGTAGCAAACTACCTGCTAGAAGAGCTACAGGTAGTTTTGTTAAAAGTCAAACTAACATGCACCAAGGTCCCAAGAATTATTTGGGTTCTAAGGTTAAGTAATCTATTTTGCAGGTGAGTCCAAGTGGCCATACCCCTATATGGTACTTGGATAGTGGATGTTCCAGGCACATGACTGGAACTAGGGGGTTGCTGAAGGATTATACATCTATCAAAGATGGGCCTAAAGTTACCTTTGGTGGTTCAGAAAAATGGATCATCAAAGGCTTTGGTAACATTTCTAGTAACCTGATTACAATTACTCAAGTGGCTTATGTAAAGGGTTTGAAACATAACCTCATTAGCATAAGTCAGCTGAGTGATTTAGGATATGACATCTCATTTGTCAAGGATGGTTGTCATATCAGAAGGTCAAGTGATCAAAAGATCATTCTGACAGGATATAGGAAGAGAAATGTCTATTGTCTAGACATTATGTGTGAGAACATTGTTTCTCCTATTTTTCTTGTAGCTGATGAGAAAGTTTCACATTATGTTAAATGGCACAAGAGGCTGGCTCATCTTAACTATAACACAATTGGTCAACTCTTTAGCAAAGAGTTAGTGAGGAATGATCCTCAGGTTAAGTGTATAAAGGATAGGATATGCTCAGCTTGTCAAAAAGGCAAGCAGACCAAATCCACCTTTCATAGTCTTGAGAACAAAGATGTTGTGAGGTGTCTATACCTCTTGCATATGGATCTTTTGGTCCTATGCCAGTTCACAGCCTAGGTAGGAAGGTCTACACATTTATGGTAGTTGATGACTACTCAAGGTATTCCTGGGTGTTCTTCATAGGGCAAAAATCTGAAACTCCAAGTATCTTGTATAGTTTTGTTAAACAAATTCAGAATGAATTGGACAGTACAGTGGTCAAAATCAGAAGTGACCATGGTACTGAATTTCAGTCTGAAAGTATGACAAAACTGTGTGAAGAGTTTGGAATTTTTCAGGAATTTTCCTCACCAAGAACACCTCAGCAAAATGGTATTGCTGAAAGGAAAAATAGAACCTTGATAGAGGTTGGTAGAACCCTATTGAGTGACACTTCTCTCCCAGAATATTTCTGGGTTGAGGCAGTTAATACTGCATATCATGTAATCAATAGGGCAAGTATCACCAAGAGCCACAAGAAGACCCCCTATGAGATTGTGAAGGGCAGAAAACCAAATCTATCCTATTTCAGGATCTTTGGTTGCAAGTGTTATATCCTTAACAATGGTAAGTCTTATCTAACCAAGTTTGCTGCAAAATCCCAAGAGGGAATCTTTATTGGGTACAGCAACAACAGTAAGGCTAATAGGGTCTACAACTTGATTACTCAAGTTGTAGAAGAGTCAGTACATGTAGTTTTTGATGAAGCAAGGCTCATTAACAATGATTTTCCAAGTAGTGTTTGCAGCTCCACAGGTGTAACTGAAAGAATAGACAAGCTTACCTTAATAGAAGGTTCTACTGCAAGTCAGCAAGTGGAAGATGGTGGCTGCTATCCAGGGGGAGTACAAGATACTCCTGATGCTGATGAAGACCAAGAGGTGCAGTTGAATGAAGAAACTGAAGGTGTACAACCAGAAGACAGGCTGCCTCCAGCAAATAGGCATTTAAAGGATCATCCAGCCAATCAAATAATTGGAGATCCCAGAAAAGAGGTGCAAACAAGGAGCAGGAATCTAAGTACAGTTCTTTACTCAAGTTTCCTATCCCATGTTGAGCCAAAGAAGTTTGAAGAAGCAATCCTAGACCCTCATTGGATTGAGGCCATGCAAGAGGAGCTGAATCAATTCAAAAGATGCAAGATCTGTGAGCTAGTTCCTAAACCCAAGGACCACAACATTATTGGAACTAAGTGGATCTTTAGGAACAAGTTGGATGAGCATGGAATCATCATAAAGAATAAAGCAAGACTTGTTGCAAAGGGATATAGGCAGGAAGAAGGTATTGATTTTGATCAAACCTTTGCTTCAGTAGCAAGACTGGAGGCAATAAGGTTGTTCCTTGCCTATGCAACATATCAAGGGTTTAAGGTATATCAAATGGATGTTAAGTCAGCTTTTCTGAATGGAAATCTGAAGGAAGAAGTCTATGTAGAGCAGCCATTAGATTTTGTAGATTCTCTTAAACCTGACTATGTATATAGACTTAGAAATGATTTGTATGGGTTAAAACAAGCCCCTAGGGCTTAGTATGAAACCCTGTCTAGTTTCCTCATTGAGAACAAATTCTCAAGGGGGAAAATAGACAAGACTCTATTCCTTAGGGAATCCAGAGGCAAGATTATCTTAGTCCAAATATATGTTGATGACATCATATTTGGGTCTACAGAAAGTAGTCTTTGCAGAAAGTTCGCAAAACTCATGCAAGGACAATTTTAAATGAGCAGTATGGGGGAACTTAAGTTCTTCTTGGGTCTCCAAGTTAGACAGACTAAAGATGGATTATCCATATGCCAATCTAAGTTCACCCTAGAATTGATAAGGAAGTATGGTATGGAATCATCCACTACCATGAAAACTCCTATGGGGTCAAGCATGTCTCTAAGCAAAGATGATGCAGGGAAACCTATAGATGAGACTTTATATAGAGGGATAGTTGGCTCCCTACTATATTTGACTGCTAGTAGACCAGATATCATGTATGCTACATGTGTCTGTGCTAGGTACCAAGCTTGCCCTAAAGAATCTCATTTGACAGCAGTCAAAAGAATTTTGAGATATCTTAAGGGCATACCTTATCTAGGCCTTTCGTACCCAAGGAATGGAGATTTTGAACTCATAGGTTATTCAGATGCAGATTTTGCAGGCTGCAAGGAAGATAGGAAAAGTACCACAGGAACCTGTCAATTTCTAGGTGGAAGGCTGGTGTCATGGATAAGCAAGAAACAAACAAGTGTGGCTATCACCACAGTAGAGTCAGAGTATGTTGTTGTAGGGAGCTACTGTGCACAACTACTATGGATACAACACCAGCTAGAAGATTATGGTATTCAAGTAAGTATGACACATTTATTTTGTGATTCTACTAGTGCCATTTCTATTGCAAATAATCCTGTCTCTCATAGTAGGACTAAGCACATAGAAATTAAATACCATTTTCTAAGAGAACATGTTGAAAAAGAAGACATTTCCCTAGAGTATGTTAAGACAGATAATCAGTTAGCTGATATGTTTACTAAGCCCTTAGATGAAACTAAATTCAATAAATTTAAAATTGAATTAGGAATGATAAACTTAGAATAGTTTACAAAAATTGGCTAAGTAAAATAGTGTCGACACACAGAGTTGTCTGTGTCGACACATAGAAGTGGTGTCGACATTTCAGAGAAATGGTGTCGACACATCTAGGAAGTCTGTGTCGACACTTCAGAGAATTAGTGTCGACACATGCAGTGTAGGTGTCACACATCCAGGGTGGTGTCGACACTTAGGATTTACACAGAATTAGTCTAGTAGAGTCTCGACTAAGTGTCGAGCTGAGATGTATAAGTGTCGACACATATATTCTGTCGACTATATTTGTGTGGACACATAGTTGTCGAGACATTAGCAATAAGTGTCGACACTTTTCAACAGTATCGACACAATTCAAGTATGTTAACGCGCCTTTTCACCTTCAATTCTAGAAAGGTATAAATAGGTTTTCCCCATTGTTTGTCGACACACTCACCTTAGTTTCGAGACCAAACTTGTGTGTCGACATCTCTCTTCTCTAAATTCAAAATTTCTTCAAACCCTAATGGCGCCCAAGCTAGAAAAGAACATTAATGAAGGATATGAGCTCGTGCGACACGCCTTTGATGACACGGAACCTGAAATCCAAGGTGTGGTAACCCTAATTGCAGAGACAGGCCTAGAGTATCTTGTTTCAGAACCTATCAAGATCTGGAAGAAGAAAGCCCTCGAATTCTTGAGTGCAACAACTCTTGATGAATCTGGACTCAAGATTAAGTCCAAAGTTCATGGGGCAAAGGTGAAGATCACTCATAAGAGTCTCAGGAAGATTCTACATCTCCCAATAACTATAGAAGAGGAAGATGTTTCTGCTTCAAAAACAAGGGAGGCACTGACATGGTGTGGACTGGATTCAAGCTTGAAGATTGGTTCAGTCTTTAATAGGAAAGGAATGAATATACAAGGAAAGTTCTTATCTGAGATAGTTGGGAAGGTGATACTGAGCAAGCCTGGGGGGCATGATAGAATATCTGCTCACATGTTCAGTTTGATGACAAGGATAATATTCAAACTTGAAACTAATTGGTCAGCAGTGATGTTTGACAAGATAAAAGAAAGTCTGAAGAAGCCCAATCTGGGTAGAATTATGAGCTTATACTTAGCTAGAAGTATACCTGAAGTGATGAACCAAGCTGCTGGTTCTAAGATAAACCACATGAGGAGAATGGATGTAAGAATTTTCTCAAGATGGGATAGAGTATTGACAAAGGAACTACCAACTCCAGAAAAGGAAACACCTCAGAAGAAGAAGAAGAAGACAGACATTGTGGCACAAGAATCCTCAAGTAGCTCAGAGGAGCAAGTGGTGTTTAGTTTAGATGATGGAGAGGATGGAAATGCTGGACAGTCACCAGCAAGACAAGAAGATGCTCAGAGGCAGGGGGAGCTACCATTAGTAGCCCTATTCACCTAGATCCACTCCAGGGGAGCCTCTACTTGTGGATGAGCCAACTCCATTAGAGAGTGAAAGGGCTACCCAAATCATTCTAGAGGTAATTACTGAAGTTAATCAATTAAATTTCCCTATTTAGGATGAAGTTTTGACTGAATCATTACTAGATATTGATCAGCAAACACAGTTACATAGTGAACCACATGATGTTGTCATGGAGGACACATCAGTTGCTGATAGAGTAGACTCAGTTGCTCCAGAAATAAGAGATTCTCCTATACAACCTCGGCATGAGTTTACATTAGAAGAGTTGTTCCCTGATCTTGTACAGACAGACCTTGAGAGAGAGATAACAGCTGTTGAGGGGGAGAAGGTCAATATTGAGGGGGAGCACATAGAGGAGACTGCTAGACAAGAGACTGAGGAGCAAAGAATTACTGAGGAGCTACCAAGGACTGAGAAGAATTTACATACTAGTACTAAGGATAGAGTAGACATTGTCAGTACTTCTGCTTCAGAGGATGAAGAGGCTGCTAGAGCCAAGAAGAGGAAGTTCCAGGTCTTCAAGAGAAGAAGCCAGAACTACAAGAAAGCACTACAGACAATTGCTCCACAGCCTGCCCCAACTACTGATTATAGTTCTCTAATGGTGGCATTGCAAATCAAGATGGATGAGCAAAGAAAAGCTTTAGAAAAGTATATGGATGAAGGGCATAAATCCCTGCAATTTGATCTGGCACAAGACATCAAATCTATCATATTTGAAGTGAATCAACACAAGAAGGAAATGACTGATTGTTTCCATAAAGGAGGCAATGCAGTGGTCTATCTGGCTACTCATCAAGAGAACATCAATAAACAGGTTGATGACATGGCAGTCAAACAAGGATATGTCCTAGAAAATCAGCTAAGAATGAATGATAATCTGATTGCTTCTCATAATGCCATTGTCACTAAAATGAAGAATCTAGCTACTGCCCAAACTGCACAAAGTGTTACTGCCAAAGCTGAGTTTGATAAGCAACTCCAAGAAAGCCTACTTGTCATTCATACTGCTATTGCAGATTCTCAAAAGATTATTACTAACAAGCTCCAAAAGTTAAAACCTTTTTATAAAGATGGAGTTAACTATTTTAATGCTCAAATTAGATTCCAGAAAGATGATCTTACGGATCAAATAGAGAGAGAAGTCATAAAGGGGGAGAGGGTACTAGTCAAAGCCGGCTCTGATCATGCAAAATGGATTTCAAATTCCATCAGAGCCACCCTTGGATATCCACCTTTATGTGATGATGATAATGTTGCAGAGTCTGGCATCAATCCTGCATACTTTGGAGGAGAGCAAGCTGAAGTAGCTCAAGTGATATACCCTCCTGCTGATTTTGACATGATACATCAGGAGGTACAGTCTATGTATAGTCCTCCTGAGGGTAATCAGAATATTATTCTTAAAAAAGTTGTACAGTCTGTGCCAGAGGCAGTTCTCAAAGAACAAGAGGCCCAATTATCTAAGAAAAGGTTCAGAGAGCAAGCTGAATTAAGGCCAGATTTTGAGCAATGGAGCCCAACTTCTAGAAATATTATTCTGACTGCTTGGAAGGCTGCTAAGGATAATTTCATAGAGAGGGGCAAATGGTATTCTGACCAAGAGTGGAAGAAACATGAGGCTAGGCAAGAGGCCATAGTACAATACAGAAGGAAGGCCAAATTAGTGAAGCTACATCCTAATGCACAGGAGCCTAGCAAGTATTTCCCTAAGCCTTATCACTATTTTGAAAGACAGAAGATAAGGGCTGAAGAACAGAAAAAGAAAGATTTTAAAGGGAAGAAGTCTGCTGATGACAATGAAGCTCCTGTTCAAGCAAAGATTCAATCTGGAAAGGGCATTGTTATCAAGGAACCTGAGCAGCCATAGGATAGAAATTTTCTTAAGTTTACAACTTATAATAATTTGCATTTAACTCTATGTAAACTTTTGATTAATGAAAATGTTTGGAGTTGTAAGAATAATGTTGTGTTCAATCTATTACATTATTGTTCTGAGATAATTATTTATACATGTTCTGTTCATACATGTTTAAGTATTTACCCTGTCATATAATAGTGTTTTACATCATACTGAAAATTTGTTATGTATGGTGTATATCATTGACTAAGGGTTATGACTTCTCCAAATAGTGGGAGATTGTTGGGTACATTGGAATATATGTACCTGATTTGAAGAAGCGTCACCCTACTCAATGATATACATCAAGGTGTATTTGATGTACTTTGAGGTTATTTGTGCAGGTTAAGTAACTGCAGGATTGCAGGAAAAGTTTCTAAGTCCATGTGTCGACACCTAGAAGAAAAGTGTCGACACTTAAAAAGGCTTGTGTCGACACCTAGAGAAGCTGTGTCGACACTTGGAGTAATTGTGTCGACACCAGGAAGGCAGAGTCGACACCAGAAGAAAAGTGTCGACACATGCAGGCAGTGTCGACACACAGTGAAGAATTCTCTACATAATCAGTGTAGACACTTAGAAGCAGTGTCGACACCCAGAGAAACTTTGTCGACATCAAAAGTATTGATACCAGGAGGCTATGTCGACACACAGCGAACTTCAACAAAGTTTAAGTACAAGTGTCGACACAAAGGAGATGTGTCGACACTCAGCAAAGTTTCAACACATGAAGAATGTGTCGACACAAGGAGATGTGTCGACACTCAGCAAAGTTTCAACACATGAAGAATGTGTCGACACAAAGGAGATGTGTCGACACTCAACAAAGTTTTAACACATGAAGGAATGTGTCGACACAAAGGAGATGTGTCGACACTTAGCAAAGTCTCAACATAAGAAGATGTGTCGACACAAAGGAGTTGTGTCGACACACAGCAGAAATCAACTAAGTATTGAAGAACTATTTGTGTCGACACACTCAACCAGTGTCGACACATTCAACAGGAGGCTTGTGTCGACACACAGGATCAGTTTCGACACATTCTGAAGAAGCAGTGTCGAGAAGCTGTTACAACAACACAAGGAGTTGTGTCGACACCATGAAGGCTAGTGTCGACACTTAGTCTACTTGTGTCGACACTTAGTCTATTTGTGTCAACACATAAAGACTATCTGTCTCGACACTTTTAGACAGTGACAGAGATTTCAAGAAGTGACTGGATGACTTGACAGCTGCCATTTCAACCGGTCAACTGCAACTGTCAAAGCTGTCATAAGGTTGTTAAAAACCGAATCAGCCGGTTACCTTGGAGGAAGACTATTTAAAGACCTTTCTCCTTCGACAGAAAAGGGGGATTACAGATTGACAACAATCAATCAAGAGATCTAACAACACAAAGAAGACCTTCTACAGAAGATCTAAGAAGTTGGAGAGAAAGAGCTCCTTCTAAGAAGAGCAGCTGTTGAACCAGGCTGCAGAGTAAGATTCACATTGAGATCTGAATCTCAAGACAGAAGTTGATTGAAGATCATCTTCAGGAGATACAACCCTACTGTGCTCTAATTCAAGAAGCTTTGAAGAAAATCCAAGGGAGGTTGATCTCTGCCTAGTTCTTCCAAGAACTCATCAAGAAGCCAGTCAACTCATCTATCCCTTTTAGAGTTGTGGTTATATACTTTATAAACTTTATTTTCTGTAGGATCTTAAGTGATCTGAGCTGTAAGCCTATTTTATAAAGGCTGAGGTAGGGCTTTTGTGCCTGAGTGTAGGAGATTCTATTTTCTGAGTGTAGGCCTTGATTGAAGGCTGAGGTAGGGCTGTTTAGCCTGAGTGTAGGTCTTGGTGAAGACTGAGTGGTAGGGCTTTGTGCCTGAGTTATATGAGTGGGGTCACTCTGAGTTGTAGGAACCTATTTGGGGTTTTGATTTGTAAGATCTGAGGATCTGAGGAGAAGTGGAGAAGTTAGGCCGAATCTAGTACACTACTAGATAGGCGAAGGGGGAAGTGGATGTACTCAGACCTTGGGAAACCACTATAAAAATCGGTGTGTACTCTGTGTGTGATTAATTCTGTGATTGTTGTGTTATCTGTGCTGAATTGATGTAGAGAATTGCAAATACAGGTCTTATAATTCAGTGTTTCTGCCTTTAAAGTTAAAAAAGATTAATTTCACCTATTCACCCCCCCCCCCCTCTAGGTGATTAGGCACTAGTTCTTTCATAGATGTTGATGAACATGGGAAACCTGTTGATCAGACAACATATAGAGCAATGATTGGCTCTTTATTGTACCTTACAGCTAGTAGACCTGACATAATGTTTGCTACATCCATATGTGCTAGATTCTAAGTGAGCCCTAGAGAGTCACACATAACCTTAGTAAAAAGGATTCTTAGGTATGTGAAAAGTTGTCCAAATCTAGGTCTCTGGTATCCAAAAGACCCAGCATTTGACTTAACTGGATTTTCAGATGCTGATTATGCTAGATGCAGAATAGACAGGAAAAGCACCAGTGGAACTTGCCAGTTTCTTGGTGACAGACTTGTCTCTGGTTTTGCAAGAAACAAACATTTATGTCCACATTAACTGCTGAAGCTGAATATATGGCAGCAGGTAGTTGTTGCTCATAGATCTTGTGGATTCAAAATCAGCTCCTAGACTATGGCTACAACTTAGAGAAGTCAAAAATATTCTATGATAACACTAGTGCTATTTCTATAGCACAAAATCCAGTCATCCATAGTAGGACAAAATATATAGAAATTAGGCATCACTTTTTAATGGACAATGTTGAGAAAAATAAAATTGAAATTCAATATATCCCAACTGACTTGCAAAGGGGAGATATTTTAACCAAACCATTGGATGAAAAGAACCATACATTCTTCCTGAATCAGTTAGAAATGTTAAATGGAGGAAGTTTAAAATAAGATCCAAGATTTTAAAACTCTAAAATTGACCATGACTAGGCAAACAATTTGATTTTTCTAGTGTCTATAAGTTGTTTCTGGTCTCTGAACTGCGCTCGACGTTTTTCCCAAAGATCGTCGAACGGAGATCGACGTTCTTAGAAATCGTCGACTGCAGTTCAGCGCTTTCCAGATAGTGCTAAGCTATCTTCTTCCGGTCAGCGATCATCGAACGGAGCTCTACGCTCTCCAATATCGTCGAACGGAGATCGACAATGTTGAAGACCTTTTAGATTCCTTTAGAAGCCCAGATCGTCGAACGGAGTTCAACGATCTTTCCTTTTCTGCTTCGAACCCTAATATAAAATTCATTTCTCGGCCGTCGTTCTCCCTTTGCGCTTTCATACTCTCTACAGAATTTCTCTTTCCCTCCAAACTTTTCTACACTTGGTCTTTTGTTTGTTCATTTTTGCAGGTAAAAATGGCTGTTTCTGTTGCAATTTTGGCAGCAATGAAATTTGACACTGGATTCGATATCGATATGGACTCGTTTGAGAACAGTGATCAGATTTTCAAGGATATTTTGGATTTATTCAAATATCAATAGCTAGTACACATCATGACCACAAGGATAAAACTGGCTACAGATGAAATCAAAGAATGTGTGTATACTGCTCACAATCAAGATCAAAATACAGTGATTGGAACTATATCAGGAAATTAGGTATCTCTTACTCCTGGTATATTAATAGAAGTTTTTCAATTAAGTACTGGTCAAGATTATCTTGAGTTGTCTGGAGAAGAGTTTGCAAGTATGCTTGATAGAATGGGTCATTCAGCAGCAAACCCTAACAAGCTGCTTAAGAAAAATCTGTTAGTGGAATACAGGTTTCTAGCAGATGTTGTTGGAAAGGTCATGTTAGCGAAACATTCTGCCCATGATACCATATCCAGGTATCAATTCTGTTTAATGGGTGCTTTGGTGGATAAGAAACAGTTGAATTGGGGAGAAGTTTTCTTTGACCTAATTAAGAAGAAAGTGAATAAGAACTTTGTCAATTTTGGAAGAATTCTAGGGCTATTTTTTCATAGCAGATGCCCTGAGCTGCTTGTTTCAAGTGGGATGCATATCAATGCCTCTAAGAGGTTAACATGTGCCTTTTTTGGCAAATGGGACAGGCAAATTGCAAAGCCAAGCAGAGCCTCTGCAGTCATCTCATCTTCAGGCACCAGGACTGATCCAGTCACTTCCCCTCAGGCAACTGCCGCATCAGAAGAACTACCTGCCTCCTCATCTCCACCTTCTCCACCTACTGTTCCCTCAACAAAAATCACATCCACCATAACCATCTCAATTTCATCCCCCATATCCATTCCATCTCCAAACTCAATTCCTTCACCAACACGAATATCCACTGAAGATCTTTTCCATCCATTACATAATTATCCACACATAACCATTGACTCATCATCTCACCTTCCATCCTTCACTCTCTTAGATGATTCCTATATGGATGACTCTCACTCCTCACCCCTTGAGCCACCATCTTCTTCTACATCATATCAACAACTACTACAAGAAATCATTGATCAACTATCCTTCACTCCATCTATCTCCATTCCATTAACTTCCATCTCCACCATTCATATATCTCAACCATCAATTCTACCATCCACACTAACACTTTCTCCAACCACATCTACAACTCCTCCTACATCCGTCTCTGTCACACTCATCTCTACCTCTACTCAAGCACCACTTGAGCAAGTAGATCTCTCAGCCATAGCAGATAAGCTCTATGAGATGTTAGCTCCAAGGCTATCACTCCTACTGGAGACCTCCCTGGCTCCACTTCTGAAATCAGTTCAGGAGTTATCTGACAGGCTTTCTTCCCTATATCCTCATCAGGCAATCCCTTTTATTGGGTGTCTTGATCCAGTAACTACTGAATCTAGGCAGGGGGAGATGCCATATGAAGTAAAGAGATTGCCTGCTTCAGAGATTCCAGTTCCAGCTCCAGTTCCAGTTATAACAGTTGACCTCAGGTCACTGTTGTCAGAGTTTGATACTATTTACCTCAGCTGTCTTCCAGATCAGAAAAGTGAAGATCTTACTAAGGCCATTGTGCCTATTTCTAGCTGTGAGCCCAACATAATATCTTCTTATATAAATTTTTTCAAGGTTGTGGACAGTGCTCCTTCAGTTTATGTTGTTCCTGCTGTTGCTACTGATGTTGTTTTAGATTCTGATGATGTGCTTATGACAGAGGCTAATGACTCTGAGCCTGCTATTTCTGTTGTTATTATTTCTAAATATGTTGTTCCAGTTACATCTATTAGTGCTTTTTTATTACTGCTGCTCCTGCTGTTGTTTCTTCTGTTCAATCCCCACAACAAAGAGATTACATCAAAAGGATTGATGAACTATATGACAATCCTCAGAGCACAGATAGTGATCAATTTAGAACTGATTCTGATGATTCCTCTGCAACCATTGTAAGGAAGAGGAAATCTAGAAGCAAGGCCCTAAAGAAAGTTCCCCAGGAGAAAATTAAAGATGTAAATGATATTCCATACTATTTTTTGCATGATTGTCCGATTTCAGAACCATGGATGCAGTTTTCCAGGAATCAGCTAAAGGCAATGAAGAAGAAGAGGAAATATGATAAAGGATCATCTCACTTCAATCCTCCTCCTCCTCCTTCACCAGATGCAGGTACTGGTGGAAGTTCTGCTTATCAGTCATCTGTTGCTAAAAGTCAAAGCACCTCCCAGTTTCAATGAAGATCTCAATCAAGAGGATGTCAATCAAGAGGTACCAGTCCAGAAGAGGACAGTATAGGGGAAATCAAAGAGAATTCAGAGTTTATTCCAAAGGTTATTCTAGGCAGCATCATTATCATAGGGAAGGACAAGGTCCCACTGACTCTACATCTGGTCCTTTCCCTTATAAGTTAAAAGATCTAGTTTCTTCCAGAGCTACTCATGATGATTCATCAAACAGATATGAACCTCCTGTTCCATTTGAAGACCCAGAGAATAATCCTACTTTTTGGACAGCAAGAATGAAAGATTTGGCTGCACTAGATAAAATTAAAAAGGCAAGAGAATAAGGAAGAGATACATCAAATTTCACCACTTTATCATAACAGAGAAAGAAAGAACTTGAAAGATATTCTTCCAGCAAATTCTTTGACTCAAAAAGCTATATTAAGCTGCACCCAGAAGCTATAGTCCCCAGGACAAAACATCAAACTTCTCTAGGTGCAGATGATGACAGAAGATCCAAGAAAGAAGCTCTTAACCCTAACAGAAAAATAGTTCTCAAAAAGAGCAAGGAAAAGGAATTATTATGTAAGCTGACAGTATTATCTATTCTGACTTTCTGATGTGATTTTATTTGTGTTTCTGCAATGTTGTTTTTTATTTTATATCTGCATTGTATGCTTTTATTTCCTATGTCATGTAAATAGTAATCCTAACCCAAATAGGGGGAGATTGTTGGAACACCTTATTACTGATTTGGGCAAGGATCACTATGTCCTTAGGAAAATTGTTTTGACCTCCTTGTATAGTTTTTAAGGTCAATTAGATTGAGTCTAAGGGTTAGAATTTAGGCTTGAAAGTTGCCCCCAAGACCCTCAGATCAGATATTCAAATTCAGGAGACTAAGTCATTTTTGTCGAGCTCAGGTCGACGGTAGTTGAGCTCAGGTCGACGGTAGTTGAGCTCAGGTCGATGATTTTCTGGAGAGATCTACGATTCTCAAGATTCAAATTCAAATAGTTATGGAATTCTATCTTATTTATTACCAACATTTATTTCAAGGATCTTGTAGCTGTTTTAATTAATCTGGAGCAAGTTTCAAGGGAGATTTAAAGGAATGTTTTCTAGGACTTTCCTCCAGAGACAAAATTCATTTAAGGAAGTCATTAATGAGTGGCTAACGGCTATCTTGGAGACAGAGAATCAATTCATTCTTTTCAGATCTAAGGAATAAAAGAGGATTTTATTCTGCTACTCCTAACAGTTACACACAGAAAGAGAACAGTCACAGACAGACACACAGATAGAATTCATTCAGAACACACACCACTGAAGGAGATCAACATACAGAAAAGAAGATTTTCTAGATCTCTTTTGACTCAAGTGTTCAGAGGCTTCATCCATCAAGACTCCAGACACTACACATTTCAGCAACTACTGGAATCATCCTTTGCTGGAGATCTCATCTACTGAAGGCCTATCACCCTAGTACAAAGCTTCTTTTCCTGAACAACTTCCAGATCTCAGGGGGAGCTTTGATAACATCATCCACTAGTCTTATCTCTGATTGTTGACAGAGAAGAACATCTCACCTCTTTCTTTTTCTGTTGTAAAAGGGTTTCTCAAAACTCCCTTCAAAAGTTTTGTGCTGGTTTCTGAGACCTTGTCAAAACTCAGTGGTGGCAAGACACCTGATCAAAAAATCTAGTTTGGTTTTTGAGCACCTTATCAAAAGCTCATTGGTGCCCAGGACTCCTGATCAACTCATCCTACAGTGGATTCCTACTTAGGGTGGTAGAAGAGTGGATGTACCCAGATTGATTGGGGAACCACTATAGCTCCTTGTGTCTTCTGGTTGTTATATTTTGTTTGTTGTGTGGTGTGTTTTTATTTCTTGCTTTCATAATTTTTATTTACTGCAAGAACCTTACACATATATTTAAATTAAGTCTTCCACTGCAAAATAATTTTTAACTTGAAAATTATTTTAATATACTCTATTCACCCCCCCCCCCTAGAGTTAAGGTAGATCTTACCCCCACTTTCATTTCCTATGATCGTCTTACCCCTTCTCGCAGGGCTTTTATACTATCTATCTAGGCCACTGCCACCCCCCCACCCCCCCCCCCCCCCCCACCCCGTTCCTAATAGGAGGCCCTTACTATTCCTCATTGGAAGGATATCATGGATGAGGAGATTTCTACTCTCACTGAACGGGGTACATGGATCCTCTATCCTTTTCCCTTCGGCACATATGTCGTTGGCTGTCGTTGGGTCTATATGATGAAGTTCCGCCCTGACGGTAGTGTGGATCGTTACAAGGCATGTCTTGTTGCCAAGGGCTTTACCCAGATGTATGGGGTTGATTATCTTAACACCTTCTCTCTAGTTGCTCGTCTCAGCACTATCAGGGTCTTGCTCTCTCTGGCTGTCAACCGGGATTGGCTCATTTCTCAACTGGATGTTAAGAATGTCTTTCTATATGGGGACCTTCAAGAGGATGTCTATATTGAGCAACCTCCAGGTTATGTTGCTCAGGGGGAGACACAGGTATACTGGCTACGGAAGGCTATCTATGGTCTCAAGCAAAGCCCTCGGTCATGGTTTGACAAGTTCAGCGGGATTGTGGCGGTCGTGGGTTTTATGAGAAGTTTTGCCGATCACTCCTTATTTATTCGCAAAACCTCCTTGTGGATGATATTCTTCTCACTGAACATGACGAGGCTGGGATAACCTGGACAAAGAAGCATCTTCGCCAACACTTGGTCACAAAGGATATGGACTCTCCAAAATACTTTCTGGGGATAGAAATCTCTCAGAAGACCAATTCTCTTATCCTCTCCCAATTCAAGTATGCTCTTGACTTGCTAAAAGTGGCAAGACTGACTGGGGCTAAACCTACCCGATGCCCCATGGCGACTGAAGAAGATAAAACATGGACGAATGACTCTCCTCATCTTTCAGATGTTATGAGGTACAGACATCTGGTTGGCAAACTTATATATCTCACAGTGACTAGACCCTACATCGCATATGCTGTAGGCAAGGTTAGCCAATTCATGCAGGCTCCTAGGGAGTGCCATTTACAGTCTGCCCTGAGGATATTGGAGTATATTAAATAAGCTCCTGGGAAAGCACTACTCTTTCAGAAGAATGGTCATTTGAAGATTGAAGCATACTCAGATTCAAGCTATGCTGATGACAAAGGAGACCGCAAGTCAACGTCGGGCCTTGGAACCTTTGTGGGAAGAAATCTTCTGAGCTAGAAGAGCAAGAAACAGTTTGTCGTCTCCAGGTCCAGCGCCGAAGCAGAATATCGAAGAATGGTATCGACCACATGTGAATTGAAGTGGTTACGGGCTCTCAGGCTTGACTTAGGAGAGTTCTACAAACATCCTTTACCTATGTTTTGTGACAACAAGGCCGTTATATACATCTCTAAAAATTTGGTCTTCCATGAGAGAACAAAGCACATTGAAGTTGACTGCCAATTTATTCGGTAAGAGATTTTGAAGAAACTTCGGGCACGTGGTTGTGGTGTTCCCCTCTTCCTGGTGGAAGTTACAGTAGGGTAACTCCACCCTAACTTCCCTTCTCCTGCTCTATGCATCTCTCCTCCTCTCCCTCAGGGTTATAGTTTACGCTTATGGAACCTCCACGGTCAAGGTTTTAGCTTTATTAAGTAAAAGTTTATTTTCGCATTTCTTAATCAACATTAGCCGAGGTGATCCTCGATCGAGTGCTCTTATCTTTCATTATCTTAATCCCTCGCTGTAATCATTTTAATAGCTCTCTATTTTTCCGCAAGCTATTCTTTCTTAGCATAATACTTCTCTCCTCAATCGCATTTTAGTAATCTCTTAAACCTTAAAACATTCTTCGATAAGATAATGGTTTTCGTGTGAGTAAGATTAATTAACGATTCCCGGATTTTAATACGACACTTGTGTCCCCTAGCTGCATTTCGATAGGTATACTTGCCTTGTTGGATTGTTAGTTTGGTTATTTTCTCCTTGCAAATATCAGTATGACACCATTCATCGATATCCGTTCGACGAATATATCAAGAAGTTTTACCAGATCGTCAAACTCTGATCGACGAACTGTGAAATTTTCGTCGAGTGCAGACAGAAACTAAACTAAGTTTTCTCCATTGATCATTTCAAGTTGATTTATAAAGAACAAGTGATTTCTCTCATCCAGAGGTTTGGTGAATATATCAGCTCTTTATAAATCAGTGTAGATATAGATAAGATTAACTTTGTTTTTGTCTACACACTCTCTTATGAAATGATGCCTAATATCTATAGGCTTGGTCCAACAGTGATGAACTGGATTTTGTGATATGGCTATAGCATTATGTTATCACAAAATAAAGTTGAATTATTTAAGTTGAGACCATAGTCCAGTAATTGATTCTGAATTCACAACATCTGTGAGCAGCAACTGCCAGCTGCAATGTATTCTACATCAGCTTGTGCACTACTCTCCATGGAGTGGTGGGGTTGAAACTGCTTTGCACTACTCCTAGTCACCTATAATTATGAAACACACAATTAAGCAACATTCAAAATTGCAAATAGTAATCATAAGAACACGCAGGTTCCTCAAACAAGTGTATTTTTCATTCCTAAGTAAACATTCATGAGTTATTTCACATTATAACGGTAATGCACAGACATGCTCACCACCCCTTAAAAGAATTTGACCATGAATTTGAAAGAAGAGATCGACACCAGAAGCTGATACCAAATTGTAACACTCTAGTTGTCACGAAGAATAAAACAAAAGGTCTGGTCGGGGCCCCACGCCATATTCCACAAATAAACGAGAGCGGTATTAATTAAAACCAAACAACATCGCCAACTAACATAGAGTTCACAACTAACAAACACATTTTATTTATTAACCCATCACAGTAAATTCCCCTACAACCACTGGAATGAACAAATACAAAAGAGTTTGGTCGTAAGGCCTTACAGACTTATTAAAATTCTACAAACATGTGACTTCCAAACATCAACACGCAGTTCGGCAACACATGAAACATAAAAAAAAAACTTTTGGGCCTTTGAGGGCCAGCATAGCAAAAGAGGCTTCAGCCCGCTACTTTCTTCTTGGCTCTCCAGCACCTACACAATTCCAATCCACGAATACGTGGCAAAATAAAGCAACAGTCAACTTTAGTTGACCAATTATAAGGACCTTACCCCTCTATCGGGGTGGCAATTATCCTTCCCTGCATATAAGCAGTATAAGGCAGCATATATTTATATCCATAATAATGTGCGAATTAAGCACCATTCCATATATGCACAACAACCACAAATACTGACACTTTCAACTGCACGCCACATGCTCTCAAGGCACTCTTTCGGTGTACTCCCTGAGTTCCACCACCATCCATTAATCCTTGACTAAGACGACATAATTTTAAGCATTAACCATTCTGATATCAAGGAATCGACCCATCCAAATGTCAAAAGGCAAATACTTTAGGCAATCTAGGCGGACCATATGGTGCAGGTACAGTTTGGCCACATACTGTTGCTCAAATCGCCATTTCAACGTGAAAAGCCGAGGCAATCTAGGGCAACGACTTGAAGCGGGTCAGCCTCCCATTTATTGTCCATCTCATAACCAACATTATGCTCCATGGTCAGCACTCATGGCCACCTGAGCTTCTCAACAACTCTACGTGCTACCCACCTAGTCCCTAGAATACAGGCTTTGCAACCACAAAATCAACTCACTGGGTGCTATCGTCGGCGATATTGCTATCATTGTGCGATATCGATAGAATCATGTTGGAGCCAATGGTTTGCATCTCTTTAGTTTGAAAATATCAAATCTCGTATTGTATTTGATCATATGAGTGTTGGGTATAGTGTGTAGGTCCACAAGTACAAAAGAACGAGAAAATCAAGTTCTAGAACCTACCACTGAGCTTTACCTCCCGCGCTAGCTTTGGAATTAATTCAGGACAAGTGTTCTGTGGACTACCATGTGGCACTAGCCTTATCGCGGCATGTTAGCTCTCTTAATGAGCATTAAGTCATCATGCTACCGCTAGGCGAAAGCTCTGTACCGCGTCGCGATAGCTCGACAAAGCAGAAAAATATTGTTTTTGGATATTTTCCCAAATCTGTTGGACAGCTGTCGCATCCACGCACATTGACTTACTGTCAGGCTCTATATCTTCTGTTGACAGTAGCTTATTTTCTCAAGACATATGAAAGCACACGTCTCTTTTCCTGGAGAAAAACCAAGGAGAATATTTCATTCTATGGTTCGGCCGTCATCTGGAGTAGGACGAACTCATATCTCTATTGAAGGAAAATCTTTGTTTCCTCCTTCCACTCGTGATCAAAGAACTCCGGCAAATGAAATCTTCAATGACCATTTGCGGCGGATTGACTTCAATAAGAATGATATTCAAGAGTATCGATCACGGACTATTTCTCGAAGAAATTTTACGTTTGGGGGAGAAATAATTTCTTAACTCTTTGTATTTTACTTTAAACTATTTATTGTCTAGTTGTTTGTGTGAGGAAAATCGACAGGAGGGTCGTCAAAATCCGGGAAGGGGTTCGTAGGAAATTGATCGGAGGGTCGTCAAAATCCAGGAAGGGTTTCGTGTGAAATCGACCTGAGGGTCGTCGGAATCCGATAAGTATTTCGTGAGAAATCGTCTCGGTGAGGGATGTCTAGATCGGGCAATCTAGTGGGGCTCTAAGACACTTTCGGTGAGGAAGGTGAAGAGGTGGATCGAAGACCATTTCAGGGGTAAAGGGAGAGAGATAATCAGTCCGGGTATAGGGTCTGTATAGAAACAAAAATAGAAATCTATATTTCATCATCACCGATCTTCGGCATCATGGAGATCTATTCATTCTTAATTGTAAACGACTGTCATTACTCTTGAATAAAATTATTGTTCATTCATTATTTTTATTGTAATTTCATGCATGTATGCTGGTAGATCTCTGAAGGGTGTGTGAGTCTTTAAGAGGCAAAGTTTTATGGAGAAAATGAGTTCTGTGACCTACCATCGCGCGCTAGCAAGCTAGTGCCCCACGATAGCATCTGAAACCAGTGTTCTTCGTGAAACTCATTTTAATTTTGAATTAACTTCGAAAACCTTATTCACCCCCCTCTAAGGTTGGCCACCTGATCCAACAACTGGTATCAGATGAGGTTATTCCAAAACAGTTTAACCACCGGGAATAATGGACAACCCTGATCTCGAATCGACTAGTGGGGATGGAAATTTGTACACAAAAGATTAATTAGCACCACCTCTATTTACAGGTGTGAACTATAACGTGTGGAAAACTTTAATGATAAAATTTCTTATATTATTAGACGTAGCAGTTTGGAACATGATGTATATCAAGCCCATAAATAATTTAAATAAGTACGAGTGTCATTTAAATGTCAAAGCTATGAATAGTCAGTTTTGCGAGCTTAGTCATGAAATTTTCAAACTCAACTACACAATTCCTACTGCTTATGATATATGGAAATTTCTTGAGATTACTTATAGTTCTCCTTCTATAGATAATGAATCTGAGTAATTCCTTATGGACCCAAGTGAAGAGTCAAATGAATACTCACTCTTGGAGGAACGCATGTCAACTACATCACATGGAAGGGAAGATGAAAAATATATCATTGGAAGAGGAGAGCCAAGAGGAAGATGACAAACGAACCTTGAGCTCAAATCACACCTTGTCCAAGAGCATTGTAAGAAAATCAAATTCTTGTCCTGCCTGCAATTCTACTTCTACATTATATGTGCTAAATGTTGCTAAATGTAAAACCAAGAAATTAAAAAATCTGACCCAAAATTACGTTTAGAAAATAACACTCTGAAAGAAAATGCCAATGTAGAATCTATTTTTATTGTGCCTAATTCTCTCACATGCTCTTTAGATAAGCACTACACACCTTGTATTAATTGCACTGAATTACAAGAAAAATACAAAGATCTTGAAAAAGAGTTTCTTTTAGTTAAAGAATAAAATGAGAGATTATGTCTAGAAAATTAATCTTTAAAAATGGATTGTACTAGATGTAATGTTTATAAAATTGAAATTAAGGAGATGAATGAGACTTTTGATGAATTCAGGAGTAAGTATGAAGCTCATATTAAATCTGCAGTCTTCACACTTAAAATAGTAAAATCACGTACAATAAAGGTAGACATAATCTCAAAATTAAAAATAAAGAATTAGTTACAAAAATCAACATGTTTAAGAAAATTATAATTAAAATCTCAAAAAACACAACTCCTAAATTTCTAGTAAATCCCTAAAGCATGTTGACTATGAATTGTCATACAATAACAAAGTCAATCATTGGGAGTAGAAACCATCATGCGCATGTGAATGAAACTCCAAAACATAAAAATCATCTTCATGTGCAAACTCAAATCACTCCCAATTTAAAATCAAATGAACATAAATTTTCGTTAAAAAATCACTACACGCTGAGTCCTTATGTTTAGCAACATAATTATAACTTGTTGAACAATTTCAATATATCTAAACCTTCAATGCATTATTGTTCGGTTTAAGATCATCACATGAAGACTCACAAAAATCTAAATGGAAATTTGCAATATAAAAATAGTATTCAACCAAGGTATGAATGGAGGCCCATCGTTAAAAATGACGCAGCTATTCTACTTTAAAGGGCACATTCATAATTACCTCCCCATAAGCTAACAGGAAGTGTTTGGGTACCCAAGAAAATTGCCTCACATGGTCTCACTTAGATACCTAAATCTTTTATCCATTAATATTCATAAATTACGTGAAATAAGTTCAAACCGAAATATATTATATCTTACTTCATGATATGCTTATTAGTTTTAGGTGTGTATTCTTTGTTTTTTTGTTGTTGCTGTTATTGTTTGTATCTATGTGTTTAATCCAGCATGATTTGAATATCTAGCCACACAAATCAGAAGAACATTAAAAAATCATGTTAAGCAGGGTAGTACCACGAAGCTAATCAAAAGTGGAAAAAATAAAAGTATAATTGATATTATAGTAGTATGACTACCAGCAACAGATTTCACCATAAATATCATAGTGGTCCACCTGTCTTAGTACAACAATAATAATATTGAGTGTCGTTAAGCACCAAAATACAAAGTGACAAATCGTATATGTTATTCTTCTGAAGAAGTCGGTGAAATATTAAGCTTACTCATCATCTTCTTCAGCATCTTCCTCACCCATTTCACCTCCTTAATAGTTTGCTCGATCTCCCATCCTTGCTGCTCCACAATTCTGTAAATGTCCTGACTGGTCTCCCGAAGGGAACCTCCACTTCTTAGAGAATACTGTGAAGTAGGGGGTCAAGCTCTTGATGAAGTTGTAATTTCCCCCACATTATAGATCTGAGGACATCTATCTATTAGGTACTGAGACAAATCAATGGTCAGATATTTCCCCATCAAGATACTCTGAATCATACCGCCCAACAGCATGGTGTTCAGTCACTGGTGCTTGGGAGACTTCACTGGAAATGTATACTGCATCATTGATAGAATGAGGTCTAATATGATGAATGGCATACCTGCTATGATGTAGTATGTCACTATCGAGAGTTATGTTGTGATCTTCTTAGTATCCCTGAATTTGAACATGAGGGAGTAGCGCAAAAGCATCTCTTGGATAATGTGGGCATTCGGAGTGAGAGTATCCACAGGTGTGATGAGATCTTGATAGCCTTTTACACCACACCATGGAGAACTTCATTAATTTCTCACCAATCCCTAGTAGATCTGAAGGACTTGATGATATCAAGTCGCTCCCCCACCTAGGATCCAGATGTACTTCCTCTCTAGATCTTCATGCATTATAGTCAAGACTTGGGTACCTATGCATGACAGCACCCCCCCCCCCCTGTCCAGCTATATGAGAACTGGATCCCGGAGGTTGTTGTTGAACTCCCAAACGAGTACCGAGGAAAATAGGTCACCCGTTGAAATCACAGAGAGAACACCAATATGGTCCAAATAACTATGATGTGATCGTATCAGACATCGATGTCGACAACCATCACCACACTCACAGTGTCCTCATCCATCGTAGGGAAGGTTGATGCGGGAATTTGGGATCACTTGGAGAAGCTTCTTCAAGGTGGATGGGAGATGGATGAAGCCATAGCCTGAAAACACAAAATTTCTAGTTTTAAAACTCAGGAAAAATTATTTTTGGTGGGTATTATCGCGCGGTAGCATGACGGACTCGACTTCATCCCCCTCCGCCAAATCTCCTCCAAAACCCATTTTTCACAATTATTTTGACTAAAAACCAGAGGGGAAGGGGATCTACGCACTAGTAACTTAGATCCAAGAAGTCTAACTCGATCCATGAATAAAAACCTCAAATCAAACTCAAAACACCTTGAAATCCACATGGATCATTGTAATGCTCCCGATTTTCTGATGTTATTATTTGATTTGGTGTCATCATATTTATGACATCAGGGTGTTACCCTTTTTATGTTTTGTTGATGACGCTGCACCGTTTGTTTATTTTTGCGTCAGTTGGGTCTGTTTTGCCAGATTTTGGGATTTTGATTGGATTGAATGTTTTTCTTGATTGAAAGGATGAAGCTTTGAGGTTTTGGACTTGTCCAATTTTATTGCGATCTGAGTGTTTTGGAGACTCGGCGCGTGTTTGGATCTTTGTAATAATTTTAGTGTTGTCTTCGCAGCTAAATTCGTAGAGTTAGCGATTTATCCCAATATGTTAAGTCAAATCTGAATTTCAGGAATTTTCTTGCCTTATCCTGGTGAAGTTCAGCCTCATTTTTCGAGAGGCCGGGTACAGTTCCCGTGAAGTGTATATTTCTTCTCGAGAAGTGTTGTTCTGTTCCTGAGAATGCCTTGGTGTTCTCAAGATGTCATGTTTTGTTCCCAAGAATTGCTTCTTCTGTTCTCGAGAGATTCCCCTTCTTCGAGTCTCGATAAATCTCGTTCTGTACTCAAGAACTCCACCTTGATTCTTGGGAAGTACTTCATTTTGTTCTCGAGGAGTCCTGAAGTTCTCGAGAAATCTTCTTCCTGTTCTCGAGAAATTTTACTTGTACTCGAGAACTATCCTTCTGGTTCTCAAGAAATCCAGCTGCTCTCGAAAAATCCTTGCTTCATTCTGAGAATTCTGGTTCAGCCGACCCTTGACTATTTCTTTAAGTGTAATGATCCAATATGTTATTTGTTTCGATATTATATATAGGATAAACTTCTTCTCCTCCTTAGGATGATTTACTTCCTTCTTCCCGAACCAGAGAGGCATGAGCAAGAGAGAGAACGTTCATTCGTGAATCTTCTGGTGGCCGCTGACGGTGCTCTGGTGCTCGAAATCTTGAACCGTTCGTAGATCCTGAAAGCTCTCGATGAGAGTTGAGTCATCGTGGTAAAATCTTCCCCATTTATTGAGTTTTTCTCGTTAGGGTTTTTGGCCCTAACCTCTATTTTGGCCTTTTTTGTTCAGATTTCGGTTTCCCCCGTCTTCCTTAGTCCCGATCTACGCTGTGGTGTGATTTGGAAGTCTTCTCCGGCAAAACCAAGGCAAGTGATGGTTTTACTCCCCTCTTCCCTTCTTTCTCCTGATCTGTAGAAAATTTCTAACTCTTTGTTATCATTATATTTAATAACTTGCTGATTGTAGTGTTGTTTAAATCCCTCGTCTAATTCTACTTGTATTTTCATGTTCTTGATTTTGCTACCTAACTTGTTAAAGGGGTATATGTTTTGATGATGTGGTTGAATCTTGCTCTTTTAACCGTTCCTTAACTATTATGTAGGATGTGTTAGAGTTTATATAGGATTGTAAATCCATCCTAAAGGTTGATCAACCGTTTCAAATCCAGAATTGTCTAGTAGAATCCGATGAGCCAATATCGTCTTGAGATTTAAATCATTATTTCCATCGTGGCGATGTCGTGGGGTGAGATAAGCCTCCAGGCCCAGGAAGGGTTATGGTGGGACTTTGAGCTCTAAACCCGGGTCATTACAGATTGTGAAGGTGATGGTTTTTCTTCGTTGCGAGTGTTATTAGTGGGCAAACCCACCTCCGCAACGTTTGATATCTCTATTAGTACCTTGTGGAACTTTACTGGGTGTTTGGGCATTTGCGGTGTATGGTGGAGTATCCAGTCTCCCCCACAATTATGACAGATTAATATATCTATGGGGCTGTGTCCGAATGAGTTGACCACCATACCTGTGTTGTTTTTTGGTGGAGTTGACCACATGTGGCTAATAGAGTTTTGCAACTCTTCCCGATGATTTTAATCGTGATATTTCCCTTATAGCCTTGTACATCTGGGGTACTTTTGTTATACGTGACGATTCACGTAAGTGTTTCTTTCTGAGTTTATTTTTGTACCTTACCGTTGTACTTCGTTTCAGTATTTCTTTTTGGTCTTGGGTTGGTACACATTGACCTTTGTTTACTTTTGGCTTACATTTCTGCCATCACTTGTACTTTCTTTCTGAGGTGTTCTGTCTTTGGAATGCCTCAAGTTCAGAGTTGTAGCTGGTAGTGGAGCTATTTCTGGAGTTCTTGAGCAGCAGTGTTGGTTGTGGTTTTTACCTCGTCGTTTCAATGTAGTTTGTGATTTTAGTTTTCTTTTCCTAGTTCAGGCATACTTTGTTTTATGTGGCTTCATGTCAGACTGTTAACGCCCACAGGATAGTTGATTTTGGACACTTTTTCTTGTTGCCACTTGCTTTCTTTCTGATTATTCGGTTTACTTGCTCTGTGGGGTATTTTATGTTAGGATTGCATGATAGGTATTTTCAAGTATAATAACTACTATTACTAATTCACGCATTGCATGTTTTAAAATACTAAATCACTATATTTAATGACCGTATAATCTAATTTTACTTCTATTATAAACCTAGAACTTGCATACCATGAATTGTCCTCTGGGGACCTTTTTACTCATGTAGGATGTCTAGTATTGTAAAAGAGGTATTTTCCGTTGCGTGTAACTATTTTCCTCGTGGACTAGATGAGCCACTAAGCCGAGGGATACGGCTAACTGCTACACTTGAACTGGATTTGCCTTTAAATAACTTAAAGATCTTTCTTCATGGTTAAATAGGAGTTTTGTATGAGCGTCCGCAGTTATCCCCTGCTGACATGGCATCATGATGCGCATTTTCCCTTACTCTGATATATCTTTAATGGCAGTGAAAAATGCTAGTTGTGATAGTTGGTATCAGAGGGAGGTTGGTTTGACAAGTTGGTCGAACCAGCCAATCTCATATAGTTTATTTCCCTTCATTCATGTGCATACACACACCAATGTGTCATCAGTATTGTAATGCCCCGAAAATCGGTATCAAGCTGGTCGCATCCCAGGAAATATTTTTGGTGCCTGTATAGGGTTACACAGCCTAGGACACGGGCGTGTCCAAGGCCGTGTGGAGCCCTCTTTTGCCCGACTGTATCCAGAGAAGGACACGGCAGGAAACACGGCAGAGTGACACGGGCGTGTCATCTGACACGGGCGTGTGCCTACCTGTGTCAGTACCCGTGTTCCCAAGAGTCGTGTCGGTTGACGTGGCGATTTGCTGTGACACGGTCCAAGGACACGGGTGTGTCAGAATCCCGACACGGGCATGTCGATTGCTACATGGGTGTATCTGAGCCCGTGTGAGTCTCTGTGTTCGACGATCGTGCCTGGATCGAGGCACACGGCCTGGGAAACGGCCGTGTGCCTAGCCGTGTTCGGCCCAATTTTGGGGATTTTTGAACGGATCTGAGCCGTTCATTTTCTTTAATTAAGATCTGACGGCCCAGATGAGTTCCTGCACTGTTAAGGTCGGAAATAGAGGATCAATTCCTCATTTCTCTCTTAAGCACTCTCTTTCAAGGAGTTAGAGAGAGGAGGAAGAATGAGGAGGATTCCGGCCGCTGGCGGAGCATCGGAGCACCGTTTAGAGAACCGAGAGCAGATCCGTGGAGGAAATCATGTTGCGAAGACTTCTATCCGTATAATTTTCCATGGCGCAAAAGCGTACTACAAGGGTAACGATTCTCTACTTGAGCATGTGAAGCTCTCTTCCTTTTTGCATAGGGAAACCCGCTCCCGCGAGTGTGCGGCGAGTATGCGGTGTTTCTTGGGGTTGACGGGAATAGTCCCCCTTGTATTGCATATAGAGTCCGGAATTGAAGTACGGACATAGGCATTGTGTGTGAAGCCTACCCGGACATGTTGGTCTGGATCGGTGATGTTGCATTTGTTATGGTTTGTCAGATAAGACTCTGTGCTTTGGGTTTTCGGGTTTCCACGCGGTAGATTGCAGCAGGGCTCCTTGGGGATTAACTCCAAGGCGCACCCGAAAAACTGAGCGGAATCGTTGTTCTGCTAACTTAGCAGTCTGGGAATCGGCCTTGAACATAACTGGGTCATGTGATTGTTTGGAAATGTCAGGATCCGAGAGAAGATTGGCTCGTTCGTACGTCTTAAGGTGTACTATGCGCTGTGAGCAACGGGCAAGTGGAATCGTACCTAGGCTATGTGGTTCGGTGTGAGAGACCAGAAAAGGGGACTGGCCATTGGCATAGTCGGGAGCCTTAGACAGTGGTCAGAAAGGCTAAAATTCTAACAAGGTTGTCATCCTGGGGTGGTGGTGAAGACGCTGAAGTGTCAGGATTCACCATTAATGTGCCCTGAGTGCACTGGGTGTTTGGCCATGCGAGCCTACGCCTATGGCGAAGCATGTTTGTACTATATTGTTTAGTTGGGCTAATGAATTGCAGGGAAAGAGCACCGCCATCCCGAGTTAAGGGCGGGGTCGTTATAATTTGGTCGGCTTTGGCTGATCGTTGCTTTGTTTGCCATCGTGCGGTGGAATGCTCCTTGCAGGTGTTGCGGAGCCGAGTACCAAATAGCAGGCTGGAGCCCATGTTGCTTTACTGGCCCTAGAAGTCCAAAGCGAATAGTTGTTCTTTATTTCATCATGTGTGGCCGGCCTACAAGCCGAAGTATGGAAAACATTACTTTATTAAGTGAACCTCTGTAAGGCCATAAGGTCGTGTACCTTTCAGTGTATTTGTTTTCATTCCAGTTGTAGTGGTGGTGGACATTCATGTTTATTGGATACAATTATGGGTTCTTTCATCTGTTTAAAAGCTTCCGCTAGAATGCTCTGTATTAGGACGAGTAGTCTTAATTGGATAGTTTGGTTATTCATACGTAACCCTTCCGACTATCTGTGGTATATAGTGTCGGGTTCCAGCTGTACCTTTTACTATATGTCATACGACGGATGGGGGTGTTACAAGTATGTCTTAACCGAAGCATAGTGACTACACTCATAGCATGATAAGAAGTATACAGTGCATATTATGTAGTATGGGATGCATAATATATGTCTGTATATGGATCCACCATAGGAGGCAACATGTGACAGTTACGTAGTATGGGATGCATAACCACCATCACATGGGTGCCTATTAGCATGTTTTCCTTTCTCGTTGCATGTGATGTTATGTAGTATGGGATGCATAATATTTCATGTGTACGCCACTCATACATACATTAAGGCCTTTTTAGAATGCATAGCACCGCATACATAGTATATCATTGCATAAGCACGAATGCTAAGTTAAAGTTTACATGATGACACATGTACACACATGATTTTCTAAATTGAGACAAAGGATTCATGAATTCATATCATAGGCACATGAGTAAATAGGATGAGAGGATATCATCCTAAGTAGGACATAGCATCGTTATAAAATCCCAGAGCAAGTTTGCAGCATAAGCAAGTGTCTTTAAGTATGGTCTGAACTAGTTGTGTGGCCTAGTTGTAATCTAGGATTTGTGATGAGTCATTTGTTACTTTACTAGAAATGCCGGCTAGACATCCTGCGATGAGATCGACTCCCTAGTGGGAGGATGAGTTATCCGGTGGGCAAAGTGATGCGATGATCGAGAGTCTACGTCAGAGTAACGAGGCTCTGTCAGGATAGTTAGTTGCGATGCAATCGCAGATTCAGTCCTTGTTGTCTGCCACTCCCGCGTAACAACCCTTAGCTCAAGATTCTGTCGCGGGTCAAGCCATACCCGTTACTCCTGCTCCTCTAGTGCCCCCTATGACGCTACCACCAGAGATGAATTTTATATCACATTTCCAACGATTGGGACCTCCTACTTATGACGGAAGTTCCGACTTTATGGTTCTGGATGATTAGATCATTGCTATTGAAGAAATGTTCTCGTATTCGGGGATTACTGAAGCCTAGAAGGTAATGATAGCGGCCTACTAGGTAAAAGGCCTAGCAAAGAGCTGGTGGATTCGAGAAAAGGAAAGTTTGAATGAAGGATGCTCATGGGAGTCCTTCAAGAAGATGCTGTTTAAGAAGTTTCTACCATCGATCGAGCAGGACCGTCTGATGAATAATTTCCTATACCTAAAGAAGAGATAGGTCACAGTGAGCGAATATGAGATTGAGTTTAGTAAGTTGAGCAGATTTGCACCTGATATGGTAGCTTTGGAGGCAGGAAGAGTGAAGAGCTTTCTCGGAGTACTAAGAAGTGATGTCCAACAGTTGGCATGCGATTATAGAGCTGAAAGCTATGCTGAGGCAGTGGAAGCCGCTCTGAAGGTTGAGGCAATTAAAAATGCCAAGAATCGAGGTGTTGCGGCGTGAAAAGAGAAGAGGAAGGGTGATGAGGATGGAAGCTCTAGGTCATCTGGCCCTTCTTCGAAGAAGAAAAGTAGAGATATATGTAGCTTCTATAGTCTATCTAGCCACCCTTATGAAAGGTGTTTCAAAAGAACTGCCACTCTGAAATAGTAGCAGGTGCTTTCCATCCAAGGTGCACCCAAGGGATATCTGGTATGCATGTTCTGTACAAGGAAGAGACATGACGTGAGTCATTTTTGGTAGACGGACAAGACTTGCTTCTAGTGCAGGCAAAAGGGGCACCTGAAGTCTTCATGACCCCAGGCTCAGTCCCCACTACAGACTGCCCCGCTTCAGGCTTTGCCGCCGCCACCAAATCAGGACAGATGGAAATGAAAGCTGAATATGGTGACCAGGGAGGAAGCTAAGACCTTTACTCAACTGATAACATGTTAGCTTTCTGACTAGCTTTTAATCTGCATTGTTTGCCCGAGTTTTTGTTCGTTTAGTTATGTATGCTACGGTTTTAGGGGAGTTTAAGGTAAAGAATAGGTGGGCGCGCGTTCTTTTAGATTCGGGTGCCACCCATTCCTTTATGGCACGGAGTTTCGTAGATAATCATCATTTGAACGTGTATCAATTAGGAGGCTCCTTCAACATCAAGCTTCCCTCCGATGATTCGGTGATATCAAATTAAGGAATTTCTAGACGCCATATTTGTCTAGGTGATTTTCTAGATCTTTTGGATCTGATGGTGTTGGATCAGGCGGATTTCGACGTGATTTCAGGCATGGACTGGCTGTCCAAGTATGAGGCGGTCATCCAGTGCAAGGTAAAGCGACTGGACTTCAAGATGGACAATAGCCAACCTATGAGCCTCTATGGTTTTCAGGACAAGGTTTCCCCTATTATCTCTGTGGTACATGCCTGTCGTACTATAGAGTCTAGTTATGAGGTATATTTGGTTTCTATTTCTACTTTGGAAACAGCTTTTGTTACACCATGTCTTAAGTATATCTCAGTGGTGTGAGAGTTTCCAGATGTTTTTCCTGATAGTGTTCCAGGACTTCCTCCTGTGAGAGAGGTAGAGTTTGTGATAGACCTCGATCTAGGTACTCATTCTATTGACAAGGCACCATACCATATGGCTCCGCGTGAGTTGGATGAGTTGCATACTCAGCTCGACGAGTTGTTGTGGTATGGATTTATTAGACCAAGTTCTTTTCTGTGAGGTGCTCTTATATTATTTGTAAAGAAAAAGGATGGATCGATGAGGTTTCGCATCAATTATAGAGAATTGAATAATGTGACCATTAAGAATAGATATCCCTTGTCGAGGATTGATGATCTGTTCGATCAGTTGCATGGTAGCTCGGTATTTTCAAAGATAGATCTTCGTTCGGGCTACCACCAGTTGAGAATTCGTGAGGCAGATATTCCACGAACTGCCTTCCGTTCGCGGCATGGACATTTGAGTTTTTGGTGATGTCCTTCGGTTTGATCAATGCACCCTCTCCTTTCATGGATTTAATGAATAGAGTGTTCAAAGATTTGTTGGACCGTTTTGTGATTTTGTTTACAAATGTCATGCCTGTGTTTTCCCGCAGTGTTGAGGAGCATACTCAACATTTGTGAATGGTTTTTTCAACCTGATGGAGCATAAGTTATATGTGAAGTTGAGCAAGTGTGAGTTATGGCTATCTCAGCTGTCCTTTCTAGGCCATGTTGTGAGCAAGGACGGTATCTCTGTATACCCGACCAAGATTTCTGTTGTGATGGAATGGAAGAGACCTTCTACACATAAGGAGATTAGGAGCTTCTTAGGCCTGGTCGGTTATTATAGAAGATCTGTAGAAGGGTTTTCAGTGTTGTCAGCTCCTCTAACTAGACTTACCCAGAAGAACACCGGGTTCATTTGGAGCGATAAGTGTGAAGAAGCATTCCAAGAGCTGAAGAAGTGATTGTGTAGTGCACCAGTTTTAACCTTGACTACTGAAGGAGTTAAGTACGTTGTGTATGTGGATGCATCACACATTGGACTGGGTTGTGTTTTCATGCAAGAAGGAAGGGTGATCGCGTATGGATCAAGAAAATTAAAGATTCATGAGAGAAACTATCTTACACATGATTTAGAGTTTGCTGTTGTAATTTATGCGCTGAAGCTTTGGAGACATTTATTATATGGCGTGTTGTACAAGATCTTTATATACCATAAGAGTTTGAAGTACATCTTCACTCAAAAGGAGCTAAACCTGCGTCGGCGTAGGTGGTTAGAATATGTGGCTGATTATGAAGTGGAGATTCTTTATCATCCGGGAAAGGCTAATGTAGTAGCTGATGCTTTGAGTAGGAAGACCGCCAAAATCTTCAATTTATCTATGCAGTCCTTGGTAGAAGAATTCTTGTTGATGGACATTAAAGTTGGGAGTAGTACTGTGCCTGCTAGTTTGGAAGCAGAAGATCCATCTTGGATTTCCCTCACTAGAGCGCACCAGAAGGATGACCCGGATTTGTTACATCTCCGGTACAGAACTAAGAAGGGAGAGCTACCTGATTTCCCTTTGGATGAGTTAGACACTTTGAAGTATCATGGTAGGTTTTGTATCCCCGCTTTTGGTGATATTCGGGCTAAGATTTACAATAAAGCTCATGGTTTCAGTGTTTCCTACCATCCTGGTTCTACGAAAATGTATAAAGATCTAAAGCAACTTGTTTGGTGGTCGGGAATGAAAAATGATATAGCGAAGTTTGTGTCGGAATGTTTTACGTGTTAGCGTGTTAAAGCTGACCATAGAAGGCCTGGAGGTAAATTGACAATGCCCCAAGTTGGAAGTGGGGGAGTATTTCAATGGATTTCATCACCGGTTTACCAAGATCTCCCTATGGGCACGACTCTGTTTGGGTGATAGTTGATAGATTGACTAAGTGTGCTCACTTTGTCCCTTTTAATATTGGGTATTCTATGAAGAAGATAGTTGAGTTATATCTTGATGAGGTCATCAGATTACATGGAGTGCCTGCCAGCATTGTATCGGATCGATACTCTAGATTTGCGTTTCATTTTTGGAAGAGTTTACAGGAGGGGTTGGGTACCGATTTGAGGTATTCCACCGCTTATCATCCGCAGACAAATGGTAAGATGGAAAGGGTAAATCAAATTGTGGAAGACATGATCAGGTGTTACATTTTGGATCACGGTGGTGCTTTGGATGAGCGTCTCAGACTCATGGAATTCGCATACAATAATAGTTACCAATAGAGTCTGCAGATGGCCCCTTTTGAGGCCTTATATAGGAGGCATTGTAGGACTCCTTTGTTTTGGGCTGAGGTCGGTGAGAAACCGTTACTAGGTCTGGAAGCCCTTGAAGAGATGAATTGTGTTGTGACTCATATTCAGGAGAAGCTCCATGTAGCACAAGAACGTTGTGAGAAATATGCGAATCAATGATGGGTCGATCTGGTGTTCGTCGTTGGGGACTTGGTTTTCCTTAAAGCTTCTCCGATGTCAGGTATTAAAAGGTTTGGAAGGAAACACAAGTTAGACCCCCGATATGTGGGACCTTTTAAGATTCTGGAGTGCATCGGAGCGTCAGCTTATAGGCTGGAGTTGTATGCTACCCACCTTGGGGTTCATGATGTGTTCCATGTGAGCCAGTTACAGAAGTGTGTTCGTAGTGATCGTCAAGTCCTTGACTCGGTGCCCCAGATTCAGCCCAACCTTACGTACATGGAAGAACCTGTCCGTATTTTGGAATCTCAGGATCGAGTGTTGCGGAGAAAGACCATCCCCATCGTTAAAGTTCTCTGGCAAAATCAAGACGTCGAGAGCACAATGTGGGAATTGGAGTCAGCGATGAGGGAATCTCATCTGCATCTCTTCCCTTAGTTCAGGTATGTCTTCATGGTTTTGGTGGTATTTGGTTTTTCGTTTTGGTTTGGTTTTAAAGTTGTGATAAGTTTCGGGATGAAACTTCTTTTTACGGGGAGTGACTGTAATGCCCCAGATTTTCCGATGTTATTATTTGATTTGGTGTCGTCATATTTACGACGTCATGGCGTTACCCTTTTTACATTTTATTGACGGCGTTGCACCGTTTGTGCGTTTTTGCATCCGTTGGGTTTGTTTGGCCAGATTTTAGGATTTTGATTGGATTGAATGTTTTCCGTGATTGAAAGGATGAAGCTTTGATGTTTTGGACTTGTCCAGTTTTATTACGATCCGAGCATTTTGGAGTCTCGGTGCGTGTTTGGGTCTTTGTAATGATTTTTGTTTATGTAAGCATTTGATGATAGTGTCTCGAGAATGGTCCGTCGGATTTTAGTGTTGTCTTCATTGCTAAATTCGTAGAGTCATCAATTTATTCGGGGATGTTAAGTCGAATATGAATTTCTGGAATTTTCCTGCGTTGTTCTCGTGAAGATCAGCCTCATTTCTCGAGATGCCGGGTACTGTTCCCGTGAAGTGTATATTTCTTCTCGAGAAGTGTTATTCTGTTACCGAGCATGCCTTGGTGTTCTCTAGATGTCCCGTTTTGTTCCCGAGAATTGCTTCTTCTGTTCTAGAGAGATTCCCCTTCTTCGGGTCACGAGAAATCTCCTTCTTACTCAAAAACTCCACCTTGATTCTGGGGAAGTCCTTCATTTTGTTCTCGAGGAGTCCTGAAGTTCTCGAGAAATCTTCTTCCTGTTCTCAAGAAATTTTACTTGTACTAGAGAACTGTCCTCCTGGTTATCGAGAAATCCAGGTGCTGTTGAGAAATCCTTGCTTCATTCCGATAATTCCGGTTCAGCCGTCCCTTGACTATTTCTTTAAGTGTAATGATCCAATATGCTATTTGTTTCGATATATATATATATATATATACACACATATATATATGATGAACTTCTTCTTCTCCTCCTTAGGCCGATTTCCTTCATTCTTACTGAACCCGAGAGGCGTGAGCAAGAGAGAGAACTTCCGTTTATGAATCTTCTGGTGGTCGCTGACGGTGCTCCGGTGCTCGAAATCTTGAACCAATCATAGATCCTAAAAGCTCTCAACGAGAGCTATTTCATCGTGGTAAAATACATTTCTTGAGTTTTTCTCGTTAGAGTTTTGGGCCCTAACCTCTATTTTGGCCTTTTTTGTTCAGATTTATGTTTCCCATGTCTTCCTTAGTCTCGATCCACGTTGTGGTGCGATTTGGAGGTAATCTCCGGCAAAACCAAGGCAAGTGATGGTTTTATCCCCTCTTCCCTTCTTTCTCCCGATCTGCAAAAAAATTCTAACTACTTATTATCATTATTTTTAATAACTTGTTCATTGTAGTGTTGTTTAAATCCCTTGTCTAATTCTACTTGTATTTTCATGTTCTTGATTTTGCTACCTAGCTTGTTAAAGGGGTATACATTTTGATGATGTGGTTGAATCTTGCTCTTTTAACCGTTCCTTAACTATTATGTAAGACGTGTTAGAGTTTATCTAGGATTGTAAATCCTTCGTAAAGGTTGATCAACCGTTTCAAATCTTTAATTGTCTAATAGAATCCGATGTGCCAATGTCATCTTGAGATTTATATCATTGTTTCCTTCGTGGCGATGTCGTGGGGCGAGACAAGCCGCCAGGCCCAGGAATGGTTGTGGTGGGCCTCTGAGCTCTAAACCCGGGTCATCACGGATTGTTACGGTGATGGTTTTTCTTCGTTGTGGGTATTATTAGTGGGCGAATCCACCACTGCAACGTTTGATCCCTCTATTAGTACCTTGTGGAACTCTACCGGGTGTTTGGGCATTTATGGTGTATGGTGGAGTATCCAGTCTCCCCCGTAATTAAGACGAATTAATATATCTGTGGGGGTGTGTCTGGATGAGTTGACCACCCTGCTTGTGTTGTTTTTGGTGGAGTTGACCACATGTGGCTAATAGAGTTTTGCTATGATGTAGGCTTGCCCCTTTTTGACGTTATGGAGACGGACATAACTAAACTCAATGCTCTCCGCTAACTCTCACCACACGCTCAAGCAACAAAAACGCAGCAACTGCCCAATTCGTATATTCATTAAACATAGACGACGGAGGGTTCGCAAAGCCCTTCAAGATAGTACCAAGGTGATAGGCCAAGGTCCTCTCAAGCGAAAGGAACCCACACGGTTCGGTCGAGCGTTGTTGTACCAAAAGAGAATCCACCGAAAATAAAAGATTCAGACAAGGATGGTTCTCTCCCAACAAAATAAAACGAGGGCCGCAACGCATCACAAACTTAAACGGAAAAAGGAAAACACCAACGATATCAATGAAAATTTAACCACGAAATTTCAAACGCTTCACAAGCCACGCAACACGCATATGCCACAAGATCTATCAAGAGGAGAAAACACACAACGGTAGAGATTTTCGTTACCCAAACCGGAATAGATGATTCCGGTTATCTTGCTTGAATCGCTCTTCCACGGTTCCGCCAGAGTTACGCCGGATGGAGAGGAAACTCTTCCTCCTTCGTCGCGTCACACCTTGGCCGAGATCCACGAGAGATTACCACAAGCACCTTGCTCTAACCACCAAGAGAGAGGGGTGGCCGGATTCTTCTTTGAAGGGGGAAGGGAGAGAAGGTTGGCGGCTTGGGAGGGAGAGGAGTTTGGCGGCCAAGAGGGGAAAGAAGGCTAGGATTGAGAGGGAGCCGAAATTAGAATAGGAGGGAGAGGGGGGAGATTCCTTTTGGAGGTAGGATTTCAAATTCTCATTCAACTTAACCATATGAAAACAATCCGTGCCTATATATAGGCTACACCACTCAATCTCCACCTTAGAAAATTAACACCCTCGTGATGGTTATATGCATCCATCATGAATTAAATAAAGCATAGAGTTTGCATGAAGAATAAAAAATGCAAGATGGTTATAAGCACCCATCATGCAATACAAAATTAAAATGCTTGAAGTAAGATTTCTTAAAATAACAATCGATAAAATAACAATTTAATAAAATATATAATTATAATTATTTTATTCATAATTATATATTTTATTTAATAGTGGTGGCGGCGTTGGCGTCGAGGTAGAAATCCCATCCGTGAGCTTGCGGCCACAATCATCCCAATCCACGAACACTTTGGCGTTGGCGTTGGCTTCGAGGTAGAAATACCATCCGTGAGCTTGAGGAAACGACTGTCCCAATCCACGAACGCTTTCAGACGGGGATCCATAGCGCCATCATGCTACTCTTCCTGATGATTTTAATCGTGATGTTTCCCTTATAGCCTTGTGCATCTAGGATACTTTTATTATATGTGACGATTCACGTAAGTGTTTCTTTCTGAGTTTATTTTTGTACCTTACTGTTATACTTCATTTCAGTATTTCTTTTTGGTCTTAGGTTGGTACCCCTTGACCTTTGTTTAATCTTGGCTTACTTTTTGTCATCACTTGTACTTTCATGCTGAGGTGTTTTGTCTTTGGAATTCCTCAGGTTCAGAGTTGTAGCTAGTAGTGGAGCTGGTTGCAGAGTTCTTGAGCAGCAGTGTTGGCTATGGTTTTTACCTTGTCGTTGTGTGGTAGTTTGTGGTTTTAGTTTTCTTTTCCTAGTTCAGACATACTTTTTTTATGTAGGTTCGTGTCAGATTGTTGACGCCCATAGGATAGTTGATTTTGGACACTTGTTAGCTGCTACTTGCTTTCTTTCTGCTTATTTGAATTACTTGCTCTCTGGGGTGGTTTATGTTAGGATTGCATGATAGGTATTTTCAAGTATAAAAACTATTATTACTACTTCACGGATTGCATGTTTTAAAATGCTAAATCACTACATTTAACGACCGTAAAATCTACTTTTACTTATATTATAAACCTAGAACTTGCATACCATGAGTTGTCCTCTGGGGACCTTTTTACTTATGTAGGATGTCTGGTCTTGTAAAAGAAGTATTTTTCGATGCGTGTAACTATTTTACTCGTGGACTAAATGAGCCACTAAGCCGAGGGATACGGCTAACTGCTACACTTGAACTAGATTTGCCTTTAAATAACTTAAAGATCTTTCTTCAAGGTTAAGTAGGAGTTTTGCCTGAGCGTCCACAATTATCTCTTACTGATGTGGCATCATGACACGCATTTTCCCTTACTCTGATATATCTTTAATGGCGGTGAAAAATGCAGGTTGTGACAATCATGCCCAAAATAACAGAATCTCCATGAACTACTCTCTGATCTCAACATACATGGAAATAGGGGAGAAAAGGAGTGAGATTTACGTGGATCAGGGGTTGCGTCGGAGGATGAACTGAGCTCGGGAGAGTGAGAATGGAAAATGAGATATGACGGGTTCGGCCTACGACCAGATCTAATCAATTGAGCTACCATGTTGCGCTAACCCTACCGCCAACGGTAGCACGATTTTGTTCTGATTAACAACGATCATTGTTGGTAACCTCCGTTTCTTATTTGATGTGAATGATAAATCAAGACCACATATGATGTGTCTCACAATAACGGGCGGGTAGGTGTGTGTGCCTTAGAATCGCTAACCTATAAACCACGTCTTGCCCTTAACCGAGGAGGGTTCCAGTAGGTCCTTGTGAGTCACTGGGGGGAAAGAGTGTTAGGTTGAGCGGGTTCTTCTGGATGCACATTGGATTAACACCCCACTCTATCACATTTATGCAGCTCCTCATGCACATCCGTCACTTAGTACGAGGCTAGGGTGATGACATATTGCTTGGGTAATTTTTGTCTTGAGCATTCTCATGATTTTCATATACAAAGCATGATCATTAATTCACGTCTCATGTTCGTTAATATCATGCATAATATTCTATCATGTTGTCTTGTGTCTGCTTGTTCTTTACGTTTGTCTCTTTTGTCTTTTCCATTTGTTCAGTGTACATTATTTGTATGTTTGTAAAAATCAAACAAAAATCATAAAAAATGTCTTTATTTTTATTTTCGGTTTGATTTGTTTTATTTCCTATTAAAACAAAACATATTATAAAACCCCAAAATAAAACGAACTATGGATTGTTTTTTCTTAGGAGATGTATGACTAGAACCTAGATCATATAATTACGTGCAATGTTTGATTTAGGATTGTTAATCCCTGCTAACATTGTCTAATTATGTCATGATGTGTCAAAACTATAGGTACTTAGCCACTGAGTGCGTGTTGGGTCCATTGATCCCAAATGGCCCTGATTTGATGATGTCAAACATGTCAATGAGATAAACATAGTTGTATTTAATGTATAGTTAAGTTCATGCATACATGTTAGTCTTTGTCACAATGATTGGACAGCAATTTCAAGAGATAATGACAGGTGGACTCAAGGTGGAGCTGGAAACTCAGAAAATTACCTAAGTCCAAAAGCATTGAGTGGGGCAAGCTCACTTAACTCCATTTAGCAAAAAAGCATTGAGATAGTTGAGACCATTGAGAAGAAGAGTTGAGTCAAGGCAGAAATCGGGCTAAGTCCAGAAGCATTGAGTGCGCTCAATTCACTCAACGCCATACAGATAGAAGTGTTGAGTCAAGGTAATCCTGTCATAGCCTTACTGTGAAGAATCCAGAAAATCGACTAAGTCCGGAAGCGTTGAGTGAAGCTTCATCACTCAATGCCATGCTAAGTCTGTCAACTCCAAACTTCAGCAAGAAGACAAGATTGCAGAAAATCGACAAAGTCCAAATGCATTGAGTTAAGCTTATACACTCAACTCTCTCAACGCCATCAGGCAGAAAGCTGAAGAATATGGCTAAGGAAAAAAGCTTTGAGTGAGGGATATACACTCAAGTCTCTCTACGCCAAGCAGAGCAGAAATTTCTAAGTCCAGAATCGCTGAGTCTACCATTCATTGAGCTAAGCTTAGCTTTCATCGAACAGAGTTCAGAGTTCGTCGATCTCAGCTTTTACCTATAAGAAGGACTCAGCTATCAGAATCGTCGACCGAAGTTCAGATTTCATCGACCAGAGTTCATAGAATTCATCGAACTCATCCTTCACCTGAAGAAAGAATTGGGCTAAGTGAATTTGTCGATCTCAGCTTCACTGTTACGTCAAGCTGAGCTCAGATTTCATCGAGCTGAGCTCGAAGTTCGTCGACCTCAGCCTTCACCTGAAGAAAGAACTGAGCTAAGAGAATTCATCTATCTCAGCTTCACTGGTTCGTCAAGCTGAGTTCAGATTCTGTCGAGCTAAGCTTGAAGTTCGTCAAATGCAGGATTTCAGAAAAGTTAGTTGATTTTGGCTAGGTTTATAATAATGCTGACTCAGCAAAGTCAACAAAGTTCAGATTCGATGCAAATTGACATTAACATCATCGTCAGTCTACGGTGGATCTCAAGTTATTAAAGCTGAGGTTTTAGCCACCGTTAAAACTGAGACACGTTTCAATCATCTCGCCAATGTGATGGGATTATAAATAGCAGAAGAGATCAAAGAATGATTAACGAAGTAATTGGATTAATTTCTGATTAAAACGAGAAGCTGAGTTCATCATCTTCATCCGCCATTGTTGCAGAAGCCAAGAACCTCAAGATCAAATATAAAGGCTTCTGAGTTTGTTGGTGCAATCAACATCTACTCCAGCAGTTTCAGAGTAATCCTCTGAGAGAGATGAATTAGCCTAGGTGTGCCCTAGCTGAAGTTATTTTCCTAATCCAAGCCGAGCAAGAATCTGAAGATCAATTTGCTGGATCAAAGAAGAAGGAAGGGCTGGAATTTGCTCAGTCCAGATCAGGAGATATTCCTAAAGAAGAAGAAGCAAATTCATCTTCTTGTTGATTCCAGAATAAGCCAGGCATCATTTCAAGATCTCTGTATCATCTTGTTGTTGTGAAGAAGAAGTTAGGGCTGATATCTACTCAATCAACGTAGACATGCACAGAGAATTTTCTCTTGTGTCTGTAATTCATCATCTTTAATATTTCTTTGTAAGATTCATTCTGAATATGAGTGGTAAGGCTAAGACCTGAATTTTAAGCATGTGTTATAAAGGTTGAGGTAGGGCAGGAGTTTCCTGAGTTGTAGGTGTGTGGATTCACACTAAGATAGGGCAGGATTGCCTGAGTTGTAGGAGTCTGGAGTCACTCTGAGGTAGAGTTCTTGGGAAGAACTTGAGTTGTAGGATCTTGGTGATCTAATTGGTAGGGCTTGTGCATGAGTTATAGGAGCCGGTGGCCTCTGAGCTGTAAGATCTGAGGATCTGAGAAAGATAGAAGGAAGTTTGGTCAAATCTAGTATACTGCTAGATAGGAGAAGGGGGAAAGTGAATGTACCTATTAATTGGGGAACCACTATAAAATTCTGTGTACTGTGTTGTGCTGGTTTTGATTGTGATAAGATTGTTGTGATGTGATATTAATTGATTAGTTGCTTAAGTTTTTGGAATTGGACCTATTCACCCCCCCCCCCCCTCTAGTTGATTAGTTGTTCTTGAAATCAAAACTTTCAAGTGGTATTAGAGGGAGGTTGCTCAAGATAGACTTAACAGTATGAGTTGATATCCAAAGGCAGCTATCAGAAGGCCAAGATGGGTTCAGGTGAGAATCATAAAGAACATGGATCTATGAAACTTCCTCTTTGCAGGAAGGAGACCTTTGGCATCTGGAAGAAAAGGGTCAGACTTTTCATGGAAGCTTCTGATCCTAGGATATACATCACAGTACAGGAAGGGTCCTTCATCCCAATGAAGACATCAGTTCTTGATGCAAATCTAAAGACTCCATAACAGTATTCTGAGATGACTAAAGATGAAATCATCTTAGCTACATTGGATAAGAGGGCACAAAACACTATTATTACTGTCATAGATGACTCAACCTTCAAAACCTAGTCCAATACAACATATCTAAGGATATGTGGGACACACTAGTTGTATACATGGAGGGGTCTGAAGAACTGAGGGAGGACAGGAAGTCCATCCTCAATCAAGAGTACGAAAGCTTCGGGCAGGACAAGTCAGATGGCATTGCTGAGTGCTATGAGAAGTTTTTCAGAATTCTGAATGAGCTGAAGACATATGCCAGAGTCTTCAGAACTTATGAATTGAATGATAAGTTCCTCAAGTATTTAACTAAAGAATGGGACACAGAAATCTCTGCCATCAGAGAAGTGGCCAGACTTGCAGACACTCCACCATCAACCCTATTTGGAAAGTTGCTGTCATATGAAATGCAGCAGACTGCTAAAAAGGAGGAGGAGAAAATCAGCAAGCCTACAGTCAAAGACAAGTCAGTGGCCTTTAAAGCTGAAGCCACAAGGAAGAGCAATAGAAAGATTCCTTCTCCACCAAGGAGAGTTGCGGATTCTGAGGCAGAAAGCTCAGATACCAGCACATCAGACTGCCACATTTCTGATGAAGACTTTGCTGCCTTTTCTAGGCAATTTCAAAAATTTATGAAGAAGAAGCACTGGAGAAGCAGACCATCCTCTTCTTCTCATCCCAAGGAAGATTACTACAAGGGCAAAAATAAATCCTCTAAAGAGGACAGGTATGGCTCTAATCCTAGTAGACATACTTCTTCTAAACTAGTGTGTTATTATTACAGCATGCCAGGGCATGTCATAGCTGACTGCCCTAGCAAAAGAAAGGATGCTAGTGGAAAGAAGGAACATCGGCAGAAGGGCAAGAAGGAGATGTCCTTTATTGCTAAGAATCAAAAGAGTTGGACTGACATCATCAGAGTCAGAAGAGGAAGATGAAGCAGACTTCTTGAGATGCTGGCTGCAATCACTAGAGAAGATGATGATGCTGCCAGATCCGAGGAAGGAGAAGAAGCCAGCCATTGTATTGGGCTGATGGATTTGACTGAGGAAGGACCTAGCCAGGAGCAGCCTGCCCCTAGTAAGGTACATTCTACACCTTCTATGTCAGATTATGTAACTAGTCTAGAATCAGAAGCATCTGCATCAAGAGATGAAGATGGCTCTGATTCTGAGGGAGATTTCAATCAATTGATTGATAATTATGGTGAACTCCTACAAGCACTGAAGAGAAGCAAGCTTCAAGCCAAAAAATAGGCTGAGGAGATTGCCTCTCTGAAGCTAACTATTTCAGACTCAGCAAACATACTGAACTTGAAGATACAAGAAGTCAACAAGCTGAAAAACATCACTATTATTCAGATGGGCACAATCACCTTCAAAAATAACCATATTAGGAATCTTGAAGGTAAACTCCAAAAGGAGAAGGAGCTAATGGCTAAGTTCTCAAAGTCATGTTCAGTATTGCCTTTGATTAATTCCTTCTTCTCCCAAAACGGTAAGAACGGGTTAGGCTTCAAAGGGAGAACTATAGCTTCCTATTTCAAAAGGAAGGGCAATGCTCCAATGCAGCCACTAGCCTCCAAGCCTTCAAATCCTTTCAGGAAATGGTGCTACCATCTAACAGGTATGACCATGACAGCATTCATGGTCACTGGGAGTATGGTGTTAGGAATGGTAAGGGTGCTAGTGCCTACAAGGCAGCCCATGAAGAAATCCAAATGGCCCATCCTAGACAATTTTTGTTTGGTGCACCAGCCCCAACACTCAAAAATAAGGCTGCAGCCCATTCTCAAACTCTTCTAATCCACAATCAGACTAAAGGAAAGTCTATAAGCACACCAAATTTGGGTATATCTAAAGCTATCAGGAGTTGCACTCTAAAAAGAAGGTAGCTGCTGATAGGGTCCAAGATATCCCTAGTACCTCTACTGCCAGACAAATCCCAGATCAGGTTGTGGCTGGAAGACTTAAGAAAAAGGCTGTTGTACCTGCTGGAATGAGAGCTGCAGACTGCTATGTTGTAAAGCCGGCCCTCAAAAGAAGGTACAACATTTATGAGTGTTGATGTTGTGGCAAAGTGGACGACTATGCTATTAATGTCTAGCATAATAGGAGTATCCAGAGAAATAATGCCAGTTTACCTGTCAGAAGAGCTACAAGTAGGCATGTTTAATTTCAGTTTAACTTGCACCTAGGACCCAATAAGAATTGGGGTCCTAAGGAAGATGATCTTTTTTTACATGTGAGTCCAAGTGATCATACCCCTATATGGTACTTGGATAGTGGATATTCTAGGAACATGACTGAAATAAGGAGCATGCGGAAGGAGTACACTCCAGTTGAAAATGGACCCAAAGTCATATTTGGTGGTTCAGAAAGAGGAGTAACCAAAGGGTTTGGTAAGATATCTGCATAATCACTATCACACAAGTAGCTTATGTGAAAGTTTTGCAACATAACCTGATAAGCATAAGCCAACTTTGTGATCTTGGCTATGACATTTGTTTCCTCAAGGATGAGTGCCAAATTAGGAGGTCAAGTGACTAAGGGGTCATCTTGACAGGCACTAGGAGAGGAAATGTCTATTGTCTCAATTTTATTTGTGAGAGAAAGGATTCTCCTATATGCCTAGTTGCAGATGAGAAAGCTTCACATTGTGTCCAACGGCACAAGAGACTAGCTCATCTGAATTACAAGACCATAGGCAAACTCTTTAGCGAAGAATTAATGAGAAATGGTCCTAAGGTGAAGTACATCAAGGAGGGTATCTGGTCAACATGCCAAAAGGACAAACAGAACAGGACCTCCTTTTAGAGCCTTGATACCAAAGACTCAGTGAGGTGTTTATACCTCCTGTATATGGATTTATTTGGTCCTATGCTAGTTCATAGTCTAGGTAGGGAAGTTTACACCCTTGTGGTTATTGATGACTTTTTTAGATTTGTCTGGGTGTTCTTTCTAAGAAATAAATCTGAATCCTCTGATGTCTTCCATACATTTGTTAGGCAAATTCAGAATGAACTTAACAGTATTGTGGTCAAAATCAAAAGTGATCATGGGACTGTGTTTCAGTCTGAATGCATTGTAAGATTCTGTGAAGAGCTTGGGATTCATCAAGAGTTCTCCTCTCCTAGAACACCCTAGCAAAATAGGATTGCTGAGAGGAAAAACAGAACCCTCATAGAGGCTGGAAGAACCATGTTAAGTGACATATTTCTCCCAGAATATTTTTGGGCTGAGGCAGTGAATACTGCATGTCATGTCCTTAACAGGGCTTCCATCACCAAAAGCCACAAGAAGACTCCCTATGAGATTCTGAAAGGCAGAAAACCAAACTTATCCTACTTCAGGATTTTTTGTAATAAGTGTTACGTTCTAAACAATGGTAAGTCCTATGTGACTAAATTTTCTATCAAGTCCCAAGAAGAGAAATTTGTTGGGTACAGTAACAATAGTAGGGCATATAGGATCTATAACTTGACTACTCAAGTTGTAGAAGAATCAGTACATGTTATCTTTGATGAGTCAAACCTAATTAATTGTGAGCTGCCAAGCACCTCTTCTAGTTCTGTAGGATTAAAGGATGTGATGGACAAGCTTACCATCAGGTTAATGGATCCAGCAGGACAAGATAAGGAAGAAGATGGGTGTTGTTTAGGGGGGCTCAAGACTCACAAGCTGATAATACAGTACAGCCAGCTGAAGACAATGAAGTTCAGCCAGCTGAGAACAATGCAGAACAGCTAGCTAATGCAAGAATGCCTCCAACTGTGAGATATTTGAGGGACCATGCAACATACCAAATTATTGGTGATGTAAGATATGGTTTCCAGACAAGGAGCAAGAGCATTAACACAGCTCTATGTTCAAGCTTCCTATCATAAATAGATCCCAAGAAGCTTTAAGAGGCTATCAAAGACTCTTACTGGATTGAAGCTATGCAGGAAGAGCTGAATTAGTTCAAAATATGTAGAGTTTGGGAGCTAGTTTCCAGACCAAAGGGACATAATGTAATAGGAACAAAATGGATCTATTGGAACAAGCTAGATGAGAATAGCATTATTGTCAAAAATAAGGCCAGATTGGTGGCAAAAGGCTACAGACATACTGTTTTGATTGCCTCATTAGTTCATAGGATGTCTTCTTATGATATTTGTTGATAGAAGCCCAATTTTGGACATGACATATTGTGTTGATTGCCTCAGCCTATAAGTATTCTGGGAGAGAAGTGTCACTCAGCATGGTTCTTCTAGCCTCAATGAGAGTTCTATTTTTCCTCTCAATAATGTCATTTTACTGGGGTATTCTTGGAGAGGAGAATTCTTGAAAGATATCTTGTTATTTGTAGAAGTTTGTCATGCATTTAGACTGAAATTCTGCGACATGGTCACTTCTAATTTTGACCACAGTGCAGCCTTTTTCATTCTGAATTTGCTTGTCAAAGGTCGCAAAGCTATCCAAGTTATCAGAATTTATCTCGAGAAAGAATACCCAAACAAATCTGGAGTAATCATCAACTATCACAAAAGTGTAGAATTTCTTACCTAGACTATGAATTGGCATAGGACCAAATAAGTCCATATGAAGAAGGTAGAGACACCTTTCAGAATCCTTGGACCCAATGCTCTTGAAGGTGACCTTTGTCTGCTTGCCCTTTTGGCATAGAGGACAAATGCCCGCTTTGGTGCATTTAAAGTTAGGTTCATTTCTGACCAACCCTTTAGTGAAGAGTTTGTTGATAGACTTGTAGTTCAAGTGAGCAAGCCTTTTTTGTCATTGCACACAGTAAGAGTCTTTCTCATTTGCTGCAAGACATGCTACAGGCTTGAAATCTATGCAAAGAAAGTTAAGACAATAAATATACCCACTCCTAGTGACAGCTAGAATGGTTTCTTGGTCAATTGACCTTTTGATTGGGCACTTATCCTTATGGAAAATAATGACATAGCCTAAATCACAGAGTTGACTTATGTTAATCAGATTGTGTGGTAAACTTTCCACATAAGCCACTTTTGTGGTGGTGTCTATGTCATAGGTGATCATACTATTGCCTTTTATCACTCCTCTATCTCAGCCTCCAAAGATAACTTTGGGTCCATTCTTTACTGGAGAAGATATAATACTCATTAGGTTTGTGCCAACAATCAATGGCAAAGTGTCCCACTTTTTCACAGCACCAAGATTCATGGGTATTATATATTCTCTTCTGAACATTCCTAGAAGTGTATGGAGCATCACAATGCTTTTGTTCAGCAGAGAAGACAACAATATTGTTGGTGCAGGAAATGTGCCTCTGGGTTCTGTGAATAGAAAGGTGTCTGGGGGGAACTGTCAAGTAGCAGGTTACTAGTAATTAGAGAAAAAAGCAGAGCAAGTCGCAAGAAGCGACGACATAAGACTTCGCCCACCGAGGCTAAAGCCTCTCTTACGACAGGCTTTCTCTTGATTTATAACGAAGTTGTTACAGTCATAAGGGAAAAAGAGCGGGAAGAAAAGAAATCGGCCAGACAGCAAGCCACAAGGCAATAAGCTTGAGACTGCAGCTCTTAACAAGCGAGCACTGGATTCGAGTCAGCATCCATTGGGGAGTGTAACCCCCCACCCCCTATTTATAGGCTTGGTGGCCTTCCCAAACAGGCAGGGCTAAAATTAATTGCTTCCCAGGGTACAGGAGAGCCGGGCAGAGGTGAGGGGAAACAAAAAATAAAAAGAGAACAAGAGGGAAGCCGCGCGGCCTAGCGGCTTTCCCCTGGCGAGCTGAGCGACTTGGCCTCTGGCCTTGGTGCCAATCTGGACCTTCCCTGATGGTGTCCTGACGGAAGAAGCCATGTGGCTTGATGGAGGACAAGCCGGCTTACTGAAAAAGGAGGCTAGAAAGAACAAGCCGCCCGACTTGAAGAGAGATGTAAACTAATCGCGGATTCTGGTTGAACATTATCCCCGTACATTTCAAAATTTTAGGAAATTTTAGAAATGTAAAACTTAATCGGAGACTGCGACTGCCTTAAATATTTTTGTGTATAAAAAGCCCTGAACTCTATCACTTTTCAAAAACTCTGTAAAGCCACGGGTCGTTACTCGCCATTAGCAGTCAGCATTTTTCAAGTCAGCATGATTTTTGCGACATGAACATAATCTTGTGAAACTAGACCACGTACAGAGGTCGGCAGATAAGAAAAAGGGGAAAAGCCAAAAGTCGCAAGGCTTTGGCCAGCAACTTGAGGCAATTCAGAGAAGACAGCTACTCCAGTGGCTTCCGATTCGGGAAAGAGGCCGACGAAAACCATTGTTGTATCTTCGGAAGTCGTGACCAATGCGGCAGCGGCTTCCAAGTCTACTCTCCCACAAACCGCATGCAAGCTATCATTTGACATCACCTTCCCGCCTTCTGGATAACTCCTCAAAATCTCTGGGCCAGAGGAGAAGATTGTTGGCTCTAACAAATCACGCGAGTTACCCACCCCGGATGAGGTGATCATGGTGGAGGAGAACGAACCGGAGAGGCCGCCCGAAATCACCCAGTTTTCTGCTGTCACGGACAAGCGGGTAGAGATGGTAGTCGCCTCCTTGAAGTGGCACAGGAGGAAGAGTGAGACCTTGGAGGAAAGGTTGAGGAGAAAGAAGAGGAAGATGCAAGTTGTAAACAAGAACGTTTCCGTAAAGACTGGAGAGTCTAGCCTTCAGCACAAGTCGCAGGAGAAAGAAGTGTCTGACAGTCCGTCAACACCCTCCTCCAAGCCGAACAAGCCCGAGAGCTCTCCAACTGCTAGTGACACCCTGAGCGACATATTCAAGGATATGGAGATGCTCCAGTGGCAGGATAAGCTGCTGACCACCCAGACAGTTTCGCAAGAGCCTGCCCTCTCAGACATCAAAGTGGATGGAGATAAGGTCGGTGAACTGGCTTCTGCTGTCTCTGAAGGAGACCAGAAACAAAAACTTAGGGAAAATGGAGGAAATGAAAAAAATAGTAGTCGCTAAGAAGCCGACAACCACAGTTTCCCTCCTTCAAGCTAAACATGGAGATGTTAAGTGAACTGTAAACTTCTATAAGTCACAGTCATTGAAGAAGGGGCGGATAAAATCTTGAATCCGCCGGCCAGCTTTTTCCTGACCCCAGCTAAACTGAAAATTATGGGTAAAGAGACCGCGTGGCTATGGAAGGAGCAGCGATTGCTAATGGATTCTGAATGATCTAGGCGGGCAGTGTTTAGATTTTTTACCGCGACTATCGAAGGAGAAAAAACCCAGACCGGCGGTTTCCTTCTACCAATACTCTAGAAAATAATTCGTCATTATCTGACTGATTCTGACCGCATTTTTCTTCATTGTAGGTGAACTAGAATCCTCCATGAAGCCGGGCATCTGAGCACCTTCCTTCCTGCACTGCCACCACCACCGCCAAGTATCCATGAAGATAGGTTGGTCGAGTTCCAGTGAGAAGTTGACTGCTTGGACGCGAGGTTGATGGAGCATGCAGAGTCCCTGCGGGCTTAGGAGGAGGAGCGGCGAGCTGAAAGAGTGGAGGATTTGCATGTCCAGATAGAGCAGCGATCTGCGTTGGAGGTAGCCGAGAAAAAGATTCCATAGATGCAAGCCGCATTGGAGCAGGAGAAGAAGGAGAAGCTGGAGTTGTAGGCTCAAGTCACTATAATAGCCGGCCGACTTGAGAGGGAAAGAGAAAACATTCGCCGACTTGACGTCGATCCCCGATCTTACAAGGGAAAGGACCTAGATCTGCCACTGGAGGCTGGCAGAGGCAGGCGGCCTACTCCGGCGACTACTGGAAAGCCGCAACAACCAAGCCACCCGACTTCTCGAGAGACCTCAAATCCTCCAGGCGTTGCGGTGACTGGGCAGGCCACCGCTTCTGTCAAATGGAGGGTCGAGCTCTGTAGATGATACCTTTCATCTGTGTGGAGTTTGATACCTCGCTGGTTCACCGGTCTCTACACTCAATTCACCATCTAGTGAGTCGGGTCTATGCTATGCTTCTGCAGACCGGCGAGCAAGTCATCCGGATTGGTAGAGAGGGACTGGAGAGTGATAAGCAACCTTGAACATTTTAATTTGGCTTTGTAATAAATATTATCTGTTGATGTGGGACAATTAATTATTCGCTGCAATTAACAGCTCAGTATTTGCTTTATGCTTCTGCGAATTGTCAACAGCTTGTGCGGTTTATAATTTTTTGGTCGCCATATTTGTCTTGCTACGAAAATCTTCTAAGTTCAGGAACTTAGCCCGCGAACGGGCAAATTGGATTGCGGTTTGATCTAGTTTGTATACTTTGTTAGTTGAGGTCACGCGGCTTGACTGTTAACCGCGATTTGACATCGATTATTCTAGCTACACATGAATTCTATAAATAGAGAGGACTCCAGAGAATTCTGCATGAAAATTCAAGATGCGAGCTAAGGCTAGGTCGATGTGGTCTGACAGTACAGCAATGGTTAGAACTTATACGGCATTGGCTTTCCACTCCGCATATCGCAAAGAATGCCGGTTTACCCAAGTCGAGCTAGAAGACTTTACCGAGAAGTATATGCAGGGTAGTCTGCTAATCGCGCGGCTTCCCCTACCGCATGAAAGAATCAACTTCTCTGACCCGCATTAGATCGACATCCTTGTCTACCACTTTGACTGTGGCTTCCGCTTCCCGATCTTGATGGAAGTAATCGCCATCTTTTATCATTACGGGGTTGTGCCCAGACAGCTCCTACCAAACATGATAGCCGCCATATATAGTTTCATCTTCTACCTGCGGTCTGAGAGGGTCCGCTTCTCTGTGAACCTCTTCAGGAAATGCTTCTCCGTCTGGTCTATCCCGAACTCTGAGATGAAGATCTTTTGCGAGCACTTATATTTCGGCTGCCAGGGGCTGAAAGTAATGAATCTGGATAACAAAATCCCGAGTTGGTCGGAGCGGTACTTGATCTTTGAGGGGCTGCTCGGCCTGCTGCTAGTCAATCCTCAAGTTTGCGATGAAGCCGCTTTTGCCAGCAGTGAGCTGGAGGGCCTGGAGAAGGACATTTATAAGTTCTTCAAACTGGAGCAGGTTGATGTTAACCATTACACCCTACTGCTTCCATCCCTGGAAAGCATCCAGGTTGAAGACAGTAAGTTCCAACTCGAACTGTCTTGCATATGCTAGCCGCACGGCCTACAACCGACTCCTTGCTTCTTTGTTGCAGTTGATATGGTGGTCCCGCTCAACAAACCTCTAACCCCTGACGGTCTAACCCATACTCAAAGGGAAAAAGGGCCAAAAGGGTCAGACCGCAGTGGGTTGAGGTGGAAGAGGAATCGGCCTCCTCCAGCGAGTTCATGCTATAGGGGATGGGCAGCGGCCTGAAGGATCTCCGCGATAACCCGACAATTCAGTGGAGTCTGAAAGGCGACTTCGTCCAGGTCTCCACCGCCCTCCCTAACTAGGGCAAGGAGAAAATAAGCCACCATGCCATGCGTGGCCTTATATAGAAAGCGCAATCTCAAGGTGCTGAGGAAAGTCCCAGAAGAAGACTTGTCGTGACATGCCGCACAAGATAGCGCTAGAAGCTTCGTGAAAAACCACTATATGGGCTTGGCTTATAGGCGGTTATTCACAAATCAAAGCGAGTTGCTGCGGCAACTTGCTGAAAAAGAAGAAGAGAATGTGAGGCTAAGGGAGGAGAAGTTGGTAAGTTATCACCTTATTCTTGTGGTTACCATTATAAAGCCGCACGGGCTAACCTCTTATTTTTCCTTTACAGAAAATATACGATCCGGGCAACCTGGTTTTCCAAGACACCATCTTCCTGCATGTTGTCAAAGGGATTGAAGGAGCGCTTAACCTCCTCTGAGATCTTGGCAGCCTTGCACAAGGTTTCGGCGACTTCACTTTCCTCGACCTATATCCTGCCTTGAAAAAGGAAGAGGCCGCTATAAACCGCGCGGCCAAAGGCAAGGGTAAGGTCAGGGAAGAGGAGGAAGAAGATGAAGATGAGGAAGATGAAGATGTCACGGACAGCCGGGAAAGCCGGAGCGAAGCAGCAAGTTCTGAGATCCGTGGCCAAGCCACCGAGACCGCCCGGGCTGAGGATAAGAAGTTCGAGACCGAGGAGATCGCTTGTTCGAGCCGTTCTTCATCGGACAGTAGCGGTTACTCGCCTTCTGGAGCCGATGTTGATGGCGATACCGATTGAAGCACTCCTGCGGCCAAAAAATTCAAGTCGAACAATTAAAATTGATGAAATTAACTTGTAATAATTTTTTTTTTGCTTTTTGTGAATCCGACGGTTTGATTTTGTTAACCGCGTGGTTTACACGTTTTGTAACTGTTGATTGAGGAATGCAAATGTACTTACCTTCTTTCCAGTGTATTTTGTTGTGATTTTAATTACTTCTTTCAATTCGCGCAGCTTTATCTTTCTTTCCTCTCCAATTTAAAAAGATAACTAATTAATTAACCGAATAAAAGCTGATGTGAATTTATGACTCTGCGGCTTCGTTCCAATTAGCCACAAAGAAGAGATCAACCTCTTTAGCAGATGCCTGCGAGCTTATAACAATATGATGATCCTTGAAAACATATATGTTGAGCCACAAATCGGGCGGTTAGATGAGTTAGCCGCCAATAAGATAATTATTAACATAATTCAACTATTTGTTGTGACTTATTTGAAAACCGATATACAGGCCGCATTTACATTGTGAGAAGGTTTGTTGGGATAAGCAACATGCGGATTACTTGACGATAGACATTGAATTGCAAGCCGTGCGGCTAGTGCGATTAACCGCTGATAAGCCATAATGATAACTGATGGCTGCGGTTTTAATGAAAACCAAAGCAGGCCGCATTTTGATTATAAGAGGATAAATAACCTGCGGCTTCTTTGATGGCATCTGACAAAACCATTCAAATAGACAACCCCAAAATGCTTCTGCTAATAGCACGTCCAACCGGAGAATAAGCTAACTAGTTGTTGACCGAACTCAAACCGAACTCACATTAACCTCGATGCGGCAAGTCGCAGGCCGATAAGAATATGTAATACAAGTCGACAGACTCAAACCATGAATAAACTAGGATAAGTTGGTTGGATATGCCAAATATATTACTTACAAACCAGCAGATAGATGAAGATTAGACGGATAGAATAAATTGAGATAACTAGCAGCGTGACCTGCGGACACAAATAATGATCGGATTGCTAACTTTTTTAGATAAATCAAATATTCCAAGCCACCAAGCACAAGCCAAGAAGTATGAAGCCGCAGAAGCCTTATAAGTTGGATAATGCTGATCATGCGACCTGTGCGGATACAAGTTGCGGCTTGGAGGAAATAAAAACTTCGAACTGGGGAGCATGTTACAAACTTATGTGATCAAGTGGGCAGGTGCACACAAGGCTGCTTACTTTCCTCACGTGGGTCACAAAAGCTGTAAACTTAATTGTGATCTTGCGATATGAAGAACCAAGAATTATGACCTGCAAACAAGGAGAGGAGCTGCATACTTAAGTGACCTGGTGGGCAGGTGCGCGCAGGGTGCATTGCTTTCCACGCGAGGTCACAAAATTTGCAAATGCGAATGGCACATTGCTTTCCACAAAGATATCAACCAGGCTGTGGGGCCCCTGTAGGCACTACTCGAGAGTATCAAGAAGTGTTCGAGGGTCATAAGCCAGGATGACCTATGGTCAGGTGCACGCGATGACATTGCTTTCCTCATGAGATCATCAATGTCGTTACGATATCCCTCATAAGGCATGTAACATCCCGCAGACTTCTAGACCCCTATGATGGTTTTGTCATGACTAGGTCATGACAAAACCCTGGGAAGCACTAAAGGGTCTAGTGACACCCCAAAAGTACAGGCTAAGAGTTGACCTGAGTTGGACAAAAATCGCCAAGCAAAGCTCGATGAAAGCCTCGAGCAAAGCTGAGCGGAGTTCGACGAATAAAGCAGATTCGTCGGGCGAAGTTCGACGAAGGAGATAAATTCGTCGGACTAACCTTCTGGTATTATTGTTTTGGTGGAGAGAGAAAAGCTCCTATTGCCCTTTAATGGAGGAGAGAGAAATTAGGAGGAGAGCATTCAGGGCCTAGGGATACCAAGGGTCTCTCTCTCCATTTCCAAAGCTTTGATCCTATTCCCCATTCAGTGTGGAGAAGGCCAGGGGTCATTTTGTTGGTTGTTCAATGGCCGAAACAGTTAAACCACCCATGGATGAAACCTCTTAATTAGCCATTAATGGCACCATGAATAAATACCCTCCCCTCCCCATTCTGACTCTTTATAAAGACTTGCCAGACCCAGAGGAGTCATTTACACTCTTCCCTCAATAAAATCGAGTCCTTCCACAGTTTGTTGCAGTACTCCGGCGATGCCCCCCCCCCCCCCCCCCCCCCCCCCCCCGCAAATGGCGACCCGGCAATCGGCACGGTTGTGCTCCACCCAAAAGGTCGATTTCTCCCCCTCTCCCTCAGTGCTAGGATCCTAGATCAATTAGGAGAGACATCGGGCTCAATCGAGCCCGATCCAGTGAGAACTTTTTTGGATTTATTGAGGTTTTTGCACCTCTTGGGTTCGCCGGAAAAAGGCTCTCCGGCGGCCGTGCCGCCGCCTGGCGATAGCCACCACCTCAACGGAGGTAGTGGTGGCAGTGGCTGGTCGGGGAGATGGTTGGGTGGTCAGTGGTAGCGTTAGGAAGTGTCTCCAGGAAGAATAAATCCTGGCCATTTGCGCGCTGGAGAAGACGACCAGATGTTGTCCTTTATGTTCCAAGATTCGTGCCGCATAGATTTAATCTTAGGACTAGTTATTTCATTTCATTTGATTTTTTGTCACATAATTGATAGTTAATGTTTATATTTTTAAAAAATAACTCGAGACACCTAATGAAAAAGTGGTAAATATCAAAGTTGTAGCCCTTGAGGCTATTTTAATTTAAAATTTGTTTCAACTGATTTAGGTCAGTGGTCTGACCTCAGTACCCAATTTGGTGCAATCTATACCTAGTGCTAGTTAGAGATTAAAATGAGTGCCCCCACCTAACCACATGTCCAAATGACCTGAAATTTGGACAGGGTGTCATTCTTATCCATGTATAGGAGATATCCAAAAATGAAAATTTTTGGAGAAACCTTTTCTATAGTTTTGGGTAAAAATTTTATAATCCTATTGTAGCTTAATTAAGGGGCCTAATGTCCTCACCAACCCCAAAACTTTGGTGGATGGTCTTAGGCGTCACCATGAGTCACTGGTTAAAATCTCAACCTATTTGGACATGTTTGAATTGGGTTTTTGAAGTGACTAAAGTTTGGGCATGGAGGGGCCAAATCTCACCCAAAGGGGTTGGGGCTCTAGCCAGAGTCCCAAGGTTAGTAGGGCCAGCCTCTCTTAGAGTTTAGGATGGGTTAGGGTGGTTGAGCCCTAGTGCCCTAGTTCAAGCCTTGGTTTGAGCTTGTTAGGGTTTGTGAAGGACTTATGGTGTTTAGTCTTTGTTTGGGATTGGGGTTTACCCCGTGGGTTTCTAGGGTGGAGTAATGCCCTAGGGTTAATGTAGGTGGTAGTTGGACTATTGCACCCCACTTAAATAACTTTATGCCTAATTAGGCCCTTGCACCTTAAAGAATAGTTTAGGGGTCCTATGACCTTGGATTTCCATGGGATGATGGTAGGAGTCATTTTTATAGTCATATTAATCTCTGGAATATTTTGCATGATGTTGGGATGAGTTTACAAGTAGGTTCCTTCATAAAGTGCACTATCATTGGTTTTTTTTAAAAAAAAATTATATATGACTTGCTAACCTTGAAATTGCATGATATTTAGCCAGATATGATGTAAGACCATAACCAAGCTCTAGAAATTTTAGTATGAATTTTTAGATCAATATTTGGAGTACTTCATTCACAACCCATCAAAATTGCTTTATCTATTTAGAAATTTTTTATGAATTAACCTCTTATTGAAAACTCATGAAATTTAGTTTGAGAATCTTTTATGGCATTGTGAAGCACTGTAAATTTTTGTTGAATTTTTGAAAGTCTGTTTATAGGGGTTGCTTCATAAGGTGCTTATTTCTAAGTAAACTTAATTGATTTTATTTTGGTAACTAATGAGCTTAGTAAATTATGATCTTTGGTCAGAGGTCCATTCTGGTCACCCTTAAGATTTAGTATTTTTGCATAATTTTTTGATGATGTATTATAGTACTTCCTTCTTTACCCATAATTATTAGATTTATTGTGGATTAATTAATTAGAGGCCAAATATTTTATGAAACTTGGTATTCTCTGATTTATTGGCAGCGTATGGAGTTCATAATTTTTGGGTTGTCATAACTTATGTAAATCTAGTATTTCATATTCAAAATCACTTATGGCCTTAATTTGGGAAATATTAAATAAATGACAATTAAATTAAGAAAATTACAAGCCTCTGGACTTAGTCTAATATTGTCACTATAGACCCCCAATACTTATCTTAGGGCATTCAGATGAATATTTAAGAGGGTCACCATTCCTGCATGTCATTAGCTAACTAGGGCTGCACTTAGCAAACAACAATATCAGGGAATCTTGAGAACCATGGGTATGGGGTAAAGGGGTATGTGGTATACTTAACCTGTAGAGTGTGACTGAGGTCATCAATGTGGGCCCGGTTGTGAGAGCCTGGTGGGCAAGGTTAAGGCCGTACCTAGGAGCGACGAGTGATCGTCTTTCCCTAGTGAGAGAGTCCAACTACACCTAGGAATAGTTCAAGAGTCAACGGTACTAGGGTTAGATTAAGTAAATCTACGATGGGGTTTAATTTGGGTAGATACCAATAGTAATAAGTACCTTGCGAAAGGGAGCTTTGGGCTTCAGCCATCGTAGTTCCTAGTGTCCTCGAGAGCACCTCACAGGGAATGTCATCGGCAGTCCAAGGTTAACATAAACGGTAAGAGTAAAATTGATTACAAGAGTTATTAGTCTTTACTGAAACTCCACTTACACACACCTCTAGTATAGGGTTGATAATTCAACTTGGTCAAACAAGCGGTATGCTCAGTGGTATTAGTTGTGGGTAGGTTAGCCCAGCGAGCCGATGGCTCAATAGGTGGTTTGACGGACGGTTTATTCCTGGGAGACTATGGCTCGGAAGTTCTGGTTTGCATGTGCATAACATAAGGTGGTATGTCTTTGTTACTTGACAGTCGTTCACGTCGATATCGGTACGATGACCGGCTAGTGTGGTTCACACATAGCCAAGGAAAGACTGGTGGGTTTGCCAGCATGGTACGCAGAGTCTCAGTGGTGTGTTCTTCACGTTGAGGCATACAAGGGTCTAGGTTTGGTGGCGTGAATGCCAGCATAGTAGTGGGGTGGCCCGACCCACTACCTCCATTTGCCACAACGCGAGGTACCTGAGAGTTTAGTTAACTCCAAAATGGGGGAACTAAAGGTCTGTGCACATAGAATCATGTGCGTAAGTTGCACTTGAGTGAACATAGCATTTCATCTGCATAACATTTCACCACACTCATATTTGCATAAAACCTAACACCCCATCGTATAACCTAATATGGGATAGCTTATATGATGGGAGCCTTGCAAAAGACCCCTTAACTTATAAGTTTGTATGGGCTTTCATATAAGTTGAGGTTATTTTCATTATACTTTGCTCTCTTACTTTCTTTATTTGCTGTCTTACTTTAGTATTATCATATTACTGTTGTACACCTTTATAGTTCTGTTATATCACTGCTAGTTTAGGTCCACCGCGATCTGCTTTGACACTTCTCCACCTCAATATCTTCCCTATCCTCATTCTCGCACGGTGCCTAGGAGTCGCGGGGGGAGGCGTGGATGATAGTTCGCTTAGTCTTTTGACTAACGGTCAGTGGACCATTATTTTTCAGGGGCCACGGATGGGATACAGGCAGCAGCTAGAGAGGCAGCACTAGCAGGGCACGATGCACATGGAGATGGGACAGTCTAGCTCGGGAGCACCCGTTTATGACTCCGTGAGTGATTAGTTTTGTTAGCTTCTGCGAGAGACCTTGTAGTGAGAATTCTGATGTACTGGGCATAAGCCTATTTACCCTTATGTTCATCTTTTCGATACTCTTTCATTCTGGGACATGTTGTGATTTATGCTATATATTTATATGTGATGTGTTTTGTGGACTTGGAATTTACTATCTTCTTTTATAAGATTCCGCATCTTTGGTGATTCTGTGTGCCGGAAGGGTTGGTGTTTCGTAGTGTCGACCTTCCGAGCGAAGGTGTCACCGCGAAACGGTAATTCTGGGCATAAGACCCAGTTTCGTAGTAAAAAAGGGGGTCTTACAAACTAGTATCAGAACCAACCTCGATCCGAAGAAAAAGAAGTCCACAAACCTTAGGCCATCGCACGCAAGCTTATTTTGGGGAGAAACTAGCAGTGGAAGCAATGGTGTGCCCATAAAGGGAAACCACATGCAAAAGTCCCGTCTTCTTTCTTCCTCCCTTATTGTTTAACAATTGGTATTCTACTTTGAAAGGAGGGGTTAGACCTGATTTTCTGTAGAGGGGGGGTGAATAGAGTAATTAAAAATTTGGTTGTTTTAAGTTTTTATATCATAGTGAAAAATAAGTGATACCAATAATATATAAAGAAAAGAACATCAGCCTAAAATATTCTATCTATCACAGCCACAGTAAGAACAAAAGAGAAAATGAGAACCCAGATGAAACAAGAATTTTATAGTGGTTCCCCAACCTAGATACATCCACTCTTCTACCACCCTGGTAGGAATCCACTACAGGTTTTGATCAGGTGACAGCCACCTTTGAGCTTTCGATCAGGTACTCAAAACCAACTCAAGTCTTTTGATCAGGAGACTTGCAACCAAGGAATAACTTTTGAAGGGAGTTAAAGAACCCTTTGTACAGAGAGGGGGTGAGAGATTTATGGTGTCTTCTATTTATCTTTTCAACAGAGAAGACAAGTGGATTTTCTGTTGTCAAAGCTTCTCCAAAAATCAATTGAAGCCTTGCTCAGGGTGTAGGTTTTTTATCTTCTGTCTTCATCCTTGACTTCAGAATGAGATCCAGGAACTTCTGACTGATATGAATATGTTGTCCTTTAAAGCTCCTGGACTGAAGGTTGAAGAAGACTCTTGATTTAGAATGATTGTTCTTCTTCTTCTTCAGCAATGTCAAGGAGAAAACAAGATTGTTTCCTGTGCAGAGAAGGTTCAGAGAGTTGTTGATGTTGATCTCTTCTATGTATATTTGTATTCTTGTATCAGATCTGTATTCTAGACTTCTTGTTTTACTACTTCTTGTTGCAGAAAAGAGAGAAAAACTCTTTTATATTATCAGTCGAATTTCTCCTTTGAATTTTGAATTTTTTTGCATTAATTGTTGACTGTCTGGAGAATAGAATTCGGCTGGAGAGAATATTAGAATTAATATATTCCCCCAGCTGTCCTATTAAAACACGACAAGTAATATTTCTGATGAAGACCATAATCAATGCTGCTTCTAACGGTTATATTCAGAGAATATAAGCATTGATTATTCAGGAATTATTGCAAGAGAATAAGGACAGAATGAGTGAAAAACTAAGTCTAGAACTGCACAGAATTCGTCGAGCAGAGAACAGATTTCGTCGACCTGAGTTCAAAGTTCGTCGACCAGATAAATCGTGTTCGTCGACCAGATAATTCTTGTTCGTCGACCTGAGATCCAAGTTCGTCGACCTGGGTTTAGAGAACTGCTTTCTGTGAAAACTTTCCAATTCTGTGCTCCAAGTTCGTCGAGTTGATAACATAACTTCGTCGACCTGAGTTTAGAGAAAGTATTCTAGACTTAATGAGTTGAAGTTGATCTTCCAGCATTCGTCGACCTGAGCACAAAGTTCGTCGAGCTCAACTCAGAGAATTTACTCTCAGTTCGTCGAGCGGAGCATGACTTTCGTCAAGCTGAGTTCGACGAACGTCGAACTCATTTCCCTAAACTTGATTTTCTTCTAAGTCTTTGAGTCTTCTGTTGTCTTCTGTTGGCCGGTCCATGTGTGGTTGTTTCTATGGACTTAGCCTAAACTCTAGGACACAGACATGACCATGGCTATACATGTTGGGTCGATGATCCTAGTTAGTGAACCTAGCCCAAATCAAACTAGGGATCCAACAATCTCCCCCTATTTGGGTGAGGTCACTAATACAAATGAAAACAAAAACATTCACAAAGCAAAAGAAAAAATATATCTGGCAGAAAGATTTAAAACATGCAGCAGATATATATACAATATAGCTTTGTGTCAGTAAATAAATAAACAGTTTAAGACACACAGAAAACTGAACAACATGAATATCACTTCTTTTTCTTCATTTTCTCTTTTTGCTTATCCTCCTTATCTTTATCATCTGGCTGAGTAAATTTGATCTCTCTATTAGGATTTGCTATTTCCTTCTTAGACATGGTCGTGTCAGTAGCTCCAATGATATTGAGGGATGTGGCTCTAGGCACAACAGCCTTTGGGTGTAGATTCATATAAGCATCTACATTAAAGAACTTGTTAGCTTTGTTATACCTATTTAATTCCTCTTTCCTATATTTGGACATAGTAGAATATTGCGAGGGATCCTTTCCTTCAGCTTTAGCCTTATTTATCATTGATAAGCCAACCAGTTCCTGGAATCTGGCCATTCTAGCAGTGGTTGCTGTTTCAAGATCCTCAAATGGAATAGGAGGAGATTCAGGCCTCTTTGGATTATCAGCTTTTTAATATTTAGGAGCTTGTTGTAGATGTTGCTGAGGTTGTTAATGTTGATGTTGTTGATGTTTGTTGGAAGGATACCTCTGCTGGCTGCCTCTATGAGAAGATGAGGATCTACCATGTTTTCTTTGTTATGTTTGAGAATATGAGGTAGACCTCTGAGATGAACTGCCTGAAGCACCAGCAGCAGGTGGAGGAGGAGGTGGTCCTTTCCTATGCTTCTGAGGAGGAGGAGAATATCTTCTGCTTTTCTTTCTATCTTTCTACTGATTCTTGGATAGCAACATCCAGGCTGGCATTCCAGGATAGGGAGTAATTTTCTGGAGAATGTAGTAAGAAATGTCATGATTTGGATTAGGCTTAGGGGCAGCAACTAGAGGGCTTTCCTTTTCTTTGAAACTTTCTTCTTTTTAGCAGAGGGGCTATCATCAGAATCATCATTGTCTTCATCATCTTCTTTGTCAGAGGAGGATCCCTAAGTATTATCATACAAATCATCTAGAGCCTTTAGAAGATTTTTGTCAACTGACTTGTCAGCTTGAGGGTGAGCTTGAGGTACTAGAGCTGGAGCTGGAGGTTCTGGAGCCTGAGGCTCTTTAGCAACTATTATATTTTGAGTAATTAACAAATTTTCTTCTTCTATATCTGTCATTATGATTTCATCCAAATCTGGAAGAGGACTATCATCCATTTTATAAGTTGGAGCTGAGATGGTTTTTGGAGAAGAAATTTTCTTGGAGGGGGATTGTACAGCTTGTAGCTCTATTAATGCAAACATAGCCTTACGTTGCATAGCAACTGTGGGGTTGATAGGTGAAGTGTATGGTACAATGGCCAAAGAATTTTGAAAAGAGGAGGAGGTGAAAGAATTGGTTTCAAGATATCCTAAACACCTAGAGGGGGGTGAATAGGTTCAATTCCTTTTTATTAAGGCAGATAAAATATATTACTGTTAGGCAACTTATTCAGCAATTATCACAGCACAGTTTAAAAACAAACACAGCCAACACAGAATGCACACAGATTTATAGTGGTTCCCCAAGAGATGGACACATCCACTTTCCCCATTCGTCTATCTAGTAGTATACTAAATTCGGCCTAACTCCCTTCTTTCTTCTCAGATCCTCAGATCTTACAACTCATGACCATGAAAGGTTCCTATAGCTCACACTTCACCAAGTGCTACAACTCAGATTCTTCCAGAGAATCCTACCTCAGAGTGAGATCACACTCCTACAACTCAGGCAATCCAGCCCTACCTCAGCCTCTTTTACCAGGCCTACAGCTCAGAGAAATTAATCCCCTACCTCAGGCACTCAGCCCTACCTCAGCCTTTATAAACTTAGGCTTACAACTTAGAGAGATAACTCTCTTACACTCAGATCTATAAAAGATCCTATAGAGAAAATTGATTATAAAAAGAATAAATCCTTCACCCAGGTAGAGAGAAAGGGGTGAAGACTTCTTGATCAGTTCTTAATAAATCTGACTGCTTAAGATTCAACCTATCTTAGCTTTTTCAAAGCTTCTTGAATCTGAACAAAGTAAGGTTGATTTTCTTATGAAGTTGGAGATGATCCTCAATCTACCCTTAGAGACTTGTTGATTTCAGGATCTAAACTTCTCTTCTTCTTAGATCTCTCTGTTTGATCATAGAACAGGTCTTTATATAGACCCATCTGAGGTTACCGGCTGATCCAGTTTATAACGGCCTTCTGACAGCTCTGACAGATGCAACAGCTTTGTTAGTTATGACAGTTGTCAGTCTTCAGTCGTGACACCTGATACTTTATTGTATTCTATCTCAGCAGAAAAGTGTTGAGATAATACTTTAAATGTGTCAACACAAATAGACCATTTGTCGACACAATTCTTGATGATGTCGACACAGCTCTCATAATGTCGACACAGCCCTTCTTTATCTTCTCAACACACATTCTGTGGAATGTGTCGACATAAGTCCTGTGTGTCGACACAATAGTTTCTAGTATCGACAAAGTTGGTGTTGACAGAATTTTGGTGTGTGTCGACACAATTATTATCGACAGAATTCTGGTGTGTGTGGACACAAGTCCTGTGTGTCGATATAATTAGAATTTTTGTGTGTCGACACAATTCTACTCAAGTGTCGACACTTGTACTTAGAAACTTTTTCTGCATTTCCTTAACCTGCACATTGAAACTTAACACACCATCAAATACACATTGATGAATATCATTGAGTTAGGTGAGGCTTCTCCAAATCAGGTACACAATTTCCAATGTACCCAACAATCTCCCCCTATTTGGAGAAGTCATAACTCTTAGTAAATGATATACATCAGTTATAATAAAACAAAGATTATGATGTAAACATTTATTTCAAAGTCAAGATTAACCATAGGCAGTCATAACATGTAACAATAGCATCACATAATATGTTAGAACATACTAATCATGCTTCACAAAACTTCAAGTATACCATATCAAATTAAGGCTAAACCAAGGAATTTATTAATATATGTTTATCAATATAGAATAACAAGGATTTAGACCAAAATTTTACATAGACCAAAGCCTAGTCCATCTAACTCTGGGATTGATCATGCTCCTTGATGACAATTCCTTTTCTAGACTGAATCCTAGCTTTCAGCTCAGTTGGTGATGAGAGCTGTTAGGAAAGCTATTTATCAAGGGGGCTGGGTTCGAGACGTCGCCCCAACATCCCACCGCGCTGAGAATAGGCGCGGTCATGGGTGGGGTGCTTGGGCTGCAGCCCGGCAGTGGTCGCCAGAACGTGGTCCTCTAGCTAGGCCAACCGAGGGGGATCGGCTCGGGGCTACTGCATCAAAAAAGTGCACTTTTTTGATGTAGTAGCCCCGAGCTGACCCCTCTCGGTTGGCCTAGCCAGAGGACCACGTTCTGGCGACCAATGCCGGGCTGCAGCCCAAGCATCCCACCCATGACCGCGCCTATTCTAAGCGTGACGGGATGTTGGGGCGAGGTCTCGAACCCAGCCCCCTTGATAAAGAGCTTTCCTAACAGCTCTCATCACCAACTGAGCCAGCTCAGTTGGTGATGAGAGCTGTTAGGAAAGCTCTTTGTCAATTTGGCTGGGTTCGAGACCTCTCCGCAACATCCCGCCACGCTGAGAATAGGCGCGGTCATGGGTGGGGTGCTTGGGCTGCAGCCCGGCAGTGGTCGTCAGAACTTGGTCCTCTGGCTAGGCCAACCGAGAGGGGTCAACTCGGGGCTACTGCATCACTTGATTTAACATAGACTTTCAGTCCTCTCTTACTTCTTCTGATCCCTCCATATAGATAATCAAAGTGTCTCACATCTCCTTGGAGGTTTTATAGTGAACCAAGTTTTGGAAAGTTGAGTCATCTATAGCACTAACTATTATGTTCTGTGCTATCTTATCCATAGTGGCTAAGATGATCTCATCCTTTGTCATTTTAGAATAACTTTTTGGAGTCCTTAGGTTGGCATCAAGAGCTGAGATGTTCATAGGAATGAATGGCCCTTCTTTAACTGTAATGTAGATTCTTGGGTCAGATGCTTCCATGAACAATCTGACTCTCTCTTTCCATATGCCAAAAATTTCCTTTCTACATATAGGTAGTTTCATATATCCAAGTTCCTTGTGATTTTCACCTGAACCCATTTTGTCTAACTGATAACTGCCTTATAGATCAACTCAGACTGTTAAGTCTATTCTTGAGTAACCTGGCTCTGATACCACTTGAAATAATGAGTTTCAAGCTATCCTAAACACCTAAAGGGGGCGTGAATAGGTTGAATTCCTTTTTATTAAGGCAGATAAAATATATTACTATTAGACAACTTATTCAGCAATTATCACAGCATAGTTTAAAAACAAACACAACTAACATAGAATGCACACAGATTTATAGTGGTTCCCCAAGATATGGGTACATCTACTTTCCCTCTTTGCATATCTAGCAGTATACTAGATTCGGCCTAACTCCCTTCTTTCTTCTCAGATCCTCAGATCTTACAACTCAGAACCCTGAAAGGTTCCTACAGCTCACACTTCACCAAGTGCTACAACTCAGATTCTTCCAGAGAATCCTACCTCAGAGTGAGTCCACACTCCTACAACTCAGGCAATCCAGCCCTACCTCAGCCTCTTTCACCAGGCCTACAGCTCAGAGAAATTAATCCCCTACCGCAGGCACTCAGCCCTACCTCAGCCTTTATAAACTTAGTCTTATTACTCAGAGAGATAACTCTCTTACACTCAGATCTATAAAAGATCCTACATAGAAAATTGATTATAAAAAGAATAAATCATTCACCCAGGTGGAGAGAGAAAGGGATGAAGACTTCTTGATCAGTTCTTGATAGATCTGATAGCTTAAGATTCAACCTATCTTAGCTTCTTCAAATCTTCTTGAATCTAAACAAAGTAAGGTTGACCTTCTTGTGAAGTTGGAGATGTTCCTCAATCCAGCTTCCTCTTCTTTCAGGAGTAGATCTGAATTCTTCTTGCAGACTTGTTCAAAATCTGCCCTTAAAGACTTGTTGATTTCAGGATCTAAACTTCTATTCTTCTTAGATCTCTCTTTTTGATGATAGAACAGGTCTTTATATATATCCATCTGAGGTTACTGGCTGATCCGGTTTATAACGGTCTTCTAACAGCTCTGACAGATGCAACAGCTTTGTTAGTTATGACAGTTGTCAAGTCTTCAGTCATGACAACTAATACTTCATTGTATTCTATCTCAGCAGAAAAGTGTCGAGACAATACTACAAATGTGTCAACATAAATAGACTATGTGTCGACACAATTCTTGATGATGTCGACACAGCTCTCATAATGTCGACACAGCCCTTCTATATCTTCTCAACACAGCTTCTGTGGAATGTGTCGACACAAGTCCTATGTGTCGACATAATAGCTTCTAGTCTCGACAAAGTTGGTGTTGATAGAATTCTGGTGTGTGTCGACACAAGTCCTATGTGTCGACACAATTGTTGTCGACAGAATTCTAGTGTATGTGGACACAAGTCCTGTGTGTCGACACAATTGTTGTCGATAGAAGTTCTGTGTGTCGACACAATTCTACTCAAGTGTCGACACTTGTACTTAGAAACTTTTTCTGCATTTCCTTAACCTGCACATTAAAACTTAACACACCATCAAATACACATTGATGAATATCATTGAGTTAGGTGAGGCTTCTCCAAATCAGGTATACAGTTTCCAATGTACCCAACAGGAGGGTATAATATCTCTGTGCAGAAGACTGAATGAATCCAATAAAGAATGCAAATTAACTGTGGGGTTTAGAATGTAATACCCAACAGTTTCAATCTCAACCGTAACCGGCTCATCCATTTTTGTATCTGAATCAATTAAATCCACTATATCAGAAGGAGTAGCTGCATCTTCTGAAGAGTCTGACATTAAAGAATCTATTGTTGCTGCTGCTGCATCTGCTGGAGCTTCTTCATCATAGAAAATCTCCCCATGACTGGCTGCAGAGGGTCCTAGAGCCAGTCCCCCAGAAGAAGGGACAGGGGATAGTGCAGCAATTTTGGTAGAAAGAGTATGGATAGAGGCAGTGAGAGGAGCTAGAGCATCATCTATAAGTTTTTTGAAGAGTGGGAGAGATAAATGCTAATAAATCTTTAGCAATGTCAGAAAAATTTAGATAGAGGGATTCTGGAGAAGTAGAGGAGTAGGGATTGTGATGACCACAATTTGAACAAACAGAAAATGCACTGGACATATCTGTGTGTGTGTGTAGTCAGGTACAGTGGATGGAAGGTCAATTTAGATGAGTAGAGGGGAGGGAACAGAGGGAGTTGCAGTTGTGGAAATGGGAACTGTGGTTGTGGAAATGGGTTCCTGAGGTGGAGATGGTGGAGGAAACAACAGAGTGAATGTGTGGGAGGAGATAAATTTGTCAGGGTTTGTTGTAGTTAAATGAGGTGGAAGTGGAGATTGATGTGGGGATGGTAAAGGAGATTGATGTGGGGAAGGTTGTGGTGATTTATGTGGTGATGACAGGAGGTGGAATGAGGGTTCCTGCATGGAGTAGGATGGGATGTCAGAGATATGTACTGGGAGAGAAGATGGAGGTGGAGATGGTGGTGGTGGAGAATGTGCAAGATATGGAACCTGTGTTGGAATTGGAATTTGTTGTATTTGTTGTTATTGTGGTTGAGGGTGAGGGGAAGAAGGAATGGTGGAGGTGGAGGGAACTTCTTCTGGGGGTGGAGGAGTGGCTATGACTGCCCTTGTGCTCTCTAAAGATCTTAGAGAGGAAGAAGTCTTAGCTGGCTTGGTGATCTTCCTCTCCCATCTGCCAAAGAGGGCAGAGGTGAGCCTCTTAAAGGCATTGATGAACACTGGTGTAGTGACTAGATGTTCTTGTGCTTTCTCTTGCATGAATATCCCCAGAATTCTACCAAAGCAGACCTCTTTCTTGTTGTTTTTCTTTTTAATCAGATCAAACAGCAGCTTGCCCCAATTTGCTACTTTCTTCTCGACCAGAGCACTCATCACCATGAACTAGTGCCTAGTTATGTAGTTGTGGGCAGTGTGTTTGCCCAGCAGCACCTTGCCGCCAACGTCAGCCAAGAACTTGTACTTAGGAGACAAGTTCTTCTTTAGCAGTTTGTTAGGGTTGTCGCTGGAATGACCCATCTTGGTCAGCATATTTTCATACTCCTCAGAGTCCATTTCAATTTCTTCTTCACCATTTAAAAGACCGAAAATGTCAGTTAGTACGGAAGGGGAGAGGGTAACTAGATTACCAGACACTGATCCAGTCATATTATCTTCTTCTGGAGTTATAGATGTATATACTCATTCTTTGATTTCAGTCATTGCTATCTTGATTCTCATTGTCATGAACTGTTTCAGATTTTGATCTTCGAATAGCTTCAGAATGTTGACAAATATTGCGTCAGAGTGCTGGAATGAATCAAAATCTATATCAAAGCCCATGTCGAACTTCATGGTGGAGAGAGCAGTCACCGGAGTTGCCATAAGTTCGCCTGCAATAAAAATAAAGATATCAAGTGCAAGAGAACTGAAATCACGATACGGAGGTTGAAGAAAACCTAGATATAAGGTTTTTCAGAATATGAATCGACAAACTCCGTTCTACGAAAAAATAAAAATTCTTCGATCTGAGTTCGACGAAATATTTTATAGTCAAAAGAATTTATCGATCTCTGTCAGAAGATGTGAAAACATTTCGTCGAGCTCCGTTCGACGAAAGTTTTCTGAAGCAATTTCATCACTCTCCGGTCGACGAAAATAACTTCACATACAGTGAGTTCGTCGATATCCGTTCGACGAATTTTCTAGAACTTTTCTCTGTTTGTCGATCTCCGTTCGACAATCTTTGAAAAACTTTATCGACCATAGACAGAAATCAAATTAAGGCTTCTTTATTTATCATACCAAGTTGATTTATAAAGAACAGATGGTTCCTCTCATCCAAAGGTTTAGTGAAGATATCTTCTCTTCGTAAGTCAGTGTAGATATTGACAAGATTAATTTTATTTTTGTCTACACACTCTCTAATGAAATGGTGTCTAATGTCTATATGCTTAGTCCTACTGTGATGGACTGGATTTTGTGTTATGGATATAGAACTTGTGTTATCATAAAGTAGAGTTGAATTATTTAAGTTGAACTCATAGTCTAGAAGTTAGTTCTGAATCCACAGCATCTAGGAACAGCAACTTCCAGCTGCTATATATTCTGCTTCAGCAGTTAATGTAGATATAGATGACCGCTTCTTGCTAAACCAAGAGACTAATCTCATACCAAGGAACTGGCATGTTCCTGAGATACTTTTTTTGTCTACTCTACATCCAGCAAAGTCAGCATCTGAGTATCCAGTTAACTCAAACTCTGACTCAGTGGGATACCAAAGTCCTAGACTAGGACAACTCTTTAAATATCTCAAAATCCTTTTAAAGAAAATTAGGTAAGATTCTTTAGTATTCACTTGGAACCTAGCACAAAGATATGTAGCAAACATTATGTCAGGTCTACTTATTGTAAGGTATAGTAGGGACCCAACAATGCCCCTATATAATTTCTGATCAACAGGTTCCCATGTTCATTAAAGTCTATTATAGCATTAGTGGTCATGGGTGTTTTCTTTGTTGAGGTATCAGCCATCCCAAACTTTTTGAGAAGCTCCTTAGCATACTTAGTCTGGGATATGAAGATGCCATCAGGTAGCTGCTTCAGTTGGAGACCAAGGAAGTAGGAGAGCTCACCCATGCTACTCATTTCAAACTTTGAATGCATGAGGTCAGAGAACCTCTTGTATAGTTTGGAATCTGTGGACCCAAATATAATATCATCTACATAAATTTGTACTGATAATATTTGATTCTTATGTTGCCTAGTGAATAATGTTATATCTACAATGCCTCTAGAAAATTTATACTCTATCAAGAAGCTAGCTAAGGTCTCATACCAAGCTCTTAGAGCTTGATTTAAACCATAGAAAGCTTTATGCAATCTAAAGACATATGAGGGATGAGTTGGAGAGATAAAACTAGGAGGTTGTTCAACATAATCCTCTTCTTTAAGTTCTCCATTCAGAAAGGCACTATTGACATCCATTTGATAGACTTTGAATTTCTTGAAGGCAGCATATACAAGGAAAATCCTGATTACTTCCAGCCTTGCAACTGGTGCAAAAGTTTGGTCATAGTCAATTCCTTCCTCTTGTCTATAACCTTGAGCAACCAGCCTTGCTTTATTCCTGATTATAACACCTTGGGCATCTAGCTTTTTTCTATATACCCATTTAGTTCCAATGACTGGGTAGTCTTTGGGTCTTGGAACTAAATTCCATACTCTACATCTCTCAAATTAGTTGAGCTCCTCTTGCATTGCAATAATCCAGTATCGATCTTGCCCTGCATCTTTGATGGATTGGGGCTCAATTTGAGATATGAAGCAGGCATGCATCAAATCTTGGTTGAGTTGATGCCTTGTCTGCACACCAACTATCATGTCTCCAATCACTTGAGATATGGGGTGATCTCAAAGTGTGACAAAGTTAATGGGCGGAGTTAGTTGTTCAACAGCCTGGGGAATAAATTCCTCTTGTGGAATTAAGTTAGCTGTTGTTGGTTCATCACTGATCACAGTATCTTCTTCTTCACTTTCTTCAGCACCTTGTGTAGAAGGATGGAAAACTACCTCATTTGTGAGGGTCAGTTCATTAAGCTTCTCACACAAATAATGTTCATTGGTAGAAGAAATATTCTCCTTAAAAAACATGTTAGTCTCATCAAAGTAAACATGGATATACTCTTCAATTTTTAAGGTTGATTTGTTATACACCCTATAAGCCTTGCTAACTTGGGAATATCCAACAAAAATTCCCATATCAGACTTGGCTTCAAACTTTCTAATGTGTTTCTTATTGTTGTTGTGTATATAACATAAACATCCAAAACTTTTTAAGTAGTCTACTTTAGGTTTCTTCCCTTTCAGTAGCTCATAAGGAGTATTATTCTTAAGCTTATGTATAAGACTTATATTCAGTACATAATTTGTTGTGCTTATAGCCTCTGTGCAAAAGGATAGGGGCAAATAAGCATCTGCAAGTAATGTGCCTGCTGATTCAATTAGTGTTTTATTCTTTCTTTCAGCAACCCCATTTTGTTGAGGTGTTCTAGGAGCTAAGAAGCAATGTCTGATGTCTTCCTTCCTACATAACTCTTGCATAAGAAGAGACTCAAACTCAGTACCGTGATGACTTATGATCAATGCAACTTGAGTAGAGTACTCAATCTATATATTCTTGAGAAAATCTGTAAGAACCTTAAAGTTATCAGACTTAGATCTCAGAAAGTAAACCCAAGTGAATCTAGAGAAGCAATCTACAATCACTAAAGTATAAGATTTCCCTCCTAGACTTTGTACTACTATAGGGCCAAAAAGGTCCATATATAGTAAGTACAATATCCTAGGTGAGTCACTTTTGTTTAATGATTTAAAACTACTTTTAGTTTGTTTGCCTAATTGACAAGCCCTGCAGAGGCTTTTTTTCTTATAGGGGTAAGAGGGCAAACCTCTGACAAGGTTGTTCCTAGATAATTTGGCAATGTTTTTCAAGTTAACATGACCTAATCTCCTATGTCAAAGGTCATTGTTGTTACTAGTTGAATTAAATAGGCAAATTTCTGATTTAGCTGACTGGAAGTTAACTAAGTAAATGTTTCCTACTCTAGTGTCAGCCAATACTACATTATTATCCAAAGAAGTAATAATACAGGAGGTTTTAGTAAATGATACCTGAAACCTTTCATCACATAATTAACTTATGGAGATGAGGTTGTGCTTCAGTCCACTTACATATGCAACATTCCTGAAGGTGACAGCTCCAACTTTGACTTGTCCATAGCCTTCAGTCTGGCTACAATTGGAGTCACCAAATATTACTTTTGGTCCTAACTTTGCCTTGTAATGTGTTAAGTTGGCCTTATTTCCAGTCATGTTCTTAGAGTAGCCACTGTCCAGATACCACTGTTGCTCTGTGGTAGAACAGTCTTTTTCCTGCAATGAAACAAATTAGTCATTCCTGACCCAGGTTACCTTGGGTCCTTCTTTCTTTACATAGCTAAAACTGGAAATAAATGAGCATTCGGGTTGGCTTTTATATCCTAAGGGGTGATATTTCCTAGGTGGAATAATCCACTGATTAAACTGATTATTGAATGTTCTTGGTTGGTTATAAGTTTTATAAGAATTTAAATTTCTTTTATATTGAACTCCATTCGACGAATTCTGGTGAGTTCGTCGACCTGAGTTCGACGAATTTGGATGAGTTCGTTGAAATCCACTCAGAGAATGATAGAAGTCATTTTATGAGTCTCAAAATCGTCGATCTTTGGTCGATGAACCGTACTGGTTTCGTCGATTGTAGTTCAACGAATAATTGTTGTATAAATCTGTGTTCGGAGTTCGTCGAAAGGAGTTCGACGAACTGTACATATTTCGTCGATCTGCGTTCGACAAAATCTGCTGAACATTATTTTTATTTGGATTTTTCTTATTTTCTTTTCTTTTCTTATTCTTTAATTTTGATTCACTTTGTTCAATATTTTTATTATTTTTTATTTCTCCTTTCCCTTTTCAGACACAAATTTTATTGGAGTTGTTAATATATTTTTCTGAATGAGTGAGGGTTGGCTTGATGATGCACCTAAGCCCAGCTTGCCATTTAACATGGAATTAACTGTGCTTGTGATGTCCATCAGCTTGATACTTCTCCCATTTAGGGATTCTTCAAGTTTCCTAGCCTCAGCTAATTCAGATTTTAGCAGAATTATTTGTTCATTTGCTAAAACTAAATCATCCTTTAATTTAACATTTTCAGCAATCAAATTTTCTTGATTAGACAATCTTTCCCTAAGCATTTTGATTTCCTTTTCAGAGTTTATTGGATCTATACACGTGGTTTTAAATTCACTTTTAAAATTATCAAAACTATAATCAAATGATGATAGTACCTGATCAGCTTTTGATTCTGAAGTTTCTTCATTTTCAGATTCTTCCTCAACATCTGATGGGCTGCAAGAGGCATTGATAGCCATGAGGCAGACTTCCCTTGCCTTTGCCTCTTCTTCATCTTCACTAGAGCTGGAAGATGTGGATTCATCTTCTGTGTCACTCCATGTTTCAACAATAAAGCCCTTCTCCTTATTTTGTGTTTGCTGAAGGAAGGCCTATTGTACTGCTTGCTCCTTGAGTCTTTTTCTCTTCTCCTCTCCTTCTGATTCTCAGGGCATTCAGAAATGAAGTGTCCTTGTTTCATGCATCCAAAACACACTATTTCTTTAGTAGGAGTTTTGTTATACCTGGGCTTGTCATCATTTCTAGATGACTTTCTCCTGAAGTCCTTCCTAGCCATTTTGTAGAACCTCTTAGCAATGTGACTCATAAATTCCTCATTGACTGTTGAAGCTTTAGCCTCTTCAGCAGCTTTGAATGCTATATTTTGCTCCTTTCTTACTGGTGGAGGAGTTATTTGTTCTACAGCTTCTCTAGACTTTATCAATTGCTCATAAGATTTGAGCTTTCCCAATATAGATTCTGTGAAAATCTCATTTAAACTCCTGGCCTCCTTGATTGGCCAGATCTTGGAATCCCATGAGCTTGGGAAGCACATAAGGATCTTATCATTCACTTCTGTAAGAGTGATGTCCTTGTATAAAGTATTCAGCTCATTGATTATTGAGCTCAATCTGTTATACATGTCAGCAACAGACTCTAACTCATCCTTCTTGAAGTTCTCATACTGGGAGATGTGAGTTGATCTTCTATCTTTCCTCTCATCAGCAGAACCAGCTACCATATAGTTAAGAGAGTCTCAAATAGCCTTGGCTGATGTGCATTCAGCCACCTTCTAGAAGATGTCATCAGACATAGTCTGAGCCAATATGTTCATGACTTTGGCATCTACAATTTTAGCTTTCTTCTGTGCATCAGTCTAGTCAGGTGGTGGAACTGCATGAGTGCTAGAAGTTGATGTGGATGTAGAAGCAGTTGCTTGAGGAGGACCTGTCAAAATAGAGTTGAAAATGTCTGCATCAATAGAGTTCATATAGAGCTTTATTCTTGCCTTTCAGATTGTAAATCTATTTAAATTGCAAAATGGAGGTCTGGTGCTTGAATAATCCTTATTTTGTTCCATGATGTGTACTAAATAAACCTAAGAAAAATAAAGATTAGATCTAACATATGATCTTTTGGTTCAATGGTTAGATTGTACAACTAAAGGAAACTAGCTCTGATACCAATTGAAAGGAGGGTTTAGACCTGATTTACTCTAGATGGGGGGATGAATAGAGTAATTAAAAATTTGGCTGTTTTAAGTTTTTATATCAGAGTGAAAAATAAGTGATACCAATAATATATAAAGAAAAGAACAGCAGCCTAAGATATTCTATCTATCACAGCCACAATAAGAACAAAATTAAAATGAGCAACCAGATGACACAAGAATTTTATAGTGGTTCCCCAACTTGGGTACATCCACTCTTCTACCACTCTGGTAGGAATCCACTACAGGTTTTGATTAGGTGACTGTCACCTTTGAGCTTTTGATCAGGTACTCAACAACTAACTCAAGTCTTTTGATCAGGAGACTTGCAACCAAGGAATAACTTTTGAAGGGAGTTAAAGAACTCTTTGTACAGAGAGGGGGTGAGAGATTTATGGTGACTTCTCTTTCTCTTTTCAACAGAGAAGACAAGTGGATTTTCTGTTGTAAAAGCTTCTCAAAAATCAATTGAAGCCTTGCTCATGGTGTAGGTCTTCTATCTTCTGTCTTCAGCCTTGACTTCAGAATGAGATCCAGGAACTTCTGACTGATATGAATCTGTTGTCCTTTAAAGCTCCTAGACTGAAGGTCGAAGAAGACTCTTGATTTGGAATGATTGTTCTTCTTCTTCTTCAGTAATGTCAAGGAGAAAACAAGATTGTTTTCTTTATAGAGAAGGTTCAGAGAGTTGTTGATGTTGATCACTTCTCTGTATATCTGTATTCCTGTATCAGTTCTGTATTCTGGACTTCTTGTTCTACTACTTCTTGTTGCAAAAAAAGAGAGAAAATGCTTTTATATCATCAGTCGAATTTCTCCTTTGAATTTTGAATTTCTTTGCATTAATTGATGACTACCTGGAGAATAGAATTCGGCTGGAGAGAATATTAGCATTAATGTATTTCCACAACTATCCTATTAAAACACGACAAGTAATATTTCTGATGAAGACCATAATCAATGCTGCTTCTAACTGTTATATTCAGAGAATATAAGCAATGATTATTCAGGAATTATTGCAAGCGAATAAGGATAGAATGAGGTAAAAACTAAGTCTGGAACTGCACAGAATTCGTCGAGCAGAGAAAAGATTTCGTCGACCTGAGTCCAAAGTTCGACGACCAGAGAAATTGTGTTCGTTGACCAGATAATTCTTGTTCGTCGACTTGAGATCCAAGTTCGTCGACCTAGGTTCAGAGAACTGCTTTCTGTGAAAACTTTCCAATTCTGTGCTCCAAGTTCGTTAAGCTGATAAAATAACTTCGTCGATCTAAGTTCAGAGAAAGTATTATGGACTTAATGAGTTGAATTTGATCTTCCAGCATTCGTCAACCTGAGCTCAAAGTTCGTCGAGCTTAACTCAGAGAATTTACTCTGAGTTCGTCGAGCAGTGCACGACTTTCGTCGAGCTGAGTTCGATGAACGTCGAACTCATTTCCCTAAACTTGATTTTCTTCTAAGTCTTTGAGTCTTCTGCTGTCTTCTGTTGGTTGGTCCATGTGTGGTTGTTTCTAAAGACTTAGCCTAAACTCTAGGACATAGATATGACCCTGGCTACACATGTTGGGTCAATGATCCTAGTTAGTGAACCTAGCCCAAATCAAACTATGGGTCCAACATCCTTTGTAGCCTATGACGAACCCTACTCCCCAGTAGGGGGCATTTCAGGCTCAGAATATGATTCCACCGTCGCCAGCTCCGACTCTGTTCCAACAGACAGAGATGGGCCAGAATTTGACTGTTATTCTTGAGGCCTTCAGGGCTCAGTAGGCTCCGGCTCCTCAGCCAAATCACGAGGCAAACTGGTTGAGCGTCTTCTGCGGGCTTTCTCCCCCATCCTATCTCTAGACGGAGACTGCAGTTCGTACGGAGGAGTGCCTAGACATCATTTATGAGATGTTGGTCAGTATTAGATCCCCGACAGAGGAGGTTGTGACTTTGGTAGTATCATGTCTGGAGTCGCATGTGAAGAGCTGGTGGAAGTCGCTGCTGGACACCACCTTTGCTGGAGTGGATAGTGCAGACATTTCATGGGAGGAGTTCAGGGAAGCCCTACTGGAGCAATTTGTGCCTCATTCAGGGGGAGATGAGTTGGAGGACAGGTTGTTGGATCCATAGTTAGATTTGGGCTAGGTTCACTAAACTAGGATATTTGACCCAACCTGTATAGCCACGGTCATGTTTGTATCCGAGAGTCTAGGTCATGTCCTTAGAGTTAACACTACATGAACCAGCCATCAACAGACTGCAGAAGACTCAAGACTTAAAAAAATTTCAAAGACGCAGGAAATGAGTTCGACGTTCGTCGAACTCAGCTCGACGAAAGTCGTACTCAGCTCGATGAACTCAGAGATAATTATCTGAGCTGAGCTCGACGAACTTGATTCTCAGGTCGATGATTCCTGGATACTATACTTCAACACTCCAAGTCCAGAATTATTTCACTGAACTCCAGTCGATGAATTCATGTTCTCAGCTCGACGAACTTAGACCACATTCATGACAAGTTTTATCAAGTAGCAGTTAGAAGTTCTCAGGTCGACGAACTTAACTCTCAGGTTGACGATTTTTGGATACTCTACTTTAACATTCTATAGTCCAAGAATCATTTCTCTGAACACTAGTCAACAAAGTTAGATTCTCAGCTCGACGATCTTGATGCATAGAATTAGCAAGTTTCTTGAGAAAGCAGTTAGTAGTTCTCAGGTCAACGATCTTGGATCTCAGCTCGACGAACAACAATTATCTGGTCGACGAACATAACTTCTCAGCTCGACGAACTTTGGACCCAAGTCAATGAATTATGTTCTCTGCTCGACGATTTCTGTGCAGGACCAGATTTGGAAATTTCCCTCCCTCTGTCCTTATTTTATTGCAATAATTCCTGAGTAGTCAATGTCTAACATTCTCTGAATATTACCGTTAGACGCAGCATTGATTATGGCCTTCATCGGGATTATTACTTGCCATTTTTCAATGGGACAGCTGGGGAAATCAATCAATGCAGACATTCTCAAGGCCGTCAGCAATCAATGCTGAAACGAATTCAAAATTCAGAAGGAAGATTTCATATGAAATATAAAAAGGATTTTTCTTCTTCCTTCTATACACGTAGAGGATATAAACAACAAAAATAAAATACAGAATACTGAAAGCAATCATACAGTAATAGAGAAAAAGAGCAAGCCCAGACCAGAGAAATAACATAAGATATAAAAGAAGAAGAAGAATATCAATTCAAAATCAAGAGTCTTCTTCATTCTTCACTCCAGGTTTCTTCAAGGACAACAAAACTTCATCAGTCAAGAAGTTCCTAGAGCTCTTCTGGTCAAAGCAATAGATTAAAGACCTACTCACCCTATACCAAAGCTCCAACCTTCCTGAACAAATCAATATCTCAAGGGGAGCTTTATTAACATCAAAGATCCACTAAGTATTCTCAGTTGTATTTGAGATAGAGAAGACACCATCACTCTCTCACCCCCACTATAAAAAGGGTTCTTTAACTCCCTTCAAAAGTTATTCCTTGGTTGCAAGTCTCCTGATCAAAAGACTTGGGTTGGTTTTTGAGCACCTGATCAAAAGCTCATTGGTGGCAGTCACCTGATCAAAAACCTGAGTGGATTCCTACCGGGGTGGTAGAAGAGTGGATGTACCCGGGTTGGGGAACCACTATAAAATTCTTGTGTTGTCTGGCTTCCATCTTTCTTTTTTATTCTTGTTGTGGCTGTGCTAGTTAGGTTTGTTGTGTCTGTGATTAATTAGTTTATATTTTGTTGTGTCTGTGATAGATTATTTTATCTTAGGACTGTTCTTTACTTATAGCATAGTTTGGTATCAAATAGCTTCCTAACACAGCGGTTTTTATTAAACAGCAAAAAGTGTTACAGTTTTAAAGATACTCTATTCACCCCCACCCCCACCCCCCCCCCCCCCCCACCCCTCTAGAGTATATCAGGTCTAACCCTAACTTTCAATTGGTATCAAAGCAGGCTCCTTTGGTTGTACAAGGTAACCCTTGAACCAAAAGATCCTTTGTTATATCTGATTTCTTTTATTTCTATTAGGATTATATACACAGCATGGCACAGAACAAAGATTATGCAAGCACCAGACCTTTAATGTGCAACTTAAATAAGTTTGCCATCTAGAAGGCAAGAATAAAACTTTATATGAATTCTATTGATGAGGACATCTACAATTATATCTTGATAGGTCCTCCTCAACCCTCTACATCTACAGCAAACTCAATAACTAATGCAGTTCCACCACCTGAGTGGATTGATGCTCAGAAGAAAGCCAAGGTTGCAGATGCTAAAGCCATGAACATTCTAGCCCAAACAATGTCTGATGGAATTTTCTAGAAAGCGGTTGAATGCACTTCAGCCAAGGCCATTTAGGACTCTCTCAACCAAATGGTGGCTGGATCTGCTGATGAAAGAAAAGTTAGAAGATCAAATCTCATATCTCAGTATGAAAACTTCAAAAAGCAAGAAGCAAAATCTATTGTTGATATATACAACAGACTGAGCTCAATCAGCAATGAGCTGAAGACTTTAGTTAAGGACATCACCCATAATAAAGTAAATGACAAAATCCTCATGTGCTTCCCAAGCTCATGAGATTCAAGGATCTGGCCAATCAAGGAGGCCAGGAGCTTAAATGAGATTTCCACAGAATCTCTATTGGGAAAGCTCAAATCCTATGAGCAGCTTATAAAGTCTAGAGAAGTAGCTGAATAAAGGACTCCTCCACCAGCAAGGAAGGAGCACAACTTGGCATTCAACGTTGTTGAAGAAACTAAAGGCTCAACAGTGAATGAAGAGCTAATGAGTCTCCTTGCCAAAAGATTTTATAAAATGGCAAGAAAGGACTTTAGAAGAAAATCATCCAGGCGGGATGATAAGCCAAGGTATAACAAAACTCCTACTAAAGAAGTAGTATGATTTGGCTACAGGAAACCTGGACACTTCATCTCAGAGTATCCAGAGAATCAAAAGAAAGAAAGAAGAAGAGAGAAAGACTCCAGAAGACAGCAAAGCTCAAGGCCTTCCTCCAGCAAATACAAAAAGAAGGAATAGGGTTTTGTAGCTTAAAATTGGAGTGACACTAAAGATTAATCCACATCTTCTAGTTCCAGTGAAGAGGAACAAGAGGCAAGGGCCAAGGAAGTCTGCCTCATGGCCATCAATTCCTCCAGCAGTCAATCAGGCAATGAGGAAGAATCTGACAATAAAGGAACTTCAGAATCAGAAGCTGATCAGGTACTTTCAACTTTTGATTATTGTTCTAATACTTTCAAGATTGAGTTTAAAACCTTGTGTATTGATTTAATCAACTCTGAAAAGGAAATCAAAACACTTAGGGAAAAACTATCAAATCAAGAAAACCTGATTTCTGAAAACACCAAGTTAAAAGAGGAACTAACTCTAGCTAATGAACAAATCAATTCTCTAAAAACAGAGCTATGTGATGCCAAACAACTTGAGTAATCTCTCAATGGGAGAAGCCTTAAGTTGATGGACATCACAAGCACAGTCAATGCCAGACTGAATGGCAAACTAGGCTTGGGTGCATCATCAAGTTTACCCCACATACTAAAGAAAAACATATTATCAACTCCCATTAGATTTGTGTCAGCTAAGGATAAAGAGGTAATGAACAACAAACAAACCACAGAAGAATTACCTAACTTTAAAAATCACAAAAACAGAAATCAAAAAACCTTAGATAAAAACAAAGTTCAGCAGATTTCATCGAACTCAAATCGACAAAATGTGGCCAGTTCGTCGAACTCTAGTCGACGAAATCTGAACACAGATCTATATAATAATTATTCGCCTTATTGCGATCGACGAACTGTGTATGGTTCATCGAGCAGAGATCGACAAACTTGGGGCACAGAAAATGACTATGTTCATTCACTGAGCAGAGATCGACGATCTCATCCCATTTCGTCGAACTCTGGTCGACGAACTTATAACTTTTCGTCGAACCCAGACAGACTTAATAAAAGTCATAATTATAACAGCAACTCTACTCAAACTAGGAAACCTTTTAATCCACTTGCTGATTGGATAATTCCTCCTAGAAGATATCACCCCTTATGATATAAATCTCAGCCTGAATTCTCAGTAATATCAAGCGTTTCTTATCAACAATTTAAAGGACCCAAGGTAACCTGGGTCAAGAATAACTAACTGTTTTCATTGCAGGAAAAGAGCTGACCAGCTATTAATCAAAAATGTTATCTGGACAGTGGATACTCCAAGCATATGACTGGCAACAAGGACAACTTAATTAACTATAAGTCCAAGCTAGGACCAAAGGTGATCTTTGGTGATTCAAAGTGTGGCCAGTCTGAAGGCTTTGGATAAGTAAAGATTGGAGCAGTCACTTTCAAAAAGGTGACCTATATAAGTGGACTCAAGCATAACCTCATCTCCATAAGCCAACTATGTGATGAAGGTTATCAGCACCTTGTAGGTACCTCACTTATGTGAGAAATTGGGAGAGTTAAACCTTCCACAATAGGTTACATCACCTCCTCCACAAGCTGAAGAAGACAGTGAAGAAGAACTCATGGAAGAAGTTGAAATTCCTTCAACAGCAGATATTATTCCATAAGAGGAATTAAATCCAAATGTTGTTGCTGAACCAACTTCACCCACTGATCTTGTCACATTAAGGGATCACCCTAGATCTCAAGTGATTGGAGACACAACAATAGGTGTACAGATAAGGCATCAACTCAACCAAGATGTGATGCATGTCTGTTTCCTCTCTCAAGTTGAGCCCCAATCCATAAAAGATGTTGAGCAAGATCCCCACTGGATCATTGCAATGCAAGAGGAACTCAACCAATTTGAGATATATAGAGTTTGGGATTTATTTCCAAGACCCAAAGACTACCCAGTCATTAGAACTAAATGAGTATATAGAAACAAACTTGATGCCCATGGTGTAATTGTGAGGAACAAGGCTAGGCTTGTTGCTCAAGGTTATAGGCAAGAAGAAGGAATAGACTATGAGCAAACCTTTGCACCAGTTGTAAAGTTAGAAGCAATCAGAATATTCCTTGCTTATGCTGCCTATAAGAAGTTCAAGGTCTATCAGATGGATGTCAAGAGTGTCTTTTTGAATGGAGTACTTAAAGAAGAGGTTTATGTTGAACAACCTTCAGATTTTATCTCTCCAACCCATCCTTCATATGTTTTTTGATTGCATAAAGCTCTTTATGGTCTAAATCAAGCTCCAAGAGCTTGGTATGAGACCCTAGCTAGCTTCCTGATAGAGCATAAATTCACTAGAGGTATTGTAGATAAAACATTGTTCACTAGGCATCATAAGGATCAAACTTTGTTAATACAAATTTATGTAGATGACATTATATTTGGGTCTACTGATTCCAAACTATGCAAGAGGTTTTCTGACCTCATGCATTCTAAGTTTGAAATGAGTTGCATAGGTGAGCTCTCCTACTTCCGTGGTCTCCAAGTGAAGCAGCTACCTGATGGTATTTTCATCTCTCAGGCTAAATATGCTAAAGAGTTTGTTAAAAAGTTTGGGATGGCTGATGCCTCAGCTAAGAAAACACCCATTACCACTAATGTTGTAATAGATTCTGATACACATGGGAACCTGTTGATCAGAAGTTATATAGGGGCATTGTTGGGTCCCTACTATACCTTACAGCAAGTAGACCTGACATAATATTTATCATATGTCTTTGTGCTAGGTTCCAAGTGAACCCTAAAGAATCTCATCTAGTTTTTCTAAAAAGAATTTTGAGATATATAAAGGGTTGTCCTAGTCTAGGACTCTAGTATCCTACTGATTCAGAATTTGAGTTAACTGGATACTTAGATGCTGACTTTGCTGGATGCAGGGTAGACAGAAAAAGTACCTCAGGGACTTACCAGTTCCTTGTTATGAGATTAGTGTCTTGGTTCTACTAGAAACAGTCATCTGTGTCTATATCAACTACTGAAGCAGAATACATTGCAGCTGGCAATTGTTGTTCCCAGATGTTGTGGATTCAGAATCAACTCCTGGACTATGGGTTCAACTTAAATAATTCAACTCTCTTATGTGATAACACAAGTACTATATCCATAGCACAAAATCCAGTCCATCACATTAGGACTAAGCATATAGACATTAGGCAACATTTCATTAGAGTGTGTGTAGACAAAAACAAAATTAAACTTGTCTATATCTACACTAATTTATAAAAAGCAGATATTTTCACCAAACCCATGGATGAAAGAAATCACTTATTTATTATAAATCGGCTTGTAATGATCAATGGAGAAGCTTTAATTTAATTTCTGTCTGTAGTCGATGAATTTTTCAAAGTTCGTCAAACAGAGATCGACGAACAAAGAAAGGTTCTAGAGATATTCGTCGAACGGAGATCGATGAACTCTCTGTGAGTGAAGTTATTTTCGTCGAACGGAGATCGACGAATCTGCTTCAGAAAACTTTCGTCGAACGGAGCTTGATGAAATGTTCTCAAATCTTCAGACTAAGATCGACGAATTATTTAACTACAAAATCTTTTGTCGACCTCAGATCGAAGAATTCCTTTATTTTTTCATGGAATAGAGTTTGTCAATTCATATTCTGAAAAACCATATATCTAGGTTTTTCTTCGACCTCTGTCCCGCGCTTTCAGTTCCATAGCACTTGATCTCTCTTTCTCTCTTACATGTGCATTATGGCGATTCCAGCGGGCAGTCTTGCGGCAATGAAATTTGATACTGAATTTGATGTAGACTTTGAGTCGTTTCAACACTCAGACACAATCTTCCTAGACATCCTGAAACTACTTGAAGATCATCAGTTGAAGAATCTGATGTCCACCAGAATCAAGTTGGCCAGCGTTGAGATCAGGAAATGGGTCTACACCTCCGCCACAATAGATGAAGACACCGTAATAGGAACAATATCGGGTAATGCATTCTCTCTTATCCCCGCAGTTTTAACTGAGATTTTTGGGTTATCCAATGGTACAGAAGAATTAGAAATTAATAAAGAGGAATTCGATGCGATGTTGAATAAGATGAGTTATTCTAGAGCAACCCCCAATAAACTGCCAAAGAAACATCTATCTGCTAAGTATAATTTCTAGCAGATATTATGGGGAAAGTGCTGTTGGGTAAGCACACTGCCCATGATTACATCACCAGGCATCAATTTCTGGTGATGTGTGCAGTGGTGAATAAGAAGCCAGTGAATTGGGCTCAGATTCTGTTTGAACTGATTAAGAAAAAGAACACCAAAAAGGAAGTTTGTTTTGGAAGGATTCTAGGAATCTTCCTTAAGGAAAAGGCTGATAAATCCCTGGTCACCCCGACCATATTCATAAATGCCTCTAAGAGGCTCATCTGTACCATTTTTGGCAGGTGGGAGAGGACCATCACCAAGCCAACCAAGGCTTCTTCCTCTTCCTCCAGGCCTTCTGAGAGTACCAGGGCTGATCCCTCCACTTCCTACCCTACTAAAGATATCCCTCCTCCACCTCCACCTCATCTAGTCATCCCAAGCCAACCTCAGATGGTACACCAACTCCACTCCCCAGTCCATACCCTAATTCATACCACAGTCCATACTCCCACACCTCCATCATCCCCTAAACATACATCCCCAACTCATATTCACTTTCATACCTCACCTCCATCCCCCCATGGTACACTAACTCCATCATCTCCAGTACCTCCATCACAAACTCATATTCACTTTCATACATCCACTCAATCCCTAGGTGGCACACCAGTTCCATCACCACCCTCATCTCCACTACCACCACATTTGGCTGATATTCCCCTTTCCAATTTCTCATCCCTACCATCCTTTAATCTGCTCTCATCCCCCCTTCACACTCCCTCTTCCCTAGATGAACCAATGCAAGACTCTTTACCTCCTCCTCCACCATCATCTTCCATCCCTCATTCTGTCTCCACTGAGACACCTCCAGCATTCCTGCCACTGTACCCCTCCATCATTCCATCTCTTATAGCACTTCTCACTCCCCTCCTCAAAACCCTCATAGCAGAGGTGATTTCACCTCTTGCCTCCTCCATCTCCTCTCTTGCTGATAAGATTTCTGCTCTCTCTACTACTCCCTCTTCAGTCAGGGGCCTGGCTCCAGTACCCACTGAAACCAGGCAGGGGGAGATACTCTATGAAGAAGTAGTAGCAGAAATAGCAGCAGCAGCAGCAGATGCAGATGTTGATGATGATTTATTTGAATTAGCAGCAGAAACAACAGCAGCAGCAGAAGAAGCAGCAGCAGATACAGATGTTGATGATGATTTATTTAATTTAATTAATTTCATTGAGTCTGACATGGATTTGGATGACACAGTAACAGAGGAAATAATAACTGCGGGTGATTATATTATAAATCCCACAATAGATCTGTTGAATTTGTTGAAAATATTTGATATAGTTTATTTAAATGAACTTCCAGAATACAGTATAAAGGCATCCTTGGCTATAGTCCCATATACCTCCCCATTAATCCTCAAGGTTGCCAAATAGCTAAAGGCTAGTTTTGTCATTACAGAAGCTCCAGCCATTCCATCCCCACCAAAATCTGATTCCCTCATTGTTGCATCCCCTCCCAGAGACATTTATGCTCCAACTTTTTTTATGGATGACTCTCCAATGCCTGATCTTGATCAATTAATCATGGCTGATATAGAAGAAGAGAATAAATCAGTTGCTGAAAGCACTGATATGTACAGTTCTCCAGCTATAGCTCCAGCTCCTTCCCAGGTAGAAAAACCCTTGATATATGCAGAGGGCCTGAAAGAAATAAATGCACTATATGATACTCCTCAAGACTCTTCTGATGATGAAGATGATTAAAAGGATTCTGATGATGAGCCTAAGAAGAAAGTCTCTAAGAAGAGGAAAGCTCCTCCACCTCCTGCTCCAAAACCCAATCCAACAAATGATATCCCTTATTATATTCTTCAGAAAATCACACTAAACATGGACATGCTAGCATGGATGTGGCTATCCAAGAACCGGGAGAATGAGAGAAAGAAAAGCAGGAAATACTCACCTCCTCCTCAGAGATTCAGAAAAGACCCTCCTCCTCCTCCTCCTCCACCTGTTGCTGGTGCTTTAGGTTCTTAATCTCAGAGGACTACCCAATATTAAACGTATCAGAGACATCAGGATAGGTCCTCCTCATCTTCTGGAAGCAGCCAGCAGAGGCACTATTCATCAGGCAAGCAGCAACAATAACAGCAACATCAACATCAATAGCAACAAATCACTGAACATTAGAAAGCTGAAATCCCAAAAAGACCTGCATCCCCTCCTGTACCTTTTGAAGATCCAGAAATAGCTACAACTGCAAGGATGGCCAAGTTACAAGAATTGATTGTCCTATCCATGATTAACAAAGCAAAAGCTGAAGGGAAGGATCCCTCTGAATACACTACAATGTCTAAATATAGGAAGGAAGAACTCAACAGGTTTGCTAAAGCTAACAAATTCTTTAATGTTGATGATTATATGAAACTGCATCCAGAAGATGTAGAGTCAAGAGCTACCTCCCTTAATATCATTGGAGCAGCTGATATGACAATGATAAAAACTCAAACAGCAAATCCTAATAGGGAAATCAAGTTTACTCAGCCTGGAGATAAAGCTAAGGAGGTTAAGCTCAAGGAGCAAAAGAAGAAGAAATAAATTTTGAACTATTTTAGTCTTTCTGTTATCTTAAAACTTTTTTTATTTCCTGATACAAAGCTTTTTGTACATATATATCTGCTGCATAGTTTAAATTTTCCTGCCAGATATATTTTTCTTACTTTGTGAATATTTATGTCTGTATTTAGTGACCTCACCCAAATAGGAGGAGATTGTTGAATCGCTAGTTAGATTTAGGCTAGGTTCACTAAACTAGGATGTTTGACCCAACCTGTATAGCCATGTTCATGTTTGTGTCCTAGAATTTAGGCCATGTCCTTAGAGTTAACACTGTAAGAACCAACCATCAACAGACTGCAGAAGACTCAAGACTTAGAAAAATTTCAAAGACTCGGGAAATGAGTTTGACGTTCGTTGAACTCAGCTCGACAAAAGTCGTGCTCAGCTCGATGAACTCAGAGATAATTCTCTGAGCTGAGCTCAACGAACTTGATTCTCAGGTCGATGATTCTTGGATACTATACTTCAACACTCCAAGTCCAGAATTATTTCACTGAACTCCAGTCGACGAATTCATGTTCTCAGCTCGACGAACTTAGATCACATTCATGACAAGTTTTATCAAGTAGCAGTTAGAAGTTCTCAGATCGACGAACTTAACTCCCAAGTCGACAATTTTTGGGTACTCTACTTCAACATTCTAAAGTCCAAGAATCATTTCTCTGAACACTAGTCGACAAAATTAGATTCTCAGCTCGACGATCTTGATGCACAGAATTAGCAAGTTTCTTGAGAAAGCAGTTAGCAGTTCTCAGGTCGACGATCTTGGATCTCAGCTCGACGAACAACAATTATCTGGTCGACGAACATAACTTCTCAGCTCGATGAACTCTGGACCCAGTCGACAAATTCTGTTCTCTGCTCAATGATTTCTGTGCAGGTACAGACTTGGAAATTTCCCTCCATCTGTCCTTATTTTATTGCAATAATTCCTCAGTAATCAATGCTTAATATTCTCTGAATATTACTGTTAGATGCAGCATTGATTATGGCATTCATCAGGATTATTACTTACCGTTTTTCAATGGGATAGTTGGCGTAATCAATCAATACAGTCATTCTCAAGGCCGTCAGCAATCAATGCTGAAACGAATTCAAAATTCAGAAGGAAGATTTCATAGGAAATATAAAAAGGATTTTTCTTCTTCCTTCTATACACACAGAGGATACAGATGACAAAAATAAAATACAGAACACTGAAAGCAATCATACAGTAACAGAGAAAAAGAACAAGCCCAGACCAGAGAAATAACACAAGATACAGAAGAAGAAGAAGAACATCATTTCAAAATCAAGAGTCTTCTTCATTCTTCACTCCAGGTTTCTTCAAGGACAACAAAACTTCATCAGTCAAGAAGTTCCTGGAGCTCTTCTGGTCAAAGCAAAAGATTGAAGACCTACTCACCCTACAGCAAAGCTCCAACATTCTTGAATAAATCAATATCTCAGGGGGAGCTTTGTTATCATCAAAGATCCACTAAGTCTTCTCAGTTGTATTTGAGATAGAGAAGACACCATCACTCTCTCACCCCCACTATAAAAAGGGTTCTTTAACTCCCTTCAAAAGTTATTCCTTGATTGTAAGTCTCCTGATCAAAAGACTTTGGTTAGTTTTTGAGCACCTGATCAAAAGCTCATTGGTGGCAGTCACCTGATCAAAAACCTGAGTGGATTCCTACCAGGATGGTAGAAGAGTGGATGTACCCAGTTTGGGGAACCACTATAAAATTCTTGTGATGTCTGACTGCCATCTTTCTCTTTTGTTCTTGCTGTGGCTGTGCTAGTTAGGTTTGTTGTGTCTGTGATTAATTAGTTTATATTTTATTTTTCCTGTGATAGATTATTTTATCTTAGGACTGTTCTTTACTTATAGCATAGTTTGGTATCAAATAGATTCCTAACACAGGAGTTTTTATTAAACAGCAAAAGGTGTTAAAGTTTTAAAGATACTCTATTCACCCCCCCCCCCCTGTAGAGTATATCATGTCTAACCCTAACTTTCACAGGTTCCTGCAGTTGAGGTAGGGAAGCAGGACAGTTTTGGAGTACTATCGGGAGTTTACTCATTTATCCCGCTTTGCGGATTCATACAAGTTGGACGATGTAGGCTACGCGAAGATGTTCAACAAGGGTCTTCACGACGATACGAGGTAGGACCTCCTCTTCATCTCTAATGGGAGTTTGGCCAGGATCTTGAAGATGGCCAAGAAGCTGGTGGCAGAACAGCTTGATGTTCGGGGCCGAAAGCGATTGGCCAATGACGATGTGATCGGCGGTAGGATAGACCAGCCGAGAGGTCGAGTTATTGGGGAAATGGGAATGGAGAGCAGCACCATCAGGAGGGTAGGTAGGAGCAGAGGACCCTGGTGGTGTTGGCTCCTCAGCCACTATAGATGAGGGCGATGCCGAGGTCGGTGGAGGAGCCACTGACATGTTATCGGTGGAATCAATCGGGGCACATTTGGAGGAACTGCCCTATGAGAGCAGCACCATTGCCATCACTCCAGGAGTCCACACCTGCTCGATTATTTGGTGGGCAGGGACGTGGACAGGGCCATGGATTTCAGGGGAGAGAGTATAGGCAGGACAGGGGGCAGGTTTATGCCTTGGATCTGGCATAGCCCCGGGACCCGGAGAGGGTAATAGCATGTACATCAAAAAAAATTTAAAAGTTCTTTTCTTTCTAAGATGAAATTATGTAGATTTGAAAAAATTTAAATGTTAAGGTAGTATCTTAAACTAGATAACTAAGAATACTATTATAAACTCAGGAGTAGTGTTGTTGTGTGGCAAGCCCGCCCTCACCCTCTTCGACACAGGGGCATCGCACAATTTCATCTCAGAGGACTTTGTTGAGAAGTTGGAGGGCGTTAAATTTTACGAGGAAGTTACCAGGAGGGTGCATCTCCCCAATGGGATGGTGGTTCGATCTACTATGAGTTGCATCCTGATGGTGACCATCGATGGGATGACCCTCGAAGCCCCACCAATGACCTTTAGCTTGTTGAACTTCAATCTCGTTCTGGGTATGGCATGGCTCACCCAGAACCACGTTCAGATTAACTACCCGGTGAGGAGGGTTGTACTCAGATGTGGCGATCTCTATACGACATTTTGAAAATGTTTAAGTTGTCTACCTAAATCACCTAGAGGGGGAGAATAGGTGAGTTGTGTGTTTTTTTTGCGGAATAAGAAATTAGCTAGCGATGCACAGAAAAATAACCAAACATTCACAGACTACACCAAGAGTTATAGTGATTCCCCAACCTTGGATACATCCAGTTTCCACCTCATCAATCTAGCAAAGCACTAGACTCGGCTACTACACTAATCTCGAATTGAAAACAACCCTACCACTCGGAACACTGTTCCTATAACTCAATCCCAAAAACAGGATCTACACTCGGAAGAGAAAACTTCCTACAAATAACTCGGAGAACAAAGCTCCTATACTGGGAGAAGAATCTCCTACAAGAATAAAATGAATAACAAGAAATACAAACAGTAATTTCTCAGATCTGAAAGCTTCTGCCTTTCTTCTTCCTTGAACTTTGAGGCTCTGTCAGAATTAATTTGAAAAAGACTCGGCTAGATCTCTGGATCTGACAACTCTGGACTCAGCAAGATCATGGACAGAATTTGTCGATTGTAGAATATCTTGATCTTTGAATCGCTTGCTCTGAATCTCTGGATCGAAAGCGTATCAGCATGAATGGAGATGAACAGCGGCGGCAGCTCTCGATTTAGAAAGTGAATTTTCGATTCAGAATTCTTAGAATTTTTTCTTACGGCTTCTTCTAGGGTTAGTCGATTATGATAAGACCTTTTATAGGATTAGCCTAACGATCATAACTATAATAAATGATAGCCACGCGGACCAATCATGTGCTAATTACATTGGAAAATCCGTCTGTCTGTACTTAAGAAAATTTTCAGAAACAGTACAGCAGTTCTCGAGAAGAAGGATTGTACTCGAGAAAAAAAAATTTGTTCTCGAGAACAATAATGAAGGTCTCAAGAAAAATATCTTTTGTTCTCGAGAATAATAATGAATATCTCGAGAAAAAGGACTTAGAAAAAAATGTGGAGGTGGAAATCAACAATCTCGAGAATGACAGAAGTACTCGAGAAAAATAAATTTTAGTTCTCGAGAAGGAACAATCTGGTACTCGAGAACAAATAAGTATTCTCGAGAACAGATGTCTAGCTCTCGAGAAAAATGGTCTAGGTCTCGAGAAAAGTCTTCTGCATCTCGAGAATTAAGTATAGTCTTCTCGAGAATAAACTTTGTCTTCTCGAGAAAAAGACATAGAAAAATTATATATTAGGAAAAGATTCAACTCGAGAAGAAGTGTCATGAAGTACTCGAGTACATAAGGCCTTCTCGAGAACGGCATTGCGCTTTCTCGAGAACTGCTTCTGCAACTCGAAATCAAGACAAGTCTCACTCGAGAACAAGCTTTAGTCCTTCTCAAGTACAAAACATAGTACTCGAGAAAAACACGTAAAAAAATTTTCTAAAAATCTAAAAACATGATTTCTTCATTATAATTAGCATCCAACTTTTCTCCCATGCCCTTAATGCTTGAAACGGAAGTGTGTCCCAATAGAGAGGCAACATATGAGTCAACATCATGGATCACACAATGAGGGATTACATTGTATAGTCCTCTGTTTGGTGACTCATTGTAGACTGACATTGGTCTACACTTGGCAATTGTATCCTGCAAACACTCAACTAAAAAGGAGCATCAAATACAAACTTAATTCATCTTAGTTCAAGGGTGACTTCATATAAATCTTGGTTATTGTGGATGCAATACCCAATAATCTTTCTCTATTTGTAGAAGTCAGAACTCTCTACACTGAGGTGAATTACATCAAGATAAAACAAGTAAAGAATACTAATATCCATAATAAATAGAATAAGAGCTATAATGGAGAAAAATCAAATCAACAAGACTAAAGGTTCATATTAATAAAAATTTATCCAACAGTGTAACACCCCCTATCCGTCGCATAGCATATAGTAGTAGGTCCGGCCGGGGCCTGATGTCATATACCACAGACAGACCAGAAGGTCACGCAATGGAAACCATCCTGCCAATAACCAACGTCCTACACAAAGTACATTCTAGCGGAAGCAATTTAAAAGTTGCAAATAAAGAACCCAGCGAACAGCATGAATGTCCACTATAAAAACCCAACAGGAATGTATGTACAAATACACGAGTGCATGGCCTTATGGCCTTACAATAGTTTACTCAAATTAAAGTGTCTTCCAAACCTCGGCACCTAGGCCGGTCATACATGAGTATAAAAGGAAACACTCAAAGATTAGGTCTTCGAGGGCCGGCTCAGCAACAAGGGCTTTTGCATGCTATTTGCCACTTGGCTCCGCAGCACCTGCAAGCAACAATCCATCGAGCTGTGGCAAACAAAAGCAACGGTCAGTTATGCTGACCAAATTATAATGATCCCTCCCCTAAACTTGGGGCGGCGATGCTCCTTCCCTGCACTTTATTAGCATTTCCAAACAATAGCGAATAAACATTTCATCACAGGCGTAGGCACTTACAACCACACACCCTGTGCACTCAGGGCACATTCTCGGTGAACCTGGTCAAAGTTCGCGGTCTCACCACCGCCCCTTTGTACGACAATTTCTCGTGAGCATTTTTGTCTTTCCGGCATAGGTCACGTCAATTTAAGCCATAGACAGCCCAAGACCCTCCATCTATGCCAACGGCTCCTACCGAACGACATAGAGTGGGTACGGTTCCACCTAACCCGTTGCTCCCACTGCAACGTCGATTTAAGTCATATGCGCGGGTCAAGCTTTCCCGAGTCCCAAATCGATTTCACACTTTTCATAACCCAGTTATGTATAAGTTGGCTCCCAGGCCATCAAGTTGGCAGAATCACGCATCTGTCTAGTTTTCCGGGTGCACCTTGGAGTTAGTACTCAAGGCTCCCTGTTGCAATCTACCGCGTAGAAAACTCGAAAAACAAACATCGACGCGGAGTCTTCTCCGGCCATTCATGCAATGCAACATCACCGATCCAAACCAACTTATCCGGGTAGGCTTCACACATCATTCCTATGTCTGTTTCTCGATTACGGACTCTACATGCTAAACAATGGGGACTATTCATGTCTACCCGAAGGAACGCCTCACACTCACCGCAAACTCGCGAGAGTGTGTTTCCTATGCAAAGTAAAAGAGGACTTCACATGTCCTAGGATGAGAATTTTTACCCTAGCATTCCTCTTTGGCACCATGGAAATCTATGCATATGAAAAGCACCGCAATGTCCTCGCCTCCGTAGATCCGAACTCGGATCGCGATTTGGGGCTCCGAAGCTCCGCCGGCGGCCAGATCTATCTTCCTTCTTCTTCCTTGCTTTCCCCTCTCTCTAGAACTTTAGAAAGATATAGCTTAAGAAAAATGAAGGCATCCAAACCCTATTTACGGGTATAACACAGCAGGAACAACCCTGAACTGCTGGATCCCAAAATAAGGAAACCGACGGCCACGATTTGGACTTGAAATCCAAAACCTGGGCCGAACACGGCTTGTGACACGCACGTGTCCAAGGCCGTGTGCCTCATTCGACGCCAAAACCATCGCGTCCCGAAAAGAACACGGGCACTCGACATGCCTGTGTTAGGCTTGACATGCCCGTATCATCCAGTATATGTTTGTGTACCTGGGTGTGTTCCTCCATCAACACAGGACCAACACTAACCCGAGAAGAACACGGGTACTCGACACGCCCGTGTAGAATTTGACACACCCGTGTTAGGTTGAACACGCTTGGGCTCCAGGCCATGTTTCACCCCCGACACAGCACAGCTCACTGCCCGAGCAGGACACAGCCTTGGACATACCCGTGTCTCAAGCCGTGTTTGATATCTCGAGTACCTTTCGTCGAACACTCGAGGCGATCGTCGAACCCGAGCACGACACAGCCCTGGACATGCCCGTGTCTCAGGCCGTGTTCGTTGTCTCGAGTGTCTTTCGTCGGCCACTCGAGTAGTTCGTCGAAACCGAACATGATACGGCCCTGGGACATGCCCGTGGTCCCAGGCCATGTGACCTCTACCAAGTCCTAGACTCGGCTCAGAATGCCACCCGTCTCTCTTTTGAGTTTTGGGGCATTACAACTATCTCCCTCTTACAAGAATTTCATCCCGAAATTACATAAAGGAAAGATAAAAACAAAACTTAAACGGTACCTGAGTGGAATAACTCCTGGTACTCCGCAAGCATGGTCTGCTCTCACTCCCATAAGAGCTCCTCCCGACCGCAATAGTCCTAACAGACCTTGACCATCCTGATTTTCATGTTATGTAAACGCTTGACTTCCGTGTCCTCAATGCGAACGGGCTTGACCTTTGTCGTCAACTGTTGGGTGTATCCACAACGTACCTGATTTGAAGAAGCCCCGGAACAAGCTAAGGTAAATAGACAATGTATTTGATAAAATCTTTCAAGTTGTGCTTGTAGTTATCCCACGCTAAGTGCACACCAATGTCAGGGTGCAGTAGGTCAATATACACGGGTCTACGCGATGTAATCCCTCGTTGAGCAGATCAGTGTGTTGGCCTACGTGTACTCTCTCTATTGGAGTGTACTTATTTTCAAGTACAGGGCTGTGATCATGCAAGAGCAGACAAGGAGCAAGGATGGGTCAAAGAGCAGCTCATGGGTGGAAAGACGAAAAATCATCTAAGTATGAATCGACGAGAATCACCAAGTGATTCTCGCCGAATCGTCGAGAATCACTGGCTGATTCTCGCCGTCTCTTTCCGGCTTTATCAGAGCGTGCCATTAAGTCAAAATCGACGAGAATCACCTTTGATTCTCGCCGAATCGACGAGAATCACCTTCGATTCTCGCCGAATCGACGAGAATCACCTTCGATTCTCGCTGATTCGACGAGAATCACCTTCGATTCTCACCGATTTTGCCTTAGACGATTCTCTGGATCCCGCTGGACCGGATCAAATGTTAAGGCGCTGCTTTTGAACCGATATTAGGGTTTCTTCTGGTGGGACCCACAACGGTCATAAAGAGGTATACTACTGTATAAATACTCGCGTATTTTGAACAGTGGAGAGACACATAAAAATATACGAAGCCGAGCCGCCTACGTGACCTAGATCGCGATACCTGCTCCGCCGCCGTCGCCGCTCGTGCTAGTCGATCGCCGGCCGTTTGATCGTGGTTTCTTCCAGATCTCCCGGCGACAGAAGCTTAGCTAAGCATAGCGTCTCACGCGTCTAACCAGAGATCCTTTGTCTCTTGATTTGTTGATCGGGAAAACTTTCCCCGTCCGAATCGATCGAGACGATCGATCCTAGTTTGACCGTTGGAAGACCTTGCTAGCTTTGCTATGAAGTTTGAATCTCCAAAGTATAGTAGCCGCACACTGTTGTCGCCGCCGATCCCGAAAACCAAGCCGCCGCCCTTCTTGCCGCCGCCGGTTCCGGGGAGATTCTCTCCAAGAGAGATCTGGGGTTGTGTACTCTTCGTTGACTTCAAGAACACGTCATCGAACGAAGAGGGACACCTTAGTCTCCAAAAGTTGTTTGTATTTCTTGTACATTCTAGTTTCATTTTTGTTGTAAAGGAACGTTGGTTCCTAGTTGTAAGGGTTGGGTGCGACCCGTGTTGTGGGAGTGTTGTCTCCTACGTGTGGAAGGGTTCCTTCCAATAGTGCAAGGATTGGATTTCAATCCTGTTGGTGAAGTGACTGAGTCGTCCCTTGTTGGGAGATAGGTCGAAGGGGGAAAGTGGATGTACCCAAATCGGGGAACCACTATAAATTGCTTGTGTACTTTCTTTGTTGTGCTGTTTTATTTTCGTGTGCAGGTACAATTTTAATTCCGCAAAAACGCTGCACGTCACCTATTCCCCCCCCCCCCCATAGGTGAAGGTAGTTGACACTAGGTGGACTTTCAAGTGGTATCAGAGGGAGGTTACTCATCAAAAAGGTTCACACCTTGAGTAGAATCCTGTCACTAGTGTCAAGAAGAAGGAAAACATCTACCATGGACGGGCTCAAGTACACAGACAAGATTCCAGTGTGCATCAGGCTCAACTTTCCTATTTGGAAGGAAAGAATCAGGTTCTACATGGAAGCAGTTGATCCTCGACTCTTCATGATCGTGGAGGAGGGACCTTATGTCCCCACTAAGGTCTCCACCATTGATCCTACCAAGAAAGTGCCAAATAAAATTTCTGAAATGGACAAGGACGAGATGGTGCTGGTGGGACTTGATAAGAAGGCGCAGAACATTCTGGTCAGCGTGGTTGATGACTCAATGATGCAGAACTTCAGCAACTACAGGACAGCAAAGGAGATCTGGCATTGCCTGATTATCCTAATGGAGGGCACTGATGAAGTGAGGGATGATCGGAGATCCCTCCTGAACCAGAAATATGAGGCCTTTAGACAAGGGCCTAAGGAAGAGATCGGAGTCACCTTCGAGAACTTCCTCAAGATTGTCAATGCGCTCAAAGGATATGGAAGAGTGTTCACTGATGGTGAACTTAATGATAAATTCCTTAGGTCCCTTACTAAGGAATGGGACACAAAGATCTGTGCCATCCGAGAGTTTGGCAGACTTGCTGAAACAGACCCGCAGATTCTGTTTGGGAAGCTGATGTCCTATGAGCTTCAACTGAACACCAGGAAAGCAGAAGAAGAAGCAGAGAAGGCTGCAGCCAAGAAAAAGACTGTGGCCCTAAAAGCCATTCACTCCAGGAAGGGCAAGGGTGCGGTTTCATACCGTACCAGGAAAAAGGATGAGGAGGAGGACTCTGAGCCATGCTCCTCCAGCTCAGAGTTGTCTGAGGAAGATTTCTCCCTCATCACCCGAGAATTCAAGAAGTTCCTCAAGATGAGGAATCAAAGAAAGAGAGATGGCTCCTCCTCCAGGAATCAGAAGAAAAATTATTCTTCTGACAGGTATGCTTCTAAACCGAACAAACATCGCTCCTCTGACATTATTTATTTTGGATGCAATAAGCCAGGACACGTCGTGGCTGACTGCCACCAAGGCAAGAGAGAAAAGGGTAAGGGAGAGGAGCACAAGTCCTCCAGAGATAAGCAGAAAGAGAGGAGCTACATCGCCAAAAAGCTAAAGACACTGAGTGAGTCTGATTCCTCAGACTCCAGTGATGATGAGGAAGCCTACTTCGGGCTGGTGGGTCGCTCCGACTCAGACGGAGAATGCCCCCCACTTACTGGGAAGGTAAAAGCTCATACCCCTCTCTCCGACTCTGAATCTGATCCTGAGTCTCAGGATGATGACCCTGAGGATAGCCTTTCGGCCCGTGAAGCGGAGCTCCTCGAGAAGTATGAGCTCCTGCTCAACACTTTCGACGAGTGCCGTAAGAGATTGAAGGCTGAGAAAAAGGAAGTGAAATTCCTTAAGGGTGAGAGTGTCTCCCTAAGGGAAGAGATCACCAGTTTGATCTCTCTCCGACAGGAGCACCTAGACCTGATTTCAAATCATTCAGAGTCTCTTAAGCTCCTTGATCTTAAGCAGGAGGAAGTCAACAAGTTGGAAGAACAACTTGCGGCAGAAAGGAAGATCGTCAAGAGCTTCTATATGCCAAACACAGTTCTTCCAGTAGTTGATACCTTCTCTGCTCAGGCCAAAGGAGCTGGCTTGGGGCATGTAGGGGTATCTGGTTTCTCATCCAGGAGAAACAGGAACCATAGAAAAAATAAGGCCGCCAAGAAGGCCTCCGCTGCTGGAAAGGGAAAGGCTCCGCTCAGTCCTGTTGCGTTCAGAAAGCCTAGCTTTCCTTGCAACCAACATGACTTTGAATCAACCTTTGGTCATCATTTCCGGCCCTCGGTTACAAAGCCAAAGAGCCGATATGATGGTTGGACTTTTCCCCGCAACTTCAGTGAGAGTGTCTTCAAGGTACCTTATGAGGAAATCCACATGGGAAATTATGGTCAATTCTCTAGCGACCATAATGGAAAGTAGGCACCAAGAGCCAAGCATGTTATACTGAAGGAACAGAAAGTGAAGAAGTCATGTGACTGCAATCACTATGAGGCCTCCACCTCCAGATCCAAGGCCCCGGCTGTACCCACCATTCCCAGGGTAAAGCAGGAGCCTAGGACAAGGTACAACAGATTTGACTGTTGGTGTTGTGGCAAAGTCGGTCACTTTGTCGTGGATTGTTGGTTTAATCTGAGGTATAACGAGACTCCCTATGTTAGCAATGCGAGGCCGACCACTCGTAGGGTTAATCACCCGAGGGGGAGTATGCTAACCAAGAATCTAGGACCCAAGTTCGATTGGGTTCCTAAGGGAAATTAATTTTGTTTTGCAGGAATGTCCAAAGGCCACCAAAACGCCAATATGGTACTTGGACAGTGGATGCTCCTGGCATATGACTGGGACAAGAAGCCTGCTGCGTGATTACACTCCAGTCGAGAATGGACCCAAAGTCATCTTTGGGGGGTCAGATCGAGGAGTCACCAGAGGTTACGGTATGATTTCCAACGGTATAATCTCTATCACCGACGTGGCTTATGTTGAAGGGTTAAACCATAACCTGATCAGTGTAAGTCAGTTATGTGATAAAGGTTATGACATTAAGTTCTGCAAGGATAAATGCCTGATAATATCATGTGCCTCTTCTGAGACGGTATTAACAGGCATTAGGAGCAGAAATATCTTCTGCTTAAATTTTCTTAGTTTAGATTCGTCTACCCCCGTATGCCTAGTGGCAACAGGTAGTGCATCTATTTGTGAACAATGGCACAAGAGATTGACACATATTAATTTCAAAACAATTAGTATGATGTTTTCTAAAAACTTAGTAAGGGATGCTCCCGTTATCAAGTGCATCAAAGATAGCCCCTGTCCTGCATGCCAGATGGGCAAACAGACTCGGGCTACCTTTAATAGCATTGCAGACAAAGACTCTTCCCGGTGTCTTTATCTTCTACATCTGGACCTGTTTGGTCCAATGCAAGTTCATAGCTTGGGAGGCAAGTCCTATACGCTAGTGATAGTTGATGATCATTCTCGGTTTACATGGGTATTCTTCTTAAAACGAAAGTCAGATATGCTTGATATCTTCACTAGTTTTGTCAAGCAGGTTCAGAACGAATTTAACTGCTCAGTGGTCAAAATCAGAAGTGACCATAGAACAGAATTTGAATCTGGTGCTATGACAGAGTTTTGTGAAGAACAAGGTATCTTTCATGAGTTTTCCTCCCTGCGCACTCCTCAGCAAAATGGAGTCGCGGAGAGGAGAAATAGAACTCTCATTGAAGCTGGCACGACAATGTTGAAAGACGTTTCTCTCCCAGAATACTTCTGGGCAGAGGCTGTCAATACGGCTTGTCGCGTACAAAACCGAGCTTTGATCAACAAAAGTCATCATAAGACGCCCTACGAACTACTGAAAGGCAGGAAACCAACCATGTCCTATTTAAGGATCTTTGGTTGCAGATGTTATGTACTGAATAATGGGAAGTACCCACGTACTAAATTTGGTGAAAAATGCTTCGAAGGCATATTCATGGGCTATAGTTCCCACAGTCGGGCATATAGGGTCTTCAATAAGAAAACCCTAGTGGTAGAAGAATCAATTAATGTTGTATTTGATGAAGGAAGCTTGCTTAACAGCAATTCTTCCAGCGGTATTCTTGAAGATGCAGGTGCAAGACTTGATCAGCTGAGTCTCGATGAGACCGCTAAAGACAAAACTCCTAAGTACGTCCGAGTTTCCACCTCAACGTCAACTGGGAATGTTGAAGATCAAAATGGAGAAAATCTCTTGGAAGAAGGAGAAGCCCAAGAAGTAGTCGAAGCTCCAAACGCCAGACTTCTAGAGCTCCGGCACGTGAGGGATCACCCTAAAGAGCAGATCATCGGAGATCCTCGTGCTGGTGTAAGAACTCGAAGAGGTACTATTAACGAGATTTTGCATCTTATCTTCCTGTCACAGGTTGAGCCAAAGAAGTTCGACGAGGCGAACAGAGATGCGGCATGGATTTTGGCCATGCAAGAGGAACTGCATCAATTCGAACGATGCAACGTTTGGACGCTAGTTCTCAGACCACGAAAGCAGAATGTGATTGGCACCAAGTGGATCTTAAGAAACAAACTGGATGAACATGGTGTCATCATAAATAACAAGTCCAGGCTGGTGGCTCAAGGTTACAGACAGGAGGAGGGGATTGACTTCGACCAGACCTTTGCACCAGTGGAAAGGCTCGAGGCAATCAGATTGTTCCTGACATATGCTTTGCACAAAGGATTCACAGTCTATCAAATGGATGTGAAATCAGCATTCTTGAACGGAGACCTGAAAGAGGAAGTATATGTCGCTCAACCCCCAGGTTTTGTCAATCCTACTTATCCCAATCATGTATATTTTCTTAATAAAGCTCTATATGGCTTAAAACAAGCTCCACGAGCTTGGTATGAGACCTTGTCTAGTTTTTTTCTTGAGAATAAGTTCTCTAGAGGTAAAATAGATAAGACATTGTTTCTCAGGGAAGTCAAAGGCAAGATTTTGCTTGTACAGATCTATGTCGATGACATCATATTCGGCTCGACGGACAACAATCTTTGCAAAACGTTTTCTAAACTTATGCAAGGAAAGTTTGAAATGAGCAGTATGGAAGAGCTAAAGTATTTCTTGGGACTTCAAGTGAAACAGTCTGAGGATGGAATATTCATCTCTCAGATGAAGTTCACAAATGAACTCCTCAAGAAATTCGGTATGGAGAATGCAACCTCTATGAGGACTCCAATGGGATCCACTATGTCACTGGATAAGGATGAGAAAGGTAAACCTTTCGATGAAACCAAATACAGAAGCATCATCGGATCCCTGCTCTACCTTACGGCCAGTAGACCGGATATCATGTTCTCCACATGTGTCTGTGCCAGATATCAGGTGAACACTAAGGAATCTCACTATGTCGCTGCAAAGCGAATTCTCAGATACCTTAAAGGTACTCCGAATCTTGGCTTGTGGTACCCGAGAAACAATGATGTCGAGCTAATAGGTTTTTCAGATGCTGATTTTGCAGGGAGTAGGGATGACAGGAAAAGCACTTCCGGGACGTGTCAATTCCTCGACAGAAGGCTTATTTCATGGAACAGCAAGAAGCAGAATTGTGTAGCAACCTCCACAGCAGAGTCTGAGTACATCTCGGCAGGCAGCTGTTGCGCACAACTCCTATGGATCAGAAACCAGTTAGCCGACTACGACCTTCAGTTCAAGGAAGTATCAATATACTGTGACTCCTCCAATGCAATTGCAATTGCCAACAATCCGGTATCGCACAGCAGAACGAAGCATATTGAAGTGCGCTACCACTTCATTCGGGAACACGTGGAGAACAAGGACATCTCTCTCTGTTATGTCCCCACGGACAAGCAGCTTGCTGATATTTTCACAAAGCCCTTAGACGAAGCCAAGTTCAGTCTTTTCAAAACTGAATTGGGGATGCTAAACTATGAGGAATGAAGACTACAGAAGCTCCAGGCTCATGCATCTAGGGGGAGCCTCTGTCAGGAACTCTCGTGTGCGCACAAGTGCAAGAACTGAGGGGGAGCAAGGGGTCATATGCAACAGACCCAGATTTGCAGAAGCTGAAAAGGGGGAGATATATTACCCTCTCGGCTAAGGCTAAGGTGGCTCTCAAGAAATGGCTAAGGTGGCTCTCAAGAAATTGGTATTGGTAATGAATATCTCTCTCAACTCCATGTTACGTTCATGCTTTTCATTCCCTTATACTCTATTCACCTTAGCTTGTAGGGTTTAGGCTTCTTCAAATAGGGGGAGATTGTTGGGTATTGTATCCACAACGTACCTGATTTGAAGAAGCCCCTGAACAAGCTAAGGTAAATAGACAATGTTTTTGATAAAATCTTTCAAGTTGTGCTTGCAGTTATTCCACGCTAAGTGCACACCAATGTCAGGGTACAGTAGGTCAATATACACGTGTCTGCGCGACGTAATCCCTCGTTGAGCAGATCAGTGTGTTGTCCTACATGTACTCTCTCTATTGGAGTGTACTTATTTTCAAGTACAGGGCTGTGATCATGCAAGAGCAGACAAGGAGCAAGGATGGGTCAAAGAGCAGCTCATGGGTGGAAAGTCAAAAAATCGTCTAAGTATGAATCGACGAGAATCACCAAGTGATTCTCGCTGATTCGGCGAGAATCACTAGTGATTCTCGCCGAATCGTCGAGAATCTCTGGCTGATTCTCGCCGTCTCTTTCCGGCTTTATCAGAGCGTGCCATTAAGTCACCTTTGATTCTCGCCGAATCGACGAGAATCACCTTTGATTCTCGCCGAATCGATGAGAATCACCTTCGATTCTCGCCGATTCGACGAGAATCACCTTCGATTCTCGCCGATTTTGCCTTAGACGATTCTCTGGATCCCGCTGGACCGGATCAAATGTTAAGGTGCTGCTTTTGAACCGATATTAGGGTTTCTTCTGGTGGGACCCACAACGGTCATAAAGAGATATACTACTGTATAAATACTCGCGTATTTTGAACAGTAGAGAGACACAGAAAAATATACGAAGCCGAGCCGCCTACGTGACCTAGATCGCGATACCTGCTCCGCCGCCGTCGCCGCTCGTGCTAGTCGATCGCCGGCCGTTTGATCGTTGTTTCTTCCAGATCTCCCGGCGATAGAAGCTTAGTCAAGCATAGCGTCTCACGCGTCTAACCAGAGATCCTTTGTCTCTTGATTTGTTGATCGGGAAAACTTTCCCCGTCCGAATCGATCGAGACGATCGATCCTAGTGTGACCGTTGGTAAGACCTTGCTAGCTTTGCTACGAAGTTTGAATCTCCAAAGTACAGCAGCCGCACACTGTTGTCGCCGTCGATCCCGAAAACCAAGCCGCCGCCCTTCTTGCCGCCGTCGGTTCCGGGGAGATTCTCTCCAAGAGAGATCTAGGGTTGTGTACTCTTCATTGACTTCAAGAACACGTTATCGAACGAAGAGGGACACCTTAGTCTCCAAAAGTTGTTTGTATTTCTTGTACATTCTAGTTTCATTTTTGTTGTAAAGGAACGTTGGTTCCTACTTGTAAGGGTTGGGTGCAACCCGTGTTGTGGGAGTGTTGTCTCCTATGTGTGGAAGGGTTCCTTCCAATAGTGCAAGGATTGGATTTCAATCTTGTTGGTGAAGTGACCGAGTCGTCCCTTGTTGGGAGATAGGTCGAAGGGGTAAAGTGGATGTACCCAAATCGGGGAACCACTATAAATTGCTTGTGTACTTTCTTTGCTGTGCTGTTTTATTTTTGTGTGCAGGTACAATTTTAATTCCGCAAAAACGCTGCACATCACCTATTCCCCCCCCCCCATAGGTGAAGGTAGTTGACACTAGGTGGACTTTCATCAACCCATTATCGATTGGCACTTGATCTACTGCGATCACTTTCGAAGGCTCTTGCACCGCCTTCCGCAGTACCAATATGTGGAATACATCGTGTAGACCACTTAGCTCCACTGATAGCCTTAATTGATAAGCTGCTTCGCCAATCTGCTGCAGAACCTCAAATGGTCCAAGGTACCTCAGGCTTAGCTTCTTCAAGCGCCGTACCTGCGAGACACCCTTGAACAGATTAATCTTCAAGTACACCCAGTCGCCGACAGCGAACTCCATGTTCCTATGGTTGGCATTATAGTACTTAGCTTGGCAGTCCTGAGCGATTAGTAATCTCTCTCGAATCGTTCGAACCAATGACGTTGCATCTTCCACCTCTTGTCGCTTGTACAACTTTGACTCATCTGTTTCCAACCAAGTTAACGGCGTGTGACATCTTCTACCATAAAGGGCCTCGAAGGGCGCCATTTGAATGCTCGCCTGGTAGCTATTGTTGTAAGCAAATTCCACCAAGTATAGGTGATCTTCCCACTACTTCCCGAAATCCAGAATGCACATGCGAAGCATGTCTTCCATCATCCTGTTGACCCTCTCGGTCTGACCATCCGTATGCGGATGAAAGGCTGTGCTGAAACTCAGCTTTGTTCCCAATATCTGTTGTACCAATCTCCAATCGTTGGACATGAACCGCCCATCTCGGTCACTCACGATGTTGCGGGGCACACCGTGAAGCCGTACAATATTATCCACATATAACTTTGCCAATTTATCCACAGAATCATCCTTCTTCTATGGAATGAAGTGCGACACATTCGTCAAACGATCTACGACCACCCAGATGGCATCGTTTCCCTTCTATGACCTTGGCAAGCCATGCACAAAGTCCAGAGTAATGTTGTCGAACTTCCACTCCAAAATAGGCAAGTACTTCAAGAATCCTCCAAGATTTTGGCACTCCGCCTTCACTAAGGCGCATGTTTGACACTTCTCCACATAGAGTGCCACATCCTTCTTAAGTACTGGCCACCAGAACAATTCTTCATATCACGGTACATCTTCGTGCTCCATGGGTGGATCGAGTACTTGGCATGATGAGCCTCGTACATCAATTCCGCCCGCAAATTGCCCACGTTTGGGACGCACAGACGACCGTCTTTCCATAGCAATCCATCCTCAACATCAAATTGGGAATTTAACCCATCCAAAGCCTCAACCAAGATTTACTTCATGTGGCCATCCATATCCAGAGCCTGCCGAATCCGATCAGCCAGGTCACACTGAACTTCAGGCCAGTTCAATAGCGCTTCGGCACTAGACTGCTTGTCTACGCAAGAGATCTCCAACTCCTCCAACTCCCGAACCAAATGCTCATCATGAACCGACAGCCAATTGGCTTGAGCTGGGGCCCTGTGACTCAACGCATCCGCAACTGCATTGTCTTTCCCAGGCACATAATGAATCTTGAATGTGTAGTCCCCCAGGAACTCCATCCATCTCCGTTGTCGCATGTTCAGATCCTTCTGATCCAACATGTATTTCAGGCTCTTGTGGTCAACCGACTCTTCAACTCTTCGAACGGTCGTGCGCACTCCGGCGTCCAAACAAACTTCTGCTCTATCCACGTCAGAGTCGTGAGGGGTAATGCTATCCGCAATAGGTTCTCCACGAAGAGCCTGTAATAGCCGGCAAGCCCCAGAAAACTCCGGACTTCCGCTACCATAGACAGCACAGGCCACTCTTGTATCACAACAATCTTCGCCGGATCCACCGAATTCCCTCTCCACTGACTATGTGACCAAGGAATGCTATTGAGGACAACCAAAACTCACAGTTGGAGAACTTGGCGTATAGTTGAATCCTACGCAGCGTTTCCAACACCAAATGTCGATGCTTAAAGTGATCCTCCTCACTCTGCGAGTACACCAATATATCGTCGATGAAGACGATCACAAAGTGATCCTAGTACTCCCTGAAGGTCTTGTTCATCAAATCCATGAACACTGACGGTGCATTAGACAGCCCAAACGGCATGACCGTAAACTCATAATGCTTGTATCTCGTACTAAAAGCTGTCCTGGGGATATCACTCTCCCTTATCCTCAGCTGATAATACACGGACTTAAGATCCAATTTCGAGTACACTGACGACCTGACTAACTGATCGAACAGATCATCAATCCTTAGAATCGGGTACTTATTCTTCTCCGTTATCTTGTTCAGTTCTCGATAATCGATACAAAGTCTCAAGTTTTTATCTTTCTTCTTAACAAAAAGGACTGGTGCGCTCCAAGGCGACGAACTTGGACGCACATAATCCTGCTCCAATAACTCCTGAAGTTGTACCATCAGCTCCGCTATTTCCTTAGGCATTAGTCGATACTGAGAGAGTGACACAGGTTTCGCACCTGGCACTAGCTCGATGGTGAAATCTATCTCCTGTTGAGGTGGGGCTCCAGGAAGATCGCCAGGAAACACATCAGGGTACTCGGATACCACTGAAATATTGTCCAATGTAGGCTTAGGCTTTGCAACCTCCACTAGCGTGAAGAACAGCTCTGCTCTAGTATGAACCGCCTTCACCTCCTGAAGAGCGGACATCAAAGTCTTGATCGACCCTTTCAAGCCCGTAAAGGTCGTCTCACGGCCTGTTCCCAACTTGACCTCCTTGCGACTGCAATCAATATAAGCTTGCTGCTCTGAGAGTCAGTCCATGCCAAATATCATGTCGAACTCCACCAGCGGTAGTAACGATGCTTGCAAATCTTACTCTTGACTCCCAATACGAATCTTAACGCCACAGATTCTATTCGCGTGCATTGAACACCAATTCAGCAACAACACATCCAGTTTATCCTTTGCCATCGAAGAAGGTACTCCGATACGTGATATGAATCCTTCGGACAAAAAGGAGTGTGAAGCTCCCATATCGAAGAGTGCTCTCGCCGGATTCTCACAAATCAAAAAAAAGCCTATACAAGCAGTGGTAAGGTAACACACGCATAACAAGTATTTAAAAATTAACTTGCTATAAATTTAAACAATACATGTCACCACATCCGCTTGCTTGATGGCCTCCTGCTGGCCAAGATTATAAACTCTAGGTTGAGCATAATGGGATGTGGTTGACTCCACCTCCTTGCCCTTTTCCTCATATGTTGCTCATTGCTTCCTCTCGGACTTGGGACGTCCGCTCCAGCAGTCTCGGGCAAAGTGTCCCGGCTTTCCACAAGTAAAGCATGCGCCCAGGGTTCGACCCGTAGATGACCCAGAAGCACCAGAAGAAGGGGCTGGACCCGATGTCCTAGGCTTCTTGTAGAACTTACGATAACCAGACTTTGAAGTAGTCGCCACTTTAAACTCCATCTTCTTATCACCAGAGTTTTTCTTTGCTTGCACATTCTTCAAATCCTTTTCCAAAGACCGGGCCATATTGACCAGGGTCAAGAATCCTTGCGTCATAGGCCCCGAGAGCAGTAGCCTTAGGTCATCCCTCAGACCTTCATAGAATCGGTTTGTCTTACGCTCCTCATCCGCGAACGTAGAGCTAGTGTACCGACCCAACCGAGTAAATTTGTGGAGATACTCATCCACGCTACTCTCTCCTTGCAACAATTTCTAGAACTCATTCTCCAATACTATCCTCTGAGCCGAGGGAAGGTACCTTGCCAAGAACAGTCTCGAAAACTCTTCCATCGAGACGTTCGTGAGTTGCCTTCCCCTCAAGTGATGTAGCTCCAAACCTTCCCCCCATAGCCTAGCATCTCCGTCCAACAGGAATGTAGCTATAGTGGTCATCTGCCACTCTTCCATTTCAGTAGCTATCAAGACCCTCTTCACTCGGGAGAGCCAATCTTCAGCTTGGGATGGGGTTCCCGTCCCCGAGAACACCGGAGGATTGAAGACCATAACATGTTTGAGCTGCCTTTCAGTTGCTCTCCTAGGCACCAAAGGCTCCAACACCACCTGCTCCACCCTTCTCGGTTCAGCCGCTTGAAGCAGTACCTACTCCATCGTAGGAGCGTGCTGCTGCATTTGCCTTGCAGGCTGCACGTTGATCATGGAAAACACTGTTTCGGCCACCAATCGTATGGTTTCAGCCAAGGGAGGTGTTGTAGGCACATCATTCGGTGCACTGCTAGCCTTAGAAACCAGGCATTCTGACGGCTCTGCACCAATTCTGGTCACCTATAGTTGTACAAAACATTGCTAAGCGACCAAACAAAATTGCAAAGAGCAATTATAGGAACACACAGGTTCCTCAAACACATGTATTTTCATTCCTAAGTGGACATTCATGGGTTCTTTTACGTTATAACGATGACGCACAAACATGTGCTCACCACCCCTTAAAAGAATTCGTCCACGAATTCATTTAAGTTGACCGAAACCAGTAGTCTGATATTAAATTATAACACCCCCTATCCGTCGCATAACATATAGCAGTAGGTCTGGCTGGGGCCCGACGCCATATACCATAGACAGACCGGAAGGTCATGCGATGGAAACCATCCTGCCAATAACCAACGTCCTACACATAGTACATTCTAGCTGAAGCAATTTAAAAGTTGCAAATAAAGAACCCAGCCAATAGCATGAATGTCCACTATAAAAACCCAACAGGAATGTACGTACAAATACACGAGTACATGGTCTTATGGCCTTACAATAGTTTACTCAAATTAAAGTGTCTTCCAAACCTCGGCACGCAGGCCGGTCATACATGAGTATAAAAGGAAACACTCAAAAATTAGGCCTTCGAGGGCCGGCTTAGCCACAAGGGCTTTTGCCCACTATTTGCCACTTGGCTCCGCAGCACCTGCAAGCAACAATCCACCGAGCGATGGCAAATAAAAGCAACGGTCAGCTATGCTGACCAAATTATAACGATCCTGCCCCTAAACTCTGGGCGGCGATGCTCCTTCCCTGCACTTTATTAGCATTGCCAAACAATAACGAATAAACATTTCACCACAGGCGTAGGCACTCACGACCACATACCCCGTGCACTCAGGTCACATTCTCGGTGAACCCGGTCAAAGTCCGCGGTCTCACCACCGCACCTTTGGACGACAATTTCTCGTGAGCTTTTTTATATTTCCGACATAGGTCACGTCAATTTAAGCCATAGACCGCCCAAGACCCTCCATCTATGCCAACGGCTCCTACCGAATGACATAGAGCGGGTACGGTTCCACCTAACCCGTTGCTCACACCACACGTCAATTTAAGCCATATGTGCGGGTCAAGCTTTCCTGAGTCCCAAATTGATTTCACACTTTTCATAACCTAGTTAAGTATAAGTTGGCTGTAACGCCCCAAAACTCAAAAGAGCGACGGGGGACGTTTTGGGCCAGATTTGGAATCTGGTAGTAGGCACACGGCCTGGGACACGGGTGTGTCCCAGGGCGTGTCAGGCTGGAGTCGACGATTTGGTCGAGAGGTCGACGAATTTCGCTCGACGAAGTGTCGAGACATGGCATACGGCCTGAGACACGGGCATGTCTCAGGGCGTGTCGATCCCGTTTCGACGATCGGTCAGGGAAGTCGACGATTTTCGCTCGACGAAGTGTCGACATAATGCACACGGCCTAGGACACGGGCGTGTCCAAGGCCGTGTCGGGTGTCGACAAACTTCACTTGATGAAGTGTTGAGACCGTGAACATGGTCTGGCGCCCAGGCGTGTTCGAGTAGACAAGGGCTTGTCCAACAACCCGTGTCCTTATCGGGTTGTTTTCGGGCTGTGTCGATGGGGGCACACGGCCGACCACACGGCTGTTTCAGATGGAACACTGGCGTGTCAGGTCGAACACGGGTGTGTTCGATGCCCGTGTGTTGTTCCAGGCGCGTCGTTTTGACGGTGAATGGGGGACACGGCCCTGGACACGGGCATGTGTCAGGTCGTGTTCGGCCCAGTTTTAGTATTTCAGGCCCGAATCAAGGCCGTTTGTTTCTTTAATTTGGGATCCAACGGCTGGGGGTTATTCCTGATGGGATATACCCGGGATTGGACCTTTGAAACCCTCACTTTTACTTGAGTGGTTCTCTTTCTAAATCAAGAGAGGTGAGAGAAAAGGAAGAAGAAGGAGGAAGATGAAGCCTAGATCCGGTCACTGGCGGAGCTTCGGAGCTCCAAATCGCGAACCGACTTCGGATCTACGAAGGCAAAGAGAGTGCAGTGCTTTTCATCCGCTTACATTTCCATGGAGCCAAAAAGGAACGCAAGGGTAACGATTCTCTTCAAGAGCATGTGAAGCTCTCCTTCTTTGCATAGGAAGCCCGCTCTCGCGAGTTTGCGGTGAGTTGGAGGCGTTCCTTCGGGTAGATATGTAAAGTCCCCGTTGTATAGAGTCCGTAAGCGAGAATGGACATAGGGATGATGTGTGAAGCCTACCCGAACATGTTGGTCTGGATAGGTGATGTTGCATTGCATAAATGTCGGAGAAGACTCCATGCGATTGGTTGTTTTTCGGGTTTTCTACATGGTAGATTGCAACATGGAGCCTTGGGGATTAACCCTAAGGTGCACCCGAAAAACTGGGCGGATGCGTGATCTTGCCAACTTGGAGGCCTGAGAGCCAACTTGAGCATAACCGGGTTATGTGAAATGTGTGATGGAAACGGGACTCGGGAGAAGTTTGACCTGCACATATGTTTTTAATTAACGTTGCGATGTGAGCACGGGTTAGATGGAACCGTACCTGTTCTATGTCGTTCGGTTAAAGAGACCTAAGGGTACGTGGCACTTGCCGTTGGCATGGATGAGGGTCTTCGGCGGTCTATGGCTTAAATTGGCGTAACCCATGCCAAGAAGACAAAAGCTCATATGTTTGGCCGTCAAAGTGGCGGTGGTGAGTCTAGAATGTCTATGGCTTAAATTGATGTGACATTGGCTGGTTCACTGAGAATGTGCCCTGAGTGCACGGGGTGTGTGGCTGTGCGAGCCTACGCCTGTGATGTTGTGACATTACTATAATGCCTGTTTATGCTAATAAGTGCAGGGAAGGAGCATAGCCGCCCCGAGTTGGGGGCGGGATCGTTATAATTTGGTCAGCATTGCTGACCGTTGCTCTTTGTTTGCCACCGTGCGGTAGTTTTGTTGCTTGCAGGTGCTGCTGGACCAAGCAGTCAATAGCGGGCTAAAGCCCAAATTGCGAAGCCGGCCCTCGAAGGCCTAATTAGAGTGTTAACTGCTTTTACTCATGTATGACTGGCATGCATGTCGTGGTTTGTAAATCATGTAATATTAAGTAAACAATTTTGTAAGGCCATAAGGCTTATACTCGTGCATGTATGACATTCCTATTTGGTGTATTAGTGGACATTCATGCTCTTTGTGCTGGGTTCTTTATTGCAACTTAAACTGCTTCTGCTAGAATGCTCTGTGTAGGACGTTATGATTGGCTGGATGGTTTCCATTGAGTAACCACTCGGTCTGTCTGTGGTATATGGCGTCGGGCCCCGGCCAGACCTACTGCTATATGCTATGTGACAGATAGGGGGTGTTATAATTTGGTATCAGACTACTGGTTTTGGTCGGGCTTAAGATGAATTCGTGGACGAATTCTTTTTAAGGGGTGGTGAGCACATGTGTGTGCGTCATCGTTATAACAGTAAAAGAACCCATGAATGTCCACTTAGGAATGAAAATACACGTGTTTGAGGAACCTGCGTGTTCCTATAATTGATGTTTGCAATTTTATTTGGTCGCTTAACGGTGTTTTGTACCACTATAGGTGACCATAAGTGGTGCTGGGCCGTCGGAACGTCGAGTTTCTGAGGCTAGCAGTGCACCTAATGAAGCTCCTGCAACACCTCTATCGGCTGAGACCATACGATTGGTGGTCGAAGCAGTGTTGGCCATGATTAATGCACAGCCTGCAAGGCAAATGCAGCAGCCCGCTCCTGCGATGGAGCAGGTACCGCTGCAAGCAGCTGAGCCGAGGAGAGTGGAACAGGTAGTAGAGGAACCGGTGGTGCCAAGGAGGGCAACCGAGAGACAGCTTAAACATGTCATGAGTTTTAATCCTCCTGTATTCTCGGGGTTGGGAACCCCATCTTAAGCTGAAGACTGGCTCTCCAGGGTGAAGAGAGTCATGACAGCAATGGAGACGGAGAAGTGGCAAATGACCACCATTGCTACGTTCCTTCTGGACGGTGAAGCGAGAATGTGGTGGGACGGTTTGGAGCTGCATCATTTGAGAGGTAGACAACTTACAAACGTCCCGATGGAAGAGTTCTCGGGACTGTTCTTGGCAAGGTACCTCCCTTCTACTCAGAGGATTTCGATGGAGAACGAGTTCCTGAAGTTGGTTCAGGGTGAGAGGAGCGTGGATGAATATCTCCACGAGTTTACACGATTAAGTCGATATGCTAGCTCCACCATTGCGGATGAGGAGCGCAAGACGAATCGATTCTACGAAGGGTTGAGAGATGAGTTGAGGTTACTACTCTCGGGGCCGATGACACGGGGTTTCTTGACCTTGGTCAACACGGCCCGGTCCTTGGAGAAGGATATGAAGAATGTCCAAGCGAAGAAGAGCGTTGGTGACAAGAAGCCTGAATTCAAGGCGCCGACTACTTCAAAGTCTGGCTATCGAAGGTTCTTCAAGAAGCATAGGACTTCGGGTCCAGCTCCTTCTAGTGCTTTTGGGGTGACTACGGGTCGGACCCCGGGTGTGTGTTTTACTTGTGGGAAGATGGGGCACTTTGCTCGCAATTGTTGGAGCGGACGTCCCAAGTCCGAAAGAAAGCCGGGAGGGGCTTATGAAGAGAAGGGCAAGGCGGTGGAGTCAACCGCGTCCCATTATGCTCCGGCCCAACCAAGGGTGTATGATCTTGGCCAATAGGAGGCCATCAAACAGGCGGATGTGGTGACAAGTACGGTTTAATTTATAGCAAGTTAATTTCTTTAAATACTTGTTAAGCACATGTTACCTTACCACTGCTTGTTTAGGATTTGTTTTGAGTTGTGAAAATCCGGCAAGAGCACTTTTCGATACAGGATCTTCACACTCCTTCTTGTCCGAAGGATTTATATCACGCATCGGAGTCCCATCTTCGATGGCGAAGGATAAGTTGGATGTGTTGTTGCCCAATGGGTGTTCGATGCGTGTGGATAGAATCTGCGGTGTTAAGATTCACATTGGGAATCAGGAGTTCGATCTACAAGCGTCGTTACTACCGTTGGTGGAGTTTGACGTTATATTTGGCATGGACTGGCTCTCGGAGCAGCAGGCCTATATTTACTGCGGTCGCAAGGAAGTGAAGTTGGGAGCAAGTCGTGATATGACTTTTACGGGCTTGAAGGGATCGAGCAAGACGTTGATGTCTGCTCTTCAGGTGGTGAAGGCGGTTCGTGCCGGTGCAGAACTGTTCTTTACACTAGTGGAGGTTGCAAAGCCGAAGCCTGAATTCGATAGTATTTCAGTGGTATCGGAGTACCCTGATGTGTTCCCTAGCGATCTTCCTGGAGCCCCGCCTCAACGGGAGATAGATTTTACGATAGAGCTCGTACCAGGTGCAAAGCCTGTGTTACGCTCTCCATATTGGCTATCGCCTAAAGAAATGGCGGAGCTGAAGGTTCAACTACAAGAGTTGTTAAAGCAAGGGTATGTGCGCCCAAGCTCTTCGCCTTGGAGCATGCCGGTCCTCTTTGTTAAGAAGAAGGACGGAAGCTTGAGGCTATGTATTGATTATCGGGAGCTCAACAAGTTGACAGAAAAGAACAAGTACACAATCCCCCGGATCGATGATCTTTTTGATCAGTTGGTCGGGTCGACGGTGTACTCGAAGTTGGATCTCAAGTTCGGGTACTATCAGCTGCGAATAAGGGAGAGTGATATCCCGAAGACAGCGTTCAGTACGAGATAGGGGCATTACGAGTTTACGGTCATGCCGTTTAGGCTGACTAATGCATCGTCAGTGTTCATGGATCTAATAAACAGGACCTTCAGGGAGTAATTGGGCCATTTCGTGATCGTCTTCATCGACGATATTTTGGTGTACTCGCAGAGTGAGGAAGATCACTTCAAGCATCTTCATTTGGTTTTGGAGATGCTGAGGAGGAATCAGTTGTATGCCAAGTTCTCGAAGTGCGAGCTTTGGTTATCCTCAGTGGCGTTCCTCGGTCATATAGTGAGTGGAGAGGGTATTGCAGTGGATCCGGCGAAGATTATTGCGATACGGGAGTGGCCTGAGCTTTCTGCGGTAGCTAAAGTCCGGAGCTTTCTGGGGCTTGCCAGCTATTATAGGCGCTTCATAGAGAACTTCTCGCGGATAGCGTTACCTCTCACTACTCTGACGAGGAAGGAGCAAAAGTTCGTTTGGACGCCGGAGTGCGCGCGAGCTTTTGAGAAGTTGAAATGTCGGTTGACCACGGCGCCTGTGTTGAGTTCGCCATGTGGGACCGAAGGTTATGAGATTTATAGCGATGCTTCGGGCAGCGGTTTAGGTTGCGTGCTACTACAACACGGAAGTGTGATAGCTTATGGCTCGAGACAGCTGAAAGTGCACGAGAGGAATTATCCAGTCCATGACTTGGAGTTAGTGGCCGTGATTTTTGCCTTGAAGCTGTGGAGGCATTATTTATACGGTGTGAAGATTGATATCTACACCGATCTTAAGAGCCTGAAGTATCTGATCGATCAGAAAGATCTGAATTTGCGGCAGCGCAGATGGATCGAGTTCCTGGGGGACTATACATTCAAGATCCACTACGTGTCTGGTAAGGGCAATGCGGTTGTGGACGCGTTGAGTCGCCGAGCCCCATCTCAAGCCAATTGGCTATCGGTGCATGATGAGCGGTTGGTGCGGGAGTTGGAGGCGTTGGAGATTGTTTGTGTGGATAAGCAATCATGTGCTGAAGCAGTACTGAATTGGACTGAAGTCCAATATGACCTGGCTGATCGGATTTGGCAGGCTTTGGATATGGATGTCCATATGAAGCAGTTCATGGTAGAGGCTCTGGATCGGTTAAATTCCCAATTCATTGTGGAGGACGGATTGCTTTGGAGAGACGGTCGTCTGTGCGTCCCAAGTGTGGGCAATTTGTGGGTGGAATTGTTGTACGAGGCACACCATACCAAGTACTCAATTCACCCGGGGAGCACGAAGATGTATCGTGATGTAAAGAAACTGTTTTGGTGGCCAGGTTTGAATAAGGATGTGGCGCTCTACGTAGCGAAGTGCCAAACTTGCGCCTTGGTGAAGGCGGAGTGCCAAAAGCCGGGAGGATTTCTGAAGTCCTTGCCTATTCCGGAGTGGAAATTCGACGACATCTCTATGTACTTTGTGCACGGTTTGCCAAGGTCGTAAAAGGGGAACGACGTCATTTGGGTGGTCGTAGATCGGCTAACGAAGGTGTCGCATTTCATCCTGCATAGGAAGGATGATCTGGTGGAGAAGTTGGAAAATTTGTATGTGGATAATATTGTACGGCTTCACGGTGTGCCCCACAGCATCGTGAGTGACCGAGATGGGCGGTTCACGTCCAATGATTGGAGGCTTGTGCAGCAAATGTTGGGAACAAACCTAAAATTCAGCGCAGCCTTCCATCCGCAAACGGATGGGCAGACCAAGAGGGTCAATAGAACTATGGAAGATATGCTTCGCATGTGTGTCTTGGATTTTGGAAACCAATGGGAAGACCATCTTTATTTGGTGGAGTTCGCGTACAACAATAACTACCAAGCGAGTATTCAAATGGCGCCCTTCGAGGCCCTATAAGGTAGAAAATGTTGCACGTCGTTATCTTGGCTAGAAACGGGTGAGTCAAAGTTGTATAAGCTATTAGAAGTGGAGGATGCTACTTTGTTGGTACGTACCATTCGGGAGAGGTTGCTTATCGCTCAGGACCGGCAAGCGAAGTACTATAATGCCAAGCACAGGAACGTGGAGTTCGCTGTGGGCAACTATGTGTACTTAAAGATCAATCCGTTCAAGGGTGTCTCGCGGGTGCGGCGATTGAAAAAGCTAAGACCGAGGTACCTTGGGCCGTTTGAGGTTTTGGAGCGGGTTGGTGAAGCAGCCTATCAGTTGAAGCTCTCAGTGGATCTAAGTGGTTTGCATGATGTATTCCATATTTCGGTGCTACGAAAGGTGGTGCAAGAGCCTTCGCAAGTGATCGCGGTTGATCAAGTGCCGGTGGATAGTGGGTTGACGACAAGAGTCAAGCCTGTGCGGATTGAGGACTTAGAGGTCAAGCGGCTACGCAATAAAGAGATCAGGATGGTCAAGGTCTGATGGGATAATTGCGGTCGAGAGGAGCTCTCTTGGGAACGAGAGCAGACTATGCTTGACGAGTATTCGGAGTTGTTCTGCTCAGGTACAATTTAATTTTGGTACTTGTCTCTCCTTTATATAATTTCGTGGACGAAATTCTTTTAAGAGGAGGAGAGTTGTAACGCCTCGAAACTCAAAAGAGCGACGGGGGACGTTTTGGGCCAGATTTGGAATCTGGCAGTAGGCACACGGCCTGGGACACAGGCGTGTCCCAGGGCGTGTCAGGCTGGAGTCGATGATTTGGTTGAGAGGTCGACGAATTTCACTCGACGAAGTGTCAAGACATGGCACACGGCCGGAGAAACGGGCGTGTCTCAGGGTGTGTCGAGCCCGTGTCGATGATCGGCCAGGGAAGTCGACGATTTTCGCTCGACGAAGTGTCGAGACAAGACACACGGCCTAGGACACGGGCGTGTCCAAGGCCGTGTCGGGTGTCGACGAACTTCACTCGATGAAGTGTCGAGACCGTGAACATGGCCTTACGCCCAGACGTGTTCGAGTAGACACGGGCTTGGACACGGGCGTGTCCAACAACCCGTGTCCTTCTCGGGTTGTTTTCGGGCTGTGTCGATGGGGGCACACGGTCGTGTCAGATGGAACACGGGCATGTCAGGTCGAACACGGGCATGTTCGATGCCCGTGTGTTGTTCCAGGCGCGTCAATTTTGACGGCGAATGGGGGACACGGCCCTGGACACGGGCATGTGCCAGGCCGTGTTCGGCCCAGTTTTAGTATTTCAGGCCCGAATATAGGCCGTTCGTTTCTTTAATTTGGGATCTAACGGCTGGGGGTTATTCCTGATGGGATATACCCGGGATTGGACCTTTTAAACCCTCACTTTTACTTGAGTGGTTCTCTTTCTAAATCAAGAGAGAGGTGAGAGCAAAGGAAGAAGGAGGAAGAAGAAGCCTAGATCCGGTCACCGACGGAGCTTCGGAGCTCCAAATCGCGAACCGACTTCGGATCTACGGAGGCAAAGAGAGTGCGGTCCTTTTCATCCGCTTACATTTCCATGGCGCCAAAGAGGAACACTAGGGTAACGATTCTCTTCATGAGCATGTGAAGCTCTCCTTCTTTGCATAGAAAGCCCGCTCTCGCGAGTTTGCGGTGAGTTGGAGGCGTTCCTTCTGGTAGATATGTAAAGTCCCCATTGTATAGAGTCCGTAAGCGAGAATGGACATGGGCATGATGTGTGAAGCCTACCCGGATATGTTGGTATGGATCGGTGATGTTGCATTGCATAAATGCCGGAGAAGACTCCGTGCGATTGGTTGTTTTTCAGGTTTTCTACATGGTAGATTGCAACAAGGAGCCTTGGGGATTAACCCTAAGGTGCACCTGGAAAACTGGGCGGATGCATGATCTTGCCAACTTGGAGGCCTGTGAGCCAACTTGAACATAACCAGGTTATGTGAAATGTGTGACGGAAACGGGACTCGGGAGAAGTTTGACCTGCGCATATGTTTTTAATTAACGTTGCGATGTGAGCACGGGTTAGATGGAACCGTACTCGTTCTATGTCATTCGGTTAAAGATACCTAAGGGTATGTGGCACTTGTCGTTGGCATAGATGAGGGTCTTCGGCGGTCTATGGCTTAAATTGACGTGACCCATGCCATGAAGACAAAAGCTCATATGTTTGGCCGTCAAAGTGGTGGTGGTGAGTCTGGAATGTCTATGGCTTAAATTGACGTGACATTGGCCGGTTCACTGAGAATGTGCCCTGAGTGCACGGGGTGTGTGGCCGTGCGAGCCTATGCCTGTGATGTTGTGACATTACTATAATGCTTGTTTATGCTAATAAGTGCAAGGAAGGGGCATAGCCGCCCCGAGTTGGGGGCGGGATCGTTATAATTTGGTCAGCATTGCTGATTGTTGCTCTTTGTTTACCACCGTGCGGTGGTTTTGTTGCTTGCAGGTGCTGCTGGACCAAGTGGTCAATAGCGAGCTAAAGCCCAAATTGTGAAGTCGGCCCTCGAAGGCCTAATTGGAGTGTTTACTGCTTTTACTCATGTATGACCGGCCTGCGTGCCGTGGTTTGTAAATCATGTAATATTAAGTAAACAATTTTGTAAGGCCATAAGGCTTGTACTCGTGTATGTACGACATTCCTATTTGGTGTATTAGTGGACATTCGTGATCTTTATGTTGGGTTCTTTATTGCAACTTAAACTACTTCCGCTAGAATGCTCTGCATAGGACGTTATGATTGGTTTGATGGTTTCCATTGAGTAACCACCCGGTCTGTCTGTGGTATATGGCGTCGGGTCCCGGCCGGACCTACTGCTATATGCTATGCGACGGATAGGGGGTGTTACATTGGCTCCCAGGCCATCAAGTTTGCAGAATCACGCATTTGCCCAGTTTTCCGCGTGCACCTTGGAGTTAGTCCCCAAGGCTCCCTGTTGCAATCTACCGCTTAGAAACCCTGAAAAACAAACATCGACGCGGAGTCTTCTCCGACTATTCATGCAATGCAACAACACCGATCCAGACCAACTTGTCCAGGTAGGCTTCACACATCATGCCTATGTCTGTTTCTCGATTACGGACTCTACATGCTAAACAACAGGGACTATTCATGTCTACCCGAATAACGCCTCACACTCACTGCAAACTCGTGAGAGCGGGATTCCTATGCAAAGGAAAAGAGGACTTTACATGTCCTAGGATGAGAATCATTACCCTAGCATTCCTCTTTGGCACCATGGAAATCTATGTAGATGAAAAGCACTGCAATGTCCTCGCCTTCGTACATCCGAACTCGGCTCACGATTTGGGGCTCCAAAGCTCCGTCGGCGGTCAGATCTATCTTCCTTCTTCTTCCTTGCTCTCCCCTCTCTCTAAAACTTTAGAAAGAGATAGCTTAAGAAAAATGAAGGAATCCAAACCCTATACCTGGGTATAACACAGCACGAACATCCCTGAACTGTTGGGTCCCAAAATAAGGAAATCGACGGCCATGATTCGGACTTGAAATCCAAAACCTGGGCCGAACACGGCTTCTGATACACCCGTGTCCAAGGTTGTGTGCCTCATTCAACGTCGAAACTGTTGCGTCCCGAAAAGAACACAGGCACTCGACACGCCCGTGTCAAGCATGACACGCCCGTGTCATCCAGTACATACCTGTGTAGTTGGGCGTGTTCCTCCATCAACACAGTACCAACACCAACCCGAGAAGAACACGGGTACTCGACACGCCCGTGTCAAATTTGACACGCCCATGTCAGGTTGAACACACCTGGGCTCCAGGCCGTGTTTCACCCCCGACAAGGCACGGCTCACTACCCGAGCAGGACAAGTCCTGGGACATGCACGTGTCTCAGGCCATGTTCAATATCTCGAGTACCTTTCATCGAACACTCGAGACGATCGTCGAACCCGAGCATGACACGGCCCTGGACATGCCCGTGTCTTAGGCCTTGTTCGTTGTCTCGAGTGTCTTTCGTCGACCACTAGAGTAGTTCGTCGAAACCAAACACGATACGGCCCTGGGACATGCCCGTGTCCCAGGCCGTGTGACCTCTACCAAGTCTCAGACTCGACTCAGAATGTCACCCGTCACTCTTTTGAGTTTCGGGGTGTTACAAAGAGAAAGTTCAATTCCTCAATTTCAAATGATAACTATCAGAACATCTTCAATTTTTATTGATCCTGTTATTGTTGATGTCTTTCTAGCTTTTCATGTTGTCTCTTCTGGTAGCTGTATGATTTAGGAAAATACTTTGGAGGTCTAGGAGAAGCCTTGGGATTGTTCCTTCCATGTTCTTTATATATCCTCCTTTTGGTAAGAGACTTTTCATATAATTTCCATTCCTGAGTGATGTAATGTAAGTTCCTATTTTCATTGAAATCAACTACCAGCTTGAGAGTTTCAAGAATAATAGATTTGGAGGTTGTACTCCATACTTCAGTAAATTCTTGAGGTCTTTTTCCTTTCAGCATCAAGATGAGGAGTTGATATACTGGTTGAGGCTCCATCCTCATATTTCCTTCTTTTGGCTTTTTGAATTTCTAGAGGTTGAGGAGGCATGCTAGCTTGTTCTGATTCCCAGACTTGTTCATAAACATCAGGAGGTGGTCCTTCAAAGTAGTCAGGAGGTGGTCCTTCAAAATATTCTGGAGGTGGAGAGAAAGTTGGCTTATCCACATCCAAGTGTGCAGGAGGGAGTGCAGAAAGATCCATTGCCAGTTCAGGAAACAGTTGATTATGCATCCATATGGTTATGTCATATGTATATAGCTTTGTACTTTTGATTTCCTTCAGCATAGATGTCTGGATATCTTTGAATTGGTCATCCCACTGATTTTTCATAGCTTGTGCTTGTTTTTCCAGTTGTTCTTTCACTTTTTCCTCCCCCTTTCTGACTTCTAGAGAGAGGGTGATGATCACATCTTCTTTAAACTTCACAACTTCTTACAAGTTTTGTAATTTCTCTCTTGAGCTCTCTTGTCTAGTTGAATTTGATTGTTAGCAAGGGTAACAGATTATTCCATTATAGTACCTATGCTAGTGATTGTATGATCAATGGCCTGGCCTCCTATTTACAAGAGCCTTTTGAATTTATCAGTGTTGTTTTAGATTTCAGCAAATCCACGGCTCATTTCATTTTCTGATGCAGTCATTTTATCAGTTACAACTTTCAGGGAAGAATCAAAATAAGCTTTCTGAACAGTTAGCATGGCCTCAATTTTGCTCAATATAGAACCTTCAGGAAATATTTCAGATGGAATAGATGGTTGAGGTTTAACTGGGGTTGTACATGGAGCTATCTCTTCAATGATAATAGTGGATGTAGAGGTAAGCTTTTTGCTGATTGTGCTTTGTTCATCTTTAGCATCTATGGGTAGCATGGAGGGAATCTGAAAGTGAAGACTTGGAAGTCTTGGTTCAGCAACTTATATTTCATCTTTTGAATCATGAATAGAAACAACTTCATCCTCATGAAAATCTTCAGGAGATTTTTCTGGTTCTTGTTCTTTTTCTTGTAAAGGTGATTTTTCTGCTTGAGGAGATGGTTCTAGATGATGGTCTGGTGACTGCTCTGGTGAGGAAGGATGATCTTCGGGTATAGGGGATAGAGGCTCTTTGGAAGTGAGCTCCTCTATCATCTTGTTGATGTCTTCATCAGTAGACTTAAGCTATTCTTGAACCTGAGCATCTGTCATGTTTTCTAAGTCTGGAATATCTTCAGCAGCAGAAAAATCTGAATGGTTTGTATGCAGCAAAGAGGAATTGTTAGCAACAAATGGAGATGGAACTGAGGGTGCAGTAGCAGCAGGAGAAGAAGTAACATCTTCTTGGACTGGATAAAGGATAGTAGGAGAAGTAACTTGAGGAGGAATTTTTGTAGAAACTGGTGCTGGAGTTTTTGTGGAAGCTAGAGCAGGAGATGGCTGAACTTGAATAGATGGGGCAGGCTCCCCCTCAAAAACTGGGTTAGTTATCTGATGTGAAGGAGGAGATTGGGGTCCTGTCCAAATCTTCAATTTCCTTTGAAGTTTTATCAGATTTCTGAAGTTTAACCTCCCATCTCTGGATGGAGGTAATAGAAAATTTCTTCATGTGATGGAGGGTCATCCCCTTTTTCATGGAGAAAACTTCAGGGTCCATCTGATTGAGGTATAGAGAGATGATCTTGCCATAATTTGGGCTCTTAATACATGCCTTAATTTTCTCAAAGAGCATCATGCCCCACTGAACCTTCTTTCTACAGATCATTGCAGTCATCATATCAAAGAATTCAGTGGTGATGTAACAGATAGAGCTTGTCCTACAGAGGACTTTGCCCAAAATATTTGCTAGTGGCTTGCTTTCAGCATTCATGAATTATCTTCTAATAGTGTGAGATGATTGGAGAATCCCACAAAAACTGTATGCTCTTTCATAATCAGTGTTGATGAGGTCATCTTCCATGTCTATGATTGGTAGTTGCAGAAACTTGGAGACAGAGAGAGGTAATTTTTACCTTGATATCTCTAACCCTTGACTTGAGTACCTTTCCAGTGCGTTTAATCTTTGCATGTTGGAAGAACTCTTCGACATTAGAAGTTAAAATATGGCAAGGATGTTCCAGAACAAATGACAAACCTGTTGTATCGAGCAAGATAAGAACATTCCTGGAGTCATCAGAAATCTCGCCAATCCCTGTGGAGATTAGTTCGCTGCCGATTCCGAGTTTAGACGATGATGCCATTGAGGGGAAAGAACTGTTAGCTGGCCGGCAAAGGGAGAATTAACCTTTAGTGTGGCAGTCGACAGAGACGGAGAAGGTGAAGAGTCTTTTCTCGAGAGAGGGATTTGAAATCGGGAATAAAATTTCTTGGACCTAAGTCTATTTATATTTACCTTTAATTTTGATGATAAAAGTTATAAATAACGTTAAAAGTACCTAGAATATGGCGGAAACCGATCGACGAACGTCGAATTCCGATCGACGAAAATTGAATTCCAATAGATGAAAACTAATCGACGAACGTCGAACTCCGATAGACGAAATTCGAATTCTAATCGACAAAATAGGATAGACGAAAAACCGATCGCCGAATGTCGAACTCCGATCGACGAAATTGAACTCCTTCTCGAGAAATGATACTGTCGTTCTCGAGTAGAACTATTGTTCTCGATAAATAATTTCTTGTTCTCGAGTACAAGTGTTGTACTCGAGAAATGAAGTCCAAACTTTGAAATTTCTTGGAATTTGAAGTAAAAGCAGAACTTGAACTTGTTGTCACCTATTTCTTCATACTTATTCATACTTGTTGAGCATGTCAAGTTCTGTTTTAAAGAACGTGAACTTGGCCTCGTCCAGCGGCTTTGTGAATATATCTGCAATTTGCCTGTCAGTTGGGACATATTGGAGATTTATGTCACCATGCTCCACATGCTCCCGGATGAAGTGATATCACAGCTTTATGTGCTTTGTCCGGCTATGAGAGACTGGGTTTTTGGCTATCACAATCGCACTGGAGTAGTCACAAAATAAAGGAATGTCTTTGACTTTCAAGTTGTAATCTTTAAGTTGGTTATTTATCCAAAGCAATTGTGCACAATAACTATCGGCAGAAATGTATTTTGACTTGGCTGTTGAAAATATGACATAATTTTGCTTTTTGTTGCTCCATGATATGAGCCTCCTTCCAAGGAATTGGCAAGTTTCGAAAGTGCTCTTTATATCATCTTCACTTCCTTCATAATCTGCATTTGAAAAACCAATTAGTTCGCTATCAATACTTCTTGGGTATCATAAGCCAAGATTTGGTGTACCTTTAAGATATCTCAAAATCTGCTTTGCAACAGCATAGTGAGATTCCTTAGAGTTCACTTGAAATCTAGCACTCACGCATGTTGGAAACATTATATCTGATCTACTAGCAGTAAGATAGAGCAAGGATCCAATTATTCTTCTGTACTTGGTTTCGTCAAAAGGTTTTCATTTCTCATCCTTATCCAGAGACATAGTTGAACCCATTAGAGTCCTCATAGAGGTTGCGTTCTCCATTCTGAATTTCTTAATTAACTCCATGGAGAATTTCATCTGAGAGATGAAAATTCCATCTTCAGATTGTTTCACCTAATGTCCTAAGAAATACTTCAGCTCTCCCAAACTGCTCATTTCGAACTTCCCTTGTATAAGTTTAGAAATCTTCTTGTAGAGGTTGTCGTCAGTAGAGCCGAAAATGATGTCATCAACATAGATTTACACTATCAAAATCTTGCATTTAATTTCCCTAAGAAATAATATCTTATCTATCTTTCCACTTGTGAACTTGTTCTCTAGAAGAAAGTTAGACCGCATCTCATACCAAGCTCGAGGAGCTTGTTTCAAACCATATAATGCTTTAAATAAAAGATAGACATAATTAGGAAAGTTAGAATCAATCAAACCTGAAGGTTGTTCCACATATATCTCTTCTTTTATGTCATCATTGAGTAAGGCCGACTTCACGTCCATCTGATAGACAGTGAAGCCCTTAAGTACAGCATATGCTAGTAACAATATGATTGCCTCCATCCTTGCCACTGGTGCATACGTCTGATCGAAGTCAATTCCCTCTTCTTGTCTATATCCTTTGGCGACAAGTCTGGCCTTGTTCTTTATGATTGTACCATCCTCGTCCATCTTGTTCCTATAGACCCACTTTGTTCTGATGACGTTTGGTATAGAATTATTAGCGGAGAAGGGGTTATGCGTGGAGAATACAAAGTTAAGGGAGGAGAAGGTGAAAGTGTAGTTGAGAGATGTTCTCCAATTCTATATTCGATGAAGGCAAGTATACCTTGTCGCATATAGTATAGGATATTGAGTTCAATATCAAGGTCGTATTACCCGGGGCGAATTGAGTATTTCTACTTCAAGGAGTGACTATTATCTTATCAATTAAAAGTTGTTTTGGGGTTGCTTACTAAATTAGAGAAGTGAGAATGTTTTGCTTGCAAAGTAGAGAAAAGCTAAATGATAATTAAGCGATAGTACTCGATCGAGAATCACCTCGGCTTAAGTTGATCAAAAGATGTAATAATAATCTTTTTAAATTAATAAGGCAAGAGACCTTGACCGCAGAGGTTCTAAAAGCAAGAACATGCTTCTCTCGAAGTCATGCCCATCTGCATTTAGGAAGGTCTGACCGAACTTTCGTCCGAATCGGAGGCCTAAAACCCGCTTTATGCTGCGAACCCCTCTATTGGATTTTACTCCAATCCGGGAGATTTGAACGTCTGCCTCTCTCGAGGGGTGCGAACAATTCCCTTTACTCTTGAGTGCTCATTTCAAACTTTCGGCCTCTCTGCTAGCCCAGAATGAAAGCAAAGGTGGAGAGTATATATCGATGATATACCTCCAACCCGTGATAAATCAAGAGTAATTCAAGGCTAAACCCTAAAAGGAAAAGGTAAGATTCAAAGCATCATAACTTAATCACTCAAACCTCGGATCATCAAGATCGAGTACATGGAGAATTTGTTAATCATGGTGAGGTGGAAGAGGGGGGATGAGTAGTAAAGCATAAAAACACAAAGTAGTAAAGAGAAGAAAACAAGAGCACTTTTATTAAAATTAAAGCGAGCTTACAACATGAAAATGAACGAGGTTACAAGTGTATGGAATTGAAAATCCTATTTTGGCCCTATCATTAGCAACTAAAGCATTAACAAAGCTATTACAAAAGCTTAACTAAACTAGGATTAAGAAAAATACAAAGTACGAGAGAGAGAAAGAGGGAAAAGCATAAAAAGGAACATTAAACAAAGGGGCAGAACCTCCCTCTCTCAGCCAAAATGTGTGCCTGAACCCTTGGGGAAGGGCTCAATTTATAGATTTTTTCGGGATGGGTCACGCCCCCCTAACACGCCTTGGTAGGGCCTGTACCTGGGGCGCGACACGGTCGGTGCGACTTTTTCGTGCTGAAATTAATTGCTGGAGTTAACGGGCGTGGTTGTTGAAGTACATGCCCATATGTCACGCCCGGGTCGGGCGTGACCCGGGGCATGACACATTCGGTGCGATGGTGGAGCGGGAAAAACGGGAGCGTTGCGGCGATTCCTTGGAACCTGGGGACACGCCTCTAGAACACGCCCGTGTCGGATGTGACATGGGCGTGATAGATGGCGTGTATACTAAGTTTCCACGGAATGTAGTTTCGGACCAATTGCTTCATTCCTCTAGGTTACACGCCCTAGGTACACGCCCGGGTAGGGCATGACCCGGGGGCGTATCACAGCAAAATTTGGCTGAAAGCCGTGAAAACCTGCAAAAAATAGAAAAACGCATTAGCGACAAAAATATATACAAAGGGGAATCAAAATAAGCACTTTACAAGACATGATTTGCTTTAAAACCCTGAAAATACCCTAATAAAATTGACTACAAACCATATTATCAAATTCCCCCAAGCTTAAGTTCTGCTTGTCCCCAAGCAAAGATAAAAAAAATAGCTAATCATAAAAACTGACTAATTCAAAAAATTTTAATCATGCTTACACAATTACTATGCGAAATTCCAGGTAGGTGAAAGATATAGTACCTAAACACCTAGAGGGGGGGTGAATAGGTGACCAAATTCTTTTTAACTTTTTATGGCAGCAAACAGTTTTAATCACAGAATCTAATCTACTATTGCACAGCTATCACACAGCATTCACAGCAAACCACAATCACAGCAAACACAGAGTTTTATAGTGGTTCCCCAAGCTTTGGGTACATCCACTTTCCCCCTTCGCCTATCTAGCAGTGTACTAGATTCGGCCAAACTTCTCCACTATCTCAGAACCCAAACTGGTTCCTACACCTCAGGCCCAAGGCCCTACAACTCAGCTTCTCCACAAAACCTACACTCAGCCACAAAGGCCTACACTCAGCCACCAAGGCCTACACTCAGCCACCAAGGCCTACACTCAGCCACAAAGGCCTACACTCAGAGATTACAATCTTCTACACTCAGGCTCCCAAGCCCTACACTCAGCCTTTATAATTACAGGCTTACAAAAACTCAGATCCAAAGGATCCTACAAGATAAAAATGAATATTACAATTGATAACTCAGCAACTCAGAGACAAGAGAGGGGATTTGTGAGTTTCTTGATGAGTTCTTGGAAGAACTCAACTGAAATCAATCTGACTTAGCTTTCTTCAAAGCTTCTTGAAAGTAGAACTCAATTAGATTGACTCCTTCTACAGTTGATCCTTGATCTCTGCTTCTTAAGATCCAGAATAAATCTGAACCCTTCTTCTCAGTCTGGTTCCAACAACTGGTTTCTTGGATGGAGCCCTCTCTCTCCAACTTCTTAGATCTGCACTTGGACAGCTAGATCTTCTTCTTGTTAATGATCACTTGGACAATAACTTCAACAACGACTTCTGTAGACTGTATGAGCCTATTTATAGGCCTTCTTCATGGTAACCGGCTGGTCCGATCCATAACTGTCTTCTGATAACTCTGACAAGTGCTGTAGACCGGCTGGAACGGCAGCTGTCAAGTCATCCAGTCAGTTCTTGAAAAATCTCTAACAGTCTGTAAGTGTCGAGACTTTCTGTCTTTAAGTGTCGACACTTATAGATCAAGTGTCGACACAAGTTGTGTAAGTGTCGACACAAGTCTACAAGGTGTCGACATAACTCCTTGTGTTGTAGATTCTATGTCTCGACACAGTTTCTTCTTCAGGTGTCGACACTGAAATTGAGTGTCGACACAAGTACTTGATCTTCTGTCTTTTGCTGAAATCTTCTAAGTGTCGACACATCTCCTTTGTGTCGACACACCTTTATGTGTTGAATCTGTTAAGTGTCGACACTGCTTCTTGGTGTCGACACATAGTCTTCAGTGTTGATACTTGCTGAGTGTCGACACAGCTCCTTGTGTCGACACATTCTTCTTCTTGTTGAGACTTCAGCTGAGTGTCGACACATTCCCATAGTGTCGATACTTGTACTTAGAATAATTTGTTGATCTTGCTATTCTTCGCTAAGTGTCGACACAGCTCCATGTGTCGACACTTTCTTCAAGTGTTGAGGCTTCTGTAGAGTGTCGACACATTGTTCGGGGTGTCGACACTTTCTTCAAATGTTGACTCTTCAATTGAGTGTCGACACATTGTTCTGGGTGTCGACACTTATACTTAGTCTCTGCTGACTTTTGCTGAGTGTCTACACAGCTCCAAGTGTCGACACTTTCTGGTGTAGACACAGTTCTTCTTGGTGTCGACACTACTGCTAAGTGTCGACACAGCTTTACTACACTTTTCTTCACTGAGTGTCGACACAGCTCCTTGTGTCGACACTTTCTGTCTGGTGTCGACTCAGCATCCCAAGTGTCGACACAATGACTCCAAGTGTCGACACTGCTTGTCTGGGTGTCGACACAAGCTTTCTTAAGTGTCGACACTTTCCCTCTGGGTGTCGACACATGGACTTAGAAACTTTTTGCTTCAGTCCTGCAAATACTTAACCTGCACAAGAAACTCAAAGTACATAAAATACATTTTTGATGTATATCATTGAGTTGGGTAAGGCTTCTTCAAATTAGGTACATTTAACCAATGTGCCCAACAGTAGGGAGAATGGAAAACGTAAATCTAAAACAATTATTTTGGTATGCTTTAACTTTTATAAACTTTACTTAACGAAAATAAATCATCCAGAATTTTGACGAGATTTTTTAAATAGATTTAAGCATGGCAACGAAAATAAAAAGAACGTATTGAGTTGTTACTAGATCCAAGCAACGCATTATAATTATATCAATTAAATAACAAAAATCTAAGTTTAAATCCAGAACTAAAACTGATTTACTTTTCTTTTTTTCGTAGCTGTTAAATAATATTTAAAAAGACGTGAATCAAAAATACTTAATAGGACCGAAACGTTTGGTTTAGGATCATGAATAGGAGTGAAATTCAAAGATAAACTTGAAAGCTTAAAATCACACTAAACCAAAACAAAGAGTTTCAAAAAAAAATTTCATTTTAAACAAAATATATATATTTTTTCTTTTTCTTCTTTATTATTATTTATTATTTTTTCTTCTTTTGTTTTCTTTTTTTTTCAAAACAAGGCCATAAAAATTGTTTCTTTCATTTTGAATTGGCCAAATAAAATCAAACATTTCTTTTGAGTACATTTTTTTAACAATTTCTCCAAAGATAACACAATTTTCTATCATGATTATGAAACTTTTTGAATGAAACTCAAAAATTTTAGCATGATTAGATAGGTATGAATTTTGACTTTGGTGAAAATGAAATTCTATGTGAAGTTATCAAACGAAATTGGAAAAAAGGCTCAAAAGCGGCTAACTAGTGGTAAAAGATTTTAGGTTGGCAGGAAAGCTCAAACGTAAACAAAAACGGCCTAAATCATTTTCACGCTTTTTAAATTTATTTAAAACATAGAATTGAAAATTTTCAAAAAGCAAGTCCGAGATAATAAAAGAAGATTGATGAAATTATCTTGAAAATAGAAATAATATGTGACTTGGATCGTTCATATCTACTACGTTATTCAAAAGTTATTCTTACAAAAATTATCTAAAAACGAAAAGGAAAATAGTGGATGATGAATTTTAGAGAAAGTAAAGAAAATAAAGAACGGAAAACCATAATAGAAATGTGCGTTTTAGAGAAATATTTCACCATAACATGCTACCGTGAATTAAAAACACAGCATGGCCAACATTTTACTTGTGAAATATGATTAAAAAAATGATTAGAAAAATTATAATTAACTACGTTGTTTATAAAGAATTTTGCGAAAAACAAAACACAAATATGGTGTACTATTGAAATACCAAAATGCAGCTATATATATTTTTTTTGGATTTTTGGATTTTTGAAGAATATTTACAAAAAGTAAAAGATATTTACAAAAAGCAAAAAGAAGGAGGAAGTCCTACCCCAAGCTTAAAATCTACATTGTCCTCAATGGAGAAGGAGGTTGGAGAACGAGAGAAAATTAAAGTACAGAAATGAAAAACAGAATTGAAAAACAGGTACTTCCCTGGTTTTATTTTGCAGCGAAAGCTGAGTGATGTCGCTCCCCCGTGCTTATACTGTGGATCTTCAGGAAAGGTCTTCTGTTGGACTTTGTGATGGATTTAGCAGCATTGGCGGCGGTGATTTTAGAAGCCTCAATTTGTGGAGCCGTCTGGGGCAAAAAGTGTAAAATAAAAAAAAAAGAAAAATGATTTGGGTTACCTCCCAAGAGCGCCCTTTGTTTATAAAGGTCGTTTGAGCTCGACCAAAAGAATATTGTCCAACAATAAGAAGTATTAAATTATTACAGTCCAAATGAAGGAGAAACAAAATAGTTCATGAGTTCGATAGCAGTAATTGTTCTGTCGCAGTAGGAAGTAAATCGTTAGGCAAATGGAGTTTTAATCACTGACCATTTACCTTGAATTCACCCTTATCCGGGTGCGAAATGAGAACCGTCCCATACGGCCAAGCCTCTTTAACAATAAAGGGGCCGGACCATCGCGATTTTAATTTACCATAGGTTCGCTTGGTATAGCAACTTCTTTTCCACTGCGGAGGGTAATGGAGTTTGCACTTTCTCTTGGATTTTGGTCGGTATTGCCTGGCAAAGCTCCTTGTTGCAGATCGGAGATTATCTTGGCTAGCTGTCCCACTTGGTTTTCCAAGTTTTTGATGGACCCGGCAATATTCCTGATATTTATTTCATTTGTAGCAATGTATTTGGCAAAGACCTCTTCTAATGAAGAGGGCTTTGCCTGTTGCGTTTGGAAACCAGGTAGATTTATATTTAAGGGGGGAGCTAGATTAAATGTTTGGCTATGATTATGAGGGGGGTTATGGGGGCATTGAGCATTTCCTTGGTTGCTCCATGAGAAATTCGGATGGCTCCTATAACCCGCATTGTAAGTGTTATTGTACGGTGCGTTGTTCGGGTTATAGGAGGGCTGAGGAGCATTTCCCATGAAGTCAACATGCTCTTCTATAAAAGCAAAGTTATTATAATTATTAAACCAAGGAGGAGTGGCGGAGGAAGCAGTCATCTCCGCCACCTGCTTTGTTAACCGCTCAACTTGGAGAGCAAGATTTGAAGTAGCGTCAATTTCAAAGACTCCCGCTGGTTTGTTAGCCTGCACGCGGGGTGCATTCCATTGATACGAATTCATAGCCATTTCCTCAAAAAGTTCCTGAGCGGCCTCTGGGGTTTTGTTATTTAGTGTTCCCCCAGCGGCCGCGTCGATGATTTGCCTTGTTAAGGAATTTAAGCAGTTATAAAATATTTGCACTTGTTGCCAAATTGGAAGTGCATGGTGTGGGCACTTCGCAATAGCTCCTTGAAGTGCTCTCATGTATCGTAGAGAGTCTCCGAGTCTATTTGCATGAAGGATGCAATATCCTTGCGCAATTTGGCGGTCTTAGCAGGTGGGAAATACTTGGTAAGAAATTTCCCTGCCATCTCGGCCCACGTGGTGATGGACCCTCTAGGAAGAGAGCTCAGCCACTGCTTGGCCTTTGACCGCAAAGAGAAAGGGAAGAGACATAATCGAATGGAGTCATCTGAGACTCCATTGATTTTAAAAGTATTACACATTTCGAGAAAATTTGCAATGTGACAATTTGGATCCTCGTCGGGGAGACCATCGAAGGTTACCGACTGCTGCACCATTTGGATGATGCTGGACTTGATCTCAAAGTTATTGTTTGCCACTGTGGGGCGAACAATACTTGATTGTGTACCCTCCAGGTTCGGCCTCGCATAATAGGATATAGTCCTTTGTTGGGCCTCATTTGGGTTGGGCGGATTAGGATCCATCGTTTCTGTGGCAGTGTCCCCAATCGACTCTTCGATGCCTAAATGTGATTCCTGGTCACGAGAACGGAGGCGGCGCAAAGCGGTGCGCTCTATCTCAGGATCAAAAGGAATAATCGATGAGCTTTCTCGGGTCATACACTTTAAAAGAGAGAAAGATGGGGAAGATATAAAACCGCTATGAGAGCAAGAGAAAAGGAAAAATGATAAAATTAATAGCTATCCTTTTTTCAAAATATCAAAACATTTGTCCCCGGCAACGGCGCCAAAAACTTGGTATAGAATTATTAGCGGAGAAGGGGTTATGCGTGGAGAAGACAAAGTTAAGGGAGGAGAAGGTGAAAGTGTAGTTGAGAGATGTTCTCCAATTCTATATTCGATGAAGGCAAGTATACCTTGTCGCATATAGTATAGGATATTGAGTTCAATATCAAGGTCGTATTACCCGGGGCGAATTGAGTATTTCCACTTCAAGGAGTTACTATTATCTTATCAATTAAAAGTTGTTTTGGGGTTGCTTACTAAATTAGAGAAGTGAGAATGTTTTGCTTGCAAAGTAGAGAAAATCTAAATGATAATTAAGCGATAATACTCGATCGAGAATCACCTCGGCTTAAGTTGATCAAAAGATGTAATAATAATCTTTTTAAATTAATAAGGCAAGAGACCTTGACCGCGGAGGTTCTAAAAGCAAGAACATGCGTCTCTCGAAGTCATGCCCATCTGCGTTTAGGAAGGTCTGACCGAACTTTCGTCCGAATCAGAGGCCTAAAACCCGCTTTATGCTGCGAACCCCTCTATTGGAGTTTACTCCAATCCGGGAGATTTGAACGTATGCCTCTATCGAGGGGTGCAAACAATTCCCTTTACTCTTGAGTGCTCATTTCAAACTTTCGGCCTCCCGGCTAGCCCAGAATGAAAGCAGAGGTGTAGAGTATATATCGATGATATACCTCCAACCCGTGATAAATCAAGAGTAATTCAAGGTTAAACCCTAAAAGGAAAAGGTAAGATTCAAAGCATCATAACTTAATCACTCGAACCTCGGATCATCAAGATCGAGTGCATGGAGGATTAGTTAATCATGGTGAGGTGGAAGAGGGGGGATGAGTAGTAAAGCATAAAAACACAAAGTAGTAAAGAGAAGAAGACAAGAGCACTTTTATTAAAATAAAAGCGAGCTTACAGCATGAAAATGAACGAGGTTACAAGTGCATGGAATTGAAAATCCTATTCTGGCCCTATCATTAGCAACTAAAGCATTAACAAAAGCTATTACAAAATCTTAACTAAACTAGGATTAAGAAAAATACAAAGTACGAGAGAGAGAAAGAGGGGAAAAGCATAAAAAAGGAACATTAAACAAAGGGGCAGAACCTCCCTCTCTCAGCCAAAAGGTGTGCCTGAACCCTTGGGGAAGGGCTCAATTTATAGATTTTTTCGGGATGGGTCACGCCCCCCTGACACGCCCTGGTCGGGCGTGTACCTGTGGCGTGACACGGTCGGTGCGACTTTTTCGTGCTGAAATTAATTGCTGGAGTTGACGGGTGTGGTTGTTGAAGTACACGCCCATATGTCACGCCCGGGTCGGGCGTGACCCGGGGGCGTGACACATTCGGTGCGACGGTGGAGCGGGAAAAACGAGCGCGTTGCGGCGATTCCTCGGAACCTGGGGACATGCCTCTAGAACACGCCCATGTCAGATGTGACACGGGTGTGACAGAGGGCGTGTATACTAAGTTTCCACGGAATGCAGTTTCGGACCAATTGCTTCATTCCTCTAGGTTACACGCCCTAGGTATACGCCCGGGTAGGGCGTGACCCGGGGGCATGTCACAGCAAAATTCGGCTGAAAGCCGTGAAAACCTGCAAAAAAACAGAAAAATGCATTAGCGACAAAAATATATACAAATGGGAATCAAAATAAGCACTTTACAAGACATGATTTGCTTTAAAACCCTGAAAATACCCTAATAAAATTGACTGCAAACCATATTATCAATGTTCTTGTCTTTCAGTTTTGGAATAAGCTTCCAAACTTGGCAACGCTTGAATTGATTCAACTCTTCTTCCATTGTCATTATCCATGATGCGTCTGAGTTTACTTCCTCAAACTTCTTCGGTTCAACTTGTGAGAGAAAACTCAAATATAAATTTTCATTAACTGTACTTGTACGAGTTCTTACACTATCCCGAGGATCTCCTATGATTTGGTCCATTTTGTGATCCTTCAAATGTCTGATCTCTAGATTCCTTGCATCTGAAGCTTCTTCAACCACAGGAGTGACATCATTAACCTGAATGGTATCTTCGTCATGGTCATCAACCTCGCCAATTGGGGTTGGAGTGGTGATCTTGATGAATTTTTGATCTTTCTCTTCAGTTGGCTCATCCAAGTTTAATTCTTTTATTTTTGAACCTGCATCTTCAATAAACACACTAGAAGAGCTGCCTTGCAACAAGCTCGTCTCATCAAATACAATATGAATAGATTCTTCTACAACCAGGGTTTTTTTATTAAAAATCCTATATGTCATACTATGGCTACTATACCCTACAAAAATACCTTCAAAGCTCTTTTCACTAAATTTAGTAGTGTGATACTTGTCATTGTTAAGGACGAAACACTTACAACCAAAGATTCTAAAGTGCGAGATAGTCGGCTTCCTGCCCTTTAGTAGTTCATAAGGTGTCTTATTATGGTTTTTGTTTATGAGTGCTCGATTTTGCACGTGGCATGCAGTGTTGATGGCTTCAGCACAGAAATATTCTGGTAGTGAGGCATCACTCAACATGGTCCTGCAGGCCTCTATGAGTGTTCTATTCCTTCTCTCAGCTACTTTGTTCTGTTGAGGAGTACGAGGAGAGGAAAACTCATGAAAGATACCTAGGCTTTCACAGAATTCTGTCATGGCCCCAGACTTGGACTCTGTTCCATTATCACTTCTAATTTTGACTACGGAGCAGTTATATTCATTTTCGATCTGTCTGACATAATTAGTAAAGATATAAAAAGTATCTGACTTGTGTTTTAGAAATAACACTCATGCAAAATACGAGTAATCATCAACAATAACCAATGTATAATCTTTGCCTCCCAAACTTCTAACTTGTAGTGGATCGAACAAGTCCATATGAAGTAGATGTAAACATCTATTAGAGTCTTTGCCAATAATGTTTATAAAGGTAGCCCTTGTTTGTTTGTCTTTTACACATGCGTGACAAAGTCTATCTTTAGCACACTTGACATTTGGGGCATCACGTACTAAATTAAGAGAAAATAATTTATTAATAGTTTTGAAATTAATATGTGCTAGTCTCTTGTGTCATTGGTCACCAAGAGACGCACTATCTTTAGTCAAAAAACACATAGGCATGGAAGAGTCTATACAAATAAAATTCAAACAAAATATGTTTCTACAACGAGTGCCTGAAAGAATCGTTTCGATATTATCTACTGATTTTATCAAGCAATTGTCTACATGGAATTCTATTATGTATCCTTTATCGCAGAGCTGGCTTATGCTTATGAGATTTTGTTCCAATCCTTCAACATAAGCCACATCTGAGAAGGATACACTACCATTCGTAATCATATCGTAGCCTTTAGTAATTCCTCTATCAAAACCTCCAAAGATGACTTTTGGCCCGTTCATGACTGGAGAATAATTCTGGAGTAGGCTTCTAGTCCCAGTCATATGCCGAGAGCATCCACTGTCCAAGTACCATATATGAGTTTTGGTGGCCTTTGTACATACCTGCAATCATAAATGAGTTTGCCTTAGGAACCCAAACTCGTTTAGGTCCTTGGTCTCTAGTTAGCATACTCCCCCTATGTGTATTAATATTATGAGTGGTCTTTCTCATATTATTAACTTGAGGAGTAACATAAATTCTGGGGTTAAATCAGCAATCAATGGCAAAGTGACCAATTTTGTCGCAGCACCAACAGTCAAATCTATTGTATCTTTACCTGAGTTTCTCCTGCTTGACCTTTTGAGAGTGTGGTCTAGCAGGGGCAGCAGTCTTGGAGGTAGAAGCTTCATGATGATGGAAATCACATGGCTTCTTCTCCTTAAGAGGCTTTTCCACAACGGGTTTTACTTTTGGTGCTTTCTTGATGTTATGACCATGATTATAAGGGCCATAGCTCTGAAGAGTAATCTCCTCATAAGGTGCCTTGAAGACACTTTCGCCAAAGTTTCGGAGACGGGTCCATCCTTGGTAACGAGACTTGGGCTCTACATAAGTAGGCCTAGTGAAGTGACCGTAGGATGAATCAAGATCAAATTCATTCTTTGGAAAGATGACCTTTTTGAATGAGGTCTGATCTTGAGGAGCTTTCCCTTTTTCCTTGGCCAAAGCCTTTTTGGTTGCCTTATTCTTCCTTTGAGCCTTATTTATCCTAGATGATTTACTAGGAGCTTCAGCATGGCCTAAGCCAGCACCTTTGGCCTGAGCTGAGAATTCAGCAACAAATGAAAGGAAAGTCTTGGGCTTGGAGAAACTTTCAACAAGTTTCTTTTCCGCAGCAAGTTGTTCTTCCAATTCTTTGATGATCTTCTCCTTCAGATCTAGGTGCTCGAGAGCCTTATTATACTCTTCAATAGCATCATTGAAATTCTTTGAGTGAGTCCGTCTTGGCGACTTCCTCTCTCATAGTGCTCTCTTCAGCCTTGAGAGATTTAATCTCCTTGGCCTGAGTTTTCATGACTTTTTGGCATTTTTCGCAAGCCTTGATTAACACTTTATATTTGAGTCATGAATTCAGACTCATCATTAGAAGAGCAGTCCTCATGATCATGATCAGAAGCATCTGATTCAGAAAGAGGAGTATGAGAGTTTACCTTCCCAGTGTACTGGGGTTCTTCTTCATCATTTGTTTGTGTCATTAGCCCAAAGTAGGCTTCCTCTTCTTCACTTGACTCAGATGAGTTAGAGTCACTGAGAGTCTTGCCCTTCTTGGATACTAGGCTTCTTTCAATTCTCTTCTTGTTATACGAAGATTTCTTCTCCTCTCTTTTTCCACCCTCCTTCTTCTTGTGAGGGCAATCAGCAATGGCGTGTCCTGGCTTATTACAATAATAGCAAACAATGTCAGAAGAAATGTGTTTGTTCTGTTTAGGATGATACCTGTCTTGGCTACTTGAACCTTTCTTGTATCGATCACCATCATGATATGATATTCTGTACGAGGCATCTTTGCCTCTCCATTATTTCTTCTTATTCAAGAATTTTTTAAACTGCCTTAACAGAAGAGAAAACTCTCCTTCTTATAACTCTGAGCCTGAGGTGCTTGGCTCTGAAACTTCATCTTTATCTTCATGTTCAGGAGCAGGTGATGCAGCTTTGGCTTTCCTTGAGCTGTCTGCCTTCAGTGCAATAGACTTCTCCTTGGATGAACATCGACTCTTCTCTTCTTTAGTTTTTCTTGAATTGATTTGCAGCCATAGGGACATAAGCTTTCTGAAGAGATTTTAAGGGTCAGTCTCTACCAGCTTACCAAACTCCCAGATAGCACAGACTTTGTTGTCTCATTCCTTAGTCAGGGACCTCAGAAACTTATCATTCAACTCTCTATTAGTGAATACCCGGCCATATACTCTTAGTCCATTGACAATCTTGAAGAAGTTTTCAAAGGTATCTGCAATTGAATCCTTGGGACCTTGTCGGAATACTTCATATTTTTGATTCGGTAGGGATCTTCTGTCATCCCTAACCTCTTCAGTCCCTTCCATCAAGATGATAAGAGACTGCATCATTTCCTTGGCGCATTGGCAGTGAATCAGGTTCTGCAGCATAGAAGCATCCACTGCACTTGCGATGATATTTTTGCCTTTCTTGTCTAAAGAGACAAGTGCAATCTCATCCCTATCAAGATCCATTAACTTCTTAGGAACTTTCTTGGTGGGATCAATAGTGGATACGGTCATAGGAATATAAGGACCTTCTTCAACAATCATGAAGATCCTTGGATCCACTGCTTCCATGAAAAATTTAATCATTTCTTTGCATATGGGAAAGTTGATCTTTGTGCACAAAGGATGCTTAGCAAAATCCTTGGCTTTGTCCATGCTTGTATAACTCAACAGACAACTTGGGGCAGATCTGTTCAAGGTGTTAACCTTTTGATGAACAACCTCCCTCTGATACCAATTGAAAATGTTTAAGTTATCTACCTAAATCACCTAGAGGGGTGAATAGGTGAGTTGTGTGTCCTTTTGCGGAATAAAACTTTAGCGAGCGATGCATAGAAAAATAAGCAAGCATTCACAGACGACACAAAGAGTTATAGTGGTTCCCCAACCTTGGGTATATCCACTTTCCACCTCACCGATCTAGCAAAGCACTAGACTCGGCTACTACACTAATCTTGGATTGAAAACAATCCTACCACTCAGAATAACGTTCCTACAACTCGATCCCAAAAACAGGATCTACACTCGGAAGAGAAAACTTCCTACAAATAACTCGGAGAACAAATCTCCTACACTTAGAGAAGAATCTCCTACAAGAATAAAATGAATAACAAGAAATACAAACAGTAATTTCTCAGATCTGAAAACTTCTTCCTTTCTTCTTCCTTGAACTTTGAGGCTCTGTTAGAATTAATTTGAAGAAGACTCGGTTAGATCTTTGGATCTGACAACTCTGGACTCAGCAAGATCAAGGAGAGAATCTGTCGATTGTAGAATATCTTGATCTTTGAATCGCTTGCTCTGAATTTCTGGATCGAAGGCGTATCGGCAAGAATGGCGATGAACAGCGGCGGTGGCTCTCGATTTAGAAAGTGAATTTCCGATTTAGAATTCTTAGAATTTCTTCTTACAGCTTCGTCTAGGGTTGGTCGATTATGATAAGACCTTTTATAGGATTAGCCTAATAGTCATAATCATAATAAATGATAGACACGTGGACCAATCACATGCTAATTACATTTGAAAATCTGTCTGTCTGGACTTAAGAAAATTTTCAGAAACAGTACAGCAGTTCTCGAGAAGAAGGATTATACTCGAGAAAAAAAATAAATTCTACTCTCGAGAACAATAATGAAGGTCTCAAGAAAAATAACTTTTAATCTCGAGAACAATAATGAAGATCTCGAGAAAAAGGACTTAGAAAAAAATGAAGAGGTGGAAATCAACATTCTTGAGAATGATAGAAGTACTCGAGAAAAATAAATTTTAGTTCTCGAGAAGGAACAATCTGACACTCGAGAACAAATAAGTATTCTTGAGAACAGATGTTTGTCTCTCGAGAAAAATGGTCTAGGTCTCGAAAAAAGTCTTCTGCATCTCGATAATTAAGCATAGTCTTCTCGAGAATAAACTTAGTCTTCTCGAGAAAAAGACTTAGAAAAATTCTGTCCGGAAAAGATGTGACTCGAGAAGAAGTGTCATAAAGTACTCGAGTACAGAAGGCCTTCTTGAGAACAACATTAGGCTTTCTCAAGAAATGCTTCTGCAACTCGAAATCAAGACAAGTCTCACTCAAGAACAAGCTTTAGTCCTTCTCGAGTACAAAATATTATACTCGAGAAAAACACATCAAAAAAATTTTGAAAATCTGAAAACATGATTTCTTCATTATAATTAGCATCCAACTTTTCTCTCATGCCCTTAGTGCTTAAAAAGGAAGTGTGTCCCAATAGAGAGGCTACACATGAATCAACACCATGGATAACACAATGAGGGATTACATTGTATGGTGTTGTATTTGCTGACTTACTGTAGACTGACATTGGTCTACACTTGGCAATTGTATCCTGCAAACACTCAACTAAAAAGGAGCATCAAATACAAACTTAATTCCTCTTAGTTCAAGGGTGACTTCTTACAAATCTGGGTTATTGTGGATGCAATACCCAGCACGTTTGAAGGTACTGCTCCTGTTTCCCGCCACTTTCTCTCTTTTATTCAGGCCATCAAGGCCCACGTGTAGGGAGACGAGGTTTACCAGGGGTTGTTCGAGATGGCTGAGGTCAAGGGCTCCGTTGCTGATATTCCGATGGTTCGAGACTTTGCTGACGTATTTCCAGATAAACTGCCAGGGTTACCACCGCATCGGGAGCAGGATTTTCAGATTCAGCTTGTACCGAGGGCTATGCCGGTATCGAGAGCACCCTACTATATGGCCTCGAAGGAGCTGGTAGAGTTTCGGAGCCATTTATAGGAGCTGGTAGAAGCAGGATTTGTCATGCTGAGCTCCTCGCCTTGGGGAGCTCCAGTTTTATTCGTGAATAAGAAGGACGATACGCTCTGCTTGTGCATTGATTATAGAGCCCTGAGCAGGCTCACAGTTCGAAACACATATCCCCTACCCAAGATTGACAAGTTGTTTGACCAATTGGAGGGAGCTTATTGGTTTTCGAAGTTGGATCTGCGATCATGATATTACCATCTATGTAATCAGGAGGAGGACATTCTGAAGACAGCCTTTAGCAACAGATATGGGCTGTTTGAGTTAACAGTGATGCCCTTCGGCCTCACGAATGCCCCGTCCGCATTCATAAGTCTGATGAACCGGGTATTAGAGGCTTACATTGACATTTTTGTCATAGTATATATAGATGACATCCTCATCTATTTGAGGTCTGATGCGGAGCATGCTCGCCACCTAGCACTGACCTTGGAGAAGCTTCAGGAGCATAGGTTGTGTGTGAAGTTCAGCAAGTGCCAGTTCTGGCTGAAGGAAGTGGCCTTTCTGGGCCATATTATCAGTGGAGCAGGTTTGACAGTGGATCCGGCGAAGGTTCTAGCAATTCAAGATTTGCCACCTCTGAAGACAGCCAACGATGTGTGGAGTATCTGACGAGTTGTTTGACTTATTGCGAGGCTTGCCAGCTAGTAAAGGCGGAGTGCAGGAGTCCGGCCGGGTTACTGCAGCCTCTTCCAGTGCCGGAGTGAAAGTTTGAGTATATAGACATGGACTTCATACACGGGATACATCGGTCGCATGCAGGGAATGATTCAATTTGGGTCATCGTCGACAGGCTGACAAAGGTGGCCAGGTTTATCCCAGTCAGGAAGGATGCTCTGGTAGTTGATCTGGCATGGAAGTTTGTGGAGCAGTTGTGCGCTATCATGGAGTGCCCAAGACGATCATGTCGGATCTAGATGGGAGTTTCACGTCCAAGGAGTGGAGGTTAGTTCATGCTTACCTGGGCTCTCGGTTGACATTTAGCACAGCCTTCCACCCTCAAACAGATGGACAGACAGCGCGCACGAACCGAACTTTGGAGGATCTTCTGCGCTTATGCATTCTGGATCGCGGGGAGCCTTGGGAGAGACTATTGCCACTAATTGAGTTCTCCTATAGCAACAATCATAAGGTCAGTATATGCATGGCCCCTTATGAGGCTCTGTATGGATGGAGGTGTCGGACCCCTCTATCTTGGGTCCCAGATGAGGACCCCAAGGCTCTTGGCTCAGAGTTTATGGAGGACATTGATGCTCAGGTGAGGCTAATTCGAGATAGGATGTTGGAGGCTCGGAGCAAGCAGGTCAAGTACTATGATGCGCGACATCGATAGGTGGAGTTCCAGGTAGGAGACCGGGTGTTCTTGAAGATTCGGCTGATGCATGGAGTTTCTCGGGTTCGAAGGTGGAAGAAGCTCAGTCCTAGATACATGGGGCCCTACAGGATCCTAGAGCAGATCGGCCACTTGGCCTACAGGCCGGAGCTTCACCGGACTTAGCAGAACTACATGACGTCTTCCACATCTCTTCCCTTCGGAGAGCTTTGCTACGGCATAAACAATTGATTTCTTCTACGGATGACCCTGTGGCGTCAGATTGGTCAGTCAGCATGGAGCCAGTCAGGATTGACGATATAGCGGTACGGACCCTGCAACACAAGAAGGTTCCGCTGGTCAAGGTCTTATGGAGGAATCATGGACAAGAGGAGCACACGTGGGAGCCTCAGGACTTGATGCAACAAAGGTACCCGGATCTTTTCACATTAGGTAATCATGTTAACCTCTCGGGATGCCAATTTCTTGTTCTTATATATACTTGAAACCTCGTAGGCCTAACTTGAATTTCGAAAATGAAATTTTTATTTTTATGTATTGGTATTTGTAACATCCCTCAGACTTCTAGACCCCTAGGGTGGTTTTGTCATGACTAGGTCTTAATAAAACCCTGGGAAGTGCTAAAGGGTCTAGTGACACCCCAAAAGTACAGGCTAAGAGTTGACCTGAGCTGGACGAAAATCATCGAGCAGAGCTCAACGAAAGCTTCGAGCAAAGCTGAGCAGAGTTTGACGAATAAAGCAGATTCGTCGGGCGGAGTTTAATGAAGGAGATAAATTCATCGGACTAACCTTGTGGTATTAGCGTTTTGGAGGAGAGAGAAAAGCTCATCTTGTCCTTTAATGGAGGAGAGAGAAATTGGGAGGAGAGCATTCACAAGCCTAGGAGACCAAGAGTCTCTCTCTCTCCATTTCCAAAGCTTTGATCCTATTCCCCATTCAGTATGGAGAATGCCAGGGGTCATTTTGGTGGCTGTTCAATGGCCAGAACAGTGAAACCACCCATGGCCAAAACCTCTTAATTAGTCATTAATGGCGCCATGAAGAAAGACCCTCCCCTCCCCATTCTGACTTTTTATAAAGACTACCCAGACTCAGAGGAATCATTTACACTCCTCCCTCAACGAAATCGAGTCCTTCCACAGTGTTGTTGCAGTACTCCGGCAACTCCTCCCCCACAAATGGCGACCCGACAATCGGCACGGCTGCGCTCCACCCAGAAGGTCGATTTCTCCACCCTCTCCCTCAGTGCCAGGATCCTAAATCAATTAGGAGAGACATCGGGATCAATCGAGCCCGATCTAGTGAGAACGTTTCTGGATTTTTTGAGGTTTTTGCACCTCTCTGGTTCACTAGAAAAGGCCTCTACAGCGGTCGTGCCACCGCCTGGTGATAGCCACCACCTCAACGGAGGTGGTGGTGGCGGTGGCCGACCGGAGAGATGGCCGGGTGGCCGGCGGCAGCGTTAGGAAGTGGATCCAGGAAGAATAAATCCTGGACATTTGCGTCCTGGAGAATACAACCAGTTGTCGTCCTTTATGCACCAAGATTCGTGCCGCGTAGATTTAATCTTAGGATTAGTTATTTCATTTCATATGTTTTTCTGTCACATAATTTATAGTTAATGTTTGTATTTTTAAAAAAAACCTAAAGACTCCTAATGAAAAAGTGGTAAATATTAAAGTTGTAGCCCTTGAGCTTTACTTTAATTTAAAATTTGTTTTAACTGATTTAGGTTAGTGGCCTGACCTCAGCACCCAATTTAGTGCAGTCTATACCTAGGGCTAGTCAGAGATTAAAATGAGTGCCCCCACCTAACCACATGTCCAAATGACCTGAAATTTGGAAAGTGGGTCATTCTTATCAATGTCTAGGAGATATCCAAAAATGAGAAGTTTTGGAGAAAACTTTTCTATAGTTTTGAGTAAAAATTTTATAATCCTATTATAGCTTAATTAAGGGGCCTTATGTCCTCACCAACCCCCAAAACTTTGGTGGATGGTCTTAGGGGTCACCATGAGTCACTGGTTAAAATGTCAACCTATTTGGACATATTTGAATTGGGTTTTTGAAGTGACTAAAGTCGAGCCCCAAAGGGTGAGTTTACGGTTTAGGATTCTTGGGGAATAGACGGGCCAAACCTCACCCAAATGGGTTGGGGATCTGGCCAGAGTCCCAACGTCAGTAGGGTCACCCTCTTTTAGAGTTTGGGATGGGTTAGGGTGGTTGAGACCTAGTACCCTAGTTCAAGCTTTGGTTTGAGCTTGTTAGGGTTTGTGAAGGACTTAGGGTGCTTAGTCTTTGTTTGGGTTTGGGGTTTAACCCATGGGTTTCTAGGGTGGATTAATGCCCTAGGGTTGTTGTAGGTGGTAGTTGGACCCTTGCACCTGATGCATTGAACGGCAAGTGTACCGGTCGCACAAGTAATATAAAATGGGTGGCTTTCCCAAGTATCGATCTCTTCAAGGAACACAGTAAGGGGGGAGTTAATATCGAGAAAGGCTTGAGATTGAAGTCCTTAGGTCGGAGTTAACTATGGGGGTGATGATGGTTGCGATAAAATAAAGCAAAACACTAATAACTACTCATATGCAACTCCGCTATGCGATGCTTCGTCAGGCGGGATGGAAGACTACATGGGACGCTATGCACCAAATCGCTAAGCGGATGGACGAGTAGGCAAGCGTAAGAACCAAACGAACCGAGGGATATGAGGGTCATAAGCACCTCTTCGCTACGCATGCCTCTAGTAATTGCTAGAGCGAAAAATCCGGATATGATGGTTGATGGAAATGCGGGCGCAACTCAAGTAATTAAAGCATAAAATCATATAAGATCACATAGACATGAATCACATAAAGCTTACAACTTAAGTGCACATCATCAATATAAATAGATTTAAGCACCAATATTAAGCAACAAAACATGAGCAAGTCAAGAGATCAACCGAATCTGAAGGCTCGTCGAGGGGTCGCGGAAGGAATTGTCGGGTTGTCAATTCGCGTCCAAGCTCGGTCCTCAACTACGTCCGGGGTAGAGAAAGTTGTCACTACCTTCCAATGGACTCGTATTCTTCGTGTCACGATCCGGAAGAAAGTTGCAAGCTTCCCTTTGCTTGTTGGCTATGGCATCAAACCATGAAATGGGGCTTAAAAGATGAAGGAGAAGACCGAGAGCAAGCGTCGGCAAGATGTAGGCTTCGCGAGCATGGCCGGAGCTTCTCTCCTTGGTGGGAGATGGAGGATGGAGGTTGAAGGGCGGAACTTTGCCCTAAAATGGTGGAGGAAATGACTGAAATCCGGTTTTTCCAAATGGCAGGAAATCTGCGCTTAAATATAAAAAGTCAGAATATTGGTCATGCACGGTCTGGCGCACGACTGTGCGTGAATCGTGCGATTTTAGTGCGCAGAAAATGGCATGCGAGAAAGATGTGTTGACCTGTGCGTTTTACTCGCGCATGGGTGCTTCCGCCCATGCGTGAAGGAAATCGCGCGGGTAAACATAGAGCGTAGGAATTCCGGAGAAAACAGTGGAACCGTGCGTTTTATTCGCGCACGAGCGTTGTTGCCCGTGCGTGAAGGAAACGTACGATTAACCACAGATCACTGGAAAGCTCGGCAAAAGGTGCAGGCAGTGTGATTCCTTCGCACACGGTTTGGCTGAAACTGTGCGAGAACAAATCACACGGGTAGAAACAAATGCCCCAGGAAAGCTGTGTAAAACGCACGATTGGACTGGAACCGTGCGCGAAGAAATGCGCACGACCGTGCGTTTTACACAGAAACTGGAAATGGAATTTGGGGCATCCCGACTACCTGCACAAAAATAAAACCAAGCTGGAGCACAAGCTTGCAGCACCAAAATGCAAACAAAACTAAACAGAAAGATAATGAGGAGCACCATGTGCATACCCCGGACAATAGAATGCGCAATTGCACACCCACAGTCCCAAAACAATGCATTATTGCTGAAGTGAAGCCTTCAACAAAAATATAACTTTTCCAATTGAAAACGTAGTGCACATGCAAGAAAATAAGCCTAGATGAGTCCTATAAACTCTATATAAATTGGACTCATCACCACCCCCACTTAAATAACTTTATGCCTAATTAGGCGCTTGCACTTTAAAGAATAATTTAGGGGTCCTATGACCTTGGATTTCCATGGGATGATGGTAGGAGTCATTTTTATAGTCATATTAATCTCTAGAATATTTTACATGATGTTGGGACGAGTTTACAAGTAGGTTCCTTCGTAAAGTGCACTATCATGGGTTTTCTTTAAAATTTTTTATATATGACTTTCTGACCTTGAAATTGCATGATATTTAGCCAGATATGATGTAAGATCATAACCAAGCTCTAGAAATTTTAGTATGAATTTTTAGATCAATATTTGGAGTACTTTATTCACAACCCATCAAATTGATCTATCTATTTAGAATTTTCTTATGAATTAACCTCTTACTAGAAACTCATGAAATTTAGTTTAAGGACCTTTTATGATATTGTAAAGCTCTGTAAATATTTGTGGAATTTTTGGAAGTCTGTTTACAGGGGTTGCTTCACAAGGTGCTTGTTTCTAAGTAAACTTAATTGATTTTATTTTGGTACCTTATGAGCTTGGAAAATTAGGATCTTTGGTCAGAGGTCCTTTCTAGTCACCCTTAAGATTCAGTAATTTTTTCATAATTTTCTGATGAGTATTATAGTACTTCCTTCTTTACCCATAATTATTAAATTTATTGTGGATTAATTAATTAGAGCGCAAATCTTTTATGAATAATTATGAAACTTTGGTATTATCTTATTTATTGGCATCATATGGAGTTTCTAATTTTTGAGTGGTCATAACTTATGTAAATCTAGTAACTCATGTTCAAAATCACCTATGGCCTTAATTTGGAAAAAATTAAATAAATGTCAATTAAATTAGGAAAATTAAAATTCTCTGGAATTAGTCTAATACTGTCATTATAGACCCCCAATAATTATCTTTGGGCATTCGAATGAATATTTAAGGGGGTTACCATTCCTGCATGTCATTTAGATCACTAGGTCTGCACTTAGCAAACATCAATATCAGGGAATCTTGAGAACCTTGAGTATGGGGTAAAGGGGTATGTGGTATACTTAACCTGTAGAGTATGATTGAGGTCATCAATGTGGGTCAGGTTGTGAGAGCTGGGTGGGCTAGGTTAAGGCTGTACCTAGGAGCGACGAGTGATCGCCTTTCCCTAGTGAGTGAGTCCAACTACACTAGGAATAGTTCAAGAGTCAAAGGCACTAGGGTTAGATTAAGTAAACTTACGATGGGGTTTAATTTGTGTAGATACCAATAGTAATAAGTACCTTACGAAAGGTAGCTTTGGGCTTCAGCCATCGTAGTTCTTAGTGTCCTCGAGAGCACCTCACAGGGAATGTCATGGGAAGCCCAAGGTTAACATAAATTGTAAGAGCAAAATTGATTACAAGAGTAATTAATCTTTACTGAAACTCCACTTACACTCACCTCTAGTATAGGGTTGATAATTCAACTTGGTCAAATGAGCGGTATGCTTGGTGGTATTAGTTGTGGGCAGGTTAGCCCAGCGAGCCGATGGCTCAGTAGGTGGTTTGACGGACGGCTTAGTCCCGGGAGCCTATGGCTCGGAAGTTCTAGTTTGCATGTGCATAACATAAGGTGGTGGGTCTTTGTTAATTGACGGTCATTCACGCCGATGTCGGTACGATGACCCGGCGAGTGTGGTTCAGACATAGCCAAGGAAATACTGGTAGATTTCTCCAGCATGGTATGCAGAGGCTCCGTGGTGTGTTCTTCACGTTGAGGCGTACAAGGGTCTAGGTTGGGTTGTAACACCCCCTATCCGTCGCATAGTATATAGCAGTAGGTCCGGTCGGGGCCCGACGCCATATACCACAGACAGACCGGGTGGTTACGTATGGAAACCATCCAACCAATCTCAACGTCCTACACAGAGCATTTTAGCGGAAGCAGATTATATAAGTTGTAAACAAGAACCAAGCATTAGAGCACGAATGTCCACTATTACATAATTAGGAATGTATACAAAATACCCAAAAATCGGCCTTAAGGCCTTACAGAATGTTTCACTTGAATAATACATGATTTACAAACCTCGGCACGCAGGCCGGTCATACATGAATAAAACAGAAAACATTTCTACTTGGGCCTTCGAGGGCCAGCTTCGCAAAAAGGGCTTTAGCCCGCTATTGACCGCTTGGTCCAGCTGCACCTGCAAGCAACAAACCACCGCACGGTGGCAAACAAGGCAACGGTCAGCAATGCTGACCAAATTATAACGATCCCGCCCCCAGCTCGGGGCGGCGATGCTCCTTCCCTGCATTTCATTAGCATAAGCGAGCAATGCATATAACCATAGCCATTTCATCACAGACGTTGGCTCGCACGGCCACACGCCCCGTGCACTCAGGGCACATTCTCGGTGAACCGGTCGATGTCACGTCAATTAAAGCCATTAACATTCCGGACTCACCACCGCCACTTAGACGGCCATTCATATGAGCAATTCGTCTTCTTGGTATTGGTCACGTCAATTTAAGCCATTGACCACCGAAGACTCACATCTATGCCAACGGCGAGTGCCACGTAACTTTAGGTCTCTCTAACCCGAACGACATAAAGCGGGTACGGCTCCATCTAACCCGTGCTCACATCGCAATGACAATTTAAGCCATATGCGCGGGTCAAACTTTCACCGAGTCCCATTCTACCGCAAGACACATAACCCAGTTATGTTCGAGTTGGCTCTCAGGCCACCAAGTTGGCAAGATCTCGTATCCGCCCAGTTTTCCGGGTGCACCTTTGGGTTAGTCCCCAAGGCTCCCTGCTGCAATCTACCGCGTAGAAAACCCGAAAAACACCCAATAGCACGGAGTCTTCTCCGGCCTTATGCAATGCAACATCACCGATCCGGACTAACATGTCCGGGTAGGCTTCAACCAAAATGCCTATGTCCGTTCTCGCATACGGACTCTAAACAACGGGGACTTTACATATCTACCCGAAGGAACGCCTCCAACTCTCCGCAAACTCGCGAGAGCGGGCTTCCTATGCTAAGAAAGAGAGCTATTAGTGCTCATGATGAGGATCGTTACCCTTGCGTTCCTCTTTGGCGCCATCGAAAAGTAATCGGATAGAAATCACCGCACTTGCGTTGCCTCCGTGGATCCGGAGTCGGCTTGCGATTCGGAGCTCCGAAGCTCCTCCAATGGCGGATCTAGCCCTTCTTCCTCTTGCCTTAGCTCTTCTTTCTCCAAGGGTTTAGAAAGAGGATAAGTGAAGAAAAGTGATGGATTTTCTAAGTCAAACCCGGGTATATCCTCTCAGGAACCATCCCCAGCCGTCGGATCTCAACCTAATAAAACGAGCGGCTTTGATTCGGGGCTGAAATGCCCAAACTGGACCGAACACGGCCTGGCACACGCCCGTGTCCAGGGCCATGTGCCGCATTCGCCGTCAAAATCGAATCTCCTGGACCCTCACACGGGTATCGAACATGCCCGTGGTCCAGCTGACACGGCCGTGTAGCCGGCCGTGTACCCCATGATTTTCTCCCGTTTTCAACCCGAGCACTGCACGGGTTCTAGGACACGCCCGTGTCCTTGCCCGTGTCACCTTGACACGCCTGGGCCCCCAGGCCGTGTACACGGGACATTTCGTCGAGTGGAGATTGATGACTCGATGACACGGCCTTGGACACGGCCGTGTCCTAGGCCGTGTGCCTTGTCTCGACGATCGTCGAGTGAATCTTGACGACTCCCCGGGACGACCGTCGACACGGGTCGACACGCCCTGCGACATGCCCGTGTCGCAGGCCGTGTGCCCATTCTCGACGAATCGTCGAGTATAACTCGACGACTTCACGGCTAAGTGTCGACACACGCTTGACACGCCCGTGTCCCAGGCCGTGTGCCTTCAGCCAGAAACCAAAACTGGCCCAAAACGTCCCCCTTCACTCCCTTGAGTTTCGGGGCGTTACAACTCTCCCCCTCTTAAAAGAATTTCGCCCATGAAATTACATAAAGGAAAGACATGTACAAAACTAAAATTTGTACCTGAGCGGAACAACTCCGGATACTCGTCAAGCATAGTCTGCTCTCGTTCCCAAGAGAGCTCCTCACGACCGCAATTGTCCCATCGGACCTTGACCATCCTGATCTCTTTATTGCGTAGCCGCTTGACCTCCGAGTCCTCAATCCGCACGGGCTTGACCTTTGTCGTTAGCCCACTTTCCACCGGCACTTGATCGACCACGATCACTTGCGTAGGCTCTTGCACCGCCTTCCGAAGCACCGAAATGTGGAATACATCGTGTAAACCACTTAGCTCCACTGAAAGCTTCAACCTATAGGCCGCTTCTCCAACTCGCTCCAGAACCTCGAACGGTCCAAGGTACCTCGGGCTTAGCTTTTTCAATCGTCGCACCCGCGAGACACCCTTGAACGGCTTGATCTTTAAGTATACATAATCGCCCACAGCGAACTCCACGTTCCTGTGCTTGGCATTATAGTACTTTGCTTGCCGGTCCTGAGCGATAAGCAACCTCTCCCGAATGGTTCTCACCAAAGAAGTAGCATCATCCACTTCCGATCGCTTATACAACTTTGACTCACCCGTTTCTAACCAAGACAACGGCGTGCGACATCTTCTACCATATAGGGCCTCGAAAGGCGCCATCTGAATACTTGCTTGGTAGCTGTTGTTGTATGCGAACTCCACCAAATAAAGGTGGTCCTCCCATTGCTTTCCAAAGTCCAAGACACACATGCGAAGCATGTCTTCCATGGTTCTATTGACTCTCTCGGTCTGCCCATCCGTTTGCGGATGGAAGGCTGTGCTAAACTTCAGCTTTGTTCCCAACATTTGCTGCACCAGCCTCAAATCATTGGACGTGAACCGCCCATCCCGGTCACTCACGATGTTGTGGGGCACACCATGAAGCCGTACTATGTTATCCACATATAGCTTTGCCAGCTTCTCCACCGGATCATCCTTCCTATGCGGAATAAAATGCGACACCTTCGTTAATCGATCCACGACCACCCAAATGGCGTCATTCCCCTTTTGCGACCTTGGCAAACCGTGCACAAAGTCCATAGAGATGTCGTCAAATTTCCACTCCGGAATAGGCAAGGACTTAAGAAATCCTCCCGGCTTTTGGCACTCAGCCTTTACCAAGGCGTAGGTTTGGCACTTCGCTACGTATAGCGCCACATCCTTTTTCAAACCCGGCCACCAAAATAGCTTCTTGACGTCGCGGTACATCTTCGTGCTCCCCGGGTGAATCGAGTACTTGGTATGGTGTGCCTCGTACAACAACTCCACCCGTAAATTGCCCACACAAGGGACGCACAGACGGCCGTCTTTCCAAAGCAATCCGTCCTCCACAACGAATTGGGAATTTGACCCATCTAGAGCCTTTATCACGAACTGCTTCATATGAGCAACCATATCCAAAGCCTGCCGAATCCGATCAGCCAGGTCATATTGGACTTCAGTCCAATTCAGCACTGCTTCAGCACTTGCTTGCTTATCCACACAAACAATCCCCAATGCCTCCAACTCCCGCACCAACCGCTCATCATGCACCGATAGCCAATTGGCTTGAGCTGGAGCTCGGCGACTCAACGCGTCCGCAACCGCATTCCCTTTGCCAGGCACGTAGTGGATCTTGAATGTATAGTCCCCCAGGAACTCCATCCATCTACGCTGCCGCATATTCAGATCCTTCTGATCTATCAAATACTTTAGGCTCTTGTGATCGGTGTAGATGTCAATCTTCACACCGTGCAAATAGTGTCTCCACAGCTTCAAGGCAAAAATCACGGCCGCTAACTCCAAGTCATGGACCGGATAATTCCTCTCGTGCACTTTTAGCTGTCTCGAGCCATAAGCTATCACGCTGCCGTGCTGCATGTAGGACCCCCCCCCCCCCCTCCCCGGATCCCAAAACACGGCACGAAGAGGGAGTCTTATGCCCGGAACAGCCGCCTTGCGGTAGCATTAGCACACGGGCTAACCTGTACCACAAGACGCCTATTCCGCCGGCTGAAACCATATCAATATATCATGCCAACCCAACCAAATAAATAAGCAAGAGAAGTCAAAATCCACACTAAGTATATAAAGTCCAAAACATCAATAATGAGAAGCTAAAACATGCTTCTACAAAATATCAGAGTACAGCTAATCATTGCCCAAACGGGCTACATCAGAGTAATAAAAATACTAACATCAGTAACAGACGGTATCGACGGCACCGTCACATCAGGCCCTGTCGTCCTGGCCTGGCTGTCCTGCTGCGTAGTCTGCGGCTGCTCTACCTGCGGCGTGACCTCCTAAAAAGGAAGACGTAGCAACCGTTAGTCGAAACGACTAAGTGGTTTCACATCCGCTCCCCCGGCGACTCCTCGGCACCGGGCGGAGAAAGAGAAACAAGGGTACAATATTTATAAGTGTATGACAGGTACAAACAGGTGACAGTAGAGTAAGAGAAACAGTATCACTATCAGCATTTATATAAGAGCTACAAGTAAACTAGCAAGTATAAGTAAGAGCAGGAAGTAACTTAACTTATAAGAATGCCCATACAAACTTATAAGTTAAGGATCGGGTTACATAAAAGTAACTCATCGTATAAGAGTGCCCATACAAACTTATACGATGAGGATCTTGTTGTGCAATGATATGAAATGCTATGAATGCTATGCAATGACTCACCCATGCACACCCATGCAATTGCTATGTCGACACAGACTGTAGTTCCCGCTTTTCGAGCAGGTAGCTAACCTCTCAGGCATCAGCCGCCGTGGCCAGGCGGTGACAGTAGAACGGGCACTTCTACTACTAGGCGGGTATCACACTACTTCACCTAGGCCTCCGTACGCCTCAACGCTAAGAACACAACAGCGGAGCCCCTGCGTACTATGGCCCAGCGGGGTCTTGGGTAGATGTGCACCAAGAACACAGCCCGAACTGACCTTGCGTGACCCGGAAGGGGCCTCGGAAGAAAGCACGAGGACACAGCCCAACCGTTCACATGGCCGGAGGGGCCTCGGGACGTGAACACCGAGGACACAGCCCAAACCGACCAAGTCTAACTGCCAACTCCCGTCGGTGTGACGACTGGCGAGCCCGTAGACCTGCCACACTATCCTTAACCCGGGATTACGACACCGCGTGTCGACTCACACCACATGCAAACACCATATCAACACAACATGGAAGGGGCCTCGGAAGTAAACACGAGGGCACAGCCCAACCATCCATCCGCACCCTATCTCAACACAACCAAAACAAGTGGCGGTCAACCCCGCACTTACATCCCTTCACAATACTACCCGTAGGGAGACAACGCTCTAAGTATTTTTCATTAATCAAACGTATCCATGGCCATGATCTAATCATCTATATGACTTCCCAAATGATGACAATGTAAAATAACGTAATGCGCATATAAGATCTATCACATCTTCCTTTTTAGTAATATCATAACTTAAACATGAAGTGCACCATATTCAATCTTTCAATTCCTACCAGTTCAATTCTTTTAAACAAGTTTGTTTCACAATTTGGTAATATGAAATACGATTAATAAGATACTTCAATCACACAACAAATGATTAATCATAAGGGTTCATCCAAGGCAAGTATCTTGCATTAATAATTTCACCGAATCAAAATCCATTTTTCCATTAAGCCCAGAATTTAGGCGCAGGTTGAATCTGGTCAGCAACTTCGACCGGAGATTCCCGAGGCTGCAGGAATCCGGTGAAGTCGTGTAACCCCTCGATGGAAAGGTATTTCCATGGACTACATCTTTCATATTCAGAGCTCAACCCAGATTTGACATTATCCTATTTGAAATCGGACTTGAAGTCCGCTGCGTACAGAACACAGTTTCTGCATGCAGGATTTATTAAACACCATTTTCGTTTGGATTTTCCCGTGGCTACAGACTTCACCGGAAGTCGTGCAACCACTCGTTGGAAAGGTATTTTCAAGGGCTTCAACTTTCGTGTTTAGTCAAAAGCCCAGGTCTGACCAAAACACACTTAAAAATGGTCACGAAGTTCGCTGCGCGCAGAATACAGATTCTGCACGCATCTTAAGGCGGAATGAACGACATCGGTTCATCTTCCTCCTCAAGGCGATCTTCCAAAATCATTCCAGAAAACCTCCTCCCTTATTCACCCTCAAGAGGCCAAAACCCTTCACAAAACCATCCCTTATCATCCATTGAAAAAGGGCGTGGTTGAAGAGATCTAAAACCTAAGACACAAGTCTTAGCATGACCTTTCCTAGAAAACTCCTCCTCACCATCAGGACTCTCTTGAGTCGATGTCTCGCCTAGGAAAATAACTATAGATCTAGCACCAAGGGAGAGGGTAGGAAACTCACATCGGCTCCAGCGGTACCACCATTTCTAGCCATGGATCTCGTAGTTCTCCTTGGCGGCATTTTCCCTTTCACGGCGATGGCGAATCTCCTCCGGTAGGACTTGCTCCTGCAGTTTTCCCTCTCACAGGAGATCTCACAGAAAGTAGGGGAAGAAAAGAGAATGAAAACGGCTAGGGTTTTCTCTCCCCTATATATATAAAATGTGACACGGGTAGGGACACGGTCGTGTCCTTACCCGTGTCCTGCCTGGCGAAGCGGCAACGACAGTTTCCATGTCGGTTCAACACTTGACACGGGTAGGGACACGCCCGTGTCCCGACCCGTGTCACTATGACACGGCCGTGTGCTTGGCCGTGTCCTTGGCCGTGTACTTCTCGGGTTGCCTCTCGACACTTCTCGTCGAGCTCAACTCGACGCACACCTGTAGGGACACGGCCGTGTCTCTACCCGTGTCACTTGGTGTCGACATAGCTCGACGATCTCGACACGGGTCGTCGAGCTCAACTCGACGCACACGGGTAGGCATACGGCCGTGTCCCTACCCGTGTCCCTTGGTGTCGACACAGCTCGATGATCTCGACACGGCTCGTCGAGCTCAACTCGACGCACACGGGTAGGTACACGGCCGTGTCCCTACCTGTGTCACTTGGTGTCGACACAGCTCGACGATCTCGACATGGCTCATCGAGCTCAATTCGACGCACACGGGTAGGCACACGGCCGTGTCCCTACCTGTGTCACCTCTTTTTTACACTGATTCTCCACTTCTCCACAAGTGCAGTCCAATTCCCTGCACTCTCAGGACTCAAGTCAACCCTCCTGACTCAAAACACACACACTAGGGGCCTAGAGCGATTCGGGACGTTACAAATCCTATAAACAAAATAAAAGATTTCGTCCCCGAAATCAGGCTTAGGCTATGGGGAGAAGAGCATAACAGGAAATTTAACATATGCTTTTAAATAAGATTAACTTGAGCAAACAACTCCGGGTAGCGTTGCTGCATTAAATCCATTGGCTCCCACGTGTACTCTTCTTTCCCATGATTCGACCATAGTACCTTCACCAAGGGTACACTTTTGCGGCGCAAAGTCCTTGTCTCGCTGTCAACAATCCGCACCGGCTCTAGTCGCACAGACCTATCTGATGCCACTGCACCATCAGTAGTGGGAATATACTGGTCGGGCCGCAACAGTGCTTTTCGAAGCGACGACACATGGAACACGTCATGGAGATTTTCTAGTTCTGGTGGTAACTCCAACCGATAGGCCAACGGGCCGATCCTTTCTAGTATAGTATAAGGCCCAACATACCTTGGGCTGAGCTTTTTCACTCCCCGCACCCGTGACACTCCATGCATCGGCCGAATCTTAAGGAACACTTTTTCGCCCACTTGGAACTCCACCATCCGGTGCTTTTTATTGTAATATTTCGCCTGTCGACTTTGAGCCTCCAACATGCGATCCCGTATCAATCTGACCGCCGCATCAGTATCATCTATGTATTCGTTTCCCAATGCCTTCGGATCTTCATCTTGCACCCAAGACAAGGGAGTCCTGCACCTTCTTTCGTAAAGGGCTTCATGGGGCGCCATACCGATGCTCGCTTGATGACTATTGTTGTAAGAGAATTCCACCAGGGGCAAGAGCCTTTCCCATGGCTCTCCCCTGTCCAACACACATAACCTCAATAAATCCTCCAGTGTTCTGATGGTCCGCTCTGACTGCCCGTCCGTCTGAGGATGAAATGCGGTACTAAAGGTTAGGCGTGAGCCCAAATACGCCTGTACCTCCTTCCACTCATTGGATGTAAACCGACCATCCCGATCCGAAACAATTGTCTTGGGCACGCCATGATACCGTATAAATTGCTCCACAAAAAGGCGTACCAAAACATCCACGTGTGCTTCCTTCTTCATTGGAATGAACCGGGCCACCTTTGTCAGTCGATCCACAATAACCCATACTGAATCATTCCCGGAGCGGGAACGAGGTAACCCATGAACAAAGTCCATGGAGATATCCTCGAACTTCCATTCGGGGATGGGCAATGACTGCAACAAACCACCGGGACTCCTGCATTCAGCCTTCACTCTTTGGCAAGCTTCGCAATGTGTAACATAGTAGCGAACATCCTTCTTCATTCCCGGCCAACACATGGTCTTCCGCAATCCGGCGTACATCTTAGCAATACCAGGGTGCACTGAATATTGAGAGGAATGTGCCTCTCTCAAGATATCCTCCCGAATTTTGCCGCCCTTGGGAATATAGAGTCGGCCACGAAAATAAATGAGGCCGTCTTTGAGTGTGTACTCATCGGTGGTCCCATCTTCAATTGCCTTGATTGCCGGGGCCAAGGCCGCATCCATTCCTTGCTCCACCCGAATCCGGTCTCGGATATCACAAACTATGCTCATGTTGGCCAAATACTCCGCATACTCTGCCGAAGGATCCTTGAATACTAGAGTAAGTTCCATCTCCTCGATCATCCGAGCCAACTCCATGCTCATCAGCCGAGACTCTGGGCTAGAGCCTGGCACTTTTCTACTCAAGGCATCGGCTACCGAGTTCGCTTTCCCGGGGTGGTAGTTCATGGTGAACTCGTAGTCGCATAGAAATTCCAACCACCGCCGTTGTCTCAGGTTCAACTCCTTCTGACTGTGAACATACTTCAAGTTTTTGTGATCGGAAAAGATCTCGCAGTGTACGCCATATAAATAATGCCTCCAGACTTTCAAAGCGAACACCACTGCTCCCAACTCCAAATCATGAACCGGGTAATTGATTTCATGTTTCTTTAACTGCCTTGAAGCATAAGCGATAACATGCCCGTGCTGCATCAGCACCGCACCCATCCCTTGATATGATGCGTCCGTGTAAACCTGAAATCCTTCCTTCCCCGACGGAAGTGCAAGGATGGGGGCGGAGGTAAGCCTATCCTTCAACTCTTGAAATGCTGCTTCACATTGAGGCATCCACTCAAATGGCACACCCTTCTTCGTCAAGGAGGTAAGAGAAAGGGCAATCTTGGAAAATCCTTTCACGAACTTGCGGTAGTAGCCAGCAAGTCCAAGAAAGCTTCGTACATCGGCCGCCGACTTCAAGGGCGACCACTCCTTCACGGCCCGCACCTTAGCTGGATCCACAGCTAATCCTGCTCCACTGATCACATGCCCCAAGAAGGCAACCTCCTTAAGCCAGAATTCACACTTGCTAAACTTGGCATACAAGGCGTGCTCCTTCAATTTCTTCAAAACCAAGGTCAGGTGCTCGACATGCTCCTCCTCCGTCTTTGAGTAGACCAAGATGTCGTCGATGAAAACAATGACGAAGATGTCCAAATACGGTTCAAACACCTTGTTCATCAAACTCATGAAGGCCGAAGGGGCATTTGTGAGCCCAAACAGCATTACTGTGAACTCATACAAACCATATCTCGAATTGAATGCTGTTTTCTGAATATCCCCCTCATGTATCCTCAACTGATAGTATCCGGAGCGCAAATCCAATTTAGAAAACCAATGTGCTCCCACTAGTTGATCGAACAACTCATCGATCCGCGGTAGCGGATAAGTGTTCCGCACCGTCAACCGATTGAGTTCCCGATAATCTATACACAATCGCAGTGTTCCATCCTTCTTCTTCACGAACAGCACAGGGGCTCCCCATGGTGATGAACTGGGGCGAACGAACCCTGAATCCACCAGTTCTTGCAATTGAACTCTAAACTCCGTGAGTTCTTTCGGAGCCATTCTGTACGGAGCCTTGGATACAGGCTTGGCACCTGGTACTAGATTGATCTGGAAGTCAACCTCTCTATGCGGAGGTAATCCTGGTAGCTTCTCAGGAAATACCTCAGGAAAATCCCGCACTACCCGTACATCCTTTAATTCCAACGCTGCTTCCTTCAACTCGAACCAGATCATGAAGACCTCATCCCCCTTCATATGAGCCTTTACAGCCTGAATAGAAGATAATATCATACGTGGCGCGAAGCCAATACCTTGGAAGATGACGTCAGAGTCTCCATGCCTCAAATAGATCCGTTTCTCCGCGCAGTCGATCCTCGCGAAGTGCCAGTCCAGCCATGCCATGCCCAAAATGATGTCAAACTCCGGCATTCTCAGAACCGTGGCCGGCGTATCAAAGGCCTTCCCATCAATAAATAACTCCAACTCGCACTTGGCGGTTGCGATCATCTCTGAGCCGTCCGGAAGGCGTACACGTCGGGCTATGCCAGTGAAGTACTGTACATCCCCCATGTCTTTTATGAAATCCTCGGACACAAAGGAGTGTGAGGCACCGGTATCGAACAGCGCATAGGCTGTCTTCCCGCCAATAATCACGGTGCCTAAGTACCAACAACCAAAACTTATTGCTAGTGGCTAGTAAGTTCTAATCAATTCAAGCTAGATCATGCAAATATGTAAATTAATTAAATCATACCTGCATTCACATCTTGTGGGTTCCTTTCCTGCGCCATGTCAAGCGCGTACACCTGATCCCGGACCGGTCCGGGGTTTCCTCTTGGCGGTCCTCGTCCTCGACCGCGCATATATCCCCGCCCTCGTGGAGCTGCTGGAGGGAGAGCAGGAGGGAGAGCAGGAGGGAGGGCAGGAGGGGCGTTCCCATATAGCTGCGGGCAAAAACGCCGGATGTGGCCCGACTGGTTGCATTCGAAGCACACCAGACCACGACGCCCTTCAGGTTGTTGAAATCGCTGATGCTGTGGGGGTGGAGGCAACGCAGGCGGCTGCGGAACTGGATGCTCCACCCTATAGTTTCGGTGGACACGCCCGCCACCTCTTTGATAACCTCTTCCTCCTCTGAAGTCCCGTCTCCTTCTATTACTTGGGCCGGCTTCCATCACGTCCTCCGCAGGCCTCTTACTACAACCCAGGTGGTCCGCCTCCAATCTTTTCGCCATATCAATGATCTCTGCCAAGCTACCATCCGCTATAAACAAAAGGGACTGCCTTAGGGGATCTCGCAGCCCTTTATAGAAGCGCTTGGCATAACCTCTGTCATCCAACTCATAAGAGTCTGCGAACCTTGCGAGATGCTGGAATTCCCGCTGGTATTCTGTAACCGACTTTGATCCCTGCTTTAGTAGAAGGAACCTCTGCTCAAGCTCATCTCGGGCCGATGTAGGGATAAAGTGCTCCAAGAAAACACCCGAGAATTCACTCCAACTTATCTCTGTGTAGATCCGGCCTTGGAAGGTAGAGCCCATGAGGGACTTCCACCACCTCTTCGCATGTAAGTCCAAGACGGACACTGCCAATGTCACTGCCATGTTGGCCGGGCAACGGATACCAGCCAGCAACTCTTCTATCGTGTCTAGCCATTCCTCTGTACGTACGGCTGACTCCGTCCCAAGGTAGACGGGAGGGGAGAGAGCCCGGAAGGTGCTCAGCCAGTTGGAGCTCGGGGCTTGTTGTTGCACCGGAGCCTGCTGTGCCTTAAAAGCATCAAGAATGGCGGTAAGCGTTTGCCCCAACTCAGACTGTTGGAACTGAGTGGGTATGGGAGGGGTAGGAGTACCCCCCATCGGCTCAACATGCAGTAGAACCTACACATACACGACAAATTTGTGGTCAGGTTGGCTAAACTTAAGGTCAAAGTTGGACAAACTTAATGTGAATTACATATGGGCACACCACTGCTTCCGCTAAGTCAGTTTGTCCCCAAACTGACTAACCAAACGGGGGTGGCACCATTGTTGAATGACTTCTTAGTTGAGGATCGTGGCAAACTGATACCATTTGTAGGACCCCCCCCCCCCCTCCTCGGATCCCAAAATACGGCACGAAGAGGGAGTCTTATGCCCGGAACAGCCGCCTTGCGGTAGCATTAGCACACGGGCTAACCTGTACCACAAGACGCCTATTCCGCCGGCTGAAACCATATCAATATATCATGCCAACCCAACCAAATAAATAAGCAAGAGAAGTCAAAATCCACACTAAGTATATAAAGTCCAAAACATCAATAATGAGAAGCTAAAACATGCTTCTACAAAATATCAGAGTACAGCTAATCATTGCCCAAACGGGCTACATCAGAGTAATAAAAATACTAACATCAGTAACAGACGGTATCGACGACACCGTCACATCAGGCCCTGTCGTCTTGGCCTGGCTGTCCTGCTGCGTAGTCTGCGGCTGCTCTACCTGCGGCGTGACCTCCTAAAAAGGAAGACGTAGCAACCGTTAGTCGAAACGACTAAGTGGTTTCACATCCGCTCCCCCGGCGACTCCTCGGCACCGGGCGGAGAAAGAGAAACAAGGGTACAATATTTATAAGTGTATGACAGGTACAAACAGGTGGCAGTAGAGTAAGAGAAACAGTATCACTATCAGCATTTATATAAGAGCTACAAGTAAACTAGCAAGTATAAGTAAGAGCAGGAAGTAACTTAACTTATAAGAATGTCCATACAAACTTATAAGTTAAGGATCGGGTTACATAAAAGTAACTCATCGTATAAGAGTGCCCATACAAACTTATACGATGAGGATCTTGTTGTGCAATGATATGAAATGCTATGAATGCTATGCAATGACTCACCCATGCACACCCATGCAATTGCTATGTCGACACAGACTGTAGTTCCCGCTTTTCGAGCAGATAGCTAACCTCTCAGGCATCAGCCGCCGTGGCCAGGCGGTGACAGTAGAACGGGCACTTCTACTACTAGGCGGGTATCACACTACTTCACCTAGGCCTCCGTACGCCTCAACGCTAAGAACACAACAGCGGAGCCCCTGCGTACTATGACCCAGCGGGGTCTTGGGTAGATGTGCACCAAGAACACAGCCCGAACTGGCCTTGCGTGACCCGGAAGGGGCCTCGGAAGAAAGCACGAGGACACAGCCCAACCATTCACATGGCCGGAGGGGCCTCGGGACGTGAACACCGAGGACACAGCCCAAACCGACCAAGTCTAACTGCCAACTCCCGTCGGTGTGATGACTGGCGAGCCCGTAGACCTGCCACACTATCCTTAACCCGAGATTACGACACCGCGTGTCGACTCACACCACATGCAAACACCATATCAACACAACATGGAAGGGGCCTCGGAAGTAAACACGAGGGCACAGCCCAACCATCCATCCGCACCCTATCTCAACACAACCAAAACAAGTGGCGGTCAACCCCGCACTTACATCCCTTCACAATACTACCCGTAGGGAGACAACGCTCTAAGTATTGGTCCACTAGACTCATTTCATTAATCAAACGTATCCATGGCCATGATCTAATCATCTATACGACTTCCCAAATGATGACAATGTAAAATAACGTAATGCGCATATAAGATCTATCACATCTTCCTTTTTAGTAATATCATAACTTAAACATGAAGTGCACCATATTCAATCTTTCAATTCCTACCAGTTCAATTCTTTTAAACAAGTTTGTTTCACAATTTGGTAATATGAAATACGATTAATAAGATACTTCAATCACACAACAAATGATTAATCATAAGGGTTCATCCAAGGCAAGTATCTTGCATTAATAATTTCACCGAATCAAAATCCATTTTTCCATTAAGCCCAGAATTTAGGCGCAGGTTGAATCTGGTCAGCAACTTCGACCGGAGATTCCCGAGGCTGCAGGAATCCGGTGAAGTCGTGTAACCCCTCGATGGAAAGTTATTTCCATGGACTACATCTTTCATATTCAGAGCTCAACCCAGATTTGACATTATCCTATTTGAAATCGGACTTGAAGTCCGCTGCGTACAGAACACAGTTTCTGCATGCAGGATTTATTAAACACCATTTTCGTTTGGATTTTCCCGTGGCTACAGACTTCACCGGAAGTCGTGCAACCACTCGTTGGAAAGGTATTTTCAAGGGCTTCAACTTTCGTGTTTAGTCAAAAGCCCAGGTCTGAACATAACACACTTAAAAATGGTCACGAAGTTCGCTGCGCGCAGAATACAGATTCTGCACGCATCTTAAGGCGGAATGAACGGCATCGGTTCATCTTCCTCCTCAAGGCGATCTTCCAAAATCATTCCAGAAAACCTCCTCCCTTATTCACCCTCAAGAGGCCAAAACCCTTCACGAAACCATCCCTTATCATCCATTGAAAAAGGGCGTGGTTGAAGAGATCTAAAACCTAAGACACAAGTCTTAGCATGACCTTTCCTAGAAAACTCCTCCTCACCATCAGGACTCTCTTGAGTCGATGTCTCGCCTAGGAAAATAACTATAGATCTAGCACCAAGGGAGAGGGTAGGAAACTCACATCGGCTCCAGCGGTACCACCATTTCTAGCCATGGATCTCGTAGTTCTCCTTGGCGGCATTTTCCCTTTCACGGCGATGGCGAATCTCCTCCGGTAGGACTTGCTCCTGCAGTTTTCCCTCTCACAGGAGATCTCACAGAAAGTAGGGGAAGAAAAGAGAATGAAAACGGCTAGGGTTTTCTCTCCCCTATATATATAAAATGTGACACGGGTAGGGACACGGCCGTGTCCTTACCCGTGTCCTGCCTGGCGAAGCGGCAACGACAGTTTCCATGTCGGTTCAACACTTGACACGGGTAGGGACACGCCCGTGTCCCGACCCGTGTCCCTATGACACGGCCGTGTGCTTGGCCGTGTCCTTGGCCGTGTACTTCTCGGGTTGCCTCTCGACACTTCTCGTCGAGCTCAACTCGACGCACACGGGTAGGGACACGGCCGTGTCTCTACCCGTGTCACTTGGTGTCGACACAGCTCGACGATCTCGACACGGGTCGTCGAGCTCAACTCGACGCACACGGGTAGGCACACGGCCGTGTCCCTACCCGTGTCCCTTGGTGTCGACACAGCTCGATGATCTCGACACGGCTCGTCGAGCTCAACTCGACGCACACGGGTAGGCACACGGTCGTGTCCCTACCCGTGTCACTTGGTGTCGACACAGCTCGACGATCTCGACACGGCTCGTCGAGCTCAATTCGACGCACACGGGTAGGCACACGGCCGTGTCCCTACCCGTGTCACCTCCTTTTTACACTGATTCTCCACTTCTCCACAAGTGCAGTCCAATTCCCTGCACTCTCAGGACTCAAGTCAACCCTCCTGACTCAAAACACACACACTAGGGGCCTAGAGCGATTCGGGACGTTACACTGCAATAGCACGCAACCCAAACCGCTGCCCGAAGCATCGCTATATAACTCATAGCCTTCGGTCCCCACCGGCGAACTCAGCACAGGCGCCGTGGTCAACCGACACTTCGATTCCTCAAAAGCTCGCGCGCACTCCGGCGTGCAAACGAACTTATGATCCTTCCTCGTCAAAGTAGTGAGAGGTAACGCTAACCGCGAGAAGTTCTCTATGAAGCGCCTATAATAGCCGGCAAGCCCCAAAAAGCTCCGGACTTCTGCTACTGTAGCAAGCTCAGGCCACTCCCGTATCGCAACAATCTTCGCCGGATCCACAGCAATACCGTCTCCACTCACTATATGCCCGAGGAACGCCACTGAGGATAGCCAAAACTCGCACTTCGAGAACTTGGCATACAACTGGTTTCTCCTGAGTGTCTCCAACACCAAATGGAGATGCTTGAAGTGATCCTCCTCACTTTGCGAGTACACCAAAATATCGTCGATGAAGACGATCACGAAATGGTCCAGGTACTCCCTGAACGTCCTGTTCATCAAATCCATGAATACTGACAGCGCATTAGTCAGCCCAAACGGCATGACCGTAAACTCATAATGCCCGTATCTCGTACTAAACGCTGTCTTTGGGATATCACTCTCCCTTATCCGCAGCTGATAGTACCCAGACTTGAGATCTAACTTCGAGTACACCGTCGACCCGACTAACTGATCAAAGAGATCATCAATCCGGGGGATCGGGTACTTGTTCTTCTCAGTCAGCTTGTTTAGCTCCAGATAATCAATACATAATCTCAAGCTTCCGTCCTTCTTCTTAACAAAGAGGACCGGTGCGCTCCAAGGCGAAGAACTCGGGCGCACATACCCTTGCTCCAACAACTCTTGCAGTTGAACTTTCAGCTCCGCCATTTCCTTAGGCGCCAGCCGATACGGAGATCGTGACACAGGCTTTGCACCTGGCACTAGCTCGATCGTAAAATCTATCTCCCGTTGAGGCGGGGCTCCAGGAAGATCTGCGGGGAACACATCAGGGTATTCCGATACCACTGAAATACAATCCAAAGCGGGCTTCGGCTTTGCAACCTCCACTAGTGTAAAGAACAGTTCTGCTCCGGCACGAACCGCCTTCACCACCTGAAGAGCAGACATCAACGTCTTGCTCGACCCCTTTAAGCCCGTAAAAGTCGTCTCACGACTCGCTCCCAGCTTTACTTCCTTGCTACCGCAATCTATATGGGCCTGCTGCTCCGAGAGCCAGTCCATGCTGAATATGACGTCAAACTCCACTAACGGAAGTAAAGACGCCCGCAGGTCGAACTCCTGCTCCCCAATACGAATCTTAACATCGCAGATCCTAACCGCTCACATCGAACACCCATTGGGCAACAACACATCCAACGTATCCTTCGCCATCGAAGAAGGGACTCCGATGCGTGATATAAATCCTTCGGACAAGAAGGAGTGTGAAGCTCCCGTATCGAAGAGTGCTCGTGCCGGATTTTCACAAATCAATACGAATCCTAAACAAGTAGTGGTAAGGTAACATGTGCATAACAAGTATTTAAAGAAATTAACTTGCTATAAATTAAACCGTACCTGTCACCACGTCAGCTTGTTTAATGGCCTCCTGTTGGCCAAGATTGTAGACCCTTGGTTGGGCCGGAGCATAATGGGATGCGGTCGACTCCACCGCCTTACCCTTTTCTTCATAAGTAGCTCCCGGCCTCCTCTCGGACTTAGGACGTCCGCTCCAACAATCACGGGCGAAATGCCCCGTCTTTCCACACGTAAAGCATGCGCCCGGGGTCCGACTCGTAGTCGCCCCAGAAGCGCCAGAAGGAGCTGGACCCGAAGTCATATGCTTCTTAAAAGCCCTCCGATAGCCGGACTTTGAAGTAGTCGGCACTTTAAATTCAGATTTTCTATCAACCAAGCCTTTCTTCGCTTGCACATTCTTCATGTCCTTTTCCAAGGACCGGGCAGTATTGACCAAGGTTAAGAAACCCTGCGTCATCGGCCCCGACAGTAATAGTCTCAACTCATCCCTCAGACCTTCGTAGAATCGATTAGTCTTGCGCTCCTCATCCATGATGGTAGAGCTCGCATAACGACTCAACCGCGTAAACTCGTGGAGATATTCATCCACGCTCCTCTCACCCTGCACCAACTTCAGGAACTCATTCTCCATTGAAATCCTCTGAGTAGAAGGGAGGTATCTTGCTAAGAACAATCCTGAGAACTCTTCCATCGAAACGTCTATCAGTTGTCTACCTCTCAGATGATGCAGCTCCAAACCTTCCCACCACATCCTCGCTTCACCGTCCAGCAGGAACGTAGCGATGGTGGTCATCTGCCACTCCTCCGTCTCCGTCGCTGTCATGACTCTCTTCACCCTAGAGAGCCAGTCTTCAGCCTGAGATGGGGTTCCCAACCCCGAGAATAACGGAGGGTTAAAGCTCATTACATGCTTCAACTGCCTCTCAGTTGCCCTCCTTGGCACTATCGGTTCTACAACCACTTGCTCCACCCTCCTCGGCTCAGCCTCTTGAAGAGGTACTTGCTCCATCACGGGAGCGGGCTGCTGCGCTTGCCTTCCAGGCTGCGCATTGATCACGTCCAACACCGCTTCAGCAACCAATCGTATATTTTCAGCCGACAGAGGTGTTGCAGGAGCAACATCCGGTGCACTACTAGCCTCAGATACTCGGCATTCTGACGGCCCAACACCACTTCTGGTCACCTATAGTGGTACAAAACACCGTTAAGCGACCACATAACATTGCAAACATCACTTATAGGAACACGCAGGTTCCTCAAACACGAGTATTTTCATTCCTAAGTGGACATTCATGGGTTCTTTTACCGTTATAACGATGACGCACACAATGTGCTCACCACCCCTTAAAAAGAATTCGGCCACGAATTCAGTTTAAGCCCGACCAAAACCAGTAGTCTGATACCAAATTGTAACACCCCCTATCCGTCGCATAGTATATAGCAGTAGGTTCGGCCAGGGCCCGACGCCATATACCACAGACAGACCGGGTGGTTACGTATGGAAACCATCCAACCAATCTCAACGTCCTATACAGAGCATTCTAGCGGAAGCAGATTATATAAGTTGTAAACAAGAACCCAGCATTAGAGCACGAATGTCCACTATTACATAATTAGGAATGTATACAAAATACCCAAAAATCGGCCTTAAGGCCTTACAGAATGTTTCACTTGAATAATACATGATTTACAAACCTCAGCACGCAGGCCGGTCATACATGAATAAAACAGAAAACATTTCTACTTGGGCCTTCGAGGGCCAGCTTCGCAAAAAGGGCTTTAGCCCGCTATTGACCGCTTGGTCCAGCTGCACCTGCAAGCAACAAACCACCGCACGGTGGCAAACAAGGCAACGGTCAGCAATGCTGACCAAATTATAACGATCCCGCCCCCAACTCGGGGCGGCGATGCTCCTTCCCTGCATTTCATTAGCATAAGCGAGCAATGCATATAACCATAGCCATTTCATCACAGACGTTGGCTCGCACGGCCACACACCCCGTGCACTCAGGGCACATTCTCGGTGAACCGGTCGATGTCACGTCAATTAAAGCCATTAACATTCTGGACTCACCACCGCCACTTAGACGGCCATTCCTATGAGCAATTCGTCTTCTTGGTATTGGTCACGTCAATTTAAGCCATTGACCACCGAAGACTCACATCTATGCCAACGGCGAGTGCCACGTAACTTTAGGTCTCTCTAACCCGAACGACATAGAGCGGGTACGGCTCCATCTAACCCGTGCTCACATCGCAACGACAATTTAAGCCATATGCGCGGGTCAAACTTTCACCGAGTCCCATTCTACCGCAAGACACATAACCCAGTTATGTTCGAGTTGGCTCTCAGGCCACCAAGTTGGCAAGATCTCGTATCCGCCCAGTTTTCCGGGTGCACCTTTGGGTTAGTCCCCAAGGCTCCCTGCTGCAATCTACCGCGTAGAAAACCCGAAAAACACCCAATAGCACGGAGTCTTCTCCGGCCTTATGCAATGCAACATCACCGATCCGGACTAACATGTCCGGGTAGGCTTCAACCAAAATGCCTATGTCCGTTCTCGCATACGGACTCTAAACAATGGGGACTTTACATATCTACCCGAAGGAACGCCTCCAACTCTCCGCAAACTCGCGAGAGCGGGCTTCCTATGCTAAGAAAGAGAGCTATTAGTGCTCATGATGAGGATCGTTACCCTTGCGTTCCTCTTTGGCGCCATCGAAAAGTAATCGGATAGAAATCACCGCACTTGCGTTGCCTCCGTGGATCTGGAGTCGGCTTGCGATTCGGAGCTCCGAAGCTCCTCCAATGGCGGATCTAGCCCTTCTTCCTCTTGCCTTAGCTCTTCTTTCTCCAAGGGTTTAGAAAGAGGATAAGTGAAGAAAAGTGATGGATTTTCTAAGTCAAACCCGGGTATATCCTCTCAGGAACCATCCCCAGCCGTCGGATCTCAACCTAAGAAAACGAGCGGCTTTGATTCGGGGCTGAAATGCCCAAACTGGACCGAACACGGCCTGGCACACGCCCGTGTCCAGGGCCGTGTGCCGCATTCGCCGTCAAAATCGAATCTCCTGGACCCTCACACGGGTATCGAACACGCCCATGTTCGAGCTGACACGCCCGTGGTCCAGCTGACACGGCCGTGTAGCCGGCCGTGTACCCCATGATTTTCTCCCGTTTTCAACCCGAGCACTGCACGGGTTCTAGGACACGCCCGTGTCCTTGCCCGTGTCACCTTGACACGCCTGGGCCCCCAGGCCGTGTACACGGGACATTTCGTTGAGTGGATATCGACGACTCGATGACACGGCCTTGGACACGGCCGTGTCCTAGGCCGTGTGCCTTGTCTCGACGATTGTCGAGTGAATCTCGACGACTCCCCGGGACGACTGTCGACACGGGTCGACACGCCCTGCGACACGCCCGTGTCGTAGGCCGTGTGCCCATTCTCGACGAATCGTCGAGTATAACTCGACGACTTCACGGCTAAGTGTCGACACACGCTTGATACGCCCTGGGACATGCCCATGTCCCAGGTCGTGTGCCTTCAGCCAGAAACCAAAACTGGCCCAAAACGTCCCCCTTCGCTCCCTTGAGTTTCGGGGCGTTACATGGGTTGCGTGAATGTCGGCCTAGTAGTGGAGTGGCCCGACCCACTGCCTCTATTTGCCACAGCACGAGGTACCTGAGAGTTTAGCTAACTCCAAAATGGGGGAAATAAAGGTCTGTGCGCATAGAGTCATGTGTGTGAGTTGCACTTGCGTGAACATAGCATTTCATCTGCATAACATTTCACCACACTCATATTTGCATAAAACCTGACACCTCATCGTATAATCTAATATGGGATAGCTTATACGATGGGAGGCTTGCAAAAGACCCCTTAACTTATAAGTTTATATGAGCATTCCTATAAGTTAAGGTTATTTTTCATTATACTTTGCTCTCTTACTTTCTTTCTTTACTGCCTTAATTTTGTATTATCATATTACTGTTGTACACCTTTATAGTTCTATTATATCACTGCTAGTTTAGGTCCGCCGCCATCTGCTTTGACACTTCTCCACCTCAATATCTTCCATATCCTCCTTCCCGTACGGTGCCTAGGAGTCGCGGGGGGAGGCGGGGATGATAGTTGGCTTAGTATTTTGACTAACGGTCAGTGCACCATTATTGTTTAGGGGATCCAGATGGGAGACAGGCAGCAGCCGGAGAGGCAGCACCAGCAGGGCACAGTGCACATGAAGGTGGGCCAGTCTAGCTCGGGAGCACCTGCTTCTGACTCCTTGAGTGATTAGCTTTGTTAGCCTCCACGAGAGATCTTGTATTGAGAATTCTGATGTACTGGGCATAAGCCCACTTACCTTTCTGTTCGTCTTTTCGATACTCTTTCATTCTGGGACATGTCGTGATTCATGGTATATATTTATATGTGATGTGTTTTGTGTACTTGGCATTTACTACCTTATTTTATAAGCTTTTGAATCTTTGGTGATTCTGTATGCCGGCAAGGTTAGCGTTTTGTAGTGTCGACCTTCCGAACGAAGGTTTCACCACGAAATGACAATTCTGGGCATAAGACCCGATTTCATAGCAAAAAAGGGGGTCTTACAAGGCATGGTAGAGCTAACAACCACCCTGTCCTTCTGAAATGCTAACGTAGGGTTAGATACCAGCGAGGATCTGCAGTCCAGGAATCTACCGCACGAGAATCTGCAAGTTCCCACTACATGGTACGAAATCTCCCTGCATCATGTAGTCATCGTAGTGTTACGCTAATGACGACGATTCTGGTGGGGGATTCACACTGGACCCGGCGATATCTCCTGATTCAGTGATCTTTAATCTCAAGTTACAGATAGAGAAGAAGAAGAATGATTTGCCAAGAAGAAATGTTAGAATAGCATCTTTGAAATATGCATCTAAATGAATGATAGGGAAACATGCTCAACGAAAAAGTTTCGAAAACAAATTTGTAGGACAAACAGATTGATCACCTAGAGTGTCCTCATGATCGGTGTCGATGCATTCGTTGCCAAAATTGAGGGTGACGTTCTTGCTGGTTTGATCTACTTATTCCAAGTCGTGGAGACTGTACACCACTTCTTTGCCTTTCAAGGCTCATGGATGCGATGTGTCAATCCTCTGGACTATATCACGGAATTTTCCTTGTTTCAGCATCTTATCAACCAGTTGATAAAGAGTACTGCAATTTTCTATCGAATGACCCTTTCCCTTATGGTATTCGCAGTACTGGTCAGAGTCCCTGAACTTCTGATCCATAGGCTGAAAAGATTTCTTATAATTTGGTTTGCTCTTCATAATATAACTAGGGTTGCTTTTTTCAATGTGAATGTACTTATTAGCAAGACTAATTATCTCTTAATATGTCTTTTCCTAATTGAGGCTGGCCTCGAACCTGAGTGGTCCTTCTTTCAAACCATTAATCAGAGTGATTTTGTACAATTCTAGATCAACATTCTCAATTTCCAGGATCTCTTTCTAGAAGTGCTCCACAAAATGGGACAGTCTCATTCTCAAGCTATTTGATCTGGAATAAAGTTGTTGGACCTTTTTTTCTCTTCGTAGAAGCGGAAGGTTTCTGCAGCTCTCTCCTGTGATTGGTAAAATAAGTGATAGGCTGAGGACCCAGCCCACTGATACTTTCCCTCTCTTGTTCGATAACTATAAATTGCAAAGGGGTTGTGGCAAGCCCAGGCAAGTAAGATGTCGGGCAGGTTGTAGGGTAGGCTTGCGGATAGACATGTGGACCAGCTAGCATACAAGCTGGCAGATAAATCTGCGGACTGTCCACTGTTTGTGTCGGTTTGGCTGAAGTAGCCAGCGCTAGTACGGGATGCGAGTCTAGCCGCTGAATAATAGTGGCTAGAACATCGTTTGTCACCGTAAACTGCTAGGTGATTTCCTGGCTAATTTGGTCGATTTCCCGAGCCAACTGCACGATGGCTTCCCAAAGAGCATCCTCGCTGGGATGAAGAATACTTTGAGCGGTCTGACGGTCTGACATTATCTAACCGCCAAAATTCACCCACTACTCGAGATCTGAAGTCCGCGTGTTAAATGTTGATGCATGAAATGCGCCTCTAGGTTCTGCGAATAGAAAGGAGTATGGGGGGGAAACTGTCGAGTGGTCGGTTACAAGCGGTTAGAGAAAAAAACAAAGAAAGTCACAGTCACAACCCGCATTTTCTCTGAATTTAAATGTATATCAGAGTAAGAGAGAACGTGCATCGTGATTCCATACCGTGCTGAGGATAACTACATACGTTCTCCCAAACTCCAATCCTAACACGGTTTATGAAAATACCAAATTATGATGTGAAGAAAACATGTTTTAAGTTAAGTTTTGGATGGTCGTATCCCTCGGCTCAGTGGATCAACTAGTCTACAACTAAAAATATAAATTTACGCTACGGAAAATACCTTGTTTACTTTAATTGACATCCTACATGAGTAAGAACATCCATATAATACCACTCATGTTATGCAAGACTCTAGATTTAGTATAAGTATGAAAGTAGCTTTTATGTTCGTCAAACATAATGATGTTAGTTTTAAAAAATGGCATGTATGAGGTGATAGAAGTAATACTTTTATAATTTAAAATATCTAACATGCAACTTAGCATAAAACCTTCTCAGAGAGCAAGTAAATACAACAAGTCATGCAGAAAAGGCTTAGCAGCTAGCAAGTACTTAACATTATACAAAACTCCAGTGGGCGTCAACAACCTGACACGAACCCACAAAAAAATATGCATGTCTGAACAAGAATAAAACAACATACCACCTCACAATCGGTGAGAAACAGAGACAGTTGCAGCCTTATCCAAGCCTGAGGCATTCAAAGAAAGAACACCTCAGCAAGAAAAAAATACAAGTGGAGATCAAAGATCAAAAGGTTAGCAATAAACCAAAAAGGAATAGTGAGAAACGACAAACTTACAAGCTCAAAAGTAAGGAATTTGCACTAAGTGCTACAAAGATCTATGCTTTATGGAACATGTAAATAAATAATTCTAAGTATAAGGGATTAGGTAGCCCATAACTTGGTGAATAAAAGAAAACATCGGCCATCCGGCACCTGCGGTGGTAGGAATCTACCCAACACACTAACAGCAAAAACTTCACAAGGGCCCAAGGAAAGGTGGTCTTATTCCTTAACATACCCAAAACCGGGGAAAAACCGGCAACTACGGTGGTGGGAACCTACCTAAAACACCAGCAATCACATACCCACACCGGGCAAACCCACCAGGGCAATAATTCACCAAAAAGGCATCAAGTTGGTGGTCCTTTATCCACTGCCAACCTATCCCTAACCATACAACCAAATACACTGACAACCATTGCCAAACACAGACAAACCAAAACCAAAACACTGGGCTTCTCAAATAACCAATGGATGGATAAGTCCCAGAAATAGGCTTAAGGCCAAACTCGACGGATTATATACAATTTGTCCCAGAAATACCAAGTCCATACTAATTCGTCAAGTATACTCGACGAATACAGCACGCACTCGATGATTTTTACATAACAAAACCAATCCACTAAAGATATACAATGATTTGGCAAAAAAATCCCAAGTCCGTGGAAAAGAGTCGAGTACACTCGACGTCGCATTGAGTGCATTCAACGTACTCGACGCCAACCAGCTAACTTAATGATTATGCCTTCACTCAATGCCTCATTGAGTTCACTCAACACCGTGTTGAGTACACTCAATGCTTTTGCCTTAGCCTCAAAACTACTCAACACTCAGACTTCAGCCAACGCTAAACTACTCAACGCCAAGGCTTCATTCAATGCCAAGGCTTCACTCAACGATGCGTTGAGTACACTCAATGATTTTTCCTTAGTGCCAAAACATCACTCGACGACTCAACACCAAGCTAGCATTACTCGATAAATTCGTCGAGATTACTCGACGAATTTGAGTTGGACTCAAAAATCACTCAACGCCATCAGCGCTGGGTCAAATTCACTCAACGCCAAGCCTTATACTCAAAGAACTCAATGCATAATACTCGACGAATTTAGCAACACTCAACGCCAAGTCTTATACTAGACAAATTTAATGCCTGATACCCGACAAATTTAGCAACACTCAATGCCAAGCATTAACCGCCAAAATTTCGACGGATACTCGATGAATTTGACTCTTCTCCTTCTGATACTCGCTGAATTTTACTTGGACCAAACTCAACCTATATCTGATGAATTCTGCTTACCCATATTCGACGAATTTGAACTTACGTTAACTATTATACAATGAAAATGTTGTCTTAAGTCAACAGTTTTATACTCGACAGATTATCCTAGTCTAACAGTTAAGTGTGATGGAATTACCTTAGATTAATCCTATAATCCATGGATTCACCCGGCTATCACATACAAAATCAACTAGGCTAACCTGACCGGAAAGCTATATAGTCTAGCAGGTCGGCAAGGGCCGTGTTGGATCCCTAGTTTTGATTTGGGCTAGGTTCACTGAGTTAGGATGTCTTTGACCCACCTTGTATAGTCAGGGTCATTGGTTGTGTCCTAGAGTCTAGGGTTTGTCCTTAGAACATCATCCTTGTGGACCAGCCATCCTCAAGACTGCTAGAGAAACTCAAGACTTAGAGATGTCTTCAGCACAAGGAAATGTGTTCGACGTTCGTCGATCTCAGCTCAACGAACCATATTCCTTGGTCGACGATTTCTGGTCTACGATTTGAACTCTTCTCAGTCAGAGACTTCTCAGATTCTAAGTCCACAATCATTCTTCGGTCGACGAACTTGGATCTCTGTTCAACGAATGATGATTGTTAGTTCGACAAATGATGATTGTCAGTTCGACGAATGATGATTGTCAGTTCGACGAATGATGATTGTCAGTTCGACGAATGATGATTGTCAGTTCCACGAATGATGATTGTCAGTTCGACAAATGATGATTGTCAGTTCAACGAATGATGATTGTCAATACGACGAATGATGATTGTCAGTTCGACGAAGATTGTAGCAGAATTGACAAGTTTCCCTTGAATACTAATTGTTATTGTCTGGTCGACGAACTCATTAGCTCAGCTCGATGAATGGTAAACTCAACTCGACGAATTATGTTCTTCGTTCAACGATTCCAGACTTGGTCTTCTCCAGTTTTCCATTCCTTTTCTTGGCGATGATTCCTGAGTAATTAATGCTCAATCTTCTTAGAATGTTACCGTTAGAACGAGCATTGATCATGGATTATTACATGCTGTTTTTCCATGGGACAGTTAGGGAATTCATTCATTGTCGCTTCCTTCCCAGGTCGACTGCATTTACTGCTCAAGGATTCTAATTTTGAATGTGTTCTTCAGTCAGTTTTAAGAAAAAGAAGAAAAGATTAAGCAGTCTAGCAGATACACATTACATTCAAGAAGTCTTACAGAAATCAAAAGTTTTCACACACTGCAATCAGCCTAGGCCAGAGAACATCGGCATCAAGAAGAAGAAGAACATACAATTTCCATCAAGAGTCTTCTTCCTTCAACCCTACAGGACAACTTCAGAAGGACAATAATAACTCTATCTGTAAAAGTAGTTCTTGAAGCAATCTCTGGTCAAGGCAATCAAGTTTTTGAAGATCTGTCACCCTGAAGCAGAGCTCCAGATTTCCTGATCCATTCAAGATCTCAGGGGGAGCAATCTGTTGAAATCAATCCACTAGTCTTCTCAGTTGTTATTGAGAAAGAGAAGACACCATCACACTTTTTCCATCCTCTGTACAGGGTTTTAAGTCCCTTCAAATTATTCATGGTTGCAAGTCTCCTACCAAATGACTTGAGGTTTTGGTTTTTGAGCACCTGAACAAAAGCTCATTTGTGTCAGACACCTGATCAAAAATCTGAGTGGATTCCTACCAGGGTGGTAGAAGAGTGGATATACCCAGGTTGGGGAACCACTATAATTTCTTGTGTCGTCTGGTTGCCCTTTTTCTTTTGTTTTGGCTGTGTTCTGTGATTTGTTAGGTTGTTGTATTAATTACTTTGTTTGCTAACCTGTTCACCTAGGATTACAGCAAAAGTTGTAAAGATTTTGTAGAGACCACAATACTTTATTCACCCCCCCCCCCTCCTCTAGAGTATATCAGATCTAACCTTCACTTTTAGTTGGTATCAAAGCTAGGTTGGTTATTGTTGGTTGCACAGACTAACACCTGAACCATAAAGATCCCTCTTGTTAGATCTGATTATTTTGTTTTTGTTATTAGATTTATTTCTTCACAGAATGGCTCAAAACAAAGATTATGCAAGCATCAGACCTCCAGTATGCAATCTTAACAGATTTGCCATCTGGAAGGCAAGAATCAAATTGTATATGAACTCTATTGATGAAGATATCTACAATTCTATTTTGACAGGTCCCCCCTAACTCTTCACCTTTTCTGCACATCTTCAAGCACAACAGTCGTGCCACCACCTGAGTGGACTGAAGCCTAGAGGAAAGCCAAAATTGTAGATGCAAAAGCAATGAACATCTTGGCTCAGACTATGTCAGGTGATATATTTCAAAAGATGGCTGAGTGCACCTCAGCCAAGGCCATTTGGGACTCCTCAACCAAATGGTAGCTGGTTCAGCTGATGAAAGGAAAGACAGGAGATCAAATCTCATATCCCTGTATGAGAATTTTAAGAAGGATGAGGCTGAATCAGTTACTGAAATGTACAATAGGTTGAGCTCAATCATCAATGAGCTTAAAACCTTGGATAAAGATATCACCCTTACAGAGGTGAATGACAAAATCTCTATATGCTTCCCTAGCTCTTGGGACTCAAGAATCTGGCCTATCAAAGAAGCCAGAAGCCTAAATGAGATATCAACTGAATCTCTGCTAGGCAAACTAAAATCTTATGAGCAGTTGATTAAATCAAGAGAAGCAGCTGAACATAAATCAACAACTCCAGTGAGAAAAGATCACAGTATAGCTTTCAAGGCATCAGAGGAAAGTGAGACCTTAACATCCAATGAAGAACTAATGAGCCTATTTGCAAAAAGATTTTATAAGATGGCTAGAAAGGACTTCAGAAGAAAATCATCCAGGCAGGATGATAAGCCCAAATATGACAAGACACCAACCAAGGAGGTTGTGTGCTTTGGATGTAGAAAGCCTGGACATTACATCTCTGAATGTCCAGAAAGCCAGAAGAAGGAGAAAAGCAGAGAAAAAGACTCCAGCAGAAAACACAGCAGCAGACCCTCCTTCAGCAAGTACAAAAAGAGAGACAAAGGCTTTGTTGTTAAAACATGGAGTGATACTGAAGAAGAATCATCCTCCTCCAGCTCAAGTGAAGAAGAGGAAGAAGCAAGAAACAAGGAGGTTTGCCTTATGGCAATTGATGCCTCCAGGAGCAGTTCAGGATCAGAAAGTGAATCTGAAGATCAGGCAGCCTCAGAGTCAGAGGTAGATCAGATTCTTTCAAATTTTGATTATAATTCTGATTCATTTAAAATTGAATTCAAGGCTATGTGTTTATATTTAATTAGTTCAGAGAAAGAAATAAAAACTCTTAGAGAAAAACTAGGAAACCTTGAATCTGTTAACTCAGAAAATCTTAAACTAAAAGATCAACTAACTTCAGTAAATGAGCAGATAATTAAATTAAAATCTGATTTATGTGAGGCTAAACAACTTAAGCAATCTATCAATGGAAGAAGTCTCAAGCTGATGGACATAACAAGCACAGTAAATGCTAGATTAAATGGCAAGCTGGGCTTCGGTGCATCATCAGGTTTGCCCCCATAATTAAGAAAAATATCCTTGCGACACCCATTAAATTTGTTTCTGCCAAGGGAAAAGAGAAGATAATAAACCAACCAATGTCTGAAAACAATCCAAAACCCATAAACAAGAGCAATGAAAATCAGAAAACAGCTAATAAAAACAAGGTTCAGCAGCATTCGTCGAACTCAGATTGACAAAATGTGGCCCGTTCGTTGAACCTAGATCGACGAACGCTGAATGCAAACTGCTGTAATAACAATTCGTCTAACTGCGATCGACAAACTTTGTATGGTTCATCGAGCAGAGGTCGACGAACATGGGGCGCAGAAAATGACTATGGTCATTCTCTGAGCAGAGATCAATGATCTCAGCCCTATTCGTCAAACTTTGGTCGACGAACTTACAAAAACTCGTCGAACCCAGAAGGACCAAACATAAATCATTTCTCTTACAGAAATTCCAAGCCAGCTAATAAACCATTCACTCCAGTAGCTGATTGGGTTATTCCACCTAGGAGATATCACCCCTTAAGTTATAAATCTCAACCTACTTTGTCAGTTATATCCAGCTTTTCATTTCAACAAAATAAAGGACCCAAGGTAACCTGGGTCAAGAACAATTAATTTTTGTTTTTAATTACAGGTGAAGAGCTGTCCAAGGGTGAGTCAGACCTGGTACTTGGACAGTGGTTGCTCCAAGCATATGACAGGCAGCAAGGACAATCTATCCAATTACAAGTCCAAGCTAGGACCAAAGGTGATCTTTGGTGATTCAAAAAGTGGCCAGTCTGAAGGATATGGAGCAGTAAAGATTGGAACAGTCACTTTCAATAGAGTAACATATTTAAGAGGACTCAAACATAACTTTATATCCATAAGTCAATTATGTGATGAAGGTTATCAGGTACACTTTAACTCTACCTCCTGTTTTATTATTAATAATGAAAACAAAACTGTTTTAATTGGAACTAGACAAGGTAACATATATCTAGTAGATTTTATTTCTGTCAAAACTGATGTTTGTTTACTCAATATCACTAGTAACCAAAATGAGCTGTGGCATAAAAGATTAGGTCATGTAAACCTTAAAAATATAGCTAGGTTATCTAAAGACAACCTTGTTAGAGGCTTACCTTTTGTTCCCTACAATAAGGAAAACCTATGCAGGGCTTGTCAATTAGGCAAGCAAACTAAAACTAGTTTCAAATCTATTAATAAGAGTGATTCACCTAGGATTTTGTATTTGCTTCATGTGGACCTATTTGGACCCATTCGTCTGCATTCGACGAATTCTCCAGAGTTCGTCGAACGGAGTTTGACGAATTAGGGAAAGTTTGAGAGATGCTCGTCGAACGGAGATCGACGAATTCTCTGTGTGGAAACAATTTTTGTCGACCGGAGATCGATGAACTTTGCTTCAGAAGATATTTCATCGAACGGAGTTCGACGAACTGTTTTTGTTTCTTCTGGATGAGATCGACGAATTATTTATGAGAGTCCACCTAGTGTCAACTATGTGCACCTATGGGGGGGGATAGGTGACGTGTGGTTCTTTTGCGGAATTTACGGATGTACCTGCACAATAAAAACAAAAACCACAGCACACAGAATACACAGCAAATTTATAGTGGTTCCCCAACTTGGGTACATCCACTTTCCCCCTTCGACCTATCTCCCCAACAAGGGACGACTCGGTCACTTCTCCAACGGGATTGAAATCCAATCCCTGCACTAACGGAAGGAGCCCTTCCACACGTGAGAGTCAACACTCTCACAAAACGGGTTGCACCCAACCCTTACAACACGGAACAAAAGTTCCTTTACAACGAAATTAAATGTAGAGTGTACACGTGATACAAACTTCTTTTGGAGACTACGGTGTTCCTCTTTGTTCGACAACGTGTTCTTGAAGTCGATGAGGAGTCTACGACCTTGGTCTCTCTTGGAGAGGATCTCCCCGTAACCGGCGGCGGCACACAAGCGGCGGCTAGCTTCGGGATCGGCGGCTACGATGATGAGCGGCTGCTGAACTTGGAGATCCAAACTTCATTGCGAAGCAAGCTCGGTCTTCCAACGGTCACACGAGGATCGGTCGTCTCGATCGATTCGGATGGGAAGTGTTTCCGATCAACAAATCGAGAGACAAAGGATCTCTGGATAGACGCGTGAGACTCATGCCTTGCTAAGCTTCTGTCGCCGAAGATCGGGAAGAAGATCGATCAGTGGCGGCGACGTTTGTTCCCGAGCACGACGGCGGCGGCGGAGAGGAGTCGCGGTTTTAGGGTTTTGTTGCGACTCGGTTTCTGTTCCTTTTTCTCCGTCTCTTTACTGTTCAAAATACCCATGTATTTATACCCTGTAGATACAACAAATTTGACCGTTGTGGGACCCACAAAAGAAATCCCCAAATTCCGGTTCAAACTAGTCCAGAAGCAGAATCCGGTCCAGCAGCATCCTGAGAAAACGCCAAGTGAAAATCGGCGAGAATCACAGACGATTCTCGACGAATCGGCGAGAATCACCAAGTGATTCTCGACGATTCGTCGAGAATCATTTGTGATTCTCGTCGAATCACTTATTGATTCTCAACGAATTTTACTTTGTGTACATGGGCTGCTTGGCCACTGGTTCGGCGGGAATTACAAGTGATTCTCGCCGAATCTTACTTGGCACCATTTTGAGATGGCCAGAAGGAGTCGGCGAGAATCACTGATGATTCTCGTCGATTCGGCGAGAATCACTAGTGATTCTCGCCGATTCGGCGAGAATCGCTTGGTGATTCTCGTCGAATTTGCCTTGGACGAATTTTCGTCTTCCACTTAGGAGCTGCTTCTTGATCCTTCCCTGCTCCTTGTCTTCTCTTGCATATGAACTGCCCTGTACTTGAAAGTAAGTGCACTCCAATAGAGAGAGTACACGTAGGCCAACACACTGATCTGCTCAACGAGGGATTACGTTGTGCATACCCGCGTATATTGACCTACTGCACCCTGACATTGGTGTGCACTTAGCGTGGAGGAGCTGCAAGTACAACTTAAACAAAGTTTATCAAATACGTAGTCTATTGACCTTAGCTTGTCCAGGGGCTTCTTCAAATCAGGTACATTGTGGATACAATACCCAACAATCTCCCCCTATTTGAAGAAGCCTAAACCCTACAAGCTAAGGTGAATAGAGCAAATGGAAAGGAAAGCAAATGAAAGCCATAAACTAAACATCATTAAGTGGAGTCATCCCTTACCAATACCGATTGCTTGGGAGCAAGCTGGAGCCACCTTAGTCTTGACCCCGTGAGGGTAATCTCCCCCTTTTCGGCTTCGGCAAATCGGGGTCTGGAACCTTTGGCCCTTAGCTCCCCCTCAGTTCATGCACAAGTCGGGAGCTTCGGTGGCCTTTATGCTTCATAATTGAGCATCCCCAATTCAGTCTTGAAAAGATTGAACTTAGCCTCGTCTAAGGGCTTTGTGAATATATCAGCAATCTGCTTGTCCGTGGGGACATAACGGAGAGAGATGTCCTTGTTTTCCACATGCTCCCGAATGAAGTGGTAGCGCACTTCAATATGCTTCGTTCTGCTGTGCGAGACAGGATTGTTGGCAATGGCAATTGCACTGGAGGAGTCGCAGTACATTGGAACTTCCTTGAACTGAAGGTTGTAGTCGGCCAACTGATTTCTGATCCAAAGGAGTTGTGCGCAGCAGCTGCCTGCTGAGATGTACTCAGATTCTGCTGTGGAGGTAGCCACACAGTTCTGCTTCTTGCTGTTCCATGAGATAAGCCTTCTTCCGAGGAATTGACACGTCCCGGAAGTGTTTTTCCTGTCATCCCTACTCCCTGCAAAATCAGCATCTGAAAAGCCTATTAGCTCGACATCATTGTTTCTCGGGTACCACAAGCCAAGATTAGGAGTACCTTTAAGGTATCTTAGAATTTGCTTTGCAGCGACATGGTGAGATTCCTTAGTGTTCACCTGATATCTGGCACAGACACATGTGGAGAACATAATATCTGGTCTACTGGCAGTAAGGTAGAGCAGGGATCCAATGATGCTTCTGTATTTGGTTTCATCGAAAGGTTTACCTTTCTCATCCTTATCCAGAGACATGGTGGATCCCATTGGAGTCCTCATAGAGGTTGCACTCTCCATACCGAATTTCTTAAGGAGTTCATTTGTGAACTTCGTCTGAGAGATGAAGATTCCATCCTCAGACTGTTTCACTTGAAGGCCTAAGAAATACTTGAGCTCTCCCATACTGCTCATTTCAAACTTTCCTTGCATAAGTTTAGAAAACTTTTTGCAAAGATTGTTGTCCGTTGAGCCGAATATTATGTCATCGACATAGATTTGCACCAGCAAAATCTTGCCTTTGACTTCCCTGAGAAACAATGTTTTATCTATTTTACCTCTAGAGAACTTGTTCTCAAGAAGAAACCTAGATAAAGTCTCATACCAAGCTCTTGGAGCTTGTTTCAACCCATATAATGCTTTATTAAGAAAGTAGACATGGTTGGGAAAAGTAGGATCGACAAAACCTGGGGGTTGAGCGACGTATACTTCCTCTTTCAGGTCTCCGTTCAGGAAAGCCAATTTCACATCCATTTGATAGACTGTGAATCCTTTGACTGCAGCATACGCCAGGAACAACCTGATTGCCTCGAGCCTTGCTACTGGTGCAAAGGTCTGGTCGAAATCAATCCCTTCCTCCTGTCTGTAACCTTGAGCCACCAGCCTGGCTTTGTTCTTTACGATGACACCATGTTCATCCAGCTTGTTTCTGAAGATCCACTTTGTGCCGATCACATTCTGCTTGTATGGTCTGGGAGCCAGCGTCCAAACATTGCACCGTTCAAATTGATGTAGTTCCTCTTGCATGGCCAGAATCCATGCCGCATCCTTATTCGCCTCGTCGAACTTCTTTAGCTCTACCTGTGACAGGAAGCTAAGATGCAATACTTCGTTAGTTGTACCTCTTCGAGTTCTGACGCCGACACGAGGATCCCCAATGATCTGTTCTCTAGGATGATCCCTCACGTGACGGAGCTCTAAAAGTCTGGCGTCTGGTGCTTCAACTACTTCTTGGGCTTCTCTTTCTTCCAAGGGATTTGATTCATCTTGATCTTCAATATTTTCAGATGACGTGGAGGTGGACACTTTGACGTACTTAGGAGCGTTATCTTTAGCGGGCTCATCCAGACTCAGATGTTTCAATCGTGCACCTGCATCTTCAAGAAAACCACTGGAAGAGTTGCTGTGAAGCAAACTTCCTTCATCAAATACAACATTAATTGATTCTTCTACCACTAAGGTCTTCTTATTGAAGACCCTATATGCCCGACTATGGGAACTATAGCCCATAAATATGCCTTCGAAGCATTTTTCACCGAATTTAGTATGCGGGTACTTCCCATTATTTAGTACATAGCATCTGCAACCAAAAATCCTTAAGTAGGACATGGTTGGTTTCCTGCCTTTCAGTAGCTCGTAGGGCGTCTTACGATGATGCTTGTTGATCAATGCGCGGTTTTGTGCATGACAAGCAGTGTTGACAGCCTCTGCCCAGAAGTATTCCGGGAGAGAAGCGTCTTTCAACATTATCGTGCAGGCTTCAATGAGAGTTCTATTTCTTCTCTCCGCAACTCCATTTTGCTGCGGAGTGCGCGGAGAGGAAAACTCATGAAAGATACCCTGTTCTTCACAAAATTCTGTCATAGCACCAGATTCGAATTCTGTTCCATGGTCACTTCTGATTTTGACCACGGAGCAGCTAAATTCGTTCTGAACCTGCTTGACAAAATTAGTGAAGATGTCAAAAGTATCTGACTTCCGTTTCAAAAAGAACACCCATGTAAACCGAGAGTGATCATCAACTATCACTAGCGTATATGACTTGCCTCCCAAGCTATGAACTTGCATTGGACCAAACAAGTCCATATGTAACAGGTAGAGACATCGGGAGGAGTCTTTGTCTGCAATGCTCTTAAAGGTAGCCCGAGTCTGTTTGCCCATCTGGCATGCAGGACAGGGGCTATCTTTGATGCACTTGATACTGGGAGCATCTCTTACTAAGTTCTTAGAAAATAGCATACTAATTGTCTTGAAATTAATATGTGCCAATCTCTTGTGCCATTGTTCACAAAGAGATGCACTGCCTGTAGCCACAAGGCATACGGGGGTAGATGAATCTATACTAAGAAAATCTAGGCAGAAGATATTTCTGCTCCTAATGCCTGATAATACCGTCTCAGACGAGGTACGTGAAATTATCAGACATTTATCCTTGCAGAACTTAACGTCATAACCTTTGTCACATAACTGACTTACGCTGATCAGGTTATGGTTTAACCCTTCAACATAAGCCACGTCGGTGATAGAGATTATACCGTTGGAAATCATACCGTAACCTCTGGTGACTCCTCGATCTGACCCTCCGAAGATGACTTTGGGTCCATTCTCGACGGGAGTGTAATCACGCAGCAGGCTTCTTGTCCCAGTCATATGCCGGGAGCATCCACTGTCCAAATACCAGATTGGCGTTTTGGTGGCCTTTGGACATTCCTGCAAAACAAAATTAATTCGCCTTAGGAACCCAATCGACTTTGGGTCCTAGATTCCTGGTTAGCACACTCCCCCTCGGTTGGTTAACCCTACGAGTGGTCGGCCTCGCATTGTTAACATGGGGAGTCTCGTAATGTCTTGGATTAAACCAACAATCCACGGCAAAGTGACCGACTTTGCCACAGCACCAACAGTCGAACCTGTTATATCTCTTCCTAGGCTCCTGCCTTACCCTGGGAACGGTGGGTGCAGCTGGGGCCTTGGATCTGGAGGTGGAGACCTCATGGTGACAACAGTCACATGACTTTGTCACCTTCTGTATAACAGGTTTGGCCTTTGGTGCCTGCTTTCCATTATGGCCGCTAGAGAACGGACCATAATTTCCTATGTGGATTTCCTCATAAGGTGCCTTGAAGGCACTCTCACCAAAGTTCCGGGGGAAGTTCCAACCGTCATACCGGCTCTTAGGCTTTGCAACCGAGGGCCGGAAATGATGCCCAAATGTTGACTCAAAGTCATGTTGGTTGCAAGGAAAGCCAGGCTTTCTGAACGCAACAGGACTAAGAGGAGCCTTACCCTTTTCATCAGCAGAGGCCTTCTTGGCGGCCTTATTCTTCCTCTGGTTCTTGTTTCTCCTAGATGAAGAACCAGATGCCCCAATATGCCCCAAGCCAGCTCCTTTGGCCTGAGCAGAGAAGGTGTCAACGACTGGAAGCACTGTTTTTGGCATAGAGAAGCTCTGTACGATCTTCCTTTCTGCCGCAAGTAGTTCTTCCAATTTGTTGACTTCCTCCTGCTTGAGATCAAGGAGCTTCAAAGACTCTGAGTGCTTTGAAGTTAGGTCAAGGTGCTCCTGTCTGAGAGAGATCAAGCTAGTGACCTCTTCCCTTAGGGATACACACTCACCCTTAAGGAATTTTACTTCCTTCTTCTCAGCCTTCAGTCTCTTGCGGCACTCGTCGAAAGTGTTGAGCAGAAGCTCATACTTTTCGAGGAGCTCAGCTTCACGGGCCGAAGGGCCATCCTCAGGTTCATCATCCTGAGACTCAGGATCAGAGTCGGAGTCGGAGAGAGGGGTGTGAGCTTTTACCTTCCCAGTGAATGGGGGGCATTCTCCTTCTGAGTCCGATCGACCCACCAGCCCGGAGTAGGCTTCTTCATCATCACTGGAGTCTGAGGAATCAGACTCACTTAGTGTCTTTGGCCGTTTAGCGATGTAGCTTCGCTCCTTCTTCTTGTCTCTGGAGGACTTGTGCTCCTCTTCTTTTCCTTTTTCCCTCTTGCCTTGATAGCAGTCGGCCACGACGTGTCCTGGCTTATTACATCCAAAACAAATAATGTCAGAAGAACGATGTTTATTGGGTTTATATGCATACCTGTCAGAAGAGTAGTTTTTCTTCTGGTGTCTGGAAGAGGAGCCGTCTCTCTTTCTTTGATTCCTCATCTTGAGGAACTTTTTGAACTCTCGAGTGATGAGGGAGAAATCCTCCTCCGACAGATCTGAGCTGGAGGAGCATGGATCGGAGTCCTCCTCCTCATCCTTTTTCCTGGCACGGTACGACACCGTACTCTTCCCTTTTCTGGAGTGACTGGCTTTTAGAGCCACAGTCTTTTCTTTTGCAATAGCCTTTTCTGCTTCTTCCTCAGCTTTCCTGGTGTTCAGCTGAAGCTCATAGGACATCAGCTTCCCAAACAGAATTTGTGGATCAGTTTCTGCCAGTCTGCCAAATTCTCTGATGGCGCAGATCTTAGTGTCCCATTCCTTAGTAAGGGACCTAAGGAATTTGTCATTGAGTTCACCATTGGTGAACACTCTTCCGTACCCCTTGAGGGCGTTGACAATCTTTAGAAAGTTCTCGTAGGTGACCCCGATCTCTTCCTTCGGCCCTTGTCTGAAGGCTTCATACTTCTGGTTCAGGAGGGATCTTCGATCATCCCTCACTTCATCTGTGCCCTCCATTAGAATGATCAGACACTGCCAGATCTCCTGAGCTGTCCTGCAGTTGCTGAAGTTCTGCATCATCGAGTCATCAACTGCACTGACCAGGATGTTTCTTGCCTTCATGTCAAGGCCCACTAGGACCATCTCATCCTTGTCCATTTCAGAGAGTGTCTTCGGCACTTTCTTGGTGGGATCAATGGTGGAGGCCTTAGTGGGGACATAAGGTCCCTCCAGCACGATCATGAACAGTCGAGGGTCCACTGCTTCCATGTAGAACCTGATCCTTTCCTTCCAGATAGGAAAGTTGAGTCTGTTGCACACTGGGATCTTGCCGGAGTACTTGAGCCCGTCCATAGTAGATGTATGTCTCCTTGTTGACACTAGTGGCAGGATTCTACTCAAGGTGTTAACCTTTTGATGAGCAACCTCGCTCTGATACCACTTGAGAGTCCACCTAGTGTCAACTATGTGCACCTATGGGGGGGATAGGTGACGTGTGGTTCTTTTGCGGAATTTACGGATGTACCTGCACAATAAAAACAAAAACCACAGCACACAGAATACACAGCAAATTTATAGTGGTTCCCCGACTTGGGTACATCCACTTTCCCCCTTCGACCTATCTCCCCAACAAGGGACGACTCGGTCACTTCTCCAACGGGATTGAAATCCAATCTCTGCACTAACGGAAGGAGCCCTTCCACACGTGAGAGTCAACACTCTCACAAAACGGGTTGCACCCAACCCTTACAACACGGAACAAAAGTTCCTTTACAACGAAATTAAATGTAGAGTGTACACGTGATACAAACTTCTTTTGGAGACTACGGTGTTCCTCTTTGTTCGACAACGTGTTCTTGAAGTCGATGAGGAGTCTACGACCTTGGTCTCTCTTGGAGAGGATCTCCCCGTAACCGGCGGCGGTACACAAGCGGCGGCTAGCTTCGGGATCGGCGGCTACGATGATGAGCGGCTGCTGAACTTGGAGATCCAAACTTCGTTGCGAAGCAAGCTCGGTCTTCCAACGGTCACACGAGGATCGGTCGTCTCGATCGATTCGGATGGGAAGTGTTTCCGATCAACAAATCGAGAGACAAAGGATCTCTGGATAGACGCGTGAGACTCAGGCCTTGCTAAGCTTCTGTCGCCGGAGATCGGGAAGAAGATCGATCAGTGGCGGCGACGTTCGTTCCCGAGCACGACGGCGGCGGCGGAGAGGAGTCGCGGTTTTAGGGTTTTGTTGCGACTCGGTTTCTGTTCCTTTTTCTCCGTCTCTTTACTGTTCAAAATACCCATGTATTTATACCCTGTAGATACAACAAATTTGACCGTTGTGGGACCCACAAAAGAAATCCCCAAATTCCGGTTCAAACTAGTCCAGAAGCAGAATCCGGTCCAGCAGCATCCTGAGAAAACGCCAAGTGAAAATCGGCGAGAATCGCAGACGATTCTCGACGAATCGGCGAGAATCACCAAGTGATTCTCGACGATTCGTCGAGAATCGTTTGTGATTCTCGTCGAATCACTTATTGATTCTCAACGAATTTTACTTTGTGTACATGGGCTGCTTGGCCACTGGTTCGACGGGAATTACAAGTGATTCTCGCCGAATCTTACTTGGCACCATTTTGAGATGGCCAGAAGGAGTCGGCGAGAATCACTGATGATTCTCGTCGATTCGGCGAGAATCACTAGTGATTCTCGCCGATTCGGCGAGAATCGCTTGGTGATTCTCGTCGAATTTGCCTTGGACGAATTTTCGTCTTCCACTTAGGAGCTGCTCCTTGATCCTTCCCTGCTCCTTGTCTTCTCTTGCATATGAACTGCCCTGTACTTGAAAGTAAGTGCACTCCAATAGAGAGAGTACACGTAGGCCAACACACTGATCTGCTCAACGAGGGATTACGTTGTGCATACCCGCGTATATTGACCTACTGCACCCTGACATTGGTGTGCACTTAGCGTGGAGGAGCTGCAAGTACAACTTAAACAAAGTTTATCAAATACATAGTCTATTGACCTTAGCTTGTCCAGGGGCTTCTTCAAATCAGGTACATTGTGGATACAATACCCAACAATTTATCCATAATTTATTTCGTCGACCTCAGTTCGGATAACTGTTTTCGTTTTCGTGGAACGGAGTTTGTCGATTCATATTCAGGAAACCCTTATATCTAGGTTTTCTTCGACCTCCATCCCGCGCTTTCAGTTCATGTTTCACTTGGTCGCTGTTTGTTTCTCTTGCAGGTAATCAATGGCGGTTCCAGCGAGCACCCTGGATGCAATGAAATTCGATACATGCTTTGATATGGACTTTGATTCATTTCAACATTCTGATCCTATATTTCTTTACATTCTGGAACTTCTAGAAGAGCTGGGTCTCAAGGATTTTATGACCAGGAGAATCAAACTGCATGCAACGAAGATTAAGGAATGGGTATATACTTCTTCTGCTTTTGAGGACAACACCTTGACATGGAATATCGGGGGTAATGTTGTTTATTTATCCCCCGCCGTTATTTCTGAGATTTTTGAGTTGGTCAATGGAGAAGAAGATTTGGATATATATTCTGATGAGTATAGTTCGATGCTGAATCTGATGGGGTTTACTGGGAGCAACCCTAACAAGCTGTTAAATAAATAGCTTTCTGCCGCCTACCAGTTCTTGGCGGATGTTGTGGGAAAAGTGTTGATGGGCAAGCACATCGCGCACGATTACATAACAAGATACCAATTCCTTATCATGTGCGCGGTGGTCAACAAGAGTCACGTTGATTGGGGCAAGATCTTCTTTGGTTTGATAAAGAAGAAAAACAGTAAGAAAGAGGTATGTTTTGCAAGAATCCTGGGGATTTTCCTTCAAGCAAAAGCTGGTGAATTCATTGTCTCCCCAACCATATTCATCAATGTCAGCAAGCGCCTCACATGCGCTTTGTTTGGCAGATGGGGAGGACGATCTCTAAGCCATCCAAGGCTTCCTCCTCTTCCATCCCAGCTTCTGAGAGCACAAGGTCCATGAAGGCCACTCCCCACCCTGCGAAAGAGGTAATCCCATCTCCACAACCTCTTCCAGCAACCCGTCTTCCATCTTTAACCACTCTCCCAATTCCTCCATCTTCCCCCATTCATGTTTCTCCATCAACTCATGCATCCCGGGCTATGTCTCCTCCAGCATCACCTCCTCCACCTCATCTGTCTAACATTCCACATTTTGATATACCATCCCCTTCTCCACCTCCACCAGACACCCCCATGACAGATGTCATTCCACCTGTATCCCCTCCATCTGTTCCCCTCACTTCATCTACTTCTCTACCACCAACTACTTTTTTATCTTTGGACCCCTCCCCCCACTATATCTACCATCATAACCCTGCTCACTCCCCTCCTCAAATCTCTAATCCCAGAGGCCATTACACCTCTTATAAATTCTATCAATTCTTTATCTGCCCAAGTATCTCTTCTTTCTGCTGCCCCCTCTTCATTCAGGGGCCTGACTCCAGGTTCTCCTGAAATCAGGTATGGGGAGATGCTCTGTGATGAAGCAGCAGCAGATATAGCAGCAGCTTCAGATGCAGAAGCAGCAGTTTCAGATGCAGCAGCAGTTCCTCCTACAGCAGTTTCATATGCAGAAGCAGCAAGTTTGACAGAATTTGATTTGGATTTGCTTAACTTGATTCATTTCATGGATACTGACATTGAATTAGATGAGTCAGTTCCAGAGCAGATAAAAACTGTTGGTGATTTCCATTTGAATCCCACAGTTGATTTGGCTGTTTTGTTGAGATCTTTTGATACAATTTATGTACAGTTCCCTTCTACTAAGTCATCCTTGGCTAGTATTCCTGTCACCTCTCCAATAAGTCCTACAATTGCTAAGCAACTTAGTGACAGTTTTGTTGTTCCAGTGCGAGCCATCTCTTCCCCCCCCCCCATAAGAGATTTCTGCCCCAATATTTTGTTATGGATGATTCCCCAATGCCTGACCTGGATGCATTGATTCTGGCAGACATTGAGGAAGAGAAAAAAGCTCAAGAAGAGCACTCAGTCTTGATCAGTTCTCTAGTTCCAGTTCAACCTATCAAGCCCCAGATCTCTGCAGTTACCCTAAGAGAGATTGATGCTCTGTATGCCAATCCTCAAGGGTCTAGCTCAGATGAGGAAGAGTAAGATGAAGATTTAGATGAAGAAGCCCAGAAGAGAGTCAGATCAAATAAGAGAAAGGCTCCTCCTCCTCCTGCTCCTAAGCCCAATCCAACAGCTGACACTCCCTACTACATCTTGCATAACATCACTCCCTATGAGGGAATGTCTGCTTGGATGTGGCTATCAAAGAATCAACAAAAGGAAATAAAGAAAAGCAGGAGATACTCTTCTTCACCAGTTTTTAGATACAGAAAAGATCCTCCTCCTCCAGCTGCTGGTACTTCCAGTTCCTCAATTTCAAAGCCTCCTCCTGTACAAACCTACCAAAGGCATCAGAGGCAACAATCTTCAGGCAGATAACAACATCAACAGCAACAACCTCAGCAGCAACAGCAAAATATATCTGTAGAACAGAAGGCTGACAGTCCCAAAAGACCATATTCACCTCTTATTCCTTTTGAGGATCCTGAAACAGCTAACACTACTAAAATGGCTAGATTTCAGGAACTGATTGGTATCTCATTGATTAATAAAGCAAAAGCTGAAGGAAAGGATATTTCAGGATACACAACTATGTCAAAATATAGAAAAGAAGAAGTTAAAAGGTTTGACAAAGTAAACAAACTTTTTAATGTTGATGACCATATGAAGCTCCATCCAAAGGCTGTTGTTCCCAGAGCCTCTTCTCAGAATATGCTTGGTATAGCTGATATAACAATGACTATAGCTCATGCAGCTAATCCAAACAGAGAGATCAAATTCTCAAAGCCCGGAGCTAGCAGCAGCAGCAAAGAGAAAGACAAAGAACAATTCAAGAAGAGCAAGATATGATCTAGGTTTTTCTTTTTTTTCCTGTTTTTGCTTTTACAACTCTCTGGTTATGTTTCTAAACAAAGCCTTTATATATCTGCTATATGTGTTATAAATTCTCTGTCAGATATATGCTTTTACTGCTTTATTTCAGTCTGTGTCTTCACTTAGTGACCTCACCCAAATAGGGGAAGATTTTTGGATCCCTAGTTTGGATTTGGGCTAGGTTCACTGAGTTAGGATGTCTTTGACCCACCTTGTATAGTCATGGTCATTGGTTGTATCCTAGAGTCTAGGGTTTGTCCTTAGAACATCATCCTATGGACCAGCCATCCTCTAGACTACCAGAGAAACTCAAGACTTAGAGATATCTTCAGCTCAAGAAAATGTGTTTGACGTTCGTCGATCTCAACTCAACGAACCATATTTCTTGGTCGACGATTTCTGGTCTACGATTTGAACTCTTCTCAGTCAGAGACTTCTCAGATTCTAAGTCCACAATCATTCTTCGGTCGACGAACTTGGATCTCTGTTCGATGAATGATGATTGTCAGTTCGACGAATGATGATTGTCAGTTCGACGAATGATGATTGTCAGTTCGACGAATGATGATTGTCAGTTCGACGAATGATGATTGTCAGTTCGACGAATTATGATTGTCAGTTCGACGAATGATGATTGTCAGTTCGACGAATGATGATTGTCAGTTCGACAAAGATTGTAGCAGAATTGACAAGTTTCCCTTGAAGACTAATTGCTATTGTCTGGTCGATGAACTCATCAGCTCAGCTCGACGAACGGTGAACTCAGCTCGACGAATTCTGTTCTTTGTTCAACGATTCCAGACTTGGTCTTCTCCAGTTTTCCGTCCCTTTTCTTGGCGATGATTCCTAAGTAATTAATGCTCAATCTTCTCGGAATGTTACCGTTAGAACGAGCATTGATCATGGATTATTAGATGTCATTTTTCCATGGGACAGTTAGGGAATTCATTCATTGTCGCTTCCTTCCCAGGTCGACTGCATTTACTGCTCAAGGATTCTAATTTCGAATGTGTTCTTCAGTCAGTTTTAAGAAAAATAACAAAAGATTAAGCAGTCTAGCAGACACACATTACATTCAAGAAGTCTTATAAAAATCAAAAGTTTTCACACACTGCAATCAGCCTAGGCCAGAGAATAACATCATCAAGAAGAAGAAGAAGAAGAAGAACATACAATTTTCATCAAGAGTGGTCAAGGCAATCAAGTTTTTGAAGACCTGTCACCTTGAAGCAAAGCTCCAGATTTCCTGATCCATTCAAGATCTCAGGGGGAGCAATCTGCTGAAATCAATCCACTAGTCTTCTCAATTTTTATTGAGAAAGAGAAGACACCATCACCCTTTTTCCATCCTCTGTATAGGGTTTTAAGTCCCTTCAAAATTATTCGTGGTTGCAAGTCTCCTACCAAAAGACTTGAGGTTTTGGTTTTTGAGCACCTGAACAAAAGATCATTGGTGTCAGGCACATGATCAAAAATCAGAGTGGATTCCTACCAGGGTGGTAGAAGAGTGGACGTGCCCAGGTTGGGGAACCACTATAATTTATTGTATCATCTGGTTGCCCTTTTTTCTTTTGTTTTGGCTGTGTTTTGTGATTTGTTAGGTTGTTGTATTTATTACTTTGTTTGCTAACCTGTTCACCTAGGATTACAGCAAAAGTTGTAAAGATTTTGTAGAGACCACAATACTCTATTCACCCCCCCCCCCCCCCGGTAGAGTATATCAGATCTAACCTTCACTTTCAGGCCGGACCTGACATTACTCCAAAATACTAAGGAGAAAAGGAGAGAAGCAAGAAATACACCACGAAAGGAAAACTTGGTAAGGGTAAGAAGTCACCACTTGCCTCGATCTTGCCGAAATCCAGCCGCACAACCACTCCTCTTCACAGATCTGGTCGCAAGAACACCTAAACAACAATTCCTGAAACTTTTCAGGATGAAGGAGGGTCGAAACAAAATTCTTAACACCAAAAATTTCACTAAACAGGAAAAACTTACCACACAAACGTAGATCTTGGTGAGAGTTATCCGGATATACTCTCCGATGACGATTTCGTGTACCAGAGCTCCTACAATCAATGGCTGAAGGCTTCACAAGGTCGACTACTCTCGCCTTCTGTGATACAGTCCGACGGTTTTAAGAAAGATGATGAATAGGTTTTTTGTCTTATCACAAGGCTATTTATATGGAATAAATAATATATTATATTATTATTATAAATAAACATTCAAATCACCAAAACTCGCACTAACTCGAATTTCTATGAAAATTGCAGCATAGCTAAATACCGACGCTACAAATCCAACGGCGAAGTCGAAATCGAAATCCGACAAACCAAACTCGGGCAAACACATCCCGGAGTTAAAATACCAAGTATCCCAAAAACGCTCCATCGTATTCCAAAATGAACCCCGACTTGTAAGGGAAAATCAAAACACAGGAGAAATTAGCCAAGCTAATACTCCCAAACCAAAACCTCGGATACCAACGAGCAAAAGCCATGCTCTGACAATGGTACCCACCAACTACGTGTAACACCTCCACTCAACACATGGAATATAACGGTGGGTCCGGCCGAGGCCCCATGCCATATCTCACAGACAAGCAGTGGAATTACGTGTGGAAATCAAAATCTACTCATACCCTAACTCAAAACATTCTAGCGCAGCATTTTAAGTTGGATGAACTTAGCTCAATGAATGTCCACTAATATACAAACTCCACATTTATATATCAAAATCAGGAATGTATACAACACACACACTCATGGTTTTATGGCCTTACAAATTTCTCTTTACACAAATGTACAAGTTCATACATCGACACGCAGGCCGACCGCACATGAAATCCAACACGCTTCGCAGAGCCTTCGGGGGCCTTAAGCAGCAAGCCTCCATTTCTCTCAAATCAATTCAATCATCAGCACCTGTAATTAGCCATCCACCCAAGAGCGGTAAACAAAGTAACGGTCAGCATTAGCTGACCAATTATAACGACCCAACCCCTTACCTTGGGCAGTGGTTCCTTCCCTGTATGCATTTCCATCATAAGCTATCAATCTACCAATCACAAACATATCACAAACGCCGGTATTCACCAAACACTTCGTGCACTCAGGGCACCTTATTGGTGTACTGGATATCACAGTCGTACACCGCCGATCCGAGGTTCTTCACTTGTTGGTTGGGCGCTTCAATCCTAGTCCACCAATCTCGCTACTGGCGACATTCCGTCCATACCACTCATAGGTACTACCTCACAACAAAAAAGAAACAACCAGAGCAGATCGACCCACCCAATGTGGTGTAGCAAGCCGGGTTTAACGAGGCTCCCAAGGCATTACCACCAATCGACCCCTCACCTATTTCCTGATCGATTTGCCCAAAATAAGCTGAATACAGCCTGACACGCCATGTGATACGCCCGTGTCACAGGTCATGTCACTTAAGCGGTAGGCAACCGACTCAAATCCAAAAAGTACACGGCCGTGTGACACGCTCATGTCACACCCTACACGCCCGTGTCACGCCCGACATGCCCGTATCCAATAGTCGGGTACATTACACAGCACAATCCCATCTCACTCGAGAAGGAAATGGCCATGGGACACACCTGTGTCCCAGGCCGTGTACACCAGGACACACCCGTGTCCAGCAACACACGCAATCCCGCCTGAAACCCATAAGGGACATGCCCTGTGACACGCCCGTATCGCAGGCCCTACGCTCGACACTCGATGATTGTCGAGCGCATTTCATCGACCAGGGAGGGGGGAAATGCCCACTGACATGCCTGTGTCGCAGGGCGTGTTCCCTCCAAAAACTTCGTCGACCGAATTTCATCGACCACTCGACCAACTGCTCAACCCAAGCATGACACGCCCTGGGACACACCCGTGTCCCAGGCCGTATCACCCAAGCTTTACCCAAACTGGGCTTTGGGGTGTTACACTGTGTATTAAAGTAACGCCCTGACATCAAAAATACATCACTAAAGGGATGTTAAATAAACTTTGGAAAATTAGGGGAGTTACAGCCACCCCTCCTAAAAGAATGTTTCATCCCAAAACTTTACGCACAAAAGATTCCACTATAGAGGAAAATAATCAAAGATTATAGAATGGAAATACATACCGAAAGAAACAAGGAGAATAGAAGAGGATGAGCCTCCCTCATAGCTAACTCCAACTCCCAAGTCACGCTTTCCACGTCGTAGTTCTGGCACAAAACCTTAATCATGGGTATGGTCTTCCCTCGCAACACTCAATCTTGGGTATCCAGAATGCTAACAAGCATTCCGACATATGAAAGGTTAGGCTCCAACTGGGGCACAGAATTGAGAACCTGTTGGTTTCTAAGCATAAACTTCTGTAACTAGCTAACATGAAACATATCGTGCACACCAGGAGAACATGAGGGCAAATCCAGCCTATAAGCTGACATTCCAATACGTTCAATAATCTCAAAGGGTCCCACATACCTAGGATCCAACTTATGGTTCTTACCAAACCTCTTGACACCAGACATCGGGGAAACGTTAAGAAACATCATGTCCCCAACGACAAATTCCAAATCAGTCCTTCGCCGATTGGCGTTCTTTTCGTAACACTCCTATGCTATATGAAGCTTTTCTCTAATATGTGTTATAGAAGTATTCATCTCTTCTAAAGCTTCCAGACCCAACAATGGTCCTTCCCCAACCTCGGCCCAAAACAAGGGAGTGCTACAATGTCTCCCATACAAGGCATCAAACGGGGCCATCTGTCAGCTTTCATGATAACTTTTATTATAAGCAAATTCCATCAGTCTCAAACGCTCATCCCACGCTCCTTCATAGTCCAAGATGTAACATATTATCATGTCTTCCAAAATCTGATTTATCATTTTTCTTGAACTATTTGTCTGCGGATGATAAGCGGTGGAATACCTCAGATCGGTACCCAATCCTTCATGTAAGCTTTTCCAAAAATGAGACGTAAACCTGGAGTCTCGATTTAATATAATACTAATAGGAACTCCATGTAACCTGATAGCCTCATCCAAGTATAACTTTGTTATCTTCTTCATGAAGTAATCAATCTTAAACGACATGAAGTGAGCACACTTCGTCAGTCTATCTACTATAACCAATACAAAATCATGTCCTTTTGGAGACCTTGGAAAACCAGTAATGAAGTCCATAGAAATACTCTCTCACTTCCAACTGGGAATTTCCAAAGGCGTTAACTAGCCACCAGGCCCTCCATGATCAGCCTTAACTCACTTACAAGTGAAGCACTGAGACACAAACTTGGTTATGTCATTCTTCATACCATACCACCAAATGATCTGCTTCAGATCTCTATACATCTTCGTAGAACCAGGGTGGTAGGCAACACTGGAATTATGCGCCTCATTGCACATCTTAACTTGAATGTCCTCAATGGCGGGGATACAATATCTACCGCGGTACCTCAAAGTACTCGCGTCATCGATTGAAAAGTCTAGTAACTCCCCTTTCTCAGTTCTATTACAGAGGTGCTGCAAATCAGGATCATCCGTCTGATGCAGGCTTGTGGGTGTAATCCAAGAAGGCTCTAACGCTTTCAAACTACTGGGCGAGTCGCTACTCCCAACCGATATATTCATTAACAGAAATTCTTCTACCAAGGATTCCACTAAAAGTCCAAAGATTTGTACGGTCTTCCTACTTAGGGCATCGGCTACCACATTAGCTTTGCCCGGATGGTATTGGATCTCAACATCATAATCCATGACATATTTTAACCATCTCCACTGGCGCAAATTCAACTTCTTTTGAGTGAAGACACACTTCAAACTCTTATGATCCATGTAAATTTTGCACAACGCGTCATACAATAAGTGTCTCCATAACTTCAGGGCATAAATCACTACTGTGAACTCTAAATCATGCATAGGGTAGTTTATTTCATGAATCTTTAACTGCCTCGACCCATATGCAATCACTTTTCCTTCTTGCATCAACACGCAACCAAGGCCAACATGCAATGCATCTACATAATTGGCATACTCTACTCCCTTGGTAGGCAAGTACAACATTAGAGCAGTGCACAGTCTCCTTTTCAACTCCTGAAAGGCTTCTTCGCACTTATCTCTCCACACAAACGATGTGTTCTTCTGCGTAAGCTTAGTCAGCGGTGCAGACATCATGGAGAAACCTTCCATAAACCTCTTATAATATCCTGCCAAACCTAGGAAACTTCCTATCTCTTTGGGTGTGGTAGGTCTGTTCCAATACATTACAGCAAAAATCTTCCCTGGGTCAACAGAAATTTCATCCTTATTAACTACATGATCCAAGAAGGAAACTTGAGAAAACAAAACTCACACTTGCTTAACTTGGCAAACAACATATGCTCCCTCAAAGAAGACAAAATCAAATACAAGTGTTGGGCATGCTGTTCAGCACTACGGGAATAAACCAAAACATCACCTATGAACACTACCACTAAAAGGTCCAGAAAATCCTTGAACACTCTGTTCATCATGTCCGTGAAAGTAAAGGGTGCATTTGTCAAACCAAATGTTGGGTCCATTGCCCACAATGTCTGATATTTGAAGAAGTCAATCATGTCAATGATATACATAAAGATGTATTTGATGTGTGCTTAAGTTCATGTATGAAGGTTGTCCTTGAAACATTTATAGGATAGGTATTCCAAGTGGTTGGATAGGTGGACACAAAGATATATACTGGACAGGCAGGAATTTGCCTAAGTCCACAGGTGTTGAGTGAAGCTTACTCACTCAATGCCAGGTATAGGAATTCGGTTAAGTCCACAAGCGTTGAGTTAAGTGAACTCACTCAATGTCAGATGCAAGGGAAGATGTTGGATAGGCTGGAAATCACCTAAGTCCACAGGCATTGAATGAAGTCTACTAACTCAATGTCAGGTAAGTAAAAGCATTGAGTATAGCTTGGTTAGTCTAAGCCTTACTGTTGGCTAGACAGAAAAGTGGCTAAGTCCACAAGCATTGAGTGTAGTCTACTCACTCAATATCATACAGCTAAAAGCATTAATTAATGCTGAACCTATCAAAGCCTAATAAGAAACAGGCAAAATTGTGCCTAAGTCCACAGGTGTTGAGTGAAGTCTACTCACTCAACACCGTACAGCATAAATCGTTGAGTATAACTCAGACAGTAAACTCCACAGAAAATTTGTGTAGATATTTGACTAAATTCACAGGAGTTGAGTGAAGCTTACTCACTCAACTCCATGTGATAAAAAACATTGACTGAACCATAGTCAGTCAGAGTCTGTGATTTCATATAAATTTAGCTAAGTCCAAATGCATTGAGTGAAGACTGCTCACTCAAAGCTAGATAATAGAAGAATATTGTTAAGTAGTTTGGCGTTGAGTGAAGCTTACTCACTCAACACCATGTGACTAAAATCAAATCTAAGTGATATGGCATTGAGTGAAGCCTACTCAGTCAATGCCAAGTGACAGAACTCCAGTTAAGCAGTTTGGCGATGAGTGCACTCAACGCTCTCAACGCCTAGAGATAGAAAGATTTTTCTAAGTATTTTGGCGTTGATTGAAGCTTACTCACTCAACGCCTAATGGCAAAGAAATATTTCTAAGTATTTGGCATTGAGTGAAGGTTGCTCACTCAACGCCTAGTGACAGAAAATCTGTCTAGGTATTTTGGCGTTGAGTGAAGCTTACTCACTCAACGCTTATACTAATGATGCTTGATTTTGGCTAATTCCATATAATGGTGACATCAGCAAATTCAACAAGTCAACTGTGTTCAAATTAAGTGCGGGAAAGCTACAGAACACGACAAACACTGCCGAAAGTCTACTATACGACATCTTCCATTAAAGCAAGATGCAGTTGTCTGTTGCAGGTGGTCCCCACAAGCTTCCTAGAGCTGTTAATCTGCGTAAGATAAAAGGGACAGCTCCTGGATGTTGAAGGCAACTTTTAGGGTTTTACTCAACAAGAAAAAGAAGGTTTGGACTTCATATTCCTCGCCATTGCTGCCGAGAAAAAGCTTGAAGTCTTCTAGCAGAACAAAAAGTTCGGTTAACTGTAGCATTTTCTTTTTCTACAGCAAAATCAGAAATACTTCTGATAAAGAAAGCAAGAGAGCCTTCAGTCATCTGGAGGTTCGTTAGATGTTTGAAGAGCTCAAGACCAGCAAATCTTCAGTCTTCTACAGCAAGTTCAGAAACTATATTCTGAGTTACTTACAGCAGAGGCAACCTTCTATTGAAGAATATCTTCCTACTGCTGTGAAGAAAGTTTGAGCTGAGATAACTCAGCTCTAGGTGTTGACACAGAGAAATTTCTCTATGTCAAATTAATTAAAACAACTATTTTTCTATAGGATCATTTTGGATCTAAATTGTAGGGCCTTCGGCCTGATATAGGGCAAATTTGCATGAGTTGTAGGAGAGTGATACTCTTTGAGTGTAGGATCCAGCTTGGATCTGAGGTAGGTGATCTTTTGATCACTGAGCTATAGGGCTTTTAAGCCTGAGGTAGGAGAGTCATTCTCTATGAGTTGTAGGGCACTTGTGCCTGAGCTGTAAAATCCTTTGGATCTGATATAGGGCCTTTGGTCCTGGGATGTAGGAGAGTCATTCTCTTTGAGGTAGGAGCAAGTTTTCTCTGAGGTAGGGTTGTCCTCCCAGCCTGCGTGGTAGGGTCTTTAGCCTGAGGTAGGTGATCTGTTGATCACTGAGTTATAGGGCTTAGTTCCTGAGTTGTAAGTCTTGGAGGAGAGTGAGAGATCTTGAGGGATCTGAGGTATAAGCTCTTTGAGCTGAGTTTTGGAGAAGTACCTTATCTAACTAAAAGTTAGAAAGGTGGGAGGAGAGTGGATGTACCCATAATCTTGGAAACTAATATAATTTTTGTGGGTACTTTTATGTGTTATTTATTTACTGTAGGTTCTTGAAATCTTATAAATGCTAACACACCAAGCCCTAAAGGAAGAAACATTAAGAAAGTCACAAGATACCAACAAACTTATTCACCCCCCCCCCCCTCCTGTAGGTTGCAAGATACCTTGAAAATAAAGACTTTCAAGTGGTATCAGAGGGAGGTTGATTTAAAAGGCTTTAATAATTTGAGTGATCTCCAATGGTAGCTACAACTCTGTACTTATGGGTTCTGTAGAGATCTATAAGGAGCAAGGTTCAATGAAACTCTCCATCTGTAGAAAGGAGAATTTTGGAATCTGGAAGAAGAGGCTCAGGCTATTTATGGAAGCCTATGACCCTAGTATCTTTGTGACAGTAAAGGAGGAACCCTTCATCCCTATGAATATCTCTGTTCTGGATGCAAATGTCCAGACACCCAAGACTTATTCAAAAATGACCAAGGATGAGGTCATGTTGGCTGCCTTGGACAAGAAAGCCCAAAACATCATAGTCACTACTATTGATGATTCAACCTTTCAGAGCTTAGTCCACTGCCAGACCTCCAAAGAGATGTGGGACACCCTTGTAGTCTACATGGATGGTACTGAAGAGGTAACAGATGATAGAAGGTTCATGCTCAACCAGGAGTGTAAGGCTTTCAGGCAATCCCTGAAAGAGAACATAGCTACTTGATATGAAAGATTTTTTAGGATCATTAATGAATTGAGGACCTATGGGAGGGTCTTTAGTCATTATGAAATAAATGATAAGTTCTTAAAATCTCTCACTAGAGACTGGGATACAACGATTTGTGTTATAAGAGAGGTGGTCAAGTTTGTTGAGACTCCTCCTCAAACATTATTTGGAAAGCTGCTCTCCTATGAGATGTAGCTAGCTGCTAGAAAAGAGGCGGCCACCAGCAGATCCCAAGCCAAGGATAAGTCCTTGGCATTCAAGGCAAACAAAATTAGGAAGAGTAAGGAGAGGATTCCCTCTCCTCTAAGAAGACAAGCTAATTCAGACAGCTTAGAGTCAGATGCATCAGAATGCAGCATATCAGATAAGGATTTTGATGCCTTCTCCAGGCACTTTTGGACGATGATGAAGAAGAAACAATGGAAGAGCAGACCTTCCACCTCTTCTCATCACAGAAGGAATCATTCCAAGGCTAACAGGTATGATTCTAAATCCAGTAAATACAATTCCTCTAAAGTTATCTGCTATAGTTGCAGCAAACCAGGGCATGTGATAGCTGACTGCCCAGTGAAGAGGAAGGAAACTACTGAGAAGAAATAGCACCAGCACAAGGGCAAGAAGGAGAAGTCCTTTGTTGCCAAGAAAGAGAAGAGCTGGACAGACTCATCTTCATCTGAGTCTGAAGAAGAAGAAGACTATATTGGGATAGTTGTTGTTGCTGCTTGAAAGGTTATGGATAGATCTTAACATGCAATAGTTTGAATTATATCTATATACTAAGATATGAAAATCACAGCACAAAAGTAAAGGAAACAGCAAGCAACCAGAAGACACAAGGATTATAGTGGTTTCCCAACCTGGATAAATCCACTCTTCTACCACCCTGGTAGGAATCCACTCAGAGTTTTGATCATGTGCCTGACACCAATGAGCTTTTGATCAGTTGCTCAAAAACCAAACCTCAAGTCTTTTGGTCATGTGACTTGCAACCAAGGGGATTAACTTTTGAAGAGAGTTATAACCCTTTATACAGGAGGGGGAAAAGAGTGATGATGTCTTCTCTATCAACAGTCTTAGAGAAGACTTAAGTGGATATGATGTTAGCAAAGAGCTCCCCCTGAGATGTTGATGGTTCAGTAAGATGGAGTTTTGCTTCAGGGTGATAGGCCTTCAGAATGATGATGTCTCCAGTAAGCTTCTTAGACTTATATTGATTGAGTGTCTCTGTAGAAGCCTGGAGTAGATGAAGAACTCTGTGTATATCTTGATGTAGAGTGTCTCTTCTTCTTATTACTGAAAAGCCTTCACTATGTTCTTGTTTACTGTCTTGATATTATTTGCTGCAGTGCTCTCTCTCTCTCTGTGTATGTCTTTCTGTAAAATCTCTTATATCTAATTCAAACAACTGGATTCATTAATCTTGAAGACGGCAGAAGCATTCCCGAGAATAAAATATGCCTTGGGAATTAATCCTGAATTAATCTTCTGTAACTGCCCCATTTAATGTTGCCTTTGAACGGCTATTTCCATATAGGAATGTTCAACATTAAATGTCCTATCTGTAATTGATCTGCCAACTGTAAATAAATAGGCCTGGAATTAACTGCATAGATTTCGTCGACCTGAGCTCGCAGATCGTCGAGCTCAGCTTCTATTTCGTCGAGCTGGGAATCTATCTTGAGTTTAGCATAGCGATCGTCGAGCTGAACTTGGAGTTCGTCGAGCTCAGCTGGATTTCATTGAGCAGAGCTTATTTCTTGAGATCAGAGTTCTTCGACATGATTTTAGAGAAGGAACTCATAATTCGTCGACCTGAGTTCGGCGTTCGTCGAACTGAGTTCTCATAATTCTTAGACTGAGTTCGACGGATCATCTTAGCTTCTAGTGTTGACACAGCTTCTGTGGAATGTGTCGACATAAGTTGATATCGATAGATATTCTATGTGTCGACACAAGTCTTCTGTGTGTCGACACAGTCTTGCTCCTGGTGTCGACACAGTTGGTGTCGACAAATGATCTGTGTGTTGACACAATCTGGTTGTCTTTGGCTGACTGTTGAAGGTTGATCCAAGTGATGTTGATTCTGAGGACTAGACTCTAGGACACAACCAAGACCCTGGCTATACATTATGGGTCAGCTAAATAGACCTAATAGTGATCCTTGCCCAAATCAGAACTAGGGTTCCAACACTGCTGAATAAGAAGTTATAGCAGCAGATGAAGACTATCCTACTGCCAGGACAGGTATCAGGGCCACTCTATCACACTTAAATAATGATTCAGAGGTGGATGATGAGGATGAAGAATATGCCTACGGCTATTGTGGGCTGATGGCAGTGACTGATGAGGAATCCAATCAGGATCAGCCTGGTCAAAACAAGGTAAAATCTCTATCAAGGTCTTCTTCTGAGTTTGGATATAAGACTAGTCCATGTACAAAAGCTTCTTCATCCAGTGGTGAAAAAGATTCTGAATTAGAAGGAGAAGTCAATCAATTGATTGACATATATGGTGAACTTTTGGATGCAAGAAGTTGACTAAAAAAACAAGCTGTGGAGATTGCCTCTCTTCAGCTAGTTACTACCCATCTAACTAAAACAGCAACTCTGCTGGATCAGAAAGCACTGGAAGTTATCCAATTGAGAAACATCACTCTCATTCAGATTAGCACCATCAAGTTTAAGAATAGTCTCATAAGGGATCTTGAAGAGAGGCTAGGAAGGGAGAAAAGAATAGTGGCTAGCTATTCTAAGCCAAGTACCGTGTTACCCTTGATAGTCTCCTCCTCTTAGAAGGGTAAGAAGGGGTTGGGATTCAAGGAAAGCACAAGAGTTGCTCCTTCCAAAGAGAAGGGCAAAGCTCCAGCTCCAGCTCATCCTCTTGCTTCCATGCCTCCCAATCCTTTTAGAAAAATTCAGTTGCCTTCAAATAGATATGACCAAGAAAGCATCTTTTGTCACTAGATGAATAGCAGATCCACTGGTGTGAACAAAACTGTTCACAGTCATGGTGGAATGTACTGCACGGTGAGTGCCTTTAAGGCTACCCATGAAGAAATTCAAATGGCCCATCCTGGATCATTTGTCTTTGGTGCTCCATCCCCCACTCTCAAGAATGTGGCTGTAGCAAAGGTTCAGAATCATTCAGCAAAGACTCAGACCAAGGGTCAGTCATCCTGCAAGCCTGGTTTGGTTGTGTCTGATGTCATCAAGAGCATGCTTTCTAAAAAGAAACTTGTTGTTGTTGGCACTCAGAGCAGGCCAAACAAGCCGGCTAGAAGACTTACCTTCAGTCAAATATTTTCTAAAAGGAATCTGAAGAAGGGTGTTGCTTCTCTTCCTACTATTCATCCAGCAATCAACCAAACTGTTCGGACTGCACAAAAAAGAAGATACAACATTCATGAATGTTGGTGATGTGGCAAAGTGGGACACTTTGTTGTAGACTGCTGGTATAATCCAAGTGTGCCAAGAGCAGCTGTTAGTCCACCAGTCAGAAATATTGTTGGTAGATAAGGTCTTTTTCATACTAACATGCACCTAGGACCCAATAAATATTGTGGTCCTAAGGTAAAACAAATGGTGTAATGTAGGTTAGTCCAAGTGTCCATACCCCTATATGGTACTTGGACAGTGGTTGTTCCAGGCGCATGATTGGGACAAGGAGCAAAGTACACTCCAGTGAAAGATGGACCCAAGGTTATCTTTGGTGGTTCAGATAGAGGGGTAACTAGAGGCTATGGTAAGATTACAAATGGCCTAGTCACCATTATAAAAGTGGCTTATGTTGAAGGTTTGCAACACAACCACATAAGTATATGCCAACTCTCTGATCTTGGCTATGTTATTGTCTTCCACGAGGATGAGTGCCAGATTAAGAGGTCAAGTGGCCAAGAGGTCATCCTAACAGGCACTAGGAGTGGAAATATTTATTGTTTAAACTTTCTTTGTTTAGATACAGACTATCTTGTTTGTCTAGTGGCAAATGATAAAGTCTCATTTTGTGTCCAATGGCACAAGAGACTAGCTCATTTGAATTACAAGACTTTTGTCAAGCTCTTTAGTCAAGAGATAGTTAGGAATGGTATTAATGTGAAGTGCACCAAGGAGGACATTTAGTCTACACTCTTGTGGTGGTTGATGACTATTTCGGGTTTGCTTGGGTGTTCTTTCTCAAGAAAAAGAATGAAACCCTTGGGATCTTCATCAAGTTTGTCAAGCAAATTCAGAATGAGTTTAACAGTTCAGTGGTCAAAATCAGAAGTGACCATGGAACTGAATTCCAGTCTAAAAGCATGACAAGGTTCTATGAAGAGCAAGGGATTCATCCACACTACAAAATCTCATCCAACTAGGTTCATAACTCATCTAGCTCATGAGGTGCCTTAGCAATAAGACGAGTACCCAGCTCAAGATCTATAAACAAACTCTACATCCCTCTCAAGTGGAAGACCGGGAAGACTATTAGGAAGAACATCCAAAAACTCACGCACCACTGGAACCTCCTAACACGCGACAAACCACTAACGGTTCCCAAAACGGAAACCAAGTAAGCAAAACAATCGGAATCTAAAAGCTTTCGAGCACATACCGCAGAAATAATTGGGGAATCCTGGCGTGGAAAACCATAAACACTCCTAGGGTGATCGCTGTCCATATTGAAGTCCAAATACTTGACCTTACATTGGATAACTGCATCATATCTGGACAACCAGTTCATGCACAATACCACATTGAAGTCCTCCAAGTCTATCACCTTCAAATCAGCAACAGCTAGGAAATTGCATAAAAGAATCAGACAACCCAGGATACCCTGGTCAGTCACCATCGAATCACTAGAGGGAAACTTGACACGAAAAGAATCGCCAACTTGCTTAATAGTTAAGCGATGGCGCTCAATAAAGGTCCTATCCACAAACGAGTAGGTAGCACTAGAATCGAAAAGAATGCGCACCCAGCGGTTCTTTACCTTAAATTTCCCTATAAAATCGTATACGTAACTAACCGAGCAATATCAAAACTACAGCCACAAGATAAAAAGAAACCAAACTGGGTTAGAATCTAACCCGAGATCACCTGGGTGGACGTTCGTGCTTCCTCCAAAGACACCACGTTCAACTTGCTCTTCCCTTTGTCCAAATACTGCAGTGGCGGCAAAGCCTGAAGTGGAACTAGCTGCATCGTGGGCCGAGACTACAGGCACTTTGGCTTGAAATATCCCTTCTGTCCGTACTGAAAGCAGACCCTATCCTTACCCCAATAATGTGCAGCATCGTGCCCCTTCCATTTGCACAAAACGCAAACCAATTCTCCTTTGGGAGCACTCTGAATCGCATGCACTTACTCTTGCTTTTGAGCTCCCAATCTCTTAAAACATTTCTCAAATGGGTGGCCCGACCGGCCACCCAGAAAGCACTTGGCTCTACTAGATTCTGAGGATACCTGACCCAGGGCAAACCGGGTCAATTTACTGAACTCCACTTCATACTCACTCACTGCGAGTTGCCTTTGCTTCAAGTGCAGAAAATTATTCATCAAGCGGTCTTGCTCGACCGACGGCAGAAACTTCCTCAGCAATAACTCCTTGAAGGTTTCCCACAAGCATCCGTCCTTCAGGTTCTCCTTTTCTCTTAACCACCAGCTCTTTGCCAGCTTCAACTGGTAATCAGCGACCATCACTCTCTGGTTAGTAGAAATCAATGAGTATGAGACATCTCCATGATCGTTATAATCCAGTCATCCAAGGCCATGAAATCTACTCTACCATCGTAGGTAGGAGGTCATATTCCCTAGAAATTCGATATAAAGTTCATCTCTGGTGGCAACATAACTGAAGGCACCAGAGGAGCAAGGGGAACAAGAATAGCTTGACTAATAACAGAGCCTTGCACTCTAATCGGCTGCCCGGAAACAACAGATAACAAAGCCTGGATCTGCGACTATATCTCCAATATTTGCCTGGACAGAGCCTCATTGCTCTGTCACAGTCCTTCGATCACTACCTCACTCTATGCCTTAGATGACTCACCCTCAGACTGGGGAGTCGACCTTATCGCAGGATGCTTTAACGAAATTCAAATAACATAACAAGCTACTAATCAAAACCTAGCTTGTCGCTAGAACTACACAACTTAGTTCTGACAATACATGTATAAATACTTACTCAAGCTGCTAATTTGCTCTGGGAATTTCATTAATGATGTCATGCTCAAACTTTGATGACATATCGTCGTCCCACTGACTCATGTGCATAGAATATGAATGCATGATTTCTTATTCCTTTTTGACTCAAAACCGTGTATATATATATATATCATCATGTAAATATTTAGTTTGCCATGTATGCTAATGCAATGTTATGTCATGTATGTTGTGCTATGTAATCTACTAAAGTCCTTAGTGCACGTTATGACCGGCGTACACATGAAATATTATGCATCTCATACTACATAATATTGTATGCAATGAAAAGTAAAATCTAATGTGCATTCATGTAATGATTGTTATGCATCTCATACTACATAATAATCACATGTTGCTTCCTATGATGATCCATATAAAAACACATATTATGCATCTCGTACTACATTATATTCTATATATACTTCTTGTCATGCTATGAGTATAGTGTTCATGTTTCAGCCAAGACATACTGACGACACATCGGTGTGTATATGCAATGGAGCAAGACAACTAAAACTAACTTAAGATAGTTGTTCGACCAAATCTTAAACAACGCAACTTGCCTCTGATACCAACTATCACAACCCGTATTTTCTCCGAATTTAAATGTATATCAGAGTAAGAAAGAACACGTGTCGTGATGCTATGTAATACCCTCCTATTTTCTTAACTCCGGGGTCTTAGGCCCATAACCGTTGTTTTGCGGTGACTCCATCCCCCAAGGAGGTTGACACCACGAAACGCCGATTCTGTCGGCCATATCGATCACCAATGACATGAATTATATAACAATGAAGTAAACATCCAAGTCCATATTGTAATACATAAAGATAAAAAACACAGCCGCATGTCCCCATCATAACGGTTTAAAAGAGAAAACAACGAAACAAAGTAAAACGGGCTTATGCCTGGTACATCATATCCTCACTACAAGTCACTCGCAGAAGTAAATCTAAAACTAAGCGTCACCACTCATGGATCCAGAAGCCGGTGCAACCGAACTAGACTGGCCCACCTCCATCTGCACCGTACTCCGCTGATGCTGCATCTCCTGGGGCTGCTCCCTGCCTCCCATCCGATGTACCTAAAATGTTGTGGTCCACCGACCGTCAGTCAAACTAGACTCTGTCACAATCCCCCACCCCTCTCCCAGTGGATCCTAGGCACCGAGCGGAGAGGAGTGAAGAGGAGGACAACAAGGCAGAGTGTATAACAAACAGATGGCTCCTAAACTAACAGAGGTATGACAGTAAAACATAACAGGAGTATAACAGTAAACTAAAGTGCTGAGCAGTAAGGTAAATATAAAAGAACTGAACAAAAAGTAAGAACAGTAACTAAAAAAGTAACCACTGATTTATAGGGATTAACTCTATAGACCAAGGGGTCGTTTTGCAGGGCCTATCGTATAAACTATCTCATAACAATTTATACAATAGGTGTCAGGTTTAAATGCAATAATTCATGTTATGATATATTATGTCATGAATCATACAAATGAAACACACGCACCCGACTTTATGCGCACAGACCTTTAGTTCCCCGATTTTGGAGTTAGCTAAACTCTCAGGAGCCTCCCGCCGTGATAAACGGAGACAGTGGGCTGGGCCGCCACACTCCTAGAATGGCATTCGCACTACCTAGCGTATCCCTTATGTACGCCTCAATACTAAGAACACACAGTAGAGCCCCTGCGTACTAATGCTGGCAAATCCACCAGTCTTTCTTTGGCCAAGTGTTATCCACACCAGCCGAGTCAATGTATTGACATCGGTGCGAACGACCATCTAATACCGAAGACCCACCACATGTATGCACATGCAACATGACAAATTATATATATATATAATTTCGAGCCTCCAGCACACCAGACTACCAAGTCCACCAAGTTCTGAGCCTATAGCACCCCGGACTATCAAGTCCTCTTATCTCTATAACGAAAGCCCACCAACCGTGGGTCTATACTATCCATTCATTTCCAATTTAGATAAGATAAGTGAACGTGTGTGTGTAGGATGGTATTATTATTATGAGTTGCTCTTGTTTACATTATCCTTACGATTTAAGGTTAGCCTTGGACTTCCTAGGGCCTACCCGGTGAAGGGTTCTCAAGGGCACTGGGAACTACGATGGGCTGAAACTCAAAGCTCCATTTCTCAAGGCACTTATTAATATTGTTTTCTACCCGTGACCAGCCCTTTAATAATATTTCAGTTAAGCTAACCCTAAGTACATTTGACTCTCCATGCTAGCCTAGACTACCTCTTCTTACTATTCACAGACCAAGGGATATATGACATGTACAAGGGAGACACCCCAAATACTCTTCCAAATGACCTAAGATTATTATGGGGTAACTATTATGTCAAATATGCGACAAATCCAGAAACTTATAATTTTTCTAATTTAACTGATATTTTATTTATTTTCCTAAAAAAATTCAAATGCCTTAATTTTGAATATGAAGTACCTTTTTCAGTCATGTAAAATGCTTCACAAAATTATGATAAATACAAGGCAGCTATTTTACTGTAAATTCAAAGTCTCCCAATTTTTCAGCGAGGTTTAGGCCTCTGATCAAATTTTGAATATAAACTCATAAATATCAATTAAAGAATCAAGTGTTGCGAATAAAGTTCCAGAAATTATGAGAAACTTCAAGCATGACTATAATGACCTATAAATACTCCAGGCCAAGTTTCCTAATTTTTTAGTGAATAATGAACTCTAATTTTAATTTTGAACAATATTTCACTTTCATAAATTAATGAAATAAGTACAGAAATTATACATCTAAAAATTATGATAAAATTTTCACATGAGCATATTGACCTAAGAACACCACTGATTAAGTTTCACAATTTTCCAACAAGTATTGAGTTCTAAATCTATTATTGAACATATTTCCATACTTATAAGCTTGTGAAGTAAGTACATGAAATATGCATCTAAAAACTATAACAAAATTCAGGTATGAGCATAATGGTCTAAAACTTCCTATGCCCAAATTACATAATTTTTCAGTGAACAGTGAGATCATAATAAACAAATGATTATCAAGGGCATGTATTGCAAAGGAGGTACTACAATTATTTTTTCAAAATTTCCAATAAAATTACAAGAGACTCATACTAACCTTATGACTACACTACCTAAGTTTTACAACTTTTCACAGAGTTTTAATAGCCTAACATACAATTATAAGATTTGTGCCCTAAGCTAGGGTTAGGTTTTTGAGGGGTTTAACAACCTCTAAATCCAATAAGATTTTTACCAAAGGACCTTAACCACTATAACATCTCATTTCCAACTAGACCCCTAAGAGTGGTTTTGGCCATGACTAGGTCATGACAAAACCCTAGGAAGCCAGAAATGGGCCAAGAGATAGGGGACAAAATGTGGAAGATCATCATGGTCTGCAAATAGTAGAACTCTGGGCAATGGTTTAGGATGACCATGGGCTACACCTTAACACCAAGACCCTACCACAACACCCCTAATACCTTGGGAGGCCCATTAGAGCCATAAGGACCCATTAGGGTCAACCAAAGAGGCCCAGTTGACCAAGGTCAACCCTAACCCTAAAGTGAGGTCAAAGGGTCACTAAGGACACATTGGGGCTAGCCCTAGAGGCCAGGTTGACCCAGGTCAACTCAAGCTCCTAATATGGTCAAAGTACCCTTACTAAGGGTATGTGACCTCCAAAGTGCAGGGTAACCCTACATAACCCTACCTAGACCCTAGGGGAAGCCAATGGGTCACCAAGGACCCATAGGGGTCAACTTAATTGGTCATGTTGACCCAAGTCAACTCTAGCCCTAAAATGGTCAAAGTGCCCTTGCCAAGGGACATGTGACCACCTAGATACTCAACCAACCCTATTCAAGTAATCCTAGACCTTAAGGGAGCCCAATGGGCTACTAAAAACCCAATGGGGTCAACCCAGATGGTCAAATTGGCCCAGGTCAACCCTCATTTAGGTCAAGTCAAACCTAGCCCAAAAGGGCTAACCCAAGCCCAAGCCACTTCTCCTTTAGGCTAACCTCATTTCCATGACCATCATAACCAAGTGGGCTGCATTTAACTTGTGGGGTTGACCAGTCAACCAGAGGTGACTAGGAGAGAGAAAGGAGCTCCCCTCCATGATAATGGAGGAGAGAGAAGATGAGGAAGAGGAAGGGGAGAGTGGAAGGCCGGCCAAGGGAGGCTAACAGCCACAATTTATGGCTGCAATCAACTCCTCTAGGGGAGAGGAGTTGATTCCAGCCGTTTCTCGGCCACCAAGGGGTGGATTCAGCCCCCCTCCACTCTACCCGAGCCACACCATTAATGGTGTTGATGGCCATTGAAGAACCAGCCACCCCCCTTCCCCAATTGCCATTTAAACTCCATCAGAGGGCCAAGGGGAATATTTTCGAGCGTTTACCTGGAGGAGACGGGCCATCCCACTGTGCTGTTGCAGAAGCCGAGCGCCGCCGCCGTCGTCAATGGCATTTCGCCGCTCTTCTCGCATCCAGGCCGCCAGGATGGTCCTCCTCCACCCCTTCTCTCATGGATAGTTCTTAGCAATCACTAGGTTCAAGGTTCGGGCACAATTGAGCCCGAATCCATTTCGAAATTTCATGGTTTTTCCATGGAATTCCTCCTCTCGGGATCGCCAGAAAATGGCCCTCTGGCGGCCAAGCAGCCGCCTGGCGACGACCACCACCTCAACGGAGGTGGTGGTGGCGGTGGCCGGCCGGGAAGGCGGCCGGATCGCCGGCGGTGGCGTTTGGAAGTTGCTCCAGGCGGGATCAATCAGGATCATTGGCTGAATGGAGAAGATGACTGGATGCCGTTGATCCCTGCGCCAAGATTCGTGCTGCATCAGGGAATAAACTATAGGATATTATTTCTGGATTATTTCATTTCTGTCACACATTATACATTAAAAGGTTTTAATTTTTAAAAATACTTAGGTTCCTCTAGTGGAAACACCTTCAACACAATAGTTGTAGCCCTCTGAGTCTATTTTATTTTAAAATTTTTTTGAACCCATTTGGGTGTATGGTCTGACCAGGGCACCCATTTAGGTGGGACATACCCTTAGGGCCAGGCAGTCATTAAATTGAGTGCCCACACTTCATCCCTAGCCCAAACCAGTTGAAATTTTAGCAGGGAGCCTAACCTAGCTATACCTAGGTCCTGCCCAAAACTCAGAATTTTTGGACACAATGTTCCTAAAGTTTTTGACTTTATTTAATAAAGCTAGGGTAATTAAATTAAGTAGACAAATGACCTCCAAACCCTCCCAAATTTTGGTGAGTTGTCCCTGGGCTTATGTAATGTATCTGTATAAAGTTTCACCTAAATTGGTTGTGTTTTGAGTAGGTATTGACCCAACCCTAACCTTACCTTAATAAGGGTATTTTGGTCAAAAGTGCACTTTTAATTTTGAGTGACCAAATCACCTCAACAGAGGCTGAAATTTGGGCCACTGACTTGTGATGGCACTTATCACATCCCCATGGGATATGGGGTAGTGAGGAATAGATTTGCCCTAAGTTCCTAGGCCAAACCCTAAGGAGGGACCTTTTTGCCTTGTGAAGGGCATGAGTCCTAAACACCTTGTATGAACACCAAATTTTGCAAGGAGGTTCCTAGGATATATAAAACCCTCTGTTAAAAATATTAGCTAATTTTGAAAATGGTAGGGTCCCCAAAACCCTAACCCTAGCTTAGGACCTAAAACTTGTAGTGTAGGTTTAGGTTATCTAAACATCTTGAAACTTAACCAAATTTGGGTAGTGAGGGAATAAGGATGTGTTGAGCCTCTGGTAATTTACTTGGGGAGTTTTGATCAATATTTGTAGCACTTCATTTGTAACCAATAGATTTGCCCTAAATTCTAATTTGGCTATTGTGGTCTCACTGCTCATTTAAAGGGCATGAAACATTGGCAGAGGTAGTTTTAGACTATAATAATCATGTATGAATTTTGATAGAATTTTTGGATATCTTGTTACGGCATTTACTTCACAAGTGCATTAATTGGGTTATATACTAAATAATTCTTGCAAGAGCCCAATACTTAGTTAAAAATTATGAAACTTGATACAAAGTGTTTTTAGCTCAATATTATCATGTGGGAATTTTGGTGGAAAATTTTGATGGTTAATTAGTATACTTTGTCCATTAACCCATAAGCCTGATATTTCATGAGAAAATCAAGTATAGCCTTATTTTTACATAATAAATTATGAAACTTTTTCTAGGGTCTTTGTAGGCCATCATAATCATCCCTGAATTTTCTCTGAATTTTTGGAGGTATAATTGCTGTAAAATCTTTTAAAATGACTTTTTATGGGATATCTTTGAAATTAATTTAAGGGCCTAAACCTTGCTAAGAAATTTGAATACTTAGGCTTTAGGGTTGATTATGCATGTTGTAATTACCATAAATTTATTGGAACATTATCTTGTCTTAATTTGCTACTTCATGTTCAAACTTGTGCTTTTTGGATACTAGAATAAATAAATTAATTATCAGTCAAATTAGGAAAATTATGGATTTCTGGATTTATGCTTCAAATGTCATTTTAGCCCTCTAATAATTATCATAAAGGTACTGGATGAGTATTTCATGTACTTCCCTTTTTACGGGTCATGTAGCTTAAGTGGTCTGCATATAGCAAATCTGCAGGAATTCATTTGGATGTGAATTAGGGCACGTATGATGGGTCTTGATGGTTTGCTGGAAGGACAAGGGGAATGGGCTGCATCTATGGAAGATGAGTGAGTAGGGTGTGGTCTTGTATAGGGTTTATAGGCGTTCGGGTCCGACGAAAGATCGTCCTACCCTAGGAGAGTAGAGTCAAATCATCCTAGGATTAGCTTATCGGAACATTAGAAAGTAATGGGTAAGGGAATCAACCAATAACAAAATAAGTACCTTGCGAAAGGGAACGCTGGGCGTAATCCCAACACAGTTCCTAGTGCCCCTTGAGAGCCCTTCACAGGGAATACCGGGGGCAGTCCTGGGTTAACGTAAACCGTTTTAAAAGCTGAAAAGAGTAACTTAGTAATTAAGGTTGCACCTTTCACAAACACTGATAGCACTGGTAGACAGCTGGGAGCTTCGGCTCGGATGGTTAAAAGACGGACTTTGGGTGCGAGGAGCTTTGGCTCGATTGTTTGAGACGGACGTGTTGTCCGGGGAGCTTCGGCTCGGGTTTGATTACGCTAAATTTGCATGTGCATAAAAGGAAAGGAAATTAAGGTGGTGGGTTTTCGGTATTGGAGGTTCGATGCACCGACGCCAATACGTTGACTCGGCAAGTGTGGTTAGCACTTCGCCAACAGAAGTCCGGTGCGCCAGCCGGCAAGAGTACGCAGGAGTCTGCTTCGTGCACCAAGCGTTGAGGCGTACGATAGGTATGACCGGTAGTGCTTTACTGGTTCAGAGGTGGGCGAGGCCCAACCCACCGCTTCCGTCTGCCACTACGGAGGTATCCTGGGAGGTTACGGCTCCAGAAAGGGGGAACTAAAGGTCTGTGTGCATAGAGTCGGGTGTGTGCGTTGCACTTGCATGTCCATAATACCCACTTGCATGTCATAGCATAATCGTTTCCTTTAACCTTGACACCTAAAGTATAAGTGGAATGGGACTCTTATACTTTAGGACCTACAAAACGACCCCTTGGTCTATAAGCTTGTGTGGGCAAGTTTATAAATTAAGGTTAATTTGTATATATATATTTACTGTTGTTTGATAACCGACACCCCAACGTATAAATTGGTATGGGACTTTTTATACGATGGGAGCCTCGCAGAAGACCCCTTGGCTTATGTGTTTGCGCATAAGTGAAGGTTACTTTTCATATTTCAGCTTATTGTCTTACATGCTATAGAAATTGCTAGTATAGGACCGCTGCCATCTGCTTTTGATATTCTCCACCTTCAAGTCCTCCCCTTTCTTCCTCTCCGCTCGGTGCCTAGGAGCCGTGGGGGAAGGGGCGGGGGATGATAGGACTTAGTCTTTTAGACTAACGGTTTTCGAACCGCATCATTTAGGGGATCGTGGAGACCAGCATGGAGGAGCAGCTCCAGAGACCGGTGCGTTTGGAGGTGGGGCAGTCTAGCTCCGGAGTTCATACAGTCGGGACCGTGAGTCTCGACCCTGAGTAGTTTCCAGCTTTTGCTTCCGCATGAGTGATTTTGTAGTGAGGATATGTTGTACCGGGCATAAGCCCGTATTTTGCTACTCTGTTGTTTTATTCTATGGACACTCCCTTCGTGGAGTTATATTTATTATGATATGTGAGTTTCTGTGGACTGCAATTTTGCATTAACTTCTTTATGCTACTTTTCTGTGATCGAAATCGGCCGGCAGAATCGGCGCTTTATGGTGATAACCTTTCAGGGCGTGAAGGAGTCACCGCAAAACGGCGGTTCTGGGCCTAAGACCCCGGTGTCAAAAAAAAGAAAAAAAAAGGGGGGTCTTACAACCACCCTAGAGTCCTCTCCACCAAATTTCAAGTCATTTCAAGGTCATATGACCACATGACATTCAAACCCTAGGTTAGCAAACATAGAGCCAACCCTAGAGTTCTAGGGCTCCACCCTTCAACTTATACCCAAAATTAGTGGTGGGGGTGTTTTATGTGCTAGGAAGGTAGAGTTCCGGGTTCCATCACCTTTGGGTGAGGTTGGCTAACTCAAGAGCACTTATAGCACTTTTGCCCTAATTTGACCTAAAAGGGTCAGTCTTTGCCTACACAAATACCCTACCACATCAAACCCAAATGGGGTGAAATTTTTACTAGAGCCTTATAATATCCCCCAAGATCTGCCAAAAACCTTTTGGGGGGTTTTGAGATGTTTAAGGCACCTAATTAAATTATATATGGTTTATTAAATTTTCCCAAAAACTATCGAAACATTTTTTCTAAAAATTTTGCTTTTTGGGAAGTCTAAGGATAAGGTTATGAGGAGCCTATATTCCAAATTTCAAAGCATTTGGATGAGTGGTTTGGTGTCGGCACTAATTCTAATGTCTGATCATGCCTATGTATAGGTTGCACCAAAATGAGTGTTGTGGTCACACCAAGTATCCAAATTGGTTCAAATAAATTTTAAATTAAACTAGACCTCAAGCACTACAATTTTCATGTTAGCAACTTTTATAGTAGATGCATCTAATTATTTTTAATATTTAAAACCATCTACTGCTAATAATATGCATAAAATCAAATAATAATAATAATATCATTTAAAATACTTTGACCAAAATGGATGGCATCCGCTCATCCTCAACCTCCAGCCAAGGGCCGAGATTGGCCCGACCTGGAGCCTCTTCCAGTCCACTTTCCGGCCACCCCGACCACATCCCTGGCCGGCAACCACCACCACCTCCGTTGAGCTGGTGGCTAGCGTTTGGCGGCGACCATGCCGCCGGAGGCAGCGGTTTCCGGTGAACTCAACACCACCATTTTCTATGAAAAATCCGAAAATCCGAGCTCCCAATCAGGTTCAATTGAGCCCGATTTCTCTACCTAAATCGATCTAGATCTAGCACTAGGAGAGGGGAATAGGATCGGACCTCAATGGGGGTGGTTAGCCGCGCTGATCGCCAGTCCCCCATTCTCGGTCGTGAAGCTTTGGGCACCATGGCGATCCTTGCACAGAGGGCTCAAATCTTCGGGAAAGAGGGGGGTTTTATTCCTCTCCACTCCCTAAAGATGTTTAAAGAACCAATTGGGGGAGGAGGGGTCAAGGCATGAATTGTCATTATCACCATTAATGGTGATTTTCGGCCTTAGTGGAAACCCATTGAAATACACCTCCCCTTGGCCCCAATTCGTTTGGAAACTCCTCAAAACTGATAGGGGAGATGAATGTTAATTAATTGGTGAAGAATGGAGGGGTGATTCACCTTCCCCACCATGAATGGCCTTATTTCTCACTTTCTCTCTCCTCCATTTTTGGGGAAAATTGAGCTCTCTCTCTCCTAGTCACCCTACACAAAATTGAGTGACATAAATGATAATTACAGCTCCCTTGGACTGATGAGACAACCTAAATTGAGGCTAGCCCAAGTGGATTGGGCTTGGTTGGGTCAATTTAAGTGATTTGACCTAATTAGAGCAAATTGACCAAATGGGTGACCCCATGATGGGGCCTTTGTGTCATTGGGTTCCTTATAACATTATGACACTCAGGGTGGGGTCAGTTTCAAGTTATGGTGGTCGATTGAGGTAGCTAGTAAAGGATTGCCCTTTTTGACCTAAGAGGGAATTTTGGTCAGTTGGCCAAATTGGAGGCCCCCTGATGGGGCTTTTTGGTCCCTGTTGAAGTATGAGACCGAGCGGTCTGGCGGTCTAAGTCTGGCAGGTAGGTGATCGCGCGGTCCAACGGATACTCTCCAGCGGTTTGATATTCAGACGGTTGTTGCTTGCTACCCGAGCGGTCTAGCGGTTTCTCTCAGACGTCTTGAAGACCGGGCGGTCTAGCGGTCTCCTATTGCGACTTGTGCCTTCCTTTTGGTGTTGCCGAACGGTTAGCCCATCTGTCTAACCGCTCGGCCTGCTCGGTCTCTTTGTTTTATAGCCGCACAGCTATGTATTTTTTTAGCCCCACATTATTTGCTTGTACTCTCTCCTATCTCCTTCATTCTATAAAAGGGAGGTCATACCTTTGTATATGATATCTTTTTGAATAATAAAACTTTAATTATTCAAATATCCGGCGTGTTTTTTGTCGTTTGTTCGCTACTTTTACATGGTATCAGTGCGAGCGATCGATTCGACCTGATTCCTTCTTTAGCTCTTCTGACCGCGCTGTTTGTGTCAGTTTACGTGGCTTCTTTACCTTGTCGCTGCCCTGTTTGCATGACTTCCTTTCGCTCTCTCTTCTCTCTGTTTGCTCGGACTATTTTTAGTTCGCGTGACCTCTTTCTCTGTGCTTTGGTCTGCTTTCTGGTCGCTGGTGTGCTGACACCGTGATCGTTGCAGCTTCTTCTCTTTAACCCGCTGCGGTTTTCTTGCTTTCTGATGCGGTCTTCTTCTCTTGTCGCGGCCTCCTACTTCGATCGCGCGACTTTCTCCCTTCTCTTTCCCGGCGGCTTTTCCTCTACTCGCGTGTCTTCCTATGTTTTCTCTATGGACACTTCCGGTCTCTTCACCCCCGTCATCTCTACCTCCACCACTCTTGTGGCTCCTCCTCCTATTCCTTCTGGAAACCTTGGCATTGTTTCTAAACTGGTTGGTTCCAACTATCCAGATTGGAGTGTTTCTTTCACATTTCTTCTTCGTTCTCAGCAAAAACGTCATCACCTCACTGATGACCCTCCTCCTCCTACCTCTCCCCAATTTGATGACTAGGATGCGAGTGATGTGTTTGTCCGCATTTGGCTGGCAAACAGCCTCTCCGATGAGTTCCTTCCCATCATCCGCCATGATGAAATGGTCAAGGCTGCCTGGCTTCACCTCGCTGCCCTCTATTCGAAGGGGGGTCAGACGTCTCGCATTTATACTCTATATGCGGACCTCTTCGCCCATCCTTACATGTCTCCTGTTGCGTCTTATCGGAAGGTTCAAGCTCTTGGCGCCGTGATCCTCCAGAATCACCCCTTCTCTGCGGACTTCGCCGAGCAGCACAAGCACTTCCAGGAACTCCTGGTTGTTTGTTATCTTCTGCGCCTTCCCGACTCCTTTGATATGATCCGCCAGCAGATCTTGGGCGAGGCAGAGTCTCCCACTTTGGATGCCACTGCGGCTCGCATAGCGGCTGTTACTTCTCTGCTCCAGCATCCTCTGTTGTCCTCTCCTCCTCCATAGGACAACTATGCTCACCAGGCTCAACGGGGTGGCACTAGTGGCCGCAGCCAGTCTGGCGGGCGCAGTTCGTCCCGGTTTCTCTGCTCTCACTGTGGTCATACAGGCCATTCTGTTGACCGTTGCTGGCAAAAACATCCTCATCTTCGCCCTTCTGGTGATGCATCTTCCTCAACTACCGCCTCCTCTCGGTCGTCTGCTTCTGTGGCCACGACTTCAGGTAGTGCCCACGTCGTTACCCAAGGTAAATGGCTGATTGACTCTGGTGCTACAAATCACATGACCGGCAATCCTCATTGCTTCTCTCTCCTTGAAACACATGATCGGTTGCCCCCGGTTCGTGTTGCGGATGGTTCACCTTCCCTGGTTCATGGGATGGGCATGGTTCAAGTCATCATGTTGCTCTACTAGGTGGACACCCTCTATGTCCCGAAGTTCCCCTATAATTTATTATCCGTTACTACTTTATGCAAGCAACTTCAGTGCTCCGTCTTATTCACAACCACTTATTGTTCTTTTTAGGATCCGAGGACCCAATGGACGATTGCTACTGGGACTGAGAGTGGCGGCCTCTACTTCCTCGATAATTTTTCTGCTCTGTCCGCCTCCTCCTCCTCTTCTACAGATCTGCTTCAATGACATCTTCGCCTTGGACATCCTCCTCCCTAGATTCTTCATCAGCTTCTACTCCACTTACCTCAGACAAGTCCTCCACTCAACTGTGATGTGTGTTAGCTTGGTAAACATCATTGCTCCTCCTTCCCGCCGAAGCAGGTGCCTCGCTCCTATTGGGGCTATACTGTGCTCATCGCCTGCTACCTCATCAATTGTCTTCCCTCTACGATTCTCCACAGTCAGACCCCCTTCTCCACTCTCCACCCAAACAAGGAACCATTTCCTCTCCCTCTCTGTATTTTTGGGTGTACGGCTTTCGTACACGCTCTGTCCGCTACCCGTGACAAGCTTTCCCCCCGTTCCACCAAGTGTGTCTTTTTGGGTTACTCTACCACTCAAAAAAGCTATTGTTGTTTTGACCCCATTCTGAGCAAGCAGTTTGTTTCCGCAGACGTGACCTTCTTCGAGAATGCGTCCTACTTCTCTCATGCATCCCATCTTCCTCCTAATGTCTCTGATTCTCCACCATATCTCTCTGTTCCTTCCACGCATATCGAAGTCTCCCCTCTTCCCTCCTCTCCTCCTCCATCTCCACCTCTCTCCTTCATACCCCTCCACCTTATCTCTCTTCTCCGCAACCGTCTCTCTCTAGTCCTGGGCCAGCCTTCTCCGTCATGGATGCTCCAGTCACTGAGGCATGCGACGACCTGGATCTTCCCATTGCTCTTCGCAAAGGGGTGCGGGCATGTACTCAACATCCGCTTATGGAAGTTGGTTCCTATGATCAGCTTACTCCTTCTCGCAGGTGTTTTTCCTTGGCTATCTCGGTTACTGCCACTCCCAACTCCTACCAAGCGGCTCTTGCTATTCCTCATTGGAAATTTGTCATGCATGAAGAGATCTCCACTCTTACTGAAAGGGGTACCTGAACCCTTGTTCCTCCACCAGTGGGGACTGATGTGGTTGGCTGTCGCTGGGTGTTTGTTGTGAAAATTTTCCATGACGGTACTGTGGATTGCTACAAGGCCCAGCTGGTGGCCAAAGGATTCACTCAGACTTATGGGGTTGACTACTTTGATACCTTATCTATGATTGATCGCCTCAGCACCATCCGGTTTCTTCTCTCTGTAGCTATCAACCGGGATTGGCCTATTTCCCATCTTGATGTCAAGAATGCCTTTCTCTATGGAGATCGTCAGGAGGACGTCTACATGGAGCAACCTCCTGGGTGTGTTGCTCAGGGCGAGACACGAGTATGTCGGTTGAAGAAGGCCATTTATGGCCTAAAGCAGAGCCCTCGGGCGTAGTTCGACAAGTTCAGTGGCATTGTGGCTGCCATCGGCTTTGCATGAAGTTCGGCTAATTAGTCCTTGTTTATTTGCAAAACTGCCTCGGGACTGGTGGTTTTGGCGGTGTATGTGGATGATATTCTTCTTACTGGCGATGACCGGGCCGGGGTGGACTTGACAAAGAAACACCTCCGTCAACGCCTGGTCACAAAGGATATGGGCTCCCTGAAATACTTTTTGGGGATAGAAATTTCTCGGAAGCTTGACTCGTTGGTTCTCTCCCAATGAAAGTATGCTATTGATCTTCTACGAGAGGCAGATTGACTGGTGCCAAACCGGCCCGGTATCCCATGGCTACTGGAGAAAACAAAACATGGTCTAATGACTCACCTCTTCTATCTGATATCACGAGGTACAGACGTCTGGTGGGAAAACTCATTTATCTCACGGTGACCAGACCCGACATCTCTTATGTTGTAGGCAAGGTTAGTCAGTTTATGCAAGCTCCCATGGAATGTCATCTTCAGTTTGCCTTGAAGATATTAGAGTATGTCAAAGCAGCACCAGGAAAAGGGCTACTCTTTCAGAAGAATGGTCATCTGAGGGTTGAAGCCTACTCAGATTCAAGCTATGCGGATGATAAAGGCGATCGTAAATCTACATCCAGTTTTTCACATTTGTTGGTGGAAACCTTGTGAGCTGGAAGAGCAAGAAACAGTCTGTCGTCTCCAAATCCAGTGCAGAAGTTGAATATCGGAGTATGGCGTCAACTACGTGTGAGTTAAAATGGTTGCGTGCTCTCATGTTTGACCTAGGAGAGGTCTACGACTATCCTCTTTCTATGTTCTGTGACAACAAGGCCGCGATATACATATCCAAAAATCCGGTCTTCCATGAGAGAATAAAACATATATAAGTCGACTGCCATTTCATTCGGGAAAAGGTCTTGAAGAAACAGATTTGTACTTCGACCGTCACCTCCGACAAAGAGTTGGCGGATATCTTCACAAAACCGGTTTCTACTTCCTTCTTCCACACTTGTGACAAGCTGGGCATGATTGATATCTATGCTCCAGCTTGAGGGGAGTGTTGAAGTATGAGACTGAGCGGTCTGGCAGTCTAAGTCTGGCGGGTTGGTGACCGCGCGGTCCAACGAATACTCTCCAGCGGTTTGATATCCAGATGATTGTTGTTTGCTACCTGAGCAGTCTAGCGGTTTCTCTCAGACGTCTTGGAGACCGGGCGGTCTAGCGGTCTCCTATTGCGACCTGTGCCTTCCTTCTGGTGTTGCCGAAAGGTTAACCCATTTGTCTAACCACTCGGCCTGTTTGGTCTCTTTGTTTTCTTGCCGCACAGCTATGTATTTTTTTAGTCCCACATTATTTGCTTGTACTCTCTCCTATCTCCTTCATTCTATAAAAGGGAGGTCATACCTTTGTAAATGATCTCTTTTTGAATAATAAAACTTTAATTATTCAAATCTCCGGCTTGTTTTTTAGTCGTTTGTTCGCTACTTTTACAGTACCCTAGGTCTCTCATGATGCTTTTAACCTAAATGTGGGTTCAAACTTTCTCTCATGATGCTTTTAACCTAAATGTGGGGTTAAGGAGTCAAGTTGGAGCCCTAAGTTGGGTATTTAAAGTTTACTATTTGCAGACTAAGGTGCTTTATCACCTTTTTGTCGAGGTTTACAAGAGTTTCTAAGCTCCCTGGATTTTGTCATGACTTAGTCATGACAAAATCACTCTGGGGGGTCTGGCTATTTGGGGGATGTTACCAATCAGCTCAGTTGGTGATGAGGAGTGGTTTGAAAACTCCTTATCAAAGAAGCTTTCGGGTTCGATCCCCGGTCTCAACAACCCGCCTGTGGATGGAGAGGGGTTGGGGTGCATGGTCTGCAGACCTAGTTAGGTTGAACCCTTTCAAGCGTGGAGTCGGGGTGCCGATGCACGTCCTTGCGAGCGTGGTGCTGGGGAGGCCGTTATAAAAAGTGCACCACGCTCGCAAGGACGGGCGTCGGCACCCCCAGCACCACGCAAAAAAGGGTTCAGTCTAACCAGGTCTGCAGACTATGCACCCCAATCCCTCTCCATCCACAGGCGGGTTGTTGAGACCGGGGATCGAACCCGAGAGCTCCTTTGATAAGGAGTTTAAAAACCACTCTGTTGGAACACCCTATTACTAATTTGGGTCAGGATCACTATATCTCTAGGAAACCAATGTTTGACCTCCTGTATAGCTCAAAAGGTCAATTAGAATTGAGTCTAAGGGTTAGAAGTCTAAGTTTGGAAGCTGCACTCAAGACCAAGACTTTTTCAGTTTGAGACTAAGTCATATCGTCGAGCTCAGCACGACGATTCGTCGAACTCCGATCAACGATCGTCTAGCTCAACTTCGACAGATCGTCGAACTCCATTCGACGATCGCTGAGCTCAACTTCATCATATCGTCGAACTCCATTCGACGATCGGTGAGCTCAGTTCGACGATCTTGACTCAGCTTTGGATCTCTATCTCTGAGCTCAGTTCGACGATCTTTGAGCTCAGATCGACGATATTTTGCTGCTGTATAAATCCATATCGCTGAGCTCAGTTCAACGATAGCAGAGCTCAGTTCGACGGTATCAGATAACTTCAAGGATGTTTCTAGATTCAAATTCAAATCAGTTAAGGAGTTATTCTGCAATTAATTCTGAAGATTTTCTAGCCGTTTTCATTCATTTCTGGACCAAGTTTCAAGGGATTTTCAAGGAATATTTCTATGGACTTTCCTCCAGAAGACATTTTGCAATTAAGGATGCAATTAATGCAGACCAACGGCTATTCTTGACAGAGAATGTTTTTCCATTCAGTATCAGAGAATAAAAGTATAGAATTTTTGAATCTCTCAGACAGAACACAGACACACAGACAGACATCAGTAATCTTCAGAACAAGAACAAAAAATATTCTGTCTCAAAGAATTCTCAAGAACACACATCCAAGGAGATCAAACTTTCTCAAATCCTCAGATCTCTCTTGTCTCAAGTGTTCAAGGCCAACATATTTCAAGACTCCAAACATCTAACATTTCAGCTGTTGCTGAAATCATCTTCTGCTGGAGCTCAACTTGTGAAGGCCTATCACCCTACAGCAAAGCTTCTTTTCCTGAAGATCTCAAGGACTCAGGGGGAGCTTTGACACCATCAATCCACATAGTCTTCTCAGCTGTTTGAGAAAGAGAAGACTTCCATCACTCTCTCACCCCCATCTCTGTAAAGGGTTTCTCAAACTCCCTTCAAAAGTTTGAACTTGGTTTTTGAGCACCTTGTCAAAAGCTCATTGGTGGCAAGACACCTGATCAAAAACTCTGATTTGGTTTTTGAGCACCTTATCAAAATCTCATTGGTGCCCAGGACACCTGATCAACTCATCCTGCAGTGGATTCCTACCTAGGGTGGTAGAAGAGTGGATGTACCCAAGTTTAGGGGAACCACTATATTTCCTTGTGTCATCTGGTTTTGCTTGTCTTTATTTTTGTTTCTGGCTGTGATTATTCTGTGATTAGCTTATGATTAGTTTAGTTCTGTAATTAGATTTATAATTGCTTCCCTGCTCACTCACATTACAACCATTGTTGTAAAACGTTTTCAAGCACCATATACTCTATTCACCCCCCCTCTAGAGTATATCAGATCTAGCTGCACTTTCAATTGGTATCAGAGCCAGGTTGGTTAAACATACCACACCTTGGTGGTTGCACAGGCTAACACCTGAACCCAAAGATCCCTAGTTAGATCTGTTTTCTTTTGAAGTTTATTATTAGATTTTGTTTTCACAAATCATGGCCCAAAACAAAGATTATGCTAGCACTAGACCTCCAGTGTGCAATCTATCCAAGTTTGCACTTTGGAAAGCAAGGATCAGACTATACATGAATTCTATTGACGAAGATATTTTTAACTCTGTTTTGACAGTATGTCCAAGACCTCCAGAGAGCTCAAGTACAAATGTTGTTCCACCTCCATTAGGAACAGTTGCTGACATCAAGAGATGGAAGGTAGCTGATGCCAAGGCTATGAACATCTTAGCCCAGACAATGTCTGATGACATATTTCAAAAGGTGGTTGAATGCAATTCAGCAAAGGAAATTTGGGACAAACTCTCTGAAATAGTCTCAGGCTCAGCTGATGAGAGAAAGGATAGGAATCCCACCTCATATCTCAATATGAGAATTTCAAGAAGGGATAAACTGAGTCAGTGGGAGATATGTACAACAGGCTCAGTCTAATTGTCAGTGAACTCAGGACATTGGATAAAGAAATCTCACTAACTGAACTCAATGACAAAATTCTAATGTGCTTCCCTAGCACTTAGGATTCAAGAATCTGGCCAATCAAGGATGCCAGAAGTTTGAATGAGATCACCACAGAAGCTCTATTGGGTAAGCTCAAATCTTATGAGCTACTCATCAAGAATAGAGAAGAAGAACAGAAGGCTACCTCACCAGCCACAAGAAAAGAGAAGACCATGGCCTTCAAGGCAACTGAAGATCTGCCTGAAGACAAAGTCACAGGCAATGATGAACTGCTCAGTCTGTTCGCTAAAAGATTTTACAAGATGGCCAGAAAGGACTTCAGAAGGAGATCATACAAGGAGCATGATAAGCCAAGGTATGACAAGTCCATTAATAATAATAAAGAAATTGTTTGCTTTGGTTGCAGGAAACCATGGCACATAGTTCCTGACTGTCCAGAAAACAAAAACAAGGACAGAAGGGACAAGAAAGAAAGAAGAAAGGAGAAAGACTCCAAGAGGAATGGCAATGGCAAACCCTCATCAAGCAAAAACAAACATACAAGAAAGGGGTTTGTTGCTGAATCCTGGAGTGAGACTGAAGAGGAGTCAGAAGCCTCATCCAGCTCCAGTGATGATGAGAATGATGCAGAAGAAAAAGAGTTCTGCATGATGGCAATCAATGCCTCACAACATAACTCAGATGAAGAGGAGTCAGAGTCAGACTCAGATACTCAACCTGAAGAAGATCAGGTAATTAGTTCTTTTGATTTTAATTCAGAGGACTTTAAATCTGAATTTAAAGCATTGTGTTTAGATCTGCTAAAATCTGAGAAAGAAATTATCTCTCTCAGAAATCATTTATCTGAACATAATAATTTAAAGTCAGAAAACCTCAAACTCTCTCAGGAGTTGGAGAGCTGTAGGAAGCAGATAGCTTCACTGAAGAGTGAGCTATCTGAGGCCAAGAAGCTTGAAGAATCCATCAATGGGAGAAGCATCAAGCTGATGGACATCACAAGTACAGTGAACTCCAGATTTAATAGTACACTGGGCTTGGGTGCTTCATCCAGCCAACCCATAGTTCTAACCACTCCAATCAAGTTCATTTCTGACAAAGGAAAGGGTGTTGTAGAGGTAGCTAGGAAAAATTCTGATCTGCCTAAGAAAACTAAGTCCCAGCAGAAATCGTAGAACGGAGATCGACGATCGCCGAATGCAGATCGACGATCGCCGAACGAAGATCGACGATCTCAGGCAAGATCGTCGAACTCAGGTCGACGATCTCATGTAGCTGAACTCAGCCATAGTCGACCGTCGAACGGAGCTCGACGATCTGACCCAAGATCGTCGAATGCAGCTCCAAGATCGTCGAACAGAGGTCAAAGCTCTGGAAAGTTTTTCAAGGGCAAATCAAAATTCAATCCTAAGGGTCCTTCATCCCAAATCTTTAACCCTTATACTGAATGGATTATACCTCCAAGGAGATATCATCCTGAAGGTTATAAGAGTCAACCTGGGATGTCTTTTATTTCAGAATTTAAAGGTTATCAACCTAGGCCCAAGCTAAACTGGGTCAAAAACAAATGAATTGTCTTATGTGCAGGTGAAGACCTATCCAACATCTAACCAGCAATGGTACTTGGATAGTGGGTGCTCTAAGCACATGACAGGTAACAAGGACAACCTCACATCCTTTAGAGCCAAGCTTGGACCCAAAGTTATCTTTGGTGATTCAAACTTTGGACAGACTAAAGGATATGGTGCAGTCCAGATTGGATCAGTAACATTCAAGAAGGTAGCTTATGTGGAAGGACTGAAGCACAACTTAATAAGCATCAGTCAGCTGTGTGATGAAGGCTACCAGGTGACCTTCAGCAAAGCCTTATGCAAAATCAAGTCAGAGGACAACACAACTGTGTTGACAGGTAAAAGGAAAGGTAACATCTATCTAGTAGATTTTCTTTCAACTGATGTAGATATTTGCCTGTTTAATTCTGTCTGTAGACCAAATATTTTATGGCATAAGAGACTAGTACACCTAAACCTTAGAACTATTACTAGTCTATCCAAGGACAACCTTGTTAGAGGACTACCTTATGGCCCCTACAAGAAGGAAGGACTCTGCAGGGCTTGTCAATTAGGCAAGCAAACTAAAAACAGCTTTAAGTCACTTAATAAGAGTGATTCACCTAGGATATTGTATCTGTTACACATGGATCTTTTTGGACCCATCACAGTACAAATCCTAGGAGGGAAATCTTACACTTTAGTAGTTGTAGATGACTTCTCTAGATTCACTTGGGTGTTCTTTCTAAGGAAGAAGTCTGATAACTTTAAGTGTCTGACAGAGTTTCTCAAATGTATACAGATTGAGTTCAATACTCACATTGCCCTGATCAGAAGTGATCATGGGACAGAGTTTGATTCTCTTCTTATGCAAGAGTTCTGTCAGAGTGAAGGGATCAGGCATACTTTCTCAGCTCCTAGAACTCCTCAACAAAATGGGGTAGCTGAAAGGAAAAATAGAACCCTTATTGAATCTGCCACTACATTGTTGTCAGATGCTCACCTTCCTCTATCCTTTTGGGCAGAGGCAGTGAACACCTCCAACTATGTGCTGAATAGAAGTTTGATACATAAACTAAAGGGAAAGACTCCCTATGAATTACTCAAAGGGAAGAAACCTAAAATTGATTATTTTAGAATTTTTGGTTGTATTTGCTACATACATAATAATGACAAGAAATACTTAGCAAAATTTCAAGCTAAAGCTGATGAAGGAGTGTTTCTGGGATACTCCATTATCAGCAAGGCTTATAGGGTTTATAATAAATCATCTTTAAAAATTGAGGAATCTGTTCATATATCATTTGATGAATCTAACATGTCTTTCAAGGAGAAGATCTCTTCTACCATAGAACCTTTGCAGGAACATTCTCTTGTTGAAGACTTGAACAAGTTACAGGTTACTCAAAGGGATGAAAGCAGTGAAGATGAAGAAAATGCTCAACATATTGAAGAACAACTTGAAGAGCCAGTTGTTGTACCACAAGAGGAAACAACAACACAGGTTGGTGAACAATCAACACCCCCTGTTGATTTAGTAACATCATGAGATCATCCAATTTCCCAAATAATTGGAGACATCTCAGCTGGTGTGCAAACCAGAAATCAGGTCAATCAAAACCTGTTGCACACCTGCTTCCTATCTCAAATTGAACCTCAGTCCATTCAAGATGCAGAGCAAGATCCACACTGGATCATTGCAATGCAAGAGGAGTTGCATCAATTTGAAAGGAACAAAGTATGGGAACTAGTGCCAAAGCCTAAGGATCACTCCATTGTTGGAACAAAGTGGGTATTCAGAAACAAACTGGATGATCAAGGAGTAATTGTAAGGAACAAGGCAAGGCTAGTTGCTCAGGGATAGTCTCAAGAAGAAGGAATAGACTACGACCAGACTTTTGCACCAGTTGCAAGATTGGAAGCCATCAGAATATTTTTGGCTTATGCAGCACATAAAGGCTTCAAGGTATATCAGATGGATGTCAAAAGTTCATTCCTAAATGGAGACATCAAAGAGGAAGTATATGTCAGACAACATCCAGGTTTTATCTCTCCAACTTATCCTGATTATGTTTTTAGATTGAACAAATCATTATATGGTCTCAAGCAAGCTCCTAGAGCATGGTATGAGACCCTAGCATGCATTCTCTTGGCAAATGGATTTATAAGGGGTAGAGTAGACCAAACTCTTTTCATTAGAACCCATAAGTCCCATACCCTACTAGTGCAGATTTATGTAGACGATATTATTTTTGGCTCTACTGACTCCAAATTGTGCAGAAGGTTTTCCAACCTAATGCATTCTAAATTTGAGATGAGTAGCATGGGTGAGCTATCCTTCTTCCTAGGATTGCAAGTCAAACAGCATGCTGAAGGCATCTTTACTCTCAAAGAAAATATGCAAATGAACTGGTTAAGAAATTTGGCATGTCTGAAGCATCTTGTATGAAAACACCTATGCCTACTAATGTTGTATTGGATGCTGATGAACATGGGAAACCTGTTGATCAGACAACATATAGAGCAATGATTGGCTCTTTACTGTACCTTACAGCTAGTAGACTAGATATAATGTTTGCTACATGTATATGTGCTAGGTTCCAAGTAAGCTCTAGAGAGTCACACCTAACATTAGTAAAGAGGATTCTCAGCTATGTTAAAAGTTGTCCAAATCTAGGTCTCTGGTATCCAAAAGATTCAGCATTTGATTTAACTGGATTTTCTGATGATGATTATGCTGGATGCAGAATTGACAGGAAAAGCACCAGTGGAACTTGTCAGTTCCTTGTGACAGACTTGTCTCTTGGTTTTGTAAGAAACAAACTTCTGTGTCAACTTCAACTGCTGAAGCTGAATATATAGCTGCAGGCAGTTGTTGTTCACAAATTTTGTGGATTCAAAACCAACTCTTAGACTATGGCTACAACTTAGAGAAGTCTAAAATCTTTTGTGATAACACCAGTGCTATTTCTATAGCTCAAAATTCAGTCCTCCATAGTAGGACAAAACACATAGAGATTAGGCATCATTTCTTAAGGGATAATGTTGAAAAGAATAAAATTGAACTACAATATATCCCAACTGATTTACAAAGGGGAGATATTTTCACCAAGCCCTTGGATGAAAAGAAACACACCTTCTTCCTAAATTAGTTAGGAATGTTAGATGGAGGAAGTCTTAAATAATATCCCAGATTTTGAAAGCTTAAAAATTAACCAAGATTAGGCAAACATCTTGATTTTTTCTTAGTGTCTAGAGGTTTTCTGATCTCTGAACTGCGCTCGACGATTTTCCCTCAGATCGTCGAACGGAGATCGACAATTTCTGAGATCGTCGACCTGAGTTCAGCGTTTCTCAGATAGTATGAACTATCTCTTCCGGTCAACGATCATCGAACGGCGCTCGACGATCTTGTTCTCTGAACGATCGTCGAACAGAGCTCGACGCTCTCCAATATCGTCGAACGGAGATCGACGATGTTGAAGACTCTTCAGATTCCTTTAGAAGCCTCGATCGTCGAACTGAGTTCAACGATCTTTCCAATTCTGCGTCGAACCCTAATATAAAATTCATTTTTCGCCGTCGTTCTCCTTTGCGCTTTCGATTTCTCTACAAGAATTTTATTTCCCTCCAAACAATTCTGCACTTGGTCGTTTTGTTTGTTGAATTTTTGCAGGTACCCATGGCTGTGTCTGTTGCTGTTCTCGCCACCATGAAGTTTGATGCTGGCTTCGCATCGACATGGAATCCTTCAGCACAACCGACCAGGTTTTTCAGGATATCTTGGGGTTATTCAAAGAGCAGCACCTGACAGCAATCATGACCACAAGGATTAAGCTTGCATCTGATGAGATTAAGGAATGGGTCTACACTGCCCACAATCAGGACAACTCCACCATTGTTGGATCAATATCTGGCACACAGGTACCCTTGACCCCAGCAATTTTAACAGAGGTTTTTGAGTTAAGAACTGGTGTAGATACTGCTGACTTGTCTGGAGAAGAGTATACTAACTTGCTTGCCAGAATGGGTCATTCTGAGGCTAACCCTAGCAAGCTCTTGAAAAAAGAACCTTTCTGTGGAATACAGATTCATGGCAGATGTAGTTGGGAAAGTGCTACTGGCTAAGCACTCTGCTCATGATACAATCTCAAGGTATCAGCTCTGCCTAATGGGAGCCCAGGTAGACAGGAAGAATTTGAATTGGGGAGAGGTATTCTTTGACCTCATTAAGAAGAAGATAAACAAAAGTTTTGTAAACTTTGGAAGAATTATAGGGTTGTTTCTGCAGCAAAGGTGCCCTGCATTGCTGGTCTCTTCTGGAATCCACATCAATGCATCCAAGAGACTGTCTTGTGCCCTGTTTGGTAAATGGGACAGAGAAATCAGCAAGCCCAGCAGGCCCTCCTCCAGCACTCCTTCAGGCACCAGGACTCTCAAAGTCACTTCCACATATGTCTCTGCCCCTGCAGATGACCTGCCTGCTGATGTTGCCTCTCCTCCTCCTCCTCCAATTCCCTCTCTTCTAATTCCATCTACCATTCAGACTCCATCCACCATCATTATCTCCAGCCCCTCTCCAACATCCACACCATCTCCAGTCCCTACTCTTCCACTCACAGAAGACCAATTCCATCCATTTTTCTCCTACCCTCAACCAGATGTCACTTCATCACCCTTCATTCCATCCTTCACCCTCATTGAAGATTCCTTTATGGATGATTCACCATCATCTCCTCCTGAGCTACCCTCATCCTCAACATCCTATCAAGATCTTCTACAAGAGATCATTGACCAACCCACCTTCACCCCATCCATCTCCATCCCACTGTCCTCTATCTCCACCTTACCCACACCTCAGCCATCTCTTCCCCCATTCACCAGCTCTCCACTACCCTCACCAACAGCTACTCCTCCATCCTCTACCTCTGCTCCAGTCACTACTGAGCAAGTAGACATTCCAGCCCTTGCTGACAGGCTGCATGAATTGCTAGCCCCCAGGTTATCTCTTCTCTTGGAGACCTCCTTGGCTCCTTTACTCCTGTCAGTGGCAGCCCTCTCTGCCAGGCTCTCATCTCTTTTCCCTCAGGCAGCCCCTTCAGCAGTGTGCCTTGATCCAGCCTTGTCTGAATCTAGGCAGGGGAGATGCCCTATGAAGTGAGTCTGCCTGCTGCTGCTGTTGCTGCTGTTTCTGTGAGCCTATCTGCTGCTGCTACTACTGCTGCTGTTTCTTCAGCTCTTGGATCTGCTCCTGCTACTGTGTCTCAACCTCCTGTTGTAGTCTTTGCATTAGACCTCAGGTCTTTGCTTTCAAATTTTGATTCTCTATATTTCAGATGTCTGCCAGAGACATTTGATATCCAGCCCCCAGAAGATCTGTCCAAGGCCCTTGTGCCATTCTCTTGTTGTGACCCCAGCATCATCACCTCTTTTGTCTACTCAGTGTATGCTGATGCTTCTTCTGATGAATGCATTGCTGTTATTTCTGATGTTACTGCCCCTACTGCTGCTGAGAGTTTTGATACTGCTGCTACTACTTCTGTTACTGTTGTTGATCCAATCTCTAAGGAGATCCTTATGACAGAGGCACCTGAGTTTGAGCCTTCTGAATTTTTTGATGATATTTCTACTGCTGATATTGCTGTTAGTGCAACTATTGCTGCTGCTGTTACTTCTCCAGAACATGTTGCTGCTGCTGTTGTCACTGTTTCTATTTCTACTACCACTGTTTCAACCTCTGCTGCTACACCCTCTGCTGCCTCATCTGTTTCCATACAGCTCAAGAAAGATTTGATGAAGAAAATAGATGCCCTTTATGATGATCAGAGTTCTGAAAGTGATGAGTACAGAACAGACTCTGATGATTCTTCTGCTACCATTGCCAGGAAAAGAAAGGCAAGGAGCAAAGCCATGAAGAGAGTACCTCCTGCTAAGGTCAAAGATAACAATGATATACCATACTACATTCTTCATGATTGCCCTATCACTGAGCACTGGATGCAGTACTCTAAGAATCAACTGAAAGAAATGAAAAAGAAGAGGAAATATGAAAAGGGTTCTTCACAATTCCAACACTCTCATCCTCCTCCACCACCTCCTCCTGATGCAGGTGCAGGTGGAAGTTCTGCTGCTCACCCCCTGCTAGAAGTCAAGCCCCCTATCAGCCACATGCCAGATCTTACCATAGGGGAAGCCAATCCAGGGGTTCTCAATCCAGGAGAGGAGGATACAGAGGCAATCAAAGAGATTTCCAAGTCTACTCCAAAGGATACTCAAGGCAACACCCATACTCCAGGGAAGGACAAATTTCATCTAATACCACATCTGGTCCTTTTCCCTATAAGCTGAAAGAAACTGTGTCATCCAGGCCTGCTCAAGATAATCCTTCTAACAGATATGAGCCACCAGTACCTTTTGAGGACCCTGAGAACAATCCAGCTGCTTGGACTGCAAGGATGAAGGAACTTGCTGCACTGGATCAGATCAAGAAAGCTAGAGAGCAAGGAAGAGATTCTTCCAACATCTCCACAATGTCTGAATAGAGAAAGAGAGAGCTAGAAAGATATGCATCAAGCAAATTTTTTGATTCAGACAGGTACATGGAACTGCATCCTGAAGCTGTAGTTCCCAGGCCTAAATAGCAAACATTTTTAGGTGCAGCAGATGATACTAGATCAAAGAAAAAAGCCTTCAATCCCAACAGAGAAATCAAACTTGTTAAGGGCAAGGAAAGGAAATGACAATGTAAGGTGACAATCTCTGTGATTTCTGATTATTATCTGGGATGATATATATATATATATATATCTGTGGTCCTGCTTGTCCAGCTTTTCTTCTTGTTTTTCTGTATTGTTGCCTGTATGTTGTTATTTTAATTTGTTGTTTCCAAACTCTGTAAATAGTAATCCTAACCCAAATAGGGGGAGATTGTTGGAACACCCTATTACTAATTTGGGTCAGGATCACTATGTCTCTAGGAAACCAATGTTTGACCTCCTGTATAGCTCAAAAGGTCAATTAGAATTGAGTCTAAGGGTTAGAAGTCTAAGTTTGGAAGCTGCCCTCAAGACCAAGACTTTTTTAGTTTGAGACTAAGTCATATCGTCGAGCTCAGCATGACGATTCATCGAACTCCGATCGACGATCGTCTAGCTCAACTTCGACAGATCGTCGAACTCCATTCTACGATCGCTGAGCTCAACTTCATCATATCGTCGAACTCCATTCAATGATCGGTGAGCTCAGTTCGACGATCTTGACTCAGCTTTGGATCTCTATCTCTAAGCTCAGTTCGACGATCTTTGAGCTCAGATCGACGATATTTTGCTGCTGTATAAATCCATATCGCTGAGCTCAGTTCAACGATAGCAGAGCTCAGTTAGACGGTTTTAGATAACTTCAAGGATGTTTCTAGATTCAAATTCAAATTAGTTAAGGAGTTATTCTGCAATTAATTCTGAAGATTTTCTAGCCGTTTTCATTCATTTCTGGACCAAGTTTCAAGAGATTTTCAAGGAATATTTCTATGGACTTTCCTCCAGAAGACACTTTGCAATTAAGGATGCAATTAATGCAGACCAACGGCTATTCTTGACAGAGAATGTTTTTTCATTCAGTATCAGAGAATAAAAGTGTAGAATTTTTGAATCTCTCAGACAAAACACAGATACACAGACAAACATCAGTAATCTTCAGAACAAGAACAAAAAATATTTTGTCTCAAAGAATTCTCAAGAACACACATCCAAGGAGATCAAACTTTCTCAAATCCTCAGATCTGTCTTATCTCAAGTGTTCAAGGCCAACATATTTCAAGACTCCAGACATCTAACATTTCAGTTGTTGCTGAAATCATCTTCTGCTGGAGCTCAACTTGTGAAGGCCTATCACCCTACAGCAAAGCTTCTTTTCCTGAAGATCTCAAGGACTCAGGGGGAGCTTTGACACCATCAATCCACATAGTCTTCTCAGCTGTTTGAGAAAGAGAAGACTTCCATCACTCTCTCACCCCCATCTCTGTAAAGGGTTTCTCAAACTCCCTTCAAAAGTTTGAACTTGGTTTTTGAGCACCTTGTCAAAAGCTCATTGGTGGCAAGACACCTGATCAAAAAATCTGATTTGGTTTTTGAGCACCTTATCAAAAGCTCATTGGTGCCCAGGACACCTGATCAACTCATCCTGCAGTGGATTCCTACCTAGGGTGGTAGAAGAGTGGATGTACCCAAGTTTAGGGGAACCACTATATTTCCTTGTGTCATCTGGTTTTGCTTGTCTTTATTTTTGTTTCTGGCTGTGATTATTCTGTGATTATCTTATGATTAGTTTAGTTCTGTAATTAGATTTATAATTGCTTCCCTGCTCACTCACATTACAACCATTGTTGTAAAAAGTTTTCAAGCACCATATACTCTATTCACCCTCCTCTAGAGTATATCAGATCTAGCTGCACTTTCACACTCCTCATCACTAATTGAGCTGCACCATAAGGTACATTACCTTATATATTGGTCTGTGCGCGTTGGGGTTTCTCCCTCGAGATGGTGCCTTTTGGCTGGGTTTGGGCACGTTGTGGACCATCTTTCCCGGAACAGTACTCTTTCCTGCTGAGCTGAGCAGTCTCATTTTTTATTGATGAATAACATGAATATTAATGAAAGATGAAAGTTTGAACTTTTATGTTTGGTACTTTGTTCTTCCTGTTGATGTTATTAGCCATTCCTGCTCGAGTAGATTTACTGTTTGCTTACTTTTACTCTGCTGCTGACTTTTTATTACAGTCATTTTATAGATTTCCTTCATTTTGAGATTTGTTTGGTCTGCTTTTACTCTTTGCACCATTTGTAACTTACTTCTGAGGTGTTCTTATTTTGAATGCCTCAGGATCAGAGCAGTAGCCGGTTTAGCTGAACATTTTATGCTTCTGGTGCTACGAGTTGTTGCGGCCGTTTGATTCCACCTCAGAGCTTTGAGGTAGTTGTCTTTGTTTAGACTTGTCAGATTTTACTATGGGTTCGTGTCAGTTGTTGACGCCCATAGTCTTGAACTTTTTTTGTGATAGACTACTTGCTGCTTTTACTGTTGTTACCTTTTACCTGTTTATACTTGCTCTCTGGGACGGATTTATGTTAGGATGCACTTTGTTATTTTAAAGTATACAAAATTGCATTTTGGAATATTGGCATGACATGACATTCAACCTCAAAATCTACTAATTTAAGCGTTATAAAAGTTATATATATATATATATAGAAGTCACATCATCATTATAATATGCTAGACCTTCATTCTCATATAGGACAACAAATGAATCAACTAAGTATTTTTCGCTGCGTAAAATTTATCTATTTTCTCACCTATGGACTAGTGATCCACCCGACCGAGGGACACGATCAATAACTCTAATAACTTATATGTAACGACCTCCCTAGCCCACGACTCCAAAGGACGGCCTCCAGCACCCCCAGCACTACGCTCCAAAGGGTTATGCCTAACCAAGTCTGCAGACCACGCACCTAAACCCCTCTCCATCCACAGGCGGGTTGTTGAGGTCGGGGATCGAACCCGAGACCTCCTTGATAAGGAGTTTTCAAACCACTCCTCATCACCAACTGAGGAGTGGTTTGAAAACTCCTTATCAAGGAAGTCTCGGGTTTGATCCCCGGCCTCAACAACCTGCATGTGGATGGAGAGGGTTGGGGTGCATGGTCTGCAGACTTGGTTAGGCTTAACCCTTTCGAGCATGGTGTTGGAGGTGTCGGCGACCATCCTTTCGAGTCGTGGGCTGGGGAGGCTGTTACATGCCATGTCGTGCAGGGGATAACTGCAGACGTTCAGGCAAACTCCAATCCTAACACGGTTTATGAAACTACCAAATTATGATGTGAAGAAAACATGTTTTAAGTTAAGTTTTGGATGGTTGTATCCCTCGAATCAGTGGATCAAGTAGTCCACAACTAAAAATATATGTTTATGCTGCGAAAAATACCTTGTTTACTTTAATTGACATCCTACATGAGCAAAAACATCCATATATAACCACTCATGGTATGCAAGACTCTAGATTTAGTATGAGTATGAAATTAGCTTTTACGTTTATCAAATATAATGATGTTAGTTTTGAAAAATGACATGTACGAGGTGATAGAAGTAATACTTTATAATTTAAAAGATCTAATATGCAACCTAGCATAAAACCTTCACAGAGAGCAAGTAAATACAATAAGTCATGCAGAAAAGGCTTAGCAGCTAGCAAGTACTTAACATTATACAAAAATCCAGTGGGCGTCAACAACCTGACACGAACCCCCTAAAAATATATGTATGTTTGAACAAGAATAAAACAACACACCACCTCACAATCGACGAGGAAAAGAGACAGTTGCAACCACTGCTGAACCCAAGCTAACACCAAACCCTAGCCGCTCAATCGGCTACTTATCCAAACCTGAGACATACAAAGAAAGAACACCTCAGCAAGAAAGAAAATACAAGTGGAGATCAAAGATCAAAAGGTTAGCAATAAACTAAAAAGGAATAAAGGGTTACCAACCCTAATCCAAGAATAGTGAGAAAAGATTAACTTACAAGCTCAAAAGTAAGGAATTTGCTCTAAGTGCTATAAAGATCTATGCTTTATGAAACATGTAAATAAATAACTGTAAGTATAAGGGGTTAGGTAGCCCATAACTTGATGAACAAAAGAAAACACCGACCATCCGGCACATGCAGTGGTGGGAACCTACCCAACACACCAACAATAAAAACTTCACAAGGGCCCAAGGAAAGGTGATCTTATACCTTGACACACCCAAACCTGGGGAAAAACCAGCACCTGTGGTGGTGGGAACCTACCCAAAACACCAGCAGTCACATAGCCACACCAGGTAAACCCACCAGGGCAATAATTCACTAAAAAAGCATCAAGTTGGTGGTCCTTTATCCACTTCCAACCTAGCCCTAACCATACAACCAAAAATACCGACAACCATTGTCGAACACGGACAAACCAAAACCAAAACCAAAACATTGGGCTTCTCAAATAACCAATGGAGGGATAAGTCCCAGAAACAGGCCTAAGGACAAACTTGACAGATTAGATACAATTCAGCCCAGAAATACCAAGTACATATTGATTCGTCGAGTATACTCGACGAATACAGCAGGCACTCGATGATTTTTACATAACAAAACCAATCCACTAGAGATATACAACGATTCTGTGAAAAAATTCTAAGTACACGGAAAAGCGTCAAGTACACTCGACGCCGCATTGTGTGCATTCAACACACTCGACGCCAACCAGCTAACTCAACGATTTTGCCTTCACTCAACGCCGTATTGAGTTCACTCAAAGACGCGTTGAGTACACTCAACGCTTTTGCCTTAGCCTCAAAACTACTCAACGCTCAGACTTCAGCCAACGCTAAACCACACAACACCAAGGCTTCACTCAATGCCGCGTTGAGTACACTCGACGATTTTGCCTTAGCGCCAAAACATCACTCGACGACTCGACGCTAAGCTAGCATTACTCGACGTATTCGTCGAGATTACTCGACGAATTTGACTTGGACTCAAAAACACTTAATGCCATCAGCGCTAGGTCAAATTCACTCGACTCCATGCCTTATACTCAAAAAACTCAATGTCTAATACTCGATGGATTTTGCAACACTCAATGCCAAGTCTTATACTCGACGAATTTAATGCATGATACCTGACGAATTTAGCAACACTCAACGCCAAGCATTACCCACCGAAATTTCGATGGATACTCGACGAATTTGACTCTGCTCCTACTGATACTCGTCGAATTTTACTTAGACCAAATTCAACTTATACCTGACGAATTCTACTTACTCATATTCGACGAATTTGAACTTAAGTTAACTGTTATACAATGAAAATTTTGGTTTAATTCAATAGTTCTATACTCGACAGATTTTCCTAGTCTAACAGTCAAGTGTGATGGAAATACCTTAGATTAATCTCATAATCCATGGATTCAACCGGTTATCACCTACAAAATCAACTAGGCTAGCCTGGCCAAAAAACTATATAATTTAGCAGGTCGGCAAGGGTCGGACCTGACATTACTCCTAAATACTAAGAAAAAAAGGATAGAAGAAAGAAATACACCATGAAAGGAAAATTTGGCAAGGGGAACAAGTCACCATTTGCCTCGATCTTGCCTAAATCCGGCCGCACAACCACTCCTCTTCACGGATCTGGCCGCAAGAACACCTAAACAACAATTCCTGAAACTTTTCAGGATGAAGGAGGGCCAAGACAAAATTTCAAACACCAAAAATTTCACTAAACAGGAAAAACTTACCCTCACAAACGTAGATCTTAGTGAGAGTTATCCAGATCTACTCTCCCACGCCGATTTCGTGCGCCGGAGCTCCTACAATCAACGGTCGAAGGCTTCGCAATATCCGCCACTCTCGCCTTCCGCAATATAGTCTGACGGTTTTAAGAAAGACGATGAATAGGGTTTTCGTCTTATCCCAAGGCTATTTATATGGAATATATAATATATTATATTATTATAAATAAACGTCCAAATGACCAAAAATCGCACTAACTCGGATTTCTACAAAAATCACACCGTAGCTAAATATCGACGCTACGAATCCAACAGCGAAGTCGAAATCGAAATCCGACAAACCAAACTCGGAAAAACACTCCCCGAAGTCAAAATACCAAATATCCCAAAAATGCTATGTCGTGTTCCAAAACGAACCCCGGCTTGCAAGGGAAAATCAAAACACAGGAGAAATTAGCCAAGCTAATACTCCCAAACCAAAATCTCGGATACCAACGAGCAAAAGCCATGCTCCGACAATGGTACCCACCAACTATGCGTCAAAGTAACGCCTTAACGTTAAAATATGTCACTAAAGGGATTTTAAATAAACCTTGGAAAATCAGGGGTGTTACAATCGCAGGAAGCGATGACACCAAACTTTACCCATCGCGGCTAAAGCCTCTCATGCACTAGGATTTCTCTTGATTTATAATGAAGCAATTATAGTCAGAAGAAAAAAAGAGTGGGAAGAAAAGAAGCTGGCCGGACTGTTGATGTGCAAAAATGGCACCGGGCAGCTAACACGGAGGGAGACTTCGATCTCACAAGCTAGGAGATGAAGAGGATGAAGGTTGCGGGGGAAAAGGAAAGAAGGAAGCTTCTGAGTGCTCGAGAGTGGAGCAAATGCTTGTCAGAAGGAAGCTTCTAAGTTCCTTATGACATTATGACACTCAGGGTGGGGTCAGTTTCAAGTTATGGTGGTCGATTGAGGTAGTTAGTGTTGGGTACATTGGTCAAATGTACCTGATTTGAAGAAGCCTCACCCAACTTAATGATATACATCATAATGTATTTGATGTATGTTGAGTTTACTTGTGCAGGTTAAGAAATCACTGGACTGAAGCAAAACGTTTCTAAGTCCATGTGTCGACACCCAGAGGGAAAGTGTCGACACTAAAGAAAGCTTGTGTCGACACCTAGACAAGCAGTGTCGATACTTGGAGTCATTGTGTCGACACCTGGGATGCAGAGTCAACACCAGATAGAAAGTGTCGACACTTGGAGCTGTGTCGACACTCAGTGAAGAAAAGTGCTGACAGAATGTGTCGACACAAGGAGCTGTGTCGACACCCAGTGAAGCTGTGTCTACACCAGAAAGTGTCGACACTTGGAGCTGTGTCGACACTCAGCAAAAGACTGCAGAGACTAAGTTAAAGTGTCGACACTCAGCACAATGTGTCGACACTCAACAGAAGAGTCAGCACTTGAAGAATGTGTCGACACTCAGCACAATGTGTCGACATTCAACAGAAAGAGTCAGCACTTGAAGTATGTGTCGACACCCAACACAATGTGTCGACACACAACCAGAAGAGTCAACACATGAAGTAAGTGTCGACACCCAGCACAATGTGTCGACACTCAGCTGAAGACTCTACACTTGAAGAAAGTGTCGACACAAGGAGCTGTGTCAACACTTAGCAAAGATCAGAAAGATCAACAGAAATATTCTAAGTACAAGTGTCGACACTAAGGGAATGTGTCGACACTCAGCTGAAGTCTCAACAACAAGAAGGTGTGTCGACACAAGGAGCTGTGTCGACACTCAGCAAGTATTGACATTGAAGACTATGTGTCGACACCAAGAAGTAGTGTCGACACTTGACAGATTCAACACAAGAAGTTGTGTCGACACAAAGGAGATGTGTCGACACTTAGTAGAATTCAGCAAAAGCTAGAAGAACAAGTACTTGTGTCGACACTCAATTTCAGTGTCGACACATGCAGAAGAATCTGTGTCGAGACATACAAGGAGTTGTGTCGACACCTTGTAGACTTGTGTCGACACTTACATAACATGTGTCGACACTTGGTCTATAAGTGTCGACACTTAAAGACAGAAAGTCTCGACACTTACTGACAGTTAGAGATTTTCAAGAAGTGACTGGATGACTTGACAGCTGTCGTTCCAGCCGGTCTACAGCAACTGTCAGAGATGTCAGAAGTCAGTTATGAACCGGACCAGCCGGTTACCATGAAGAAGGCCTATAAATAGGCACCCACAGTTTACAGAAACAATGGTTAAGAAGTGGTTAAAAAAAGTGGTAAAGGTTGTTCAATAATTCAGATTGTGAATCAAGTTGAAGAACAATTTATTGAAGTGGTACTCTGAGTATCAACACAAGAAGATCTTGCAGTCCAAGTGCAGATCTAAGAAGTTGGAGAGAGAGGGCTCCTTCCAAGAAATCAGCCTTTGGAACTAGGCTGAGAAGAAGGATTCAGATTCAATTCTGGATCTTAAGTAGTAGAGGTCAAGGAACAACTGCAGGAGGATTCAGTCTTATTCAGTTCTACTCAAGAAGCTTTGAAGAAAGCTAAGTCAGATTGGATCCAGCTGAGTTCTTCCAAGAACTCATCAAGAATCTCTCAACTCCCCTCTTATCTTTCTGAGTTGTAGAGTTATTATTTGTAATACATTCATAACTTGTAGGATCCTTTGGATCTGAGTGATTTGTAAGCCTATAATTATAAAGGCTGAGGGTAGGGCTTGTGAGCCTGAGTGTAGGAGATTGAGATCTCTGAGTGTAGGCCTTGTTGGCTGAGTGTAGGCCTTAGATTGGCTGAGTGTAGGCCTTGATTGGCTGAGTGTAGGCCTTGATTGGCTGAGTGTAGGCTTTGGGATAAAGCTGAGTTGTAAGGCTTTGGACCTGAGGTAGGAACCAGTTTGGGTTCTGAGACAGTGGAGGAGTTTGGCCGAATCTAGTACACTGCTAGATAGGCGAAGGGGGAAAGTGGATGTACCCATATCTTGGGGAACCACTATAAACCACTGTGTATGCTGTGCTGTGGTGTGCTGTGATTATTGCTGTGTTTGCTGTGATAAACTAGTTAGTTTTCTGTGATATAACTGATTGTTGCCATTAAAGTTAAAAAAGGATTAGGTCACCTATTCACCCCCCCTCTAGGTGTTTAGGTACTATATCTTTCAAGTGGTATCAGAGGGAGGTTCCTCAAAAAGGACTAACAGTCTGAGGAGATCTTGTTTGGCAGATTCAATGTAAGGCAAAATACAGTTTCAAGAACTTCAAGAAAATCAAGAAACATGGGTTCTTCAGATAATCACAAGGAATTGGGTTCCATGAAATTACCCATATGCAGGAAAGAGATCTTTGGGATCTGGAAAGAGAGGGTAAGGCTATTTATGGAGGCCTCTGACCCTAGAATCTACATCACAGTAAAGGAAGGGCCTTATGTGCCAATAAAGATTTCAGTGTTGGATGCAAATCAGAGAACTCCAAAGGATTTCTCTGAGATGACTAAGGATGAGATTGTCCTAGCTACAATGGACAAGAGGGCACAGAACATAATAGTGAGTGCCATTGATGATGCAACTTTTCAGAATCTTATACACTGCAAGACAGCTAAAGAGATATGGGACACTCTTATAGTGTATATGGAAGGATCTGAAGAAGTTAGACAAGATAGGAAATCCTTACTAAATCAGGAGTATGAGAGCTTTAGACAAGGTAAAGGTGATAGCATAACTGAATGCTACAAGACGTTCTACAGAATAGTTAATGAACTCATGTCTTATGGAAGAGAGTTCAGTAACTATGAACTAAATGATAAGTTCCTAAGGTCCCTTACCAAAGATTGGGACACAAAGATCTGTGTCATAAGAGAGATGGCTAAGTTGGAAGAAATTCCTCCTCCTACATTGTTTGGCAAGTTATTGTCATATGAGATGCAGTTAATAGTGAGGAAAGAGGAGAAGAAATCAACAAGGACTGAACACAAGGAAAGATCAGTTGCTTTCAAGACAGAAGTTCCCAAAAAGTGCAGGAATAAGTCATCAACTCCACCTCCAGAGGTAGTTGAATCAGAGTCTGATGGGTCTGTCAGCACAAAGAGTGAGAGCAGTGAAAGTGATGAAGACTTTGCTGCCTTCACTAGGCACTTTCAGAAATTCCTGAAGAAGAAACAGTGGAGGTCAAGACCTTCTTCTTCAAAGGAAAAGGAAGTCTTTTATCAGGAGAAAAAGCCTTCAAAGAAAGATAGAAAGAGGACAAAGTCAAGCAAGGCAACTGGATCAAAGATAGTGTGCTATTGCTGCAATAGACAGGGCCATGTTATTGCAGATTGTCCTGAGAAGAGAAAGGATTCTGGAGACAGGAAAAAGACTCACTTCAAAGGAAAGAAAGAGAAGTCTTTTGTAGCCAAGAAAGAGAAGACTCTATCAGATATCTCCTCTTCAGAAACTGAGTCTGAGGCTGAAGCCTACATAGGGCTGTTTGCTGAAGAAGAAGAGGAAGCATTCATGCAGATCATGGAGTCTATTTATGAACAAGAAGATAGTCAATGCCAAGGGCTAATGGCTTTGACAGAGAGTGCCAAAATCCTGGAGCAGCCAGGACCCAGTCAGGTACAAGGTTCAAGTTCAAGTTCAGTTTCTTGTTCTAGTTCAAATTCAGATTCTTCTTCATCAAGTGATAAGAATGTATCTGAGTCTGAGGATGATATTCATCAGCTTATAGATGAATATAAGGTGCTGTTGCAAGCTTACAAGAAAAGCAAATCCCTAGCCAAAAGTCAGGCAAAGGAAATTGCTGATCTTAAAGCTGCTGCAACAGATTTTGAGAAGCAGTTTGATCAAAAGCTGAATGAGATAGCTAGGCTGAAACACATAACAGTGATTTAGATGGGTACTATCTCCTATAAGAATGATCAAATTAAGAGTCTGGAGAGCAATCTTCAGAAGGAGAAGGACTTAGTTGCTAGGTTTTCTAAACCTAAGTCAGTGTTACCTTTAATTGATGATTTTGTTCATCATAAAGGCAAGGCTGGACTGCGCTTTATTAGACCTGCAAGGACTGAGCAGTCCAAGTCCAAGTCCAAGGGCAAAGCCCCAGCATTCAACAAGTCTGCTGTAGATAAGTCAGCAAAGGTTGTACCTAAGCAAAGGTACAACAAGTTTGAATGCTGGTGCTGTGGCAAGATTGGCCATTTTGCAATGGACTGTTGGCACAATGCCAGTGCCAAGGTGAGTAGCAAGCTACCTGTTGGAAAGCCAGCAGGGAGTTATGTCAAGTTACAGACTAACAAGTACCAAGGACCCAAGATTTCTTTGGGTTCTAAGGTTCATTAATCTGTTTTGCAGGTGAGTCCAAGTGGCCATACCCCTACATGGTACTTGGACAGTGGATGTTCCAGACATATGGCTGGAACAAGAAGATTACTAAAGGACTATATTCCAGTAAAAGGTGGTCCAAAAGTAACCTTTGGTGGTTCTGAAAAAGGAACTATCAAAGGATTTGGTAACATTTCTACAAACTTAGTTACCATTACTCAAGTGGCTTATGTTAAAGGGTTGAAACACAACCTAATAAGTATAAGTCAATTAAGTGATGTAGGGTATGACATCTCATTTGTTAAAAATGGTTGTCATATCAAGAGGTCAAGTGATCAAGAGATCATTTTGACAGGTTATAGGAAGAGGAATGTCTACTGCCTAGACATTATGATTGAGAACAATGGTTCTCCAGTTTGTCTTGTAGCTGATGAGACAGTCTCTCATTGTGTCAAATGGCACAAGAGGCTTGCCCATCTTAACTACAAGACTATTAGCAAACTCTTTAGCAAAGAGTTAGTGAGGAATGGTCCTCAAGTTAAGTGTGTTAAAGATGGTATTTGCTCAGCTTGTCAAAAGGGCAAGCAGACTAAATCCACCTTTAGAAGCATAGAAAACAAAGATGTTGTGAGGTGTTTATACCTTTTGCATATGGATCTCTTTGGTCCAATGCCAGTTCACAGCTTAGGAAGGAAGGTCTATACCTTTGTAGTTGTAGATGACTACTCAAGGTTTTCCTGGGTGTTCTTCTTAAGACAGAAATCTGAAACACCTAGTGTCTTTTATAGCTTTGTCAAGCAAATTCAGAATGAACTAAATAGTACAGTGGTCAAAATTAGAAGTGACCATGGTACTGAATTTCAGTCTGAGAGCATGACAAAACTGTGTGAAGACTTTGGGATATTTCAAGAATTCTCTTCACCTAGAACACCTCAGCAAAATGGCATTGCTGAGAGGAAGAATAGAACCTTGATAGAGGCTGGTAGGACCCTACTTAGTGATACATCACTGCTAGAGTATTTCTGGGCTGAAGCAGTGAATACTGCATGCCATGTTATAAATAGGGCTACCATCACTAAAAGGCTTAACAAGACCCCCTATGAAGTTGTGAAAGGCAGGAAACCAAACCTATCCTATTTTAGGATCTTTGGTTGCAAATGCTTCATACTTAACAATGGGAAGTCTTACTTAACTAAGTTTGCTGCCAAGTCCCAAGAGGGAATTTTTGTTGGGTACAGCAATAATAGTAAGGCTTATAGAGTCTACAACTTGACTACACAAGTTGTAGAAGAATCAGTGCATGTAGTTTTTGATGAGACAAAACTTATTAATAATGAGTTGTCTAGCAATGTATGCAGCCCCACAGGTTTGACAAAGAAAATGGACAAGCTTACTATAGAAGAAGTGTCTGCTGCAAGACAGCAAATAGAGGACAGTAGCTGTTGTCCAGGGGGAGAACTACATGTGCCAATAGCTGAAGAAATACAAGGAGTACAGCATGATGCAGATGCTGAAGTGGTTCAACCAGAAGTAAGGATGCCTCCAGCCCACAGGCATCTTAGAGATCATCCAGTAGAGCTGATCATTGGAGATCCAAGACAAGGAGTTCAAACTAGGAGCAGAAATCAGGATGCTGCAATCTATTCCAGCTTTCTGTCACATGTTGAACCTAAGAAATTTGAAGAAGCAATACAAGATCCACAATGGACTGAAGCAATGCAAGAAGAGCTTAATCAGTTCAAGAGGTGCAAGGTCTGGGAATTAGTTCCTAAACCTAAAGACCACAATGTAATTGGAACTAAGTGGATCTACAGGAACAAGATGGATGAACAAGGGGTCATCATTAAGAATAAAGCAAGACTGGTTGCTAAAGGATATAGGCAAGAAGAAGGTATTGATTTTGATCAAACCTTTGCTCCAGTAGCCAGACTGGAAGCCATAAGAATGTTCTTGGCCTATGCAACCTACAAGGATTCAAGGTATACCAAATGGATGTCAAGTCAGCATTCCTAAATGGTAATTTGAAAGAAGAAGTCTATGTGGAGCAGCCTTCAGGTTTTGTTGATCCAACTCTACCTCATCATGTCTATAGACTTAGGAAAGCTTTATATGGGTTAAAGCAAGCCCCTAGGGCTTGGTATGAAACCCTATCTAGTTTCCTCATTGAGAACAAGTTCTCAAGGGGGAAAATAGATAAGACTCTATTCCTTAGGGAATCTAGAGGCAAAGTTATACTAGTCCAAATATATGTAGATGACATTATATTTGGGTCTACTGAAAGCAGCCTTTGCAAAAAGTTTGCAAAACTTATGCAAAGTCAGTTTGAGATGAGTAGTATGGGAGAGCTGAAGTTTTTCTTGGGCCTCCAAGTTAAACAGACTGAAAATGGTTTATCCATATGTCAGTCCAAGTTCACCCTAGAACTCATAAGGAAGTATGGTATGGATTCATCCAGTACCATGAAGACTCCTATGGGGTCAAGTATGTCTCTTAGCAAGGATGATGCAGGGAAACCTGTGGATGAAACCTTGTATAGAGGGATAGTTGGCTCCCTATTATACTTGACTGCTAGTAGACCTGACATCATGTATGCTACATGTGTTTGTGCCAGGTATCAAGCCTGCCCTAAAGAGTCTCATTTGACAGCAGTCAAAAGAATATTGAGATATCTAAAGGGCACTCCCTATCTAGGCCTCTGGTACCCTAGGAATGGAGATTTTGATCTAACAGGTTATTCAGATGCAGACTTTGCAGGATGTAAAGAGGATAGAAAGAGCACTACTAGATCCTGTCAATTCCTAGGTGGGAGACTAATTTCATGGAGTAGCAAGAAGCAAACCAGTGTGGCTATCTCCACAGCTGAGTCAGAATATGTAGCTGCAGGAAGTTGCTGTGCTCAACTTCTGTGGATTCAACATCAGCTAGAGGACTATGGATTTCAGGTAAGTAGAACTCCACTTTTCTGTGATTCTACAAGTGCTATTTCAATAGCTAATAATCATGTATCTCATAGTAGAACTAAACATATTGAAATTAAATATCATTTTCTTAGGGAGCATGTAGAAAGAGAAGATATTTTACTTGAATATGTTAATACAGATAATCAGATAGCTGATATGTTTACTAAGCCCCTAGAAGAAGCTAAGTTCAATAGATTCAAAATTGAACTAGGAATGATAAACTTAGAATAAGTTTACAGAATTGAAAATTGGCTAAGTAAAAAGGTGTCGACACATAGACAAGTCTATGTCGACACAGAATAGTGGTGTCGACACTTCAGGAAAACGGTGTCGACACATCTAGGATGTTGGTGTCAACACTTCAGAATGTTAGTGTCGACACATGTCTAGTAGGTGTCGACACATCTAATGTGTTGTCGACACTTAAGTTTTACTCAGAATTTTCTAAGTAAAGTCTCGACAATGTGTCGAGATATGTTGTGTCGACACATAACCAAGTGTCGACACATAAAATCTGTTGACTAAACTTGTGTCGACATATATGTGTCGAGACATTATAAGTCAGTGTCGACACTTATTGCCAGTGTCGACACATTTTAAGATAGCTGTCCCGCCTGTTCATCTTCAAAATTAGACAGGTATAAATAGGGATCTGTCTTTGTTTGTCGACACGCTTTCAAAGTTTCGAGACCAAAACTACTGTGTCGACATCTCTCTTTTCTAAAGACAAATTCTACAAACCCTAATGGCTCCTAAGCTTGAGGAGAACGTTAACGAGGGCTATGAGCTAGTGCGCGGCGCGTTCGACGATTCAGATGCAGAAATTCAGGCTGTAGTAACCCTAGTCGCCGATTCTGGACTAGCATATCTACTGTCAGAACCTACCAAGATTTGGAAGAAGGAAGTTCTTGAATTCCTTAATGGAGCTACAGAAGATGAATCTGGATACAAAATCAAATCCAGAGTTCATGGAGCCAAGGTCAAGGTAACCCCAAAGAGTCTGAGGAAGGTACTCCAGCTACCAAAGATTCAAGATGAAGAAGAGGTTACTGCTTCAAAGACCAGGGAAGGTTTAACCTGGTGTGGTCTTGATCCTAAGATGAAGATAGGATCTGTATTCAACAGGAAAGGCATGAATAACCAAGGAAAGTTCATGTCTGAGATAGTAGGAAAAGTCTTACTCAGCAAGACTGGAGGGCATGACAGAGTGTCTGCCTACATGTTTAGCATCATGACAAGAATAATCTTCACTCTGAAAACAGATTGGTCTACAGTGGTTTATGAGAAGATTAAGGAGAGCTTGAAGAAGCCCAATCTGGGCAGAATAATCAGTCTATACCTAGCTGGTACCATACCAGAGGTAATGAATACTGCTGCAGGCAGCAAGATCAACCATATGAGGAAAATGGATCAAAGAATCTTTTCTAGATGGGACAGGGTGTTGTCCAAAGAAATGCCAACCCCTGAGAAGACAGTTACAAAGAAAGATTCTCCTCCAAAGAAGAAGAGGAAGACAACTCTTGTGGCACAGGAGTCCTCCAGCAGTTCTGGGAGTGAAGAACATGTTGTCTTCACTCCAGATGATCAGGAAGAAGAGCCTACAGAGAAAACCCCTGCTGATCAAGATATTGCCGAGATCTAGGGGGAGCTACCACAGGCTAGCCCCATCCACAGGGATCAAAGCCAGGGGGAACCTCCAGTTGTAGAAGAACCATCTACACTGGACAGTGAGCAAGCCACCATCATTATCCAAGAGGTACTCACTGACCTTAATACTTTAGAATATCTTATAGAAGATGTTGATTTGTCTGATGTTCCTCAGCAAACTCAGCTGCATAGTCTAGAACCAGATGTTGTTATCAAGGACACATCTGCTGTTCCAGTAGTTGAAGAGCAAAGGATGTCTCCAGCTCAATCACCTCAAGAATTCACTATGGAAGATCTATTTCTCAATCTAGATCAAGCTGATTTTGACATGGACAAAGAGGCTGCTGGGAGAGATACTGCTGCTACTGAGGGGGAGCAAATGCAAGTTCTGGAAGAGCCTTTAAGGCAAGAAACTGAGAGGGCACCTGATGTGCAAGCAGAAAAGCCTCCAAGCCCTAAGGATAGGGTGGACATATCCAGCACTTCTGCCTCTGAAGATGAGGAGAGTGCTAGGGCAAAGAAGAAGAAACTCTATGTTTTCAAAAGGAGAAGTCAGAGTTATAAGAAAGCTCTACAATCTATAGCCCCACAGCCTATAATTCAACAAGCCCCAACTGTTGATTATAGTGCTTTACTGATTGCACTGCAGATTAAAATGGATGAACAAAGAAAGGCTATAGAAGCTTATGTAGATGAAGGGCAGAAGACTTTACAGTTTGACCTGGCCCAAGATATAAAGTCAATAAGGTTTGAAATGAACCTTAACAAGAAGGAAATGACTGAATGCTTCCACAAGGGTGGCAATGCAGTTGTGTATCTGGCTACACACCAAGAAAAGATCAAGGCACAGGTAGATGATATAGCATTAAAGCAAGGATATGTGCTAGAAAATCAAATAAGAATGAATGACAATTTGACTGAGTCTCATAATGCTATAATCACTGAGTTGAAAAATAAGGCTGATGAACCTTCTACATCTACTGCTGCTGCTAAAATAAAATTTGACAAAGCCTTTCAACAAGAAATTTCTGCTGTCAAGACTGCCATTCAAGCCTCTCAGAAAGCTATATCTGAACAACTTCAAAAGCTGAAACCATTCTTTAAAGAGGGAATCAGATACTTGGATAGTCAGATCAGGTTTCAAAAGGATGATGTCAGAGACCATATGGCTAGAGAAGTCATAAAGGGGGAGAGAGTATTAGTCAAAGCTAGCTCTGACCATGCTAAATGGATATCTAATTCCATCAGAGCTACACTAGGCTATCCCCCACTCTGTGATGATGATAATGTTGCTGAATCAGGGATTCAAACTGCATATCTTGGAGGTGAGCAACCAGAGGTAGCTCAAGTGATTTATCCACCTCCAGACTTTGACATGGTTCAAGCAGATGTCAGCACAATGTATAGCCCACCTGAGGGCAAGGACACAGTTCATATTGAGAAAGTAGTTCAACCTATGTCTGAAGCTCTGCAAGAGGCTATGAACAAAGAAGAAGAGACAAGGTTATCCAAGAAGAGGTTTAGGGAGCAAGCAGAACAAAAGCCAGATTTTGAACAATGGAGCCCTACCTCTAGGAATATAATTCTAACTGCCTGGAAAGCTGCCAAGGACAATACACATGACAGGAACAAATGGTTCTCTGAAGCTGAATGGAGAAAACATGAGATCAGGCAGGAAGCAATAGTTCAGTTCAGAAGGAAGGCTAAGATGGGAAAGCTACCTCCTACTGCAGTGGAGTCTAGCAAGTACTTCCCTAAGCCATACCATTATTTTGAGAGACAGAAGATCAAGGCTGAAGAGCTCAAAAAGAAAGATCTAAAAGGCAAGAAGCCTGCTGATGCTGAAACTGCTGAAGCCCCTGTCAAAGCTAAAGTCCAGGCTGGCAAAGGAATAGTTATCAAAGAACCTGACCAGAAATAGACTAAGAATTGACTTGAAGATTGTTGTAATCTTTTAAATGATGTAAAACATTTTTGTAAACCATTAAAGATGTATTAGAAAAATGTTAGAACAATATATGATAAATATATTTCATGGTTGTTCTGAGAATGTGTCTATTTCTTTATTGTTCTGAAATGATGAATGTGTATGAATGTGTGAATTATTACATGTTTATGTTTACCCTGCTGTTTATAATCTGTTTTACATCATTTTGTAATTTTTAATTATGAATGGTGTATATCATTGACTAAGGGTTATGACTTCTCCAAATAGGGGGAGATTGTTGGGTACATTGGTCAAATGTACCTGATTTGAAGAAGCCTCACCCAACTCAATGATATACATCATAATGTATTTGATGTATGTTGAGTTTACTTGTGCAGGTTAAGAAATCACTGGACTGAAGCAAAAAGTTTCTAAGTCCATGTGTCAACACCCAGAGGGAAAGTGTCGACACTTAAGAAAGCTTGTGTCGACACCTAGACAAGCAGTGTCGACACTTGGAGTCATTGTGTCGACACCTGGGATGCAGAGTCGACACCAGACAGAAAGTGTCGACACTTGGAGCTGTGTCGACACTCAGTGAAGAAAAGTGCAGACAGAATGTGTCGACACAAGGAGCTGTGTCGACACCCAGTGAAGCTGTGTCTACACCAGAAAGTGTCGACACTTGGAGCTGTGTCGACACTCAGCAAAAGACTGCAGAGACTAAGTTAAAGTGTCGACACTCAGCACAATGTGTCGACACTCAACAGAAGAGTCAGCACTTGAAGAATGTGTCGACACTCAGCACAATGTGTCGACACTCAACAGAAAGAGTCAGCACTTGAAGTATGTGTCGACACCCAGCACAATGTGTCGACACACAACCAGAAGAGATAACACATGAAGTAAGTGTCGACACCCAGCACAATGTGTCGACACTCAGCTGAAGACTCTACACTTGAAGAAAGTGTCGACACAAGGAGCTGTGTCGACACTTAGCAAAGATCAGAAAGATCAACAGAAATATTCTAAGTACAAGTGTCGACACTAAGGGAATGTGTCGACACTCAGCTGAAGTCTCAACAACAAGAAGGTGTGTCGACACAAGGAGCTGTGTCGACACTCAGCAAGTATTGACATTGAAGACTATGTGTCGACACCAAGAAGTAGTGTCGACACTTGACAGATTCAACACAAGAAGTTGTGTCGACACAAAGGAGATGTGTCGACACTTAGTAGAATTCAGCAAAAGCTAGAAGAACAAGTACTTGTGTCGACACTCAATTTCAGTGTCGACACATGCAGAAGAATCTGTGTCGAGACATACAAGGAGTTGTGTCGACACCTTGTAGACTTGTATCGACACTTACACAACATGTGTCGACACTTGGTCTATAAGTGTCGACACTTAAAGACAGAAAGTCTCGACACTTACTGACAGTTAGAGATTTTCAAGAAGTGACTGGATGACTTGACAGCTGCCGTTCCAGCCGGTCTACAGCAACTGTCAGAGATGTCAGAAGTCAGTTATGAATCGGACCAGCCGGTTACCATGAAGAAGGCCTATAAATAGGCACCCGACAGTTTACAGAAACGATGGTTAAGAAGTGGTTAAAAAAAGTGGTAAAGGTTGTTCAATAATTCAGATTGTGAATCAAGTTGAAGAACAATTTATTGAAGTGGTACTCTGAGTATCAACACAAGAAGATCTTGCAGTCTAAGTGCAGATCTAAGAAGTTGGAGAGAGAGGGCTCCTTCCAAGAAATCAGCCTTTGGAACTAGGCTGAGAAGAAGGATTCAGATTCAATTCTGGATCTTAAGTAGCAGAGGTCAAGGAACAACTGCAGGAGGATTCAGTCTTATTCAGTTCTACTCAAGAAGCTTTGAAGAAAGCTAAGTCAGATTGGATCCAGCTGAGTTCTTCCAAGAACACATCAAGAATCTCTCAACTCCCCTCTTATCTTTCTGAGTTGTAGAGTTATTATTTGTAATACATTCATAACTTGTAGGATCCTTTGGATCTGAGTGATTTGTAAGCCTATAATTATAAAGGCTGAGGGTAGGGCTTGTGAGCCTGAGTGTAGGAGATTGAGATCTCTGAGTGTAGGCCTTGTTGGCTGAGTGTAGGCCTTGGATTGGCTGGGTGTAGGCCTTGATTGGCTGAGTGTAGGCCTTGATTGGCTGAGTGTAGGCTTTGGGATAAAGCTGAGTTGTAAGGCTTTGGGCCTGAGGTAGGAACCAGTTTGGGTTCTGAGACAGTGGAGGAGTTTGGCCGAATCTAGTACACTGCTAGATAGGCGAAGGGGGAAAGTGGATGTACCCATATCTTGGGGAACCACTATAAACCACTGTGTATGCTGTGTTGTGGTGTGCTGTGATTATTGTTGTGTTTGCTGTGATAAACTAGTTAGTTTTCTGTGATATAACTGATTGTTGCCATTAAAGTTAAAAAATGATTAGGTCACCTATTCACCCCCCCCCCCTCTAGGTGTTTAGGTATCATATCTTTCAGTTAGTAAATGATTGCCCTTTTTGACCTAAGAGGGTATTTTGGTCAGTTGGCCAAATTGGAGGCCCCCTGATGGGGCTTTTTGGTCCCTGTTGAAGTATGAGATCGAGCGGTCTGGCGGTCTAAGTCTGGCAGGTTGGTGACCGCGCGGTCCAACGGATACTCTCCGGCGGTTTGATATCCAGACGGTTGTTGTTTGCTACCCGAGCGGTCTAGCGGTTTCCCTCAGACGTATTGGATACCGGGCGGTCTAGCGGTCTCCTATTGCGACATGTGCCTTCCTTCTGGTGTTGCCGAATGGTTAGCCCATTTGTCTAACTGCTCGGCATGTTCGGTCTCTTTATTTTCTAGCCGCACAGCTATGTATTTTTTAGTCCCGCATTGTTTGCTTGTACTCTCTCCTATCTCCTCCATTCTATAAAAGGGAGGTCATATCTTTGTAAATGATATCTTTTTGAATAATAAAACTTTAATTATTCAAATCTCTAGCTTGTTTTTTAGTCGTTTGTTCGCTACTTTTACATGGTATCAGAGCGAGCGATCGATTCGACCTGATTACTTCTTTAGCTCTTCTGACTGCGCGGTTTGTGTATGTTCACGCGGCTTCTTTACCTTGTCGCTGCCCTGTTTGCGTGACTTCCTTCCGCTCTCTCTTCTCTATGTTCGCTCGGACTATTTTTAGTTCGCACGACCTCTTTCCCTGTGCTTTGGTCTACTTTTTGGCCGCTGGTGTGCTGACACCGTGACCATTGCACCTTCTTCTCTTTAACCCGCTGCGGTTTTATTCCTTTTCGCTGCGGTCTTCTTCTCTTGTCGCGGCCTCCTCCTTTGGTCGCACGGCTTTCTCCCTTCTCTTTCCCGGCGGCTTTTCCTCTACTCGTGTGGCTTCCTATGTTTTCTCTATGGACACTTCCGGTCTCTCGACACTCGTCATCTCTACCTCCACCACTCATGTGGCTCCTCCTCCTACTCCTTCTGGAATCCTTGGCACCGTTTCTAAACTGGTTGGTTCCAACTATCCGGATTGGAGCGTTTCTTTCACATTTCTTCTTCGTTCTCAGCACAAACGTCATCACCTCACCGATGACCCTCCTCCTCCTACCTCTCCCCAATTTGATGATTGGCATGCGAGTGATGCACTTGTCCGCGCTTGGCTGGCCAACAGCCTCTCCGATGAGTGTCTTCCCTTCATCCGCTATGATGAAATGGTCAAGGATGTCTGGCTTCACCTCTCTGCTCTCTATTCGAAGGGGGGCCAGACGTCCCACATTTATACTCTATATGCGGACCTCTTCGCCCGTCCTTCCATGTCTCCTGTTGCGGCTTATCAGCAGGTTCAAGCTCTTGGCGCCGAAATCCTCTAGAATTGCCCCTTCTCTGCAGACTTGGCCGAGCAGCACAAGCACTTCCAGGAACTCCTGGTTGTTTGTTATCTTCTGCGCCTTCCCGACTCCTTTGATATGATCCGCAGCAGATCTTGGGCGAGGCGGAGTCTACCACTTTGGATGCCACTGCGCCTCGCATAGAGGCTGTTACTTCTTTGCTCCAGCATCCTCTATTGTCCTCTCCTCCTCCACAGGACTGCTATGCTCACCAGGCTCAGCGGGGTGGCACTAGTGGTCGCAGCCAGTCCGGCGGGTGCAGTTCGTCCCGGTTTCTATGCTCTTACTATGGTCGTACAGGCCATTCATTGACCGTTGCTGGCAAAAACATCCTCATCTTCGCCCCTCTGGTGATGCATCTTCCTCAACCACCGCCTCCTCTCGGTCGTCTGCTTCTGTAGCCACGACTTCAGGTAGTGCCCACGTCGTTACCCAAGGTAAATGTCTGATTCACTCTGGTGCTACAAATCACATGACCGACAATCCTCATTGCTTCTCTCTCCTCGAAACACATGATTGGTTGCCCCGGTTCGTGTTGCGGATGGTTCACCTTCCCCGGTTCATGGGACGGACATGGTTCAAGTCACCCCGTCGCTCTGCTTGGCGGACACCCTCTATGTCTCGAAGTTCCCCTGTAATTTATTATCCGTTACTACTTTATGCAAGCAACTTCAGTGCTCCGTCTTTTTCACTCACACTTCTTGTTCTTTTTAGGACCCGAGGACCCAATGGACGATTGCTACTAGGATTGAGAGTGGCGGCCTCTACTTCCTCGACAACGTTTCCGCTCTGTCCGCCTCCTCCTCCTCTTCTACAGATCTGCTTCAATGACATCTTCGCCTTGGACATCCTCCTCCTCAGATTCTTAGTCAGCTTCTGCCCCACTTACCTCAGACCAGTCCTCCGCTCAACTGTGATGCGTGTCAGCTTCGCAAACATCATCGCTCATCCTTCCCGCCGAAGCAAGGCCGTGGCTCTTCTCGCCCGTTTGATCTCATTCATTCTGATGTCTGGGGTCCTGCTCCTACTCTCATCATTGGTCGGGGTAGTTCCTACTTTGTAACTTTTATTGATGATTTTTCTAAATGTACCTGGGTGTATCTACTAAAAGATTGCTCTGAACTCTTTTCTATATGGCAATCCTTTTATTATATGATTAAAACTTAGTTTGATATTTCTATTAAAGTCTTTCGCTCTGATAATGCTAAGGAATATCTTAGTCATGAGTTTTCCACTTTTTGTATGCAATATGGTCTTATTCATCAGACCAGCTGTGTCTACATCTCCCAGCAAAATGGGGTGGCGGAGCGTAAAAACTGTCACCTCCTTGATGTCGTTCGGACTCTCATGACGCAGATGCAGGTGCCTCGCTCCTATTGGGGCTATACTGTGCTCATCGCCTGCTACCTCATCAATCGTCTTCCTCTACGATTCTCCACGACCAGACCCCCTTCTCCACTCTCCACCCAAACAAGGAACCATTTCCTCTCCCTCTCTGTATTTTTGGGTGTACGGCTTTCGTACACGCTCTGTCCGCTACCCGTGACAAGCTTTCTCCCCATTCCACCAAGTGTGTCTTTTTGGGTTACTCTACCACTCAAAAAGGCTATTGTTGTTTTGACCTCGTTCTGCGCAAGCAGTTTGTTTTCGCAGACGTGACCTTCTTCAAGAATATGTCCTACTTCTCTCCTGCATCCCCTCTTCCTCCTAATGTCTCTGATTCTCCACCATCTCTCTTTGTTCCTTCCACACATATCGAAGTCTCCCCTCTTCCCTCCTCTCCTCCTCCATCTCCACCTCTCTCCTTCATACCCCCTCCACCTTCTCCCTCTTCTCTGCAGTCGTCTCTCTAGTCCCGGGCCAGCCTTCTCCGTCACGGACGCTCCAGTCACTGAGGCATGCGATGACCTGGATCTTCCCATTGCTCTTCGCAAAGGGGTGCAGGCGTGTACTCAACATCTGCTTATGGCAGTTGTTTCCTATGATCGGCTTACTCCTTCTCGCAGGTGTTTTTCCTTGGCTATCTCGGCTGCTGCCACTCCCAACTCCTACCAAGAGGCTCTTGTTATTCCTCATTGGAAATTTGTCATGGATGAAGAGATCGCCACTCTTACTGAAAGGGGTACCTAGACCCTTGTTCCTCCACCCGTGGGGACTGATGTGGTTGCCTGTCATTGGGTGTTTGTTGTGAAACTTTGCCCTGACGGCACTGTGGATTGCTACAAGGCCCGGCTGGTGGCCAAAGGCTTCACTCAGACTTATGGGGTTGACTACTTTGATACCTTCTCTCCGGTTGATCGCCTCAGCACCATCCGGTTTCTTCTCTCTGTGGCTGTCAACCGGGATTGGCCTATTTTCCATCTTGATGTCAAGAATGTCTTTCTCTATGGAGATCATCAGGAGGACGTCTACATGGAGCAACCTCCTGGGTATGTTGCTCAGTGGGAGACACGAGTATGTCGGTTGAAGAAGGACATTTATGGCCTAAAGCAGAGCCCTCGGGTGTAGTTCGACAAGTTTAGTGGCATTGTGGCTGCCATCGGCTTTGCATGAAGTTCGGCTAATCACTCCTTGTTTATTCGCAAAATCGCTTCGGGACTGGTGGTTTTGGCGGTTTATGTGGATGATATTCTTCTTACTGGCGATGACCAGGCTGGGGTGGACTTGACAAAGAAACACCTCTGTCAACACCTGGTCACGAAAGATATGGGCTCCCCGAAATACTTTTTGGGGATAGAAATTTCTCGAAAGCTTGACTCGTTAGTTCTCTCCTAATAAAAGTATGTTCTTGGTCTTCTACGAGAGGCAGGATTGACTGGTACCAAACCGGCCCGGTATCCCATGGCTACTAAAGAAGACAAAACATGGTCTGATTACTCGTCTTTTCTATCTGATATCACGAGTTACAAACGTCTGGTGGGCAAACTCATTTATCTCACGGTGACCAGACCCGACATCTCCTATGTTGTAGGCAAGGTTAGTCAATTCATGCAAGCTACTAGGGAATTCCATCTTCAGTCTGCCTTGAAGATATTAGAGTATGTCAAAGCAGCACTAGGAAAAGGGCTACTCTTTCAGAAGAATGGTCATCTGAGGGTTGAAGCCTACTCAGATTCAAGCTATGCAGATGATAAAGGCGATCGTAAATCTACATCCGGTTTTATCACATTTGTTGGCGGAAACCTTGTGAGCTGGAAGAGCAAGAAACAGTTTATCGTCTCCAGATCCAGTGCAGAAGCTGAATATCGGAGTATGGCGTCAACTATGTGTGGGTTAAAATGGTTGCGTGCTCTCATGTTTGACCTAGGAGAGGTCTACGACTATCCTCTTTCTATGTTTTGTGACAACAAGGCCGCGATATACATATCCAAAAATCCTATCTTCCATGAGAGAACAAAACATATAAAAGTCGACTGCCATTTCATTCGGGAAAAGGTCTTGAAGAAACAGATTTGTACTTCGTTCGTCACCTCCGACAAAGGGTTGGCGGATATCTTCACAAAATCGGTTTCTACTTCCTTCTTCCACGTTTGTGACAAGCTGGGCATGATTGATATCTATGCTCCAGCTTGATGGGGAGTGTTGAAGTATGAGACCGAGCGGTCTGGCGGTCTAAGTCTGGCGGGTTGGTGACCGTGCGGTCCAACGGATACTCTCCAGCGGTTTGATATCCAGACAGTTGTTGTTTGCAACCTGAGCGGTCTAGCAGTTTCTCTCAAACATCTTGGAGACCGGGCGATCTAGCGGTCTCATATTGCGACCTGTGCCTTCCTTCTGGTGTTGCCGAACGGTTAACCCATTTGTCTAACCGCTCGGCTTGTTCGGTCTCTTTGTTTTCTTGCCGCACAACTATGTATTTTTTTAGTCCCACATTATTTATTTGTACTCTCTCCTATCTCCTGCATTCTATAAAAGGGAGGTCATACCTTTGTAAATGATCTCTTTTTGAATAATAAAACTTTAATTATTCAAATCTTCGGCTTGTTTTTTAGTCGTTTGTTTGCTACTTTTACAGTCCCCTAGGTCTCTCATGATGCTTTTAACCTAAATGTGGGGTCAATTCCATGTTGTGATGGGCAATTTGGTCAATAAGTGAAGAATTGACCATTTTGACCTAATTAGGGCTTAAGGCTAACTTTGGTCAACTTGACCTCTTTGGTTGGCCCCAATGGGTCTTAGGTGTCACTCTGGACACCTTGATGGCCTAGTGGTGTTGGGGTGGGGTTAAGGAGTCAAGTTGGAGCCCTAAGTTGGGTATTTAAAGTTTACTATTTGCAGACTAAGGTGCTTTATCACCTTTTTGCCTAGGTCTACAAGAGTTTCTAAGCTCCCTGGATTTTGTCATGACTTAGTCATGACAAAATCACTCTAGGGGTCTGGCTATTTGGGGGATGTTACCAATCAGCTCACTTGGTGATGAGGAGTGGTTTGAAAACTCCTTATCAAAGAAGCTCTCGGGTTCGATCCCCGGTCTCAACAACCCACCTGTGGATGGAGAGGGGTTGGGGTGCATGGTATGCAGACCTAGTTAGGCTGAACCCTTTCGAGCGTGGTGTTGGGGGTGCCGATGCCCGTCCTTGCGAGCGTGGTGCTGGGGAGGCTGTTATAAAAAGTGCACCACGCTCGCAAGGACGGGCGTCGGCACCCCCAGCACCACGCTCGAAAGGGTTCAGTCTAACCAGGTCTGCAGACTATGCACCCCAACCCCTCTCCATCCATAGGCGGGTTGTTGAGACTGGGGATCGAACTCGAGAGCTCCTTTAATAAGGAGTTTTCAAACCACTCCTCATCACTAATTGAGCTGCACCATAAGGCACATTACCTTAGATATTGGTCTATGCGCGTTGGGGTTTCTCCCTCGGCATCGTGCCTTTTGGCTGGGTTTGGGCACGTTGTGGACCATCTTCCCCGGAACAGTACTCCTTCCTGCTGAGCTGATCAGTCTCATTTTTTATTGACGAATAACATGAATATTAATGAAAGATGAAAGTTTGAATTTTTGATGTTTGGTACTCTGTACTTCCTGTTGATGTGATTAGTCATTTCTCGACTAGATTTACTATTTGCTTACTTTTACTCTGCTGCTAACTTTTTATTGCATTCATTTTATAGATTTCCTTCACTTTGAGATTTGTTTGCTCTGCCTTTACTCTTTGCACCATTTGTAACTTGCTTCTGAGGTGTTCTTATTTTGAATGCCACAGGATCAGAGCAGTAGCCGGTTTAGCTGAACGTTTTATGCTTTTGGTGTTGCGGGTTGCTGCGGCCGTTTGATTACACCTCAGAGCTTTGAGGTAGTTGTCTTTGTTTAGACTTGTCAGATTTTACTATGGGCTCGTGTCAGTTGTTGACGCCCAAAGTCTTAAACTTTTTCTGTGATAGACTACTTGCTGCTTTTACTGTTGTTACTTTTTAACTGTTTATACTTTCTCTCTGGGACGGATTTATGTTATGATGCCCTTAGTTATTTTAAAGTATACAAAACTGCATTCTGGAACATTGGCATGACATGACATTCAACTTCAAAATCTACTACTTTTAAGCATTATAAAAGTTTATATTATATATATATATATATATATATATATATATATATATATATATATATATATATATATATATTAAATGTAGAAATCACATCATCATTATAATATGTTAGACCTTCATTATCATATAGGACAACGAATGAATCAACTGAGTATTTTCCGCTGCGTAAAATTTATCTATTTTCTCACCTATGGACTAGTGATCCACCCGACCAAGGGACACAGTCAGTAACTCTAATAACTTATATGTAACGGCCTCCCCAGCACACGACTCGAAAGGACGGCCGCTGGCACCCCCAGCACTACGCTCCAAAGGGTTAAGCCTAACCAGGTCTGCATACCACGCACCCAAACCCCTCTCCATCCACAGGTGGGTTGTTGAGGTCGTGGATCAAACCCCAGACCTCCTTGATAAGGAGTTTTCAAACCACTCCTCATCACCAACTGAGGAGTGGTTTGAAAACTCCTTATCAAGGAAGTCTCGGGTCTGATCCCCGGCCTCAACAACCTGCCTGTGGATGGAGAGGGTTGGGGTGCATGGTCTGCAGACTTGGTTAGGCTTAACCCTTTCGAGCATGGTGCTGGGGGTGTCATCGGTCGTCCTTTCGAGCCGTGGGCTGGGGAGGTCGTTACATGTCATGTCGTGCAAGGGATAACTGCAGACGTTCAGGCAAACTCCAATCCTAACACGGTTTTTGAAAATACCAAATTATGATGTGAAGAAAACATGTTTTAAGTTAAGTTTTGGATGGTCGTATCCCTCGACTTAGTGAATCAAGTAGTCCACAACTAAAAATATAAGTTTATGCTGTGAAAAATACCTTGTTTACTTTAATTGACATCCTACATGAGCAAAAACATCCATATATGACCACTCATGGTATGCAAGACTCTAGATTTAGTATAAGTATGAAATTAGCTTTTACGTTCATCAAACATAATGATGTTAGTTTTGAAAAATGACATGTACGAGGTGATAGAATTAATACTTTATAATTTAAAATATCTAATATGCAACCTAGCATAAAACCTTCCCAGAGAGCAAGTAGATACAACAAGTCATACAAAAAAAGCTTAGCAGCTCGCAAGTACTTAACATTATACAAAAATCCAGTGGGCGTCAACAACCTGACACGAACCCCCTAAAAATATATGTATGTCTGAACAAGAATAAAACAACACACCACCTCACAATCGACGAGGAAAAGAGACAGTTGAAACCACAGCTGAACCAAAGCTAACACCAAACCCTAGCCGCTCAATCGGCTACTTATCCAAACCTGAAACATTCAAAGAAAGAACACCTCAGTAAGAAAGAAAATACAAGTGGAGATCAAAGATCAAAAGGTTAGTAATAAACTAAAAAGGAATAAAGGGTTACCAACCCTAATACAAGAATAGTGAGAAAAGACTAACTTACAAGCTCAAAAGTAAGTAATTTGCTCCAAGTGCTATAAAGATCTATGCTTTATGAAACATGTAAATAAATAACTGTAAGTATAAGGGGTTAGGTAGCCCATAACTTGATGAACAAAAGAAAACACCGACCATCCGGCACATGCGGTGGTGGAAACCTACCCAACACACCAACAACAAAAACTTCACAAGGGCCCAAGGAAAAGTGGTCTTATAACTTGACACACCCAAACCGGGGTTCTCTGAAATTTGTTGGAGTTGGTTTATGACGAACATTCTCTGCAAATGGTGAAGGTTATTCCTGCTCTCCTACAGCATAAGGATAAAAAGGAACATAAGATGCAGCTGCAAAAGGATCAGGAGGGTAAAAGGGAAAAGTTGCTGCTGGAGGAGCAAATGCAGGAGCTGCAGGGTAAGGGTGACTTCCCTGAAAGTTGAGAAACCTAGCAGGGCTTCCCCAGGCTACTTCCCGGAAGAAGTTTTGGCGAGCAGCAAACTCTTCATCTTGAGGTCGCAGGGGGGCTGCAGGCCCTTGCGGGAAGGTTGTTGTATAAGGAGGATAGACCGGCGGGCAAGCTGGAGGACAAGCTTATTGGTGCTCCAAAGTTGATGTTGGATTGATCGGAGCAGCTGGAGCAGCTGGGGTTGTTGCTGGTTGAGATTCTAGTCGCTGTGTGATCATAGCGAGCATTTGGTTGATTGCTTGGAACTGCTGAGCATTCTCACGGTGCGATTGTTCAAAGGCCTCCCAGAGAGGATCATCTCTAGGACTTGACTGAGCAAGGTTCTCGGCTGGTTGACGATCTGACATGGTTAACTGCCACTATTCACCGTCTGTTCGGATCTGAAGGTCGTGTGTTAACTATTGATGCGCGAAAATGGCACTGGGCAGCTAACACGGAGGGAGTGTTCGATCTCACAAGCTAGGAGAGGAAGAGGATGAAGGTTGCGGGGTAAGAGGAAAGAAGGAAGCTTCTGAGTGCTCGAGAGTGGAGCAAACGCTTGTCAAGGAGGTTGCGGGGATAGAGGAGAGGATTGTCGAGAGCAGTCGGGAAGGCTGATGAGAGAAGGAGGTTGATCAGGAGCTGCAGAGCAGACGGGTACTTGGACGGTTGTGCTTGCAGGTTGATGCCGAGAGGGAGCTGAGCTGAGCTGGGAAAAAGAGAGAAGGGACGCTAGCAGCGACAACAGCAGACTTCGCCCGCCGCGGCTTAAATGTCACTCTTGCGACGGGCCTTTCTTTGATTAATAGCGAGAGTTACAACTTGCTAATACACCTTTATAAGAAAGCAATAAAGGGTACAAGAAGGAAGCTGGCGGCTAAGGAAGAAGTGCCAGAAGAGGCTGTAAGGACTGAAGAGCGTAGCCGGCAGACCGCACGGTTAAGGTCAACGGGAAACTGCGCGGACTGTAGAACCAGAGGACGGCAGGCCGCGCGACTAAAGGCGCAGAGGGTGATGCGGACTGAGAAGCAGAGTCCGCAGGAGGAGGGCTGGCTGGCTGACACCGGGCATGAGCACCTTGGAGATGATGACCCTCTCCTCCTCATGAGAGGCATGAGGGGCTATTTATAAGCCCGAGGAGGTAACGGCTTGCGGTGATGTTACCCCCGGTGAGACGGTAACTTGAGCGAGATGGGGACGGAGTCCGCCGAGTCCGCAATAGGGCGCGCGGACTGGGGCTTGGTACTGAAGCCGGTGCTGCTGACGACAGAATGGGAGACTTAGTGGCAGACTGCGATGCGGGTTCGCGGAGTCCGTCACTGCCGAGCTGGGACTATCCGCCTACTGTTGGGGTGGCGGATGCTGGAGGCCAAGCGACGGACTGCAAGGAGAATCCGCTGAGTCCGCCGCTACTATACTGAGCGAGTTTAAGGGGGGCTAGCAAGAGAGTGCCCGCGGAGTCCGCCGAGTCCGCACGAGGTTATGTGGACTGGGACTGTCTTCTGGAGGATCTGATGCCCGACGGGCTGGAAGGAGTCCACTACTGCTGACTGAGTCCGCGCCAAGGCCGCGGACTGAAGAGGAGTCGACTCTGCTATTGTCGAGAGGTCGGGGCTTGCCAAGGAAAGGCGGACTGCAAAGAGAGTCTGCCAAGTCCACGGCTATTGCGAGGCTGAGTCCGCTTGCGTTGGAGATGGAGCCTGGCTGTTGTTGTTGGGGTTCAGCAGTGAAGGCGAACTGAAAGTCTCGACCGTACTTCGAGTCCGCCGAGCTCGCGATGAACGGGACGTTGCTGCTGGTCTTGGCGGGTAGCCGGCTAGCGTCCTGGGGTAGGTAGGTAGTTGAGTCCGGCAGAGAGGGTCCTGCGGAGACAACCTTCCGGTTAAGCTAAAAGGAGAGCGGCCTACAGAGGCGGACTGCGGGAGCAGTCCGCGGCCCCTGCAGACCAAGAGAAGGCGCCGGCCTGGTCGGTCAGACTGCTGAGACCGGGCAAGCCACGCGGCCTGAGCGGACAGAGAATTCTGTCCGCCCTCCTTAGAGCATCACGGCCTCCAGGAGGAACCCGAGGCAGGCCGTGATGAGCGAGCTGTCTGCCTTGGGAAGGATTGTCGATTTCGGGGTTAACATAATCCCCGCACTTTTTTAAGTTCCGAATAGAACTTCGAAAAATTTGGAGACCCACGAAAATCGTGATCCACCCCAAAGGAAAGAGAAGGGGCAAGGAGAGATAGAACCTAAAGCCTCTCCTTAGGAGTTTGGTGTTGCCTGTCTATTTTCCTGCAAGAGGAAAGTTAGGGTAGGCATATATGGGTGGTACATCTTGTGCATACCTGAGTCTGCCTTTGCAAAAATGAAGAAGATGTGTCTTCCACTAAGTTCTGCAAAATGTAAGTAAGTGGAAAACATAGAAGCATAATAACTTGCAAGTACCTGATGGAGGCTTGCAAGCACCTGTTATCCTCTGCAAAATAGGAAGGATGAAGAGTATACAAGAAGGGAAAATGAGTTGTAAGTACCTGGAAGGGACTTGCAAGTCTTTGCTGGTTTCTGCAAAAGTGAGGTTTTGAAACAAATTCGGGAGTAGAGAAAGCTACAAATACCTGAAGGCAACTTGCAGGTGTCTGCTGGTTTCTGCAAAAGAAGAGTTAAAAGTAGGCACAGTATATGAAAGTAACTTGCAAGTACCTGTGAAGAAACTCACAAGTATCGGATGATCTCTGCAAAATGAGAGTTAGGAACAAATATGACATACATGAGTAGCTTGCAAGTACCTGTGAAGAAACTTGCAAGGGTCTGCTGATCTCTGCAAGAAGAGAGTTAGGAGCAGGCAAAACATGAGAATAGCTTGCAAGTACCTAATGGAGAAACTTTCAAGGATATGCTGATCTCTGCAAAGTGAGAGTTAGAAGCAGGCAAAAACATGAAAATAGCTTGCAAGTACTTGATGGAGAAACTTGCAAGGATATGCTCATCTCTGCAAAGTGAGAGTTAGAAACAGGTATTGTATACAAAGAATAAGCTGCAAGTACCTAGATGAGACTTGCAGGTGTCTGCTAATCACTGTAAAGAAAAGAGTGAGCCACAGACATAGAATAATAAATTAAACTGCAAGTACCTAGATGAGGTTTGCTGGTGTCTGCTAATCACTGCAAAAAAAGAGTGAGCCGCATATATATATATATATAAGGATCTTGCAAGTACCTGAGAGAAGTCTTGCAAGTGTTAACTGTTGATAGGGTAAGGTCGATATGACCAAATAGTAGAGGAAATGCCTGATACATCCTGGTAGAGCTTTGAGCAGGCAATGTATATAAGATGAGCATAAGCAAAGTGAGTGCTGGAAACCCTTTTGGTATGTTCGATTAACCTGTTCACCTGTGAAAGAAGGCAGTTGACAAAAAAGGCCTATACTTGGAGATGACCAAGAAAGACTGGATGCTGCCACAGGAGATCACCAGTGGGCCTTATGCATCGCTTGCCTGAGAAAGGTCATCCCGAGTATAGTCCTACTCAAAGCGGGCTGGCCGCGCATCCTCTAGGAGGGCACAAAGGAGAAAAGCAAGGGAAATCCTGAGAAGGACAGCTAGAGGCACTGATCATATGCTTCGGGTTACTACATCACTGATCAATGAGACTGGTGGCGCCAAGAGTCCTATAGCTTGTCTGTGGATTGATCGGTGGAGTAGAGGACCCCGCGAAAGCACGGATTGGGAGCACTAGAGAACGCTCGGCCATCACAGTCGTGAGATGATCGAAGAGACAAGGCTACGCTTGGTCGTCATTGCTTGTCAAGCAAAGATCACCGTAATTGTGATGTATCCTGACAGAGCACAGCAGAGCTAACACATGGGGCCTCCCTAGCACGCACTCTGTGTTAGATGTCGGCTAGGATCCAAAGTCCAGTGTTCCCCCGCATGAGAGTTGGATAGCCCCCACTACACACATATGTGAAATCTCCACCGCGATATGTGATCACTGTGGTCTTACGCCAGAATCCAATCCCAAGGGGGCCTATAGCAAGACTCGGCGACATCTCTGTGGCTAAGTGACCTCTTGGAGAAGAGAGAATAAAGGAGGAAGCAATACAAGAAGGGAACTGTGTCAGTATGGGATCCCTGATAAAAGCTTTGTTGAAAAGCAATAAAGAACAATAAGAAGTGTTTTGTAAAGAGAATGTTTGAAAGGGTAAGAGTAGAGATAACCCATCATGGTTGTGAGAGAATTTGGAGGACTATGAAGCCCTTTGCTGGCTTAGAATAGCCTTCCAAGCACACCCTCATCATCGGCATCGAAGCATTCGACAGTTTTGTTAACAACGAGGAGAGGGGGTTCTTCGACTAGGTTCACTCCTTTTGAGGGGCAAGGAACATCTGCAACTTCTTTGCCCTTTGAGGTGCTGGATCAGGGCGATCTTCTTTGGGAAGCAGGTCATGCATCTTACCCTGCTGGAGCATCTTTTGCACAAGCTGGCAGAGTGCTCGGCAGTTCTCAGTCAGATGACCTGGCTCTTTGTGGAATTCGCAGTAAGGCTCTGAATCTCTAGACTTTTGATCGGCTGGTCGAAAAGGCTTTTTGTAGCTAGCCCTATCTTTCATTATCTGGCTTACTTCTAGTACGACTTCATCTAGTTCAGACTCATGCAAGTCGTCATCTTATTGATGGCAGACTGCAGCTGTTTGAGAAGAAGCTAGTGGTAGCAATGAATCTTGAGCACGATCACGGCTCAGGAAAGGGTATCGATGGCGCTGAAACTTTTTTCCATTCCTTGAATGAGTTGGGAAATCATTGTGAGGAGACCTCAGAGGCCGTTTGTGAAAATGATCTTTCTCTGATATGAGCTTGGAGACGAAGCCTGGGTTGCTTTTTTCGCCTCGGTTGTATGAGTTGGCTAAGGCAATCAACTCTTGATACGTTCTTGGAGCATGGACATTGACTTCAAACTTGAGAGACCCTTCACGGAGACCATGGATAAGAGCCACTCGGTACATTTCTTGGCTGACAATCTCGATGTCCAAAATATCTGTTTGGAAACGATCAACGAACTGAGACCAAGTTTCAATGTTGCGCTACTTGATCTTAAAGAGGGCTTCAGGACCACCCTTTCTCTTGGTTGAGGTAAAGAATCTGAGCAAGAACTCCCTTCGCAGATCAGCAAAGGAAGTGATGGAGTGAGGGAGAAGATCATAGAACTAGTCTCTCACTTGCCCATTAAAAGTTGTCACAAGGAGCTTGCACTTAGTTGCATCTGAAAGGATTTTGAGAGCAACGGCTGATTCGAAGGCTTGAAGATGCTTCACTGGATCAGACTCTCCGGTGTAAATTGGTAACCGGGGTTCTCTGAAATTTGCTGGAGTTGGTTCATGACAAACATTCTCTGCAAATGGCGAAGGCTCTTCCTGCTCTCCTACAACATAAAGATAAAAAGGAGCATAAGCTGCATCTGCAAAAGGAGCAGGAGGGAAAAAGGGAAAAGTTGCTGCAGGAGGAGCAAATGCAGGAGCTGCAGGGTAAGAGTGACTTCCCTGAAAGTTGAGAAACTTAGCAGGGCTTCCCCGGGCTGCTTCCCGGAAGAAGTTTTAGTGAGCAACAAACTCTTCATCTTGAGGTCGCAGGGGGGCTGCAGGCCCTTGCGGGAAGGTTGTTGTGTAAGGAGGATAGACCAGCGGGCAAGCTGGAGGACAAGCTTGCTGGTGCTCCAAAGTTTGGTGCTGGATTGTTCGGAGCAGCTGAAGCAGCTAGGGTTGTTGCTGGTTGAGAGTCTAGTCGCTGCGTGATCATAGCGAGCATTTGGTTGATTGCTTGGAACTGCTGAGCATTCTCACGGCGCGATTGTTCAAAGGCCTCCCAAAGAGGATCATCTCTAGGAATTGACTGAGCAAGGTTCTCGGCTAGTTGACGATCTGACATGGTTAACTGCCACTATTCACCGTCTGTTCGGATCTGAAGGTCGCCTGTTAACTGCTGATGCGCGAAAATGGCACTGGGCAGCTAACACGGAGGGAGTGTTCGATCTCACAAGCTAGGAGAGGAAGAGGATGAAGGTTGCGGGGGAAGAGGAAAGAAGGAAGCTTCTGAGTGCTCGAGAGTAGAGCAAACGCTTGTCAAGGAGGTTGCGGGGATAGAGGAGAGGATTGCCGAGAGAAGCCGGGAAGGCTGATGAGAGAAGGAGGTTGATCAGGAGCTGCCGAGCAGACGGGTACTTGGACGGTTATGCTTGCAGGTTGATGCCGAGAGGAAGCTGAGCTGAGCTGGGAAAAAGAGAGAAGGGCCGCTAGCAGTGACAACATCAGACTTCGCCCGCCGCGGCTTAAATGCCACTCTTGCGATGGGCCTTACTTTGATTAATAGCGAGAGTTACAACTTGCTAATACACCTTTATAAGAAAGCAATAAATGGTACAAGAAGGAAGCTGGTTGCTAAGGAAGAAGTGCCAGAAGAGGCCGCGCGGACTGAAAAGCGTAGCCGGCAGGCCGCGTGGTTAAGGTCAATGGGAGACCGCGCGGACTGCAGAACCAGAGGCCGGCAGGCCGCGCGACTAAAGGCGCAGAGGGTGATGCGGACTGAGAAGCAGAGTCCGCAAGAGGAGGGCTGGCTGGCTGACTCCGGGCGTGAGCACCTTGGCGATGATGACCATCTCCTCCTCATGAGAGGCATGAGGGTCTATTTATAGGCCCAAGGAGATAACGGCTTGCGGTGACGTTACCCCCGGTGAGACGGTAACTTGAGCGAGATGGGGACGGAGTCCGCCGAGTCCGCAATAGGGCGCGCGGACTGGGCTTGGTACTAAAGCCGGTGTTGCTGACGACAGAATGGGAGACTTAGTGGTGGATTGCGATGCGGGTTCGCGGAGTCCGTCACTGCCAAGCTGGGACTGTCCGCCTACTGCTGGGGTGGCGGATGCTGGAGGCCAAGCGGTGGACTGCAAGGAGAATCCACTGAGTCCGTCGCTACTGCACCGAGCGAGCTTTAAGGGGGGCGAGCAGGAGAGTGCCCGCGGAGTTCGCCGAGTCCGCACGAGGTTATGCAGACTGGGACTATCTTTTGGAGGATCTGATGCCCGGCAGGCTGGAAGGAGCCCACTACTGCTGACTGAGTCCGCGCCAAGGCCACGGACTGAAGAGGAGTAGACCCTGCTGTTGTCGAGAGGTCGGGGCTGGCCAAGGAAATTAAGGCGGACTGCAAAGAGAGTCCGCCAAGTCCGCGGCTACTGCGAGACTGAGTCCGCTTGTGTTGGATATGGAGCCTGGCTATTGATGTTGGGGTTCAGCGATGAAGGCGAACTGGAAGTCTCGACCGTACTTCGAGTCCGCCGAGCTCGCGATGAATGGGACATTGTTGCTGGTCTTGGCAGGTAGCCGGCTGGCGGCCTGGGGTAGGTAGGTAGTTGAGTCCGGCAGATAGGGTCCTGCGGAGATAACATTACGGTTAAGCTAAAAGGGGAGCGGCCTGCAGAGGCAGACTGCAGGAGCAGTCCGCGACCCCTGCGGACCAAGAGAAGGCGCGCGGCCTGGTCGGTCAGATCGCTGAGATCGGGCAAGCCACGCGGCCTGAGCGGACAAAGAATTCTGTCCTCCCTCCCTAGAGCATCACGGCCTCCAGGAGGAACCCGGGGCAGGCCTCGACGAGCGAGCTGGCTGCCTTGGGAAGGATCGCCGATTTTGGGGTTAACACGGACAATAGACCGCAAGGCACTAAGCTCGAGACCACAGCTCTTAATAATCGAGCTCCTAGATTTGAGTTAACATCCCTTAAGGAGTATCACCCCCCCTATTTATAGGCTTGGGGTCCTGCCCAAACGGGCAAGGCTAAAATTACCGGCTGCCCGGGGTATAGGAGTGTCGGGCAGAGGTGAGGGGAAGCAAAAAATAAAAAGAGAACAAGAGGGAAGCTGTGTGGCCTTGCAGGTTTCCCCTAGCGAGCTGAGCGACTTGACCTCTAGACTTGGTGCTGATCTGCACCTCCCCTGATGGTGGCCTGACGGAGGAAGCCGGGAGGTTTGATGGAGGACAAGCCGGCTTGCTGAAAAAGGCAGCTAGAAAGAACAAGCTTCTTGACATGAAGAGGATGCAAACTAGTCGCAGATTCTAGTTGAACAAACATTTTTTCTTATTTCTCTCAGCTAGTATTTGGCTGAATATTTGACGGTAAGCAGGATTTATTGATTGAATCTATGTGACAGCAACATGTGTATGCTTTGTAGCTGACATGGATTTGATGGCATCAGAAATGGTCAAGTATGAATTGATTACAGTCTTGTCATTTGCCAGCTTCTTTGTCGGAGGGTTTTAGGAAGAGGCTAATGTCTTACCCTTGAGTGTAGTGGCTGTAGCGCAAAACACAAATGATCCATGATGGGTCATTTGGATTTATTTATGGAGAGCTTTCAAAGCACTCAACCTCATGCCCTTTCTCCTCCCATTGTAAGATGCGATATTGCCCTTACTTGAGGGACTTCCACTTTTCTAGTGACCAAATATACTATCATGGTTATACCTGTTAGAAGGAAATACTACTTTCTAAAAGTTGGTTTGAGAGACTTGTCTTTCCCCTTAAAATTAGCTGCTCCAGCTTTCTACTTGAACCTCAACCCTCTTTTATTATTTTGGAAGGAGAGGGTATCAATAAGTGACAACATAGTCTTGGGATTGGAGAATTTCTCTACTAGATTTCTCTCTTTGAGGAGCTTCTCTTCAAAATCCTTAATGATCTTGCTCTTCTGGCTTATAGTGCTATCTTGGATGATAATGATTGTTTTCAGCTGACTTATTTCTCTACTTATCTAAGCTAACTGGGAAGCTGACTTAGATTGCATGGATTTAGCCTGTCGTAGATAAGCAATCTATTCAGTTTGCCGCTTGACATGTGTTGGGTACATTGGAATAAATGTACCTGATTTGAAGAAGTCTCACCCTACTCAATGATATACATCAAAATGTATTTGATCTGTTTTGAGTTTAGTTGTGCAGGTTAAGTATTTGCAGGGAAAGCTGAAAAGTTTCTAAGTCCATGTGTCGACACCCAGAAGAAAAGTGTCGACACTTGAGAAGACTTGTGTCGACACCCAGAGAAGCAGTGTCGACACTTGGAGTAATTGTGTCGACACCAGGGATGCAGAGTCGACACCAGACAGAAAGTGTCGACACATACAGGTTATGTCGACACTCAGTGAAGAAATGTTCAGTGAAGCAGTGTCGACACTTAGCAGCAGTGTCGACACCCAGAGGAACTTTGTCTACATCAGAAAGTGTCGACACTTGGAGGCTGTGTCGACACTTAGCAAATTTCAACAGAGTCTAAGTATAAGTGTCGACATAATGAAGAATGTGTCGACATACAGCAGAAGACTCAACACATGAAGAAAGTGTCGACATAATAAAGAATGTGTCGACACACAGCAGAAGACTCAACACATGAAGAAAGTGTCGACACTAGGAGGCTGTGTCGACACTCGGCAAAGTTCAACAAATTTTAAGTACAAGTGTCGACACCAAGAAGATGTGTCGACACTCTGTTGAAGTCTCAACAAAAGAAGATGTGTCGACACAAAGGAGAAGTGTCGACACTCAGAAAGTATCAACACAGAAGGCATGTGTCGACACCAAGAATATGTGTCGACACTAAACAAGTTCAACACAAGAAGATGTGTCGACACAAAGGAGTTGTGTCGACACTTACAAGAAATCAACTAAGTACTGAAGAACAAGGAGTTTTGTCGACACACAATATCAGTGTCGACAAATGATGAAGAAGCAGTGTCGAGAAGTAAATTCTACAACACAAGGAGTTGTGTCGACACCTTGAAGACTAGTATCGACACTTAGTCTACTTGTGTCGACACTTAGTCTATAAGTGTCGACACTTAAAGACAGACTGTCTCGACACTTTCAGACAGTTACAGATATTTCAAGAAGTGACTAGATGACATGACAGCTACCATTCCAGCCAGTCTACTGCACCTGTCAGAGTTGTCAGAAAGCTATTAGGAACCGGATCAGCCGGTCACCATGAAGAAGGCCTATATATAGGCTTATTCTGTCAACAGAAAGGAATAATTAGAAGATTGAAAAAGAGAAGAAGATCTAGCTATTCATTGAAGAATCAATTCAAGTGAAGATCTAAGTAGTTGGAGAGAGAGAGCTCCTTCCAAGAATACAGCTGTTGGAACCAGGCTGTGAAGAAAGTTTCAGACATAGTTCTGATTCTCAAGTTGCAGTGATTGAAGATCAGCTGCAGAGAGTATCAACCCTGTTAAAAGTAGCGAATAAGAGAGAACAAACGGATAAACTTTTGAATAATTGAAATTTTATTATCCAAAAAAGATATCATTTACAAAGGTATGACCTCCCTTATATAGAATGGAGGAGATAAGAGAGAGCGAGTATACAAACAATATGGGACTAAACATTTACAGTACTGAGCGGCTAGAATAAAGGAGACCGCACAGGCCGCGCGATTAGATAGATGGATTAACCGCTCGTCAACTCCAGCAGGATAGAACAGGCCGCAATGAGAGACCGATAGACCGCCCGGTCAACAAACCGCTGGATCAGACCGCTAAGCCGCCCGGTCAACAAACCGCTGGATCAGACCGCTAAGCAGCACGGTCTAATACTTCAACACTCCCCCTCAAGCTGGAGCATAGATATCAACCATGCCCAGCTTGTCACAAATGCGAAAGAACGAAGTAGAAACCGGCTTGGTGAAGATATCTGCCAATTCCTTGTCAGAGGTGACAAAAGGAGTACAAATCTATTTCTTCAAAATCTCTTCCCGAATGAAGTGACAGTCAACCTCTATATGCTTTGTTCTCTCATGGAAGACCGGATTTCTGGATATGTATATAGCGGCCTTGTTGTCACAGAACATAGGGAGAGGACAGTCATATACCTCGCCCAGGTCAAGCATGAGAGCCCGCAACCACTTTAACTCACACGTGGTTGACACCATACTCCGGTATTCGGCTTCTGCACTGGATCTGGAGATAACAGACTGTTTCTTGCTCTTCCAACTCACGAGATTACCTCCAACAAAGGTACAAAAACCTGATGTGGATTTACGATCGCCTTTGTCATCCGCATAACTTGAATCTGAGTAGGCCTCAACCCTCAGATGACCATTCTTCTGAAAGAGTAACCCTCTGCCTTGTGCTGCTTTGATATACTCTAAGATCTTCAGGGCGGACTGAAGATGGCACTCCCTGGGAGCTTTCATAAACTGACTGACCTTGCCTACAGCATAGGCGATGTCGGGTCTAGTCACCGTGAGATAGATGAGTTTGCCTACCAAACGTCTGTACCTTGTGACATCAGATAGAAGAGGCGAGTCATCCGTCCATGTTTTGTCTTCTCCAATAGCCATGGGAAAACGAGCCGGTTTGGCACCTGTCAATCCTGCTTCTCGTAGAAGATCAAGGGCATACTTCCGTTGGGAGAGAACCAAGGAGTCAAGTTTCCGAGAGATTTCTATCCCCAAAAAGTATTTCGGGGAGCCCATATCCTTCGTGACCAAGTGCTGACGGAGGTGCTTCTTCGTGAAGTCCACCACATCTCGGTCATCGCCAGTAAGAAGAATATCATCTACATATACGGCCAAAACCACCAGTCCCGAGGCCGTTTTGCGAATGAATAAGGAGTGATCGGCCGAACTCCTTTGAAAGCCGATGGTAGCCACAATACCACTGAATTTGTCGAACCATGCCCGAGGGCTCTGCTTGAGGCCATAAATGGCCTTCTTCAAATGACATACACGTGTCTCCCCCTGAGCAACATACCCAGGAGGTTGCTCCATATAGACGTCCTCCTGAAGATCGTCATAGAGAAAGGCATTCTTCACATCAAGCTGGGAAATAGCCCAAGCCCGGTTAACAGCCACAGAAAGGAGAACCCGGATGGTGCTGAGGCAAGCAACCGGAGAAAAGGTATCAAAGTAATCAACGCTGTAAGTCTGAGTGAAGCCCTTGGCCACCAACCGGGCTTTGTAGCGATCCACAGTGCCGTCGGGGAGAAACTTAACAATGAAGACCCAGCAACAGCCAACCACATCAGTGCCCACGGGAGGAGGAACCAGGGTCCAGGTATCCCGTTCAGTAAGAGTAGCCATCTCCTCATCCATGGCAGACTTCCAATGAGGGAGAGCAAGAGCCTCCTGGTAGGTGCGGGGAGTAGAAGTAGCAGAGATAGCCAAGGCAAAACACCTGCGAGAAGGAGAAAGCCGATCATAGGAAACAACAGCCGTAAGCGGGTGTTGAGTACATGCCCGCACCCCTTTGCGAAGGGCAATGAGAAGATTCAGGTCAACGGGAGCGTCAGCGACAGGAGCGTCAGCGACCGGAGCGTCCGTGGCGGAGAAGGCTGGCCCGGGACTAGAGAGAGATGACAGTGGAGAGGAGGGTGGAGGGGTGGGTGGAGAGACGGACTGGGAAGGAGTCGGTGGAGGAGGAGACAAAGGTGGGAAAACATCGAGAGGTGGGGAAGGAACGGAGATATCAGAAGGAAGAGAAGAGGGAGGAGAGAAATTGGAAGCATTCTCGAAAAACGTCACATCCTCGGAGATAAACTGCTTGCGGAGAAGGGGGTCAAAGCAGCAATAGCCTTTTTGAGTGGTAGAGTACCCCAAAAAGACACACTTGGTGGAACGGGGGGAAAGCTTGTCGCGGGTAGCGGAGGGAGCATGAACAAAGGCCGTATAGCCAAAGACACGGAGAGGAAGAGGAAAGGGTTCCTTGTGGGGGTAGAGAAGGGAGAAGGGAGTCTGGCCGTGGAGAACCGTGGAGGGAAGGTGGTTGATGAGATAGCAGGCGAGGAGCACATCGTAGCCCCAGTAGGAGCAAGGGACGTGCATCTGCGTCATGAGAGTACGAGCAACATCAAGCAGGTGACGGTTTTTATGCTCCGCCACCCCATTCTGCTGGGAGGTGTAAACACAAGTCGTTTGATGAAGTAGGCCATGTCGGTGAAAAAACGCGGAGAACTCATGAGTCAGATATTCCTTGGCATTATCAGAACGTAAAACTTTAATAGAAATAGCAAATTGAGTCTGAATCATAAAGTAAAATGATTGCCAAACAGAAAAGAGTTCAGAGCGATCTTTTAACAGATACACCCAGGTACAGCGTGAAAAATCATCGATAAAAGTGACAAAATAGGAACTGCCCCGACCAACAGTGAGGGTAGGAGCAGGACCCCATACATCAGAATGAATAAGATCAAACATACGAGAGGAGCTACGGCCTTGCTTCGGTGGGAAGGAGGAGCGATGATGTTTGCCAAGCTGACACGCATCACAGTTGAGCGGAGAACTGGTAGGAGGTAAGTGGGGCAGAAGCTGGCGAAGAAGCCGAGGAGGAGGATGTCCAAGATGAAGATGCCACTGAAGGAGATCTGTGGAGGAGGAGTAGGCGGACAGAGCGGAAACATCGTCGAGGAAGTAGAGGCCGCCGCTCTCAGTCCCAGTAGAAATCGTCCGCTGGGTCCTCGGGTCCTGAAAAGAACAAGTAGTGAGAGTGAATAAGACGGAGCACTGAAGTTGCCGGCATAAAGTAGTAACTGATAACAAATTGCACGGGAACTTTGGGACATAGAGGGTATCCTCCAAGCAAAGCGATGGGGTGAGTTGAACCATGCCCGTCCCATGAACCGGGGACGGTGAACCATCCGCCACACGAACCGGGGGTAAGCGGTCATGTGTCTCAAGACGGGAGAAGCAATGAGGGTTGCCCGTCATATGATTTGTAGCACCGGAGTCAATCAGCCATTTACCTTGGGTAACGACGTGGGCACTACCTGACGTCGTGGCCACAGAGGCAGACGGCCGAGAAGAGGCGGAGGTTGAAGAAGGAGCATCACCGGAAGGGCGAAGATGAGGATGTTTCTGCCAGCAGCGGTCAATAGTATGGCCAGTACGACCACAGTGAGAGCAGAGGAACCGGGATGAACCCCGTCCGCCAGAGGGGCCGCGGCTACTAGGGCCCCCCCTCTGAGCTTGGTGAGCAAAGGAGTCCTGGGAAGGGGGGAGGCCAACAGAGGCCGCTGGAGCAGCGAAGTAACAGCGGCAATGCGAGCCGCAGTGGCATCCAAAGTAGGAGATTCCGCCTCACCCAAGATCTGCTGGCGGATCATATCATAAGAGTCGGGAAGACGAAGAAGATAACAAACAACCAGGAGTTCCTGGAAGTGTTTGTGCTGTTCGGCCAAGTCCGCGGAGAAGGGGCGATTCTGGAGGATTTCAGCACCAAGAGCCTGAACCTGCTGATAAGCCGCAGCCGGTGACATGGAAGGGCGGGCGAAGAGGTCCGCATAGAGAGTATAAATGCTGGACGTCTGGCCCCCCTTAGAATAGAGAGCAGCGAGGTGAAGCCAGGTGGCCTTGACCGTCTCATCATGGCGAATGACGGGAAGGCACTCATCAGAAAGGTTGTTGGCCAGCCAGGTGCGGACAAGAGCATCACTCGCATCCCAGTCATCAAACTTAGGAGAGGTACGAGGAGGAGGGTCATCGGTGAGGTGATGATGCTTGCGTTGAGAACGAAGGAGAAAAGTGAAAGAAACGCTCCAATCGGGATAGTTGGAGCCAACAAGCTTAGAAAGGGTGCCAAGGTTGCCCGAAGGAGGAGGAGGAGAAGGAGCTGCAGGAGTAGTGGTGAGACCGGAGGTAGTCATAGAAGCCAGCAATAAAACCATAGCGGTTAGAAAAAGAAGAAGCCGCGCGAACACTAGCGGCTAGAAAGCAGTCAAAGGTACAGCGGGGAAGAGGTCGCGCGGACTGAAAAGGCCGAGCGAACAGAAGAGAAGAGGAGGCAAAAAGCAGCGGCTATAACAAGTCGCAGGCCGGGCGAACAGAAATAGGCCGCAACGACTAGGAAGTCGGAGAGGCAAGAAAGAACCAGGAGCACGGTGACAAGGAAACAGGTCGCCGCGACGAATAGCAGCGCGAACAGGGCAAGCTGCGCGAACAGGGCAGCGGACAGAAGAAGAAGCAAGAAGAAGCAAGCCGCGCGAACAGGGCAGCGGACAGAAACAAGCCGCGCGAACAGGGCAGCGGACAGAAGAGAAGACAAGCCGCGAGACAGGTCGCAGAAAGCGGAAAACAAGCCGCTAACAGCAGAGAGCGCACAGAATCAGGAGGAAATGACCGTGTCCTCTGATACCATGTTAAAAGTAGCGAATAAGAGAGAACAAACGGATAAACTTTTGAATAATTGAAATTTTATTATCCAAAAAAGATATCATTTACAAAGGTATGACCTCCCTTATATAGAATGGAGGAGATAAGAGAGAGAGTATACAAACAATGTGGGACTAAACATTTACAGTACTGAGCGGCTAGAATAAAGGAGACCGCACAGGCCGCGCGGTTAGACAGATGGATTAACCGCTCGGCAACTCCAGCAGGATAGAACAGGCCGCAATGGGAGACCGATAGACCGCCCGATCAACAAACCGCTGGATCAGACCGCTAAGCCGCCCGGTCAACAAACCGCTGGATCAGACCGCTAAGCCGCCCGGTCTAATACTTCAACAAACCCTATTGTGTTCTACATTCAAGAAGCTTTGAAGAAAGCCAAGTGAGGTTGATCTCAGTAGAGTTCATTCAAGAACTCATCAAGAAACCTGTCAACTCTTCTCTCTTATTCTGAGTTGTAGGTATAAACATTGTATTTGTAAGTTCTTGTAGGATCCTTAGGGATCTGAGTTGTAAGCCTGCAATTATAAAGGCTGAGTGGTAGGGCCTGTGTGCCTGAGTGTAGGAGATTCATATCTCTGAGTGTAGGCCTTGTGGCTGAGTGTAGGCCTTGTTGAAGGCTGAGTGTAGGTCTTTGTGAAGACTGAGTTGTAGGGCCTTGGGCCTGAGCTGTAGGAACCTGCTTAAGGTTCTGAGTGTAAGATCTGAGGATCTGAGGTATAGTGGAGGAGTTTGGCCGAATCTAATACACTACTAGATAGACGAAGGGGGAAAGTGGATGTACCCAAATCTTGGGGAACCACTATAAAACTGTGTGTACTCTGTGTGTATGTGATTCTTTGGTTGCTGTTTTTATGTTCTGTGAAATCTGTGATATAATCTACCTAAAAGTTTAAAAAGATAAGGTCACCTATTCACCCCTCCCCCCCCCCCCCTCTAGGTGATTAGGTACAATTTCTTTCAAGTGGTATCAGAGGGAGGTTACTCAACAAGTAGAATCAAGAAAATTAAGAAAATGGGTTCAACAGAGAATCATAAGGAACTTGGATCCATGAAGTTGCCAATTTGCAGAAAAGAGATCTTTGGCATCTGGAAAGAAAGGGTTAGACTGTTTATGGAAGCCTCAGACCCTAGAATATGTATCACAGTTAAAGAAGGGTCATATGTGCCTATGAAGGTATCTGTGTTAGATGCAAATCAGAGAACACCTAAAGACTTTTCTGAAATGACAAAAGATGAGATTATTCTGGCCACCATGGACAAAAGGGCTCAGAATATCATTATAAGTGTCATAGATGATGCTACATTTCAGAACTTGATACACTGTAAGACATCAAAGGAGATGTGGGATACTCTGATAGTGTATATGGAGGGTTCAGAAGAAGTTAGACAAGACAGGAAGTCTTTGTTAAACCAAGAATATGAGAGCTTCAGACAAGGCAGATCTGATAGCATAACAGAATGTTATAAGAAATTCTATAGGATAGTTAATGAGTTAATGTCCTATGGAAAAGATTTCAGCAATTATGAGTTGAATGATAAGTTCTTGAGGTCCCTAACAAAGGATTGGGACACTAAGATCTGTGTCATAAGGGAAATGGCCAAGTTAGCAGATATTCCTCCTCCAACATTGTTTAGAAAGCTGTTATCCTATGAGATGCAGTTGATGGTAAGGAAGGAGGAGAAGAAGACTACAAGAAGTGAGCATAAAGAAAGAGCAGTGGCATTCAAGACAGAAGCCACCAGGAAATACAAAAATAAGTCTCCATATCCACCTCCAAGGGTAGCTGAGACTGGGTCAGATGATTCAGAAAGCAGAAATTCTGAAAGCAGTGAGAGTGATGAGGATTTTGCAGCTTTCACAAGACACTTTCAGAAGTTCCTAAAGAAGAAACAGTGGAGGACTAAGCCATCCACTTCACAGGGAAAAGATGATTATTATCAGAACAAGAAGTCATCAAAGAAAGACAGGAGAAAGCTCAAGTTAAACAAAGCAACTTTATCAAAAATTGTATGATATTGTTGTAACAAACAAGGACATGTTGTTGCAGACTGTCCAGAGAAAAGGAAAGAGTCAACTGATAAGAAAAAGACTCAATTCAAGGGCAAGAAGGAAAGGTCCTTTGTTGCCAAGAAGGACAAAGGCCTGTCAGACATATCATCTTCAGAAACTGATTCAGAAGCAGAAACTTATATTGGACTGTTTGCTGAAGAAGAGGAAGAGGAGTTCATCCAGTTAATGAACTCTATATATGAGTAAGAGGACAATCAGTGCCAAGGACTGATGGCCTTAACAGAAGGTGACAAAATCCAGGATCAGCCTGGACCTAGTCAGGTACAAAATTGTTCTTTAAGTTCAATTTCTAGTGCTAGTTCAGATTCAGTTACATCAGCATCAAGTGATGCCAGTGGATCTGAATCTGAAGGGGATATTCATCAGTTGATTGATGAATATAGAGTTTTGTTGCAAGCTTTTAAGAAAAGCAAATCCTTGGCCAAGAGTCAGGCAAAGGAGATTGCTAGTCTCAAAGAGGCTGCAACTGATTTTGATAAGTTAGTTGATCAGAAATTAAATGAAATAGCCAGGCTGAAAAACATAACTGTTATTCAAATGGGGACTATAGCATTCAAGAATGATCAAATTAGAAATCTGGAGATTAGTCTTCAAAAGGAGAGAGATATAGTTGCAAGGTTTTCTAAACCAAAGTCTGTTTTACCTTTGATTGATGAATTTGTACATCAAAAGGGTAAAACTGGATTAGGGTTTACAAAACCTGTTTGTTGGGTATTACATCCGCATTAACCCAGATTTGATGAAGTCACCCTGGAACTAAGATGAATTAAGTTGTATTTGATGCTTGGTTTGAGCTATATGTTTGCAGGAATTTCACTGGGAAGTGTAGACCAATGTCAGCTCACAGTGGGTCACCAAACACAGGAACTGTGCAATGTAATCCCTCATTGCATATTCCCAGGTGTTGACTCATGTGTGATCTCTCTATTGGGATACACTTCATATTCAAGCTATTGGTCTATAGGAAAGGAATTGAAAGTTGGCTACTCTAGAAGAATCAGTTTTTCCAACATCAGAAAATTTCTAAGTGTTTTACTCGAGTAGAGCCTTCACCTACTCGAGTAGTCTGGGTATAAGTTACTCGAGTAAAGAAACCTTGTACTCGAGTAGACATAGTCATATACTCGAGTAGCTAAGTCACCTACTCGAGTAGACCAAGTCATATACTCGAGTAGCATGCTTATATACTCGAGTAGATTACTCTATACCCGAGTATTAAAGGGTTTCCTCTTCAAAATTTTCTAAGTCACGGACTCGAGTAAGTATACTCATATACTCGAGTAAGTAAACTCTCATACTCGAGTAGATAGAAACATACTCGAGTAGTTTATTATACCTACTCGAGTAGTTCATGTGTCACCCGTGTACCTTGTTATTTCACTACTCCAGAATTTTTCTAAGTCTTTTACTCGAGTAGAAGTTTCACCTACTCGAGTAGATTACTTTCTCTCGAGTAGTTAGTTCAACTACTCGAGTAGTTGCCAGCAGACCTCTTCAGAATTTTTCTAAGTATTCCACTCGAGTAGTACTCCTTGTACTCGAGTAGGTTATGTAATATACTCGAGTAACTCTTCCAGTACTCAAGTAGATCCTCTATGTACTCGAGTAAGTCTCTACATATACTCGAGTAGTTCTGTCTGCTTACTCGAGTAGTTGATTTTTATATACTCGAGTAGTCTCTCTATATATACCCGAGTAAGTTCTCCTTCATATACTCGAGTAGGTATTCACCTACTCGAGTAGTTATTGACTTACTCGTGTAGTTGGCTGAATCTTTCCGAAATTTTTCTAAGTCCTTTTTCTGACGGGATTTTTCAAATCACGCGACATGATTGGTCCACGTGTACGTCATTATGACCGATTATGACCGTTAGTCTCTCCTATATAAGGTCTTATCAGAAAATGACAAACCCTAG